>CM077162.1:152592083-153192083 GCA_039583875.1 Platanthera guangdongensis
TTCCGCAAGCAGTTTGTCTCTGCGGATGTGACTTTTTTCGAGAATGCTTCCTATTTCTCTCCTACCTCTTCTCTTCCTTCTGATCTCTCCGTTTCCTCCACGCCTCTCGACGTTTTCCCCACCTCCGTCTCCTCCTCCACCGTCTCCTTCCCAGTCCGTCTCCCCACCCACCCCTCAACCCTCCTCTCCGCCGCCGTCTCTCTCTAGTCCCAGGCCAGCCTTCTCCGCCACGGACGCTCCGGTCGCTGACGCGCCGTCGACCTGAATCTTCCTATTGCTCTTCGCAAAGGGGTGCGGGCGTGTACTCAACACCCGCTTGCGGCAGTTGTTTCTTATGATCGGCTTTCTCCTTCTCGCAGGTGTTTTGTCTTGGCTATCTCCGCTACTTCTACTCCCCGCACCTACCAGGAGGCTCTTGCTCTCCCTCATTGGAAGTCTGTCATGGATGAGGAGATGACTACTCTTACTGAACGGGGTACCTGGACCCTTGTTCCTCCTCCCGTGGGCACTGATGTGGTTGGCTGTCGCTGGGTCTTCGTTGTGAAATTTCGCCCCGACGGCATTGTGGATCGCTACAAGGCCCGGCTGGTGGCCAAGGGCTTCACTCAGACTTACGGCATTGATTACTTTGATACCTTTTCTCCGGTTGCTCGCCTCAGCACCATCCGGGTTCTACTTTCTGTGGCTGTTAACCGGGATTGGGCTATTTCCCAGCTTGATGTGAAGAATGTCTTTCTCTATGGCGATCTTCAGGAGGACGTCTATATGGAGCAACCTCCTGGGTATGTTGCTCAGGGGGAGACACGCGTATGTCATTTGAAGAAGGCCATTTATGGCCTAAAGCAGAGCCCTCGGGCATGGTTCGACAAATTCAGTGGCATTGTGGCTACCATCGGCTTTAGAAGGAGTTCGGCCGATCACTCCTTATTCATTCGCAAAACGGCCTCGGGACTGGTGGTTTTGGCAGTATATGTGGATGATATTCTTCTTACTGGCGATGACCGAGATGGGGTGGACTTGACGAAGAAGCACCTCCGTCAGCACTTGGTCACGAAGGATATGGGCTCCCCAAAATACTTTTTGGGGATAGAAATCTCTCGAAAACTTGACTCGTTGGTTCTCTTCCAACGGAAGTATGCCCTTGATCTTCTACAAGAAGCAGGATTGACAGGAGCCAAACCGGCTCGGTTTCCCATGGCTATTGGAGAAGACAAAACGTGGACGGATGACTCGCCTCTTCTATCTGATGTCACAAGGTACAGACGTTTGCTAGGCAAACTCATCTATCTCACGGTGATTAGACCCGACATCGCCTATGTTGTAGGCAAGGTCAGTCAGTTTATGCAAGCTCCCAGAGAGTGCCATCTTCAGTCTGCCCTGAAGATTTTAGAGTATATCAAAGCAGCACCAGGCAAAGGGTTACTCTTTCAGAAGAATGGTCATCTGAGGGTTGAGGCCTACTCAGATTCAAGTTACGCGGATGACAAAGGCGATCGTAAATCCACATCAGGTTTTTGTACCTTTGTTGGAGGTAATCTCGTGAGTTGGAAGAGCAAGAAACAGTCTGTTGTCTCCAGATCCAGTGCAGAATCTGAATACCGGAGTATGGCGTCCACCACGTGTGAGTTAAAGTGGTTGCGGGCTCTCATGTTTGACCTGGGCGAGGTATATGACTATCCTCTCCCTATATTCTGTGACAACAAGGCCGCTATATACATATCCAGAAATCCGGTCTTCCATGAGAGAACAAAGCATATAGAGGTTGATTGTCACTTCATTCAGGAAGAGATTTTGAAGAAACAGATTTGTACTCCATTTGTCACCTCTGACAAGGAATTGGCAGATATCTTCACCAAGCCGGTCTCTACTTCCTTCTTCCACATTTGTGACAAGCTGGGCATGATTGATATCTATGCTCCAGCATGAGGGGGAGTGTTGAAGTATTAGACCGGGCGGTCTTGCGGTCTTGTCTGGCGGTTTATTGACCGAGCGGTCTGGCGGTCTCACTCAGGAGCCTGGAGACCGGGCGGTCTATCGGTCTTCCATTGCGGCCTGTTCTTATCCTGCTGGAGCTGCCGAGCGGTTAACTCATTTGTCTAACCGCGCGGCCTGTGCGGTCTCCTTTATTTTTAGCCGCTCAGCACTGTACATGTTTAGTCCCACATTGTTTGTTTGTACTCTCTCATATCTCCTACATTCTATAAAAGGGAGGTCATACCTTTGTAAATGATATCTTTTTTGGATAATAAAATTTCAATTATTCAAAAGTCTATCCGTTTGTTCTTTCTTATTCGATACTTTCTACATTTTTAATTCATTTCTTTTACTGTCAGATGTTTTTATGTGATAATTATGAACAGTAATGCATGAACAACTGATAGGCTATTATATTATATGTACTAAAATTTAGTGTTATCTGCATATTCATTCATCTGAGCATGTCATGACATAAAAACCTGTACTCGAAACATGTGTTCGGAATTTTTATTAAAAATACTTGTACATTCAATTTTTTTACTATCATGTTTTAAAAGCTTCTGCATATAAAAATTAACCTGTTTTTACTTAACAGTAACTATTTTAAAACTATTTTAAGTATTCTCTACATCCGCTTTAGCAGGCATGGCTTTCTTTTCGCTCATGCACGTGACATCACGGCCCGCCCGAAGCGCACTCTGACTTTTGTTGAGACGGGTTGTGACAAGCTTGCCAGACATTTGACGTCTCGCATATGTCTCACAGCCCCAAATCTTAATAAAAGACATACTAGGACGCTTCTCGGTTCATATCTCATATGGTGTCTTTAGAACTGCTTTTGTTGGAGCACGAGTTAGAGTAAAAGCAGCAGTTTCTAGAGCAAAACTCCAAAAGGAAACAGGCAGATCTGCATGACTCGACATTGACCGTACCATGTCTAACACAGTACGATTCCTCCGCTCAGACACATCATTAAGCTGCGGTGTTCTGGGTGAGTGAACTGTGATACAATATCACACTCTTTCAGATGATCACAAAACTCGTGACTCAGGTATTTGTCACTTCGATCAGATCGGAGTGTTTTAATCCTCTTACCCAGCTGGCTCTCTACTTCGTTCTTAAACTCTTTAAACTTTTCAAAGATCTCAGATTTGCACTTCATAAGATACACGTATCTGTATCTACTGAAATCATTAGTGAATGTAACAAAGTAGAAGTACCCACTTCTAGTTATAGAACTCAAGCGTCTGCATACATCACTATGTACTATACCCAAGAGATCATCAGCTCTCTCATTCAAGTCAGTGAAAGTGTTAACCCAGAAATCGGCGATCCTTCCCAAGGTGGACAGCTGGCTAATCGCGACCCTTAGATTCTCCCTTTTTGATCGCGATGAGCCCCAGCATAGGCGGACAGTTTTCCATATCCGCCTAGGTCTCCTAGCAATCGCGTGCCCTACGGGACGGCGGGCTATTCCCATGGCTCATCCTCGCGGGACATGCGGTTGGGTCCGCTAATCGTGCAGTACTTTTCCTTGCAGGAGTCCGCCAACAGCATTGTCAGGAGCGGCCTCCTATTTCGCCCAAGGGGCGGTGGTCTCCAGCCGCCGTCCGCCGAGGCCGCCCACCAGGGGCGGCCTCCATGCTGCCCGAGGGGCGGCGGCCTCCTGCCGCCGTCCGCCGAGGCCGCCCACCCGGGGCGGCCTCTGCCCGCCAGCCGGGCGGACTCACCCTGGAGTCCGCCCAGGCCGCCCGCAAGGGGGCGGCCAGGCCCGCCGGGCGGACTCCCCCTGGAGTCCGCCTGGGCCGCCCCTAGGGGGCGGCCCCGGCCCCCTGCCGGGCGGACTCCCCCAGGAGTCCGCCCAGGCCGCCCGCTAGAGGGCGGCCCCGGCATCCCAGCCGGGCGGACACCCCCTGGAGTCCGCCCAGGCCGCCCGCAAGGGGGCGGCCAGGCCCTGCCGGGCGGACTCCCCCTGGAGTCCGCCCAGGCCGCCTGCTAGGGGGCGGCCCCGGCGCCCTGCCGGGCGGACTCCCCCTGGAGTCCGCCCAGGCCGCCCGCTAGGGGGCTACCCCGGCATCCCAGCCGGGCGGACTCCCCCTGGAGTCCGCCCAGGCCGCCCGCAAGGGGGCGGCCAGGCCCTGCCGGGCGGACTCCCCCTGGAGTCCTCCCAGGCCGCCCGCTAGGGGGCGGCCCGGCGCCCTGCCGGGCGGACTCCCCCTGGAGTCCGCCCAGGCCGCCCGCTAGGGGGCGGCCCCGGCATCCCAGCCGGGCGGACTCCCCATGGAGTCCGCCCAGGCCGCCCGCAAGGGGGCGGCCAGGCCCTGCCGGGCGGACTCCCCCTGGAGTCCGCCCAGGCCGCCCGCTAGGGGGCGGCCACGGCGCCCTGCCGGGCGGACTCCCCCTGGAGTCCGCCCAGGCCGCCCGCTAGGGGGCAGCCCCGGCATCCTGCCGGGCGGACTCCACCCTGGAGTCCGCCCAGGCCGCCCGCTAGGGGGAGGCCCCGGCATCCTGCCGGGCGGACTCCACCCTGGAGTCCGCCCAGGCCGCCCGCTAGGGGGCGGCCTCCGGCCTGCCGGGCGGACTCCTCCCGGAGTCCGCCCAGGTCGCCCGCTAGGGGGCGACCTCCAGTTCTCTACAGAGGGATCCGCTTGCTTCATCGCTCGACAATGGCGGACGCAAAATCTCAGTCCGCGGAGTCCGCGCAGGTCGTCATGCTGACGTCGCTGGGCCCCGCTTCTAGAAGAATTCCCCTGGGCCTATAAATAGCCCATGGTGCCTCTCATTCTGCATCGCTCCAGAGGCCAGAAGGTGGATACAAGTCTTTCCAGCAGACCCTGCGCACTCCGTTTTCCAGTCCGCGCAGTCCGTCATCACCCTTCCAGCAAGCTCTGCGGACTTAGATTTCCTGTCCGCGCAGTCCTCCACAGCTCTTCAGCAGCTTGCCGGCAGACTCTGCAGACTCAGTTTCTCAGTCCTCCAGCAGCTGGCAGACTCTTTTACTTAGTCTCTGGCAGCTTCTCTTCTCTGCTTTCTGGCAATTTCTTCTCTCTTAGCCGTCAGCTTCTCCTTGTACCCCTTTTATTGATTTGTTGTAAGGGTGTACTTGTAAGCTTGTAACCTCTCGCTATTAATCAAAGGAAAGCCCGTCGCAGGAGTGGCATTTAGGCCGCGGCGGGCGAAGTGTGTTGTTGCCGCTGCTAGCGGCCCCCTCTTCTTCTCCTCTGCTCAGCAAGCCTTGCTCCTCTGCTCAGCAAGTCTTGCTCCTCTGCTCAGCAAACTTCTTCTCAGCTCAGCTCTTCTCGGCAGCCAACCTGCAAGCACAACCGTCACCTTAGCCGTCTGCTCGACAGCTCCTGATCAACCTCCTTCTCCTCTCTTGATCAACCCGCTCTGTGGATCAAGCTTCTCCTATCTATCCTCGCAACCCTCTTTGACAAGTCGTTTGCTCCACTCTCGAGCACTCAGAGGCTTCCTTCCTTCCCTCCTCTCCTCCTCTCCTAGCTTGTGAGACCGAACACCCCCTCCGTGTTAGCTGGCTGGTGCCCCGCGACGTTTTCGCGCATCAACAGTTAACACGCGGCCTTCAGATCCGGTCAGACGGTGAACAGCGACAGTTAGCCATGTCAGATCAATCAGCCGAGAACTTTGCTCCAAGTCCCAGTGAAGATCCTCTCTGGGAAGCCTTTGAGCAGTCGCGCCGTGAGAATGCTCAACAATTCCAAGCCATCAACCAAGTCCTTGCTGCAATCACGCAGCGGTTAGACTCTCATCCAGCAACTGCTCCAGCTGCTCCAGCTGCTCCAATCAATCTAACACCAACATCGGAGCATAAGCAAGCTTATTCTCAAGCTTGTCCGCCATTCTATCCGCCTTACACCCCAACCTTCCCGCAAGGTCCTGCTGCTCCTTTGCGAACTCAAGATGAAGAGTTTGCCGCTCGCCAAAACTTCTTCCGGCAAGCAGCCCGGGGAAGTCCTGCTAGATTTCTTAACTTTCAAGGAAGTCATCCTTGCCCCCAGCTCCTGCCTCTGCTCCTCCTGCAGCAACCTTTCCTTTCTACCCCCCTGCTTCTTTTGCAGCTGCAGCCTATGCTCCCTTTAATCCCTATGCTGTGGGAGAGCAGGAAGAGCCATCGCCCTTTATTGAGAGCGTTCGCCTTGAACCTACTCCAGCAAACTTCAGAGAGCCTCGACTGCCAATCTATACTGGAGAGACTGATCCGGTCAAGCATCTTCAAGCCTTTGAATCAGCCGTTGCTCTCAAGACTCTGTCAGATGCAACCAAGTGCAAGCTCCTTGTGACAACCTTTGATGGGCAAGTGAGGGATTGGTTTTATGGCCTCCGTCCTCACTCCATCACTTCCTTCCTTGATCTTCGTAGAGAGTTCCTTCTCAGATTCTCCACCTCCTCCAAGAGAAAGGGCGGTCCTGAAGCCCTCTTTGAGATCAGACAGCGCAGTGATGAAACTTGGTCTCAATTTGTTGATCGATTCCAGAGAGAAATTCTGGACATCGAAATCGTTGATCAAGAAATGTACCGAGTGGCTCTTATCCACGGTCTTCGCGAAGGGCCTCTCAAATTTGAAGCTAATGTCCGTGCTCCAAGGACATACCAAGAGCTGATCGCTCTAGCCAACTCATACATCCGAGGCGAGAAGAGCAATCCAGGCTTCGTCTCCAAGCTCGTATCAGAGAAAGATCCGTTTCGCAAGCAACCTCCAAGGTCTCCTTGCAATCGTTTCCCAGCTCACTCAAGGAAGGAGAGAAGGCTTCATCGCCAGCGATACTCCTTCCCGAGCCGCGATGCTCAAGATCCATTGCTACTACTAGCTCCTTCTCAAACAGCAGCTGTCCAACAGCAGCAAGACGATGACTTGCATGAGTCTGATCTCGACGACGTCGTGCAAGAAGTAAGCCAAATCTTGAAAGACAGGGCCAACTACAAGAAGCCCTACCGGCCGACCGATCAGAGGTCTAGAAACTCAGAGCCTTACTGTGAATTCCACAAAGAGTCAGGCCATCGAACAGAAGACTGCCGAGCATTCCGCCAGCTTGTGCAAAGGATGCTCCGGCAGGGCAAGATGCACGACTTGCTTCCTAAAGAAGATCGCCCTGACCCGTCAACTTCAAAGGGCAAAGAAATTTCAGATGTTCCTTGCTCCTCAAGGGGAGTGAACCACATCGAAGAGCCTCCTCTCCTCGTTGTTAACCCAACCGTCGAATGTTTCGATGCCGATGACGAGGGCGTGCTGGGAAGGCTATTCTAAACTAGCAAGGACTTCACAGTCCTCCAAAGCGATGGACTTCACAGTCCTCCGGAGCTCCTTGCAACCTTCAGGGGTTATCTCAACCCTTACTCTCTCCCTCTTTCAAACATTTTCATTACAACACTTCTCAGTGTTCTTTCCTTGCTTTTCTGCAAAGCTTTTATTCAGGGATCCCGTACTGACACAGTTCCATTTTTGTTGCCCCTTCATCTTTCTCTCTCTCTCTGGGATCAGTACGCCAATGAGATTTCGCCGAGTCTGAAACGTTCCCTCCGTAGTTTGTTCTCGCACTACCGCTTCGACCACATATGGCGGGAGTATACCCATGTGTGTAGTGGGAGCAGTTCATTCTACGATTATGGGCTTCAGACTTAGGATCCTATCCGGCATCTGACACAGAGTGTGTGCTAGGGGAGCCCCATGTGTTAGCTCTGTTGTGCGTCTTATAGGAAACACTACGGTTAGGATGATCTTCGCTGGACAAGCAATGGCGATCAAGCATAGCCTTGTCTCTTTGATCATCCTTCAACTGTGGTGGTCGAGCACTCTCCGGTACCCTCGATCCGTGCCTCTCGGGTTCTCACAACTCCACTGATCAATACACAGACAATATAGGCCTCTTGGCGCAACCTGTCTCGTTGATCAGTGATGCTTGTGCCCAAGGCAAGAGAGCAGTGTTTCTAGCGATCCTTCTCAGGATCTTCCTTGCTTCCAGCGGTCCTTCTCAGGACCTTCCCTTGCTTTTCTCTTCTGTGCCCTCCTTGAGGATGCGCGGCCAGCCCGCTTTGAGCAGGACCATACTCGGGATGATTTTCTCAGGCCAGTGATGCATAAGGCCCACGGGGAACACCTATGGCAGCATTCAACCTTCTTTAGTCATTCTGAATATGGACCTTTTCTTTTTCCCTCCTTCAGGATGCGCGGCCAGCCCGCTTCGAGTAGGACTATACTCGGGATGATTTTTCAGGTAAGTGATGCATAAGGCCCACGGGGAACACCTGTGGCAGCATTCAACCTTCTTCAGTCATTCCGAGTATAGACCTCCCCTTTTTGGCTATTGCCTTCTTTCACAGGTGAACAGGTTAATCCGACCTACCAAAAGGATTTCCAGCAATCACTTTGCTCATGCTCATCCTATATGAATTGCTTATTCAAAGCTCTATCGGATGATGACTCGCACTCTACCTATATAAGCTCTATTGCTCTCGTCTTCTATACATTGTTTGCTCAAGCGCTACCAGCCATGCTATCGCAATCCAGTCATATATGTCAGCAGTTAACACAGTTTATTGATCTGGGCTTCATAATAGTATTCATCAGGCATTCTCCTTGCTAATTGGTCATATCGGCCTTATCTCGTCAACAATTAACACTTGCAAGCCTTCTCATCACAGGTACTTGCAAGTTATTTTCATGTCTTATTTGCTTCTAACACCTCTTCTTGCAGAGATTAGCAAACACCTGCAAACCTCATCCAGGTACTTGCAGCTTATTTTTATACAATACCTGCTCCTAACTCTCTTTTTGCAGAAACCAGCAAAGACTTGCAGGTCCCTTCCAGGTACTTGCGAGTTGTTATGTCCTTCTGTTTTCCTCACTTTTGTTTTGCAGAACGTTTACAGAAGACACGCCTTCTTCGTTTTGCAAAAGCAAATTCAGGTACACACTCGATGTGCCACCCATACGTGCTTACCCTAACTTTCCTCTTGCAGGAAAATAGACAGGAAGCACCAAGCTTGTAAGGAGAGTCTTCAGGTTCTGTCTCTCCTTGCTTCTCTTCTTCCGTTGGGGTGGATCACGATTTTCGTGGGTCTCCAACTTTTTCGAAGTTCTTTTCAGAACTTGAAAAAGTGCGGGGATTATGTTAACCCAGAAATCGGCGATCCTTCCCAAGGTGGACAGCTGGCTAATCGCGACCCTTAGATTCTCCCTTTTTGATCGCGATGAGCCCCAGCATAGGCGGACAGTTTTCCATATCCGCCTAGGTCTCCTAGCAATCGCGTGCCCTACGGGACGGCGGGTTATTCCCATGGCTCACCCCCGCGGGACATGCGGTTGGGTCCGCTAATCGTGCAGTACTTTTCCTTGCAGGAGTCCGCCAACAGCATTGCTAGGAGCGGCCTCCTATTTCGCCCAAGGGGCGGTGGTCTCCAGCCGCCGTCCGCCGAGGCCGCCCACCAGGGGCGGCCTCCATGCTGCCCGAGGGGCGGCGGCCTCCTGCCGTCGTCCGCCGAGGCCGCCCACCCGGGGCGGCCTCTGCCCGCCAGCCGGGCGGACTCCCCCTGGAGTCCGCCCAGGCCGCCCGCAAGGGGGCGGCCAGGCCCGCCGGGCGGACTCCCCCTGGAGTCCGCCCAGGCCGCCCGCTAGGGGGCGGCCCCGACGCCCTGTCGGGCGGACTCCCCCTGGAGTCCGCCCAGGCCGCCCGCTAGGGGGCGGCCCCGGCATCCCAGCCGGGCGGACTCCCCCTGGAGTCCGCCCAGGCCGCCCGCAAGGGGGCGGCCAGGCCCTGCCGGGCGGACTCCCCCTGGAGTCCGCCCAGGCCGCCCGCTAGGGGGCGGCCCCGGCGCCCTGCCGGGCGGACTCCCCCTGGAGTCCGCCCAGGCCGCCCGCTAGGGGGCGGCCCCGGCATCCCAGCCGGGCGGACTCCCCCTGGAGTCCGCCCAGGCCGCCCGCAAGGGGGCGGCCAGGCCCTGCCGGGCGGACTCCCCCTGGAGTCCGCCCAGGCCGCCCGCTAGGGGGCGGCCCCGGCGCCCTGCCGGGCGGACTCCCCCTGGAGTCCGCCCAGGCCGCCCGCTAGGGGGCGGCCCCGGCATCCCAGTCGGGCGGACTCCCCATGGAGTCCGCCCAGGCCGCCCGCAAGGGGGCGGCCAGGCCCTGCCGGGCGGACTCCCCCTGGAGTCCGCCCAGGCCGCCCGCTAGGGGGCGGCCACGGCGCCCTGCCGGGCGGACTCCCCCTGGAGTCCGCCCAGGCCGCCCGCTAGGGGGCGGCCCCGGCATCCTGCCGGGCGGACACCACCCTGGAGTCCGCCCAGGCCGCCCGCTAGGGGGCGGCCCCGGCATCCTGCCGGGCGGACTCCACCCTGGAGTCCGCCCAGGCCGCCCGCTAGGGGGCGGCCTCCGGCCTGCCGGGCGGACTCCTCCCGGAGTCTGCCCAGGTCGCCCGCTAGGGGGCGACCTCCAGTTCTCTACAGAGGGATCCGCTTGCTTCATCGCTCGACAATGGCGGACGCAAAATCTCAGTCCGCGGAGTCCGCGCAGGTCGTCATGCTGACGTCGCTGGGCCCCGCTTCTAGAAGAATTCCCCTGGGCCTATAAATAGCCCATGGTGCCTCTCATTCTGCATCGCTCCAGAGGCCAGAAGGTGGATACAAGTCTTTCCAGCAGACCCTGCGGACTCCGTTTTCCAGTCCGCGCAGTCCGTCATCACCCTTCCAGCAAGCTCTGCGGACTTAGATTTCCTGTCCGCGCAGTCCTCCACAACTCTTCAGCAGCTTGCCAGCAGACTCTGCAGACTCAGTTTCTCAGTCCTCCAGCAGCTGACAGACTCTTTTACTTAGTCTCTGGCAGCTTCTCTTCTCTGCTTTCTGGCAATTGCTTCTCTCTTAGCCGCCAGCTTCTCCTTGTACCCCTTTTATTGATTTGTTGTAAGGGTGTACTTGTAAACTTGTAACCTCTCGCTATTAATCAAAGGAAAGCCCGTCGCAAGAGTGGCATTTAGGCCGCGGCGGGCGAAGTGTGTTGTTGCCGCTGCTAGCGGCCCCCTCTTCTTCTCCTCTGCTCAGCAAGCCTTGCTCCTCTGCTCAGCAAGTCTTGCTCCTCTGCTCAGCAAACTTCTTCTCAGCTCAGCTCTTCTCGGCAGCCAACCTGCAAGCACAACCGTCACCTTAGTCGTCTGCTCGACAGCTCCTGATCAACCTCCTTCTCCTCTCTTGATCAACCCGCTCTGTGGATCAAGCTTCTCCTATCTATCCCCGCAACCCTCTTTGACAAGCCGTTTGCTCCACTCTCGAGCACTCAGAGGCTTCCTTCCTTCCCTCCTCTCCTCCTCTCCTAGCTTGTGAGACCGAACACCCCCTCCGTGTTAGCTGGCTGGTGCCCCGCGACGTTTCCGCGCATCAACAGAAAGGAATTTAGTCATCTTGTCTAATAAGCAGTATTCACATCTCTCAAATGATTCATAATCAAATGAGTCCAGTAATTCATCTTTATGGAGCTTGGATATGCGTTTCACATTTATATGACCCAAACGACAATGTCAAAGGTACGTAGGGTTCAAGTTATTCGTTTTTAGTCTTTTAATATTTTTTATATTATAGATCTGATGGTGTAAGTTCAAAACATATAAACCATTAAACATTTGGGATATATCATAACATACATCATTCTTAAATATATAACAACTGTTCTTAATAATAAAAAAAATCCAATCATATTCAAACATGAAATATATATAATGTTTCTAATTATAGAAGGAACATAATAACAATTATCTACTTATATTACAAGCCCACTGGGCAAAAAAAGACGGTAAAGCCCTACGGCGACAGCAGCAATTCTTGCTTCATTGCCAACACGCAGGTTCACCTCTACTTTACTCAGCAATCTTCTCCTTCTCAGTTCCTGCACATTTATACAATTGTAAGAACCACATTCGGTATCTAATACCTAGGATGAAGGACCAGAAAGGTTTATCTCTATAACATAAATACTTGAAACGGAAGTCATACCTCCTTTCATTTTGTGTAAACCCTCAATATAAGGACAGTTCCTCCTCCAATTATCAATCTTGTCGCAGTGGTGGCATTTCTCTTCGTTCGCCAAGCCTTTCTTTTTCAGTGCTGAATTTTTGGGCTCAAGAGATGATTTAGGTCCAACATTCGTCTTCTTGAAACCCTTGGTCTTGCTCTTGCCTTTATGCACCATTAGTATGGGGCAAGCATGTTTGACCTTCTTCCTATTGATTTTGATAGTTCTCAACATGCCTAGGAGCTCGGACAGTGTCTTGTATTTTTTATTCATATTGTAGTTCAAGACGAACTGCTCGTAAATGTCCGGCAACGATTGCAGGATCAGGTCTGTAGTCAACTCTTGGCCTAAAAGAAAGTCTGGCATTTCAAGGTTCTCTATATACCCAATCATCTTAAATACGTGAGTCTCTACTAGGTGTCGAGCTCTCATCTTACACTGAAACAATGCTTTGGTGACCTCAAACCTCTCTTGGCGAGTCTGCCCTTGAAACATTTTCTTAAGATGCTCGTCAATTTCTTTGCAACTCATGTTCTCATGTTGCTTCTGAAACTCAGAGTTCATGGTTGTCAGCATGAGGCATTCGACATCCAAGGAGTCGTCTTGATACTTCTTGTAAGCATTTTTATCAGATCGGGACGCATTCCCGACTGGTGCTTCATGGGATTCCTCTTCCAAAATATAGAGCTTACGCTCTTGCCTGAGAACAATTCTCAAGTTTCTGTACCAGTCCAAATAGTTCATCTCACTCAGTTTATCTTTCTCAAGGATGGCTATGAGGGGGCAGGGTGGAATGAGATTCACTTGCCATGAAAATTCTACAAGAATTTAGCAAAAAAAAATTCAGTACTACATTTCAAAATACATTTTCATTTCAATTAGAACTTTAATTAAAATTACTCATTATTTTAATCAAACTGATAACCCTTGATATCAATTACTCACTCTTTTAGTAGACAAGATCCGTATTCCACCAACACTATGAGTCAGCTTTGTCTTTTCTCTCACAACGTAGTCATTTAGGTAGGGAAAACTTGTTGATTACATCATCAAGCAACTCTTGTATGGTTGGTGAATAACTCCTTATTCGCATCCATCATATAGTGCATGTCAACCCTATGTCTCTGAGCACTCAACCTTTGAGGTCACCGAGTTAAGTTTGACTCGTTGTCGACAGTGAGATATCACAATTATCCGCTCGTACCCTTACCAAGATAGATTAATGCATCTTACTTTGGCAAGCACACACTTCATCGATCGAGGCAGGATGAGTGTCATCCATCGTAAGGCATCTGAATACTTAATAATATATAAGAAATTTTAGATAATTGATTAACACTTAATCATGATTAACAATTAACCAATATGCGCAATCACAAGATAAAACTAACAGTATTCACAATCCAAATGCAACACAGATGTGCACAATAAAAATCATCAACACTTGATGAATTGGGTTAAATCTGAACATCTAGAACCCTTATAAATCTCCAGATTTACATGCACTGTACATGAGCAACACCAACTCCACTTACACAGTAGACAAGCACGTATCTTTATGTGAGATTCAAAATCTAACACATTTGATTTCACAAACCAACAAGAGGGACGGTTACTGTTAAGGAGTAACAAAGATATCACAACGAAATCACATGCGCTTCTGGAGGAGTTCCAAGGGGTTGCGCCCCTGGCGGGGTCTTAGGGGCAGCGCCCCGACAAATTTTTGAAAAACTACCACCGATTACTCACAAAATCCATCAACATTTGATGTTTCAGGAATAGATTTAGGCATTTAGAACACTTCTAAAATTTTCAGATCTACACGCAATGGATTTAGCAACTTCTGAAACAATGATCATCGCAGAACCTCGCTCTGATAGCACTGTTGGGTTTTGTTATACGTCACAACAGTTGTGCGCAGCGGAATTAGGAACAAGAAAACTCAAAAAATGTGGATCTTGCGATGAACATTGATCAAGAATTAACATTGCTATAAATAAAATTATACCTTTGATGGATTGAGTCAATACTAAACCAAGGTGCTCCGAAGAAATCCAACGAACGCGAACGGTCGGAGTCCCGAACGTAGAAAAGTGTCCAAGCCTCTACAAATATACACACGAGCACGGAGAACCCTTAAACTCTTGTCACACAAGATCTAGGTTGGAAGAAGGTTTGTCGTCAACGCCTCCATGGTTTGTTAGAACAGTTAAAGGAGAGGCGGCAACGACGGTGAAGAAGCTTCAGGAAACACTTTCCGGCGACTACTGTAGATCAGCGAACGGTCGGCGGCAGAAATCGGCTATCGCGACATAGGGGGAACTGTTCCGTCGGGAAGAAGACTGTTGTTCTCGGTAACGCACGATTAGGTCAAAAGAAACAGTAACTTACTCGGTTAACTGTACATATCGTATATATACTGAATACCGAGCCAACCGATACCAGCAGACCACGTCGAACCGGAGTTAAAGGAATTAAACTGGAGGAAACAGAATTCGTCGAGTATATACATCGATACTCGATGAATCAAAAGTTATTCGTTGAAATAACACGTGTATACTCGACGAATCGAGATAGAGCAAACTGTCGAAGTATTAAGGCGATATTCGACGAATCAACGATACTCGATGAATCGACGATACTGGACAAATCGACGACATTAGACGAATAAGTTTAATTCGTCGAAATTGTCATGACGGTATTCGACGAATTCCAACTCATTCGTTGAAACCTTAAGTGATACCCGACGAATTTCCCTTAAAGTCTTTCGACTACTTACCTGATGACCCATATTCACAAAATAGGTCCCGGAATGAGAATCCTCCGCATCCAGAACGTCATATGGTTGGTCCTTCACTCATATCACATATGAGCAAGGTCAACACAAACCTTTCCAACTTCTCCAATGCACTTATGTGCGACCCAATAGTCTCATATTCCGTTGGCAGTGAGATTACATGTTTGATCACTTCCAAATCACCATGGTAACACCAACAAGATTCTCGGTGCGGACAACGTGTGTGCGGGCCTTCCCAGGCGGTGTCTCTTCTCTGAACTTGGCGACACAGGCGGTGGAGTAGACGGTTGTCGGCAATGAGCAAAGAAGTAAGATTTTCATCCTCTATACTATGTCTGACCTTTCCCCTTGTCTTTTCATGATCGTGGACTATATAATACCGGCTGGAATATCTCTCCATACTGGGCAATGGAATATCTCTCCAACAATTCGTTTCCCAAATGACGAAATTCTCCATACAAGGCACTATTTCTAATTTGAAACGTTTCCAAACAATGTTTGTTTTTAAAATCTTTCCTGAACAATTTAATGTTTTAAAGTTATGCACTTTTAATTAATTTTGGGCTTTTCATTGCTTTCCTACTACTACTAACACCGGACTCATTTATTTAAGATCTCATCGAGTGGTCAAGCCGATGAGCCGGACAATAAAACAAGTACATAAATGCGATAAAATACTACGACGCACCGCAGGGTGCATCAATTCCCCCAGGGTTAAAAGAGCTTGACCCCATCGAGAATTCGCAAAAGCTAGTAATAGAGAGATCTGGGCGGCGGCGGCGTAGTTCGTTAGTGCTGATCCAAGAGCTGTCGGTAAGGTCTTGTCCTCGCCAGGAGACCAAGTAGTGTTGATAAGTCCCGTGGCGAGTACAAAATTCTCGTACATCAAGAACCTGATCTATCTCCTCAGTGATGGGTGTCTGCACTGGTGCTAAATCGGGAGGAATATTCGGAGCCGCCGTAGGTGGGCTCAAGCTGGAACTGGATGGATCTCCATAGAATGGTGTTAGATCGGCCACGTTAAAGATCGGGGAGGTACTGAATTCAACGGGAAAATCTAGGAGATAAGCATTCTCCCTGATGCGTTTCCGAATTTGGAACGAGCCAAACTTCCTCTGTTGTAGCTTATAGTAAGTTCCCGGAGTGAATCTCTGCTTCCTGAAATAAGCAAGAACTCAATCTCCTTTTGAAAAGTATAACTCTCGGCGATGTCGATCGGTCATGTATTTATATTTTTCAAAAGTCGCTCGCAATTTATAAGTAATAGTCTTAAGCAATTCCTTTAAATAATCAACATGGGTTTGCACATCAGAGGAAATATGTTCATGTTTGGGAGGGAGTGGCGATCAAGTAGATGTGGTATAGGGAATCCGTAAACAATATCGAAAGGAGATTTAATTGCGGTGTGATTAGTAGAATTATTGAATGCAAATTCAGTTTACGACAGTATAAGATCTCATTGTTTCGGATTCTACCCAGTCAAACACCTAAGAAGGTCCATCAAACTCCTATTAACGACCTCGGTCTGCCCATCGGTCTGAGGATGATATGCGCTGCTAAATTCGAGTTTGGTACCTAGTCAGGCCCACAGTGTTTTCCAAAAATACCCCATGAATCGAGTATCCTTATCAGAGGTGATCGACCTAGAAATTCCGTGCAGTATAACGATTTCTTTAAAAAAAAAGATTGGCAACGTGTACAACACTTGAGGTTTTCCTACACTGAATGAAATGCGCCAGTTTTGAAAACTGATCTACGACTACACAAATGAAATCGACCTTCCTCTGAGTGCGAGGAAGTCCTACCATGGAGTCCATAGAGAGATCATCCCATGGCCGCTCAAGTATCGGTAAGGGGGTGTATAATCCTGTTTTAAGCATGCCCCTTATACACATGACAGGTGGGGCAGTGCTTAATGAATTCGATGACATCACGCTTCATATTTGGCCAATAATAACGTGCGCTGGCGAGATCTAATAATTTGGATTGACCCACGTGTCCACCTAGCCCGGATGAGTGGATCTCCGTAAGTAGTTTTTATCGGAGTGGTCCTTCGCAAATGCAAAGGCGAGTGTCCCTAAACAAATAACTCTCACTCACGACGTACTGTGTGGTGGAATCTGTCTCACTGTGCTGACATGAAATCCAAATGTCGCGGAAAAAAGGATCAATCGAGTATAAGTCTCACTGTGAGTCTAAGTCAGTGATGCTCGGCTGCAGCGTGACTAGCAGATGAGTGTGTCGACTAAGTGCGTCGGTAACTCGATTCGTGACATCGGGTTTGTGCTTCAAGTGAAACATGAAATCTGGAAGTAAGCAGCCCACTTGGCATGACGACTGATCTCCTTCTGGGAGTTCAGATGCTTCAGAGCCTCATGATCAGTGTTCGGCACAAACTCGCACTAAATCAGGTAGTGTCTCCAATGACGGAGAGCCTGAACGATACCATAAAACTCTAAATCATGCGTGGAATATCTAGTCTTTGCCTCATTCAGCTTCACACTAAAGAATGCTATGGGTCGACTTTCCTGACTCAAGACTGCGCCAATGCCTATCATGGATGTGTCACAGTCAACCTCAAAATTTTCTCAAAATCGGGCAGTGCTAACACGCGCGCACTCGTAAGTCTCTCTTTAACCAAAAGAAACGTTTTCTCGGCTTCTTCAGTCCAAACAAACAATCCCTTCTTTAGATAATCAGTCACAGGTGCTTTCATGGTACTTAAGTTTCGAATAAACTGCTCATTAAAAGATGTCAGCCCATGAAATCCTCGAGCCTCACTAATCTTCCTAGGGCTAGGCCATGATTCTATCGTCTTGACCTTCTCTCTATCAACTCTAATGCCCTCAAGAAAAACAATATATCCTAAGAATGTCAGGCTATCAGTCAAAAATGTGTATTTCTTCAAGTTTATATATATCTTATTTTCTCGTAAGATCTTTAAGACCTGCCTAAGGTGAATCAAGTGTTGATCCTGATCATTGCTTTAAATCAAAATATTCTCAAAGTATATCATTACGCAAATGCCTATGAGTGGTCTAAGCACTTAATTCATCACTCTCATAAATGTACTGGGAGCATTGGAGAGCCCAAAAGGCACCACCAGCCATTCGTATAATCTTTCTCTAGTTTTAAATGCAGTCTTCCACTCGTCCCCAGGTTGAATTCTAATATGGTGGTGTCCACTTTTTAAGTCAATCTTCGAAAATATACGGGATCCACTAAGCATATCTAACATGTCATCCAATCGAGGAATCGGAAAATAATATTTGATCGTGATTTTATTAATCGTTCGGCAATCCACATACATACGTCATGTCACATCTTTTTTTGGAACTAGAAGCGCGGGGATGGCGCACAGACTCATACTCTCTCGAACGTGACCCTTTGAAAACAGTTCGGCCACCTGCCTATATAGTTCCGCATGCTCTTTAGGACTCATTCGATAGTGGGGCAAGTGAGGTAACCAAACTCCTGGGATGAGGTCTATGCAGTGTTGTATGTCACTCATGGGGGGGGCAGCTGATCGGGGAGCTCCACCGGCATGAACTCAGAGAACTCATCTATGAGGGGTCGCACCGTAATAGGGATGTCTAATGTAGCGGACATCGTGGCGGAGGGGAAGGACATCGCGGAGACAGTGGTAGAAGGGGGTGAAGTCCTCTCTGGGGCTCTGGTAACAAGACCATTCTTCTGGGGGAGAAGAATGAACTTACGACCATTGCGCTCGAAGGAGTGAGAGTTCGTACACCATCAAGAACTACGTGTCTATCGTACTGCCAAGGTCGTCCTAGCAGGATGTAACAGACCTCGATGGTATCTACATGACACCATACAGCGTCCTGATACGTACTGCCTATGAAAAACTCTATGAGACACTGATGCGTGATAGAAATGGTAGTGCTACTAGTGACCCATGACAGACTGTAGGGTTTTCCCAAGGGCTGCGTTTTTAATTTTAGCTTATCCATCATGCATTGAGAAACAAAGTTCTTCATACTACCGTTGTCTATAATGATGGAGCAGAACTGCCCCTGTATGCGTGTGGTGGTACGAAAGATATTGTTCTTCAACCAGTCGTCGTCAGTAGGAGTCTTGGGAGTTAGGAGACTATGTTGGAGAACACACACTAACTGCTCAGGTTGTTCTCCCTCAACTTCGCACTCACTCACTAACACAGTCTCAGGGGTCGGGTTAGTCTGGGAATCACTAAGGAATACTCCATACACAGGTTCTGTTCCACTCCCAGGATCGATGACGACGACGAAGTGGCGTCGCAGACACTCAGAAGACTTATGGCCCGGCTCCATACACTTAAAACACTTAAACGTCCCAGGTTGAGATCTAGGGTTTGTATTCTCCTTGCCCTTGTTGGGAGGGGCAGGGAGTGTTGGGGTGCTCGTGGACGCTACCGATCGAGAGGACCCGGCAAGGGTGAAAGTGTGAGTCGGGTGGGGCTTGTCAGTAAACTTATTCCCCGATGTTCTCTTCTACGGCGCCTCTACTCTACGTGCGCGACTCAAGATCTATCATAACTCTTTGTAATCAAGGAGTTCCAACTGGTCTCGGATGGAATAGTGTAACTCGTTCAGATAACGGGAAATAGTCATGTCATTGTCCTATCGGAGGTCGAGGCGAGACTGCAGGACTAGGAACTCGTTTGTGTACTCATTGACAGATAATTTGTCCTGACGTAGATTATGAAACTTACGATACAGGGTTTGCATATAATCAGACGGAACTTATCTTTTACGCAGTTGAGTTTTGAAGTCGTTCCATGCCGTGATCGGGGGCATGCCTAAATTGAACCTAGACTGTTCTAACTGTCCCCACCAAACTAGGGCGGACCCTTTCAGTCTAAGCGTGGCATAATCAACTTGCCTAGCTTGGGGCAATTGCTTCAAAGCCAGGAAACAATCCATCCCTTCACACCACTCTAAGCAACTCTCAGGCTCTATTCGCCCTTCGAAATCACCCACGTCCAGCTTGATTCTCATATCCCAACGGGGTTGGTGACGTGGTTTCAACAACAACTGCAAGTATGGCTTGTTTTTCCTCCAGTCCGCGCTGGATCTTGGACTCGGGTGTCACTCATCACATCACCTCGCTGCGGCCGCCCAAGTTCTCTGATGCTCCTCATCCGAAGTGTATCACCATGGCTAATGGGGCGATTGTTCCGGTTTCCGGTTGTGCTAACATCACCCTCAACTCCTCCATCTCTCTTTGCTCGGCTCTTTATGTTCCGGGCTCCCCATTAAATTTACTTTTTGTTGGCCGTCTTACTAACGATATGGATTGTTCTGTCACATTCATCTCCTCTATTTTTTTGATACAAGATCGGCGGACGCGGATTATCATTGCTAAGGGTCAACTGCAAAACGGACTCTACCATCTCGATGCCTCTCCGACAGTCCTTTCCTCCGTCTCCTCCGTCTCATCTGTCGATTGGCATCACCATCTTGGGCATGCCCCTCTGCCAGTCCTCCAGAAGGCACTTCTTCATGTATCTCTTCCTCCCTTTCAATGTGATTCTTGTATTTTCGGTAACAAGTCGCATTCTTTTTTTCCCGCACATTGTACCCGGAGCTCGGCTCCTTTTGATTTAGTGCACTCCAATATTTGGGGTCCTTTCAAACTTACTAGTATTTCCGATTATCATTACTTTATCACCTTTATTGATGATTACTCTCGCATAACGTGGTTTTACTTACTACGTGATCGCTCCGAGCTTACTCGCGTGTTCCGGGCTTTTGTGCTAGAGACTCGTACGCAATTCACCACTATCATAAAAACGTTGTGCGTGGATAATGCTCGTGAATACACTAGCCACGAATTTGTCAATCTGTGCATGGAGTTCGGTATTATACATCAGACATCTTGTGCCTACAGCCCCCAGCAAAATGGCAATGCCGAACGGAAGAACCGACACCTCCTTGACGTTGCCCGCTCCCTCATGCTTCACATGCATGTTCCCAAAATTTACTGGAACTTTGTAGTCTCCACTGTTTGCTTCCTCATCAACCGTCTCCCTTCCTCGATTCTCCACCATGCCACTCCGTTCAGCCTCCTCTTTCCCTCCGCTTCGGCCATCCCTATTACACCCAGGGTCTTTGGCTGCACCTGCTTCGTCCATCTTCTGGGTACGTCCAAGGACAAGTTGGATCCCCGGGCGGCTAAACAAATTTTTGTCGGCTATTCCCGGACTCAGAAAGGCTATGTGTGTTATTCCCCGGCTACACGGGAGGTCTCCGTATCTGCTGATGTTACCTTCCGGGAGGATCAACCTTTCTTCTTTCCTCCTCTGCCCACTCATCTACCACCGACCCCTTTACCGTCATCCCTCCCACGACCTGTTATCCCCGTTACTACGCCTCTTCCACAGGTTCTTCCTGACCCAGCTCCTGCTCCATGCATGCCGCCTGTTATCCGTGTCTACACTCGCCGCCCTCCCCATTTTGTTGCCCCTATGCAGTCGGCCTCGACCTCAGCTTCTCCGTGCCCTACTGATCTGGTGCCCGCCTCTACTGCTCATCCGATGGAGAACTTTGTCTCGCTACATCGCCTCTCCCCCCACCTTCAGACATTTGCTACTTCACTGTCCTCGGTTTCTGTTCCTACCTTTGTACAGGAGGCGATCCAACATCCTGGCTGAGGGGCCGCCATAGAGGACGAAATGGCTGCTCTCTGGGCCAACCAGACATGGACTCTCGCACCCCTTCTTCCGGGTCAGAAACCGGTTGGGTGTAAGTGGGTCTTTGTCATCAACATGTTGCTGATGGGACAATTGACCGACTGAAAGCTCGACAGGTGGCTCGTGGCTTCACCCAATAACAGGAGCTTGACTATGAAGAAACCTTTTCACCTGTGGCCAAACTCAACACCGTTCGAGTCCTTATCTCCGTGGTTGTTCATCGTCGGTGGCCCTTACTCCAACTGGATGTTAAGAATGTCTTTCTGAATGACGATCTCCAGGAAACCGTGTATATGCAGCAACCTCTCGGATTTGAGATCACAGGGGAATCTCAGGTCTGTCGTCTTAGGAAAGCTCGGTATGGTCTCAAACAATCCCCACAGGCATGGTTTGACAAGTTCAGTAAGGCCCTTCGGGAGGTTGGTTTTACTCGGAGCTCGGCGGACTTCTCATTGTTCACTTGTCACCGAACAACGGGAACGGTTCTTCTGTTAGTATACGTTGATGATATCATAATTACTGGAGACGACTCGAAAGGAATACAGGAATTCAAACTACACCTAAGCAAAGTTTTTCAAACAAAAGATCTGGGGTCCCTTCGGTACTTCTTGGGTCTTGAGGTTGCCAGACGGCCGGATGATCTCGTCCTCTCTCAGCGAAAGTATTGCGTCGACCTCCTTCATGATGCGGGTTATTCAGGTTGTAAGCCGATTGACACCCCAATTGATGCAAATCACAAGTTGTGCGCTCAGACATCTGACTCAGATCTCCTACTCCAGAATCCAGAATACTATCGTCGTCTCGTTGGGAAATTGATCTACCTCACAGTAACTAGACCGGATATTTCCTTCGTTGTTGGTATTGTTAGTCGATATATGCATTCCCCTCGAAGATCTCATCTTCAGGCCGTTAAACGCATTCTCAGATACCTTAAAACGGCTCCTGGTCAAGGATTGGTATACAAAACCTCATCTTCAGCTCCAACATTGGTGGCATATCCTGATGCTGATTATGCTGGTTCCCTTAATGATCGACGGTCAACCAGTGGTTTTTGCACATATTTTGGAGGATATTTGATTACCTGGCAAAGCAAGAAACAAATTGTCGTTGCTCGATCATCAGCTGAGGCAGAATACCGGGTAATGGCTTCGATGGTTTCTGAACTAACTTGGCATGAAAGTCTTCTTACCGATCTGGGTGTAAAGTTCCCTTCCCCATCTCTCCTCTGTGACAGCCAAGTTGTTATACATATAGCCAAGAACCCGGTCTTCCACGAAAGAACAAAACATATTGAAGTCGACTGTCACTTCATCCGGGAAAAGGTTCAAATGAAGAAGCTCGACCTAAAGCATGTTCCGGGGACTGAACAAGTTGTGTATGTCCTCACTAAGGCTCTTTCCAGCACCCTCTTCTATCAGTGCTTGTCCAATCTTAGCGCATACGATTTATACGCTCCAGCTTGCGGGGAGTGTTAGAAAAACTCATGTAAAAGGCTCATTATTGGGCCCCTTTCTTTATTATATTTCTTTCTTCTCTTCTTAATCTCACATCTTGTATAGGATTTCTTCTCACCTTCTCTCTCCTATATATTTGTATTCTCTCTTTGTATTTACATACACAAGCAATACATACAAGTTTTGTGCTCCCTCAACAAGCCTCATTTGAAATTTCTGAAGTGTCCCGATGGTCTCCACCAGATCGCTGATACGCAATTGAACGTTTTTGCTCTTTATCAAAAGATCATTCACATACACCTCCAAGTTCTGCCACTTCTGCTTCTGGAAGACGCGGTCCATTATCTGTTAATAGGTAGCACCGATATTCTTAGCCTGAAGACATCATCTAGTAGTTATAACACCCGTCGTTGGTGATGAACGAGGCATCACATCGATCGGGGGGTGCAATCGGATCTGGTGGCACCCTGAAAAAGCATCAAGAAAACTCAACAAAAAACCGACGGCTGAATCAATCAGCACATCGATTCGAGACGGGTAAAAATCCTTCGGGCAAGCTTTATTAAGCAAAGAAAAGCCCACACATTCTCCAGCCCCCTCCAGTCTTCTTAACCATTATAATGTTTGAGACCAAGCCCGGATACTGGATCTCGAAAACTAAACCTGCCCTAAGCAGCTTATAAACATCCTCTCTAATGGGCTCGGCCAGCAAAGTGGTTATCGCCATCTTCTCCTGGCGGATTGGACGGACCTCGGGGACGAGATTGAGGCTGTGGCATGTCACATCCGCATCAATCTCTGGCATCTCTATCGCGTTTCAGGAAAAGATGTTGACGTTTTCCTCTAGGTACAAGTATGGTTGTCAGGATTGGGATCCGGATCATAAGATCTTACGATCCTACGATCCAAATTTTGTAAATCGATCCAGATTTTGTAAAGCAATCCTCGATACAATCCTACCATTCGATCTGATCCAACCTCAAAATGATCTCATATAGGATCTCGATCCTAACAACCTTGGGTACAACACTATCTTCATCTTCTCCTCCACACTTAGCGCACCGCTTATCTTCAACATCCCGGGCCTTCTGCCCCCAGTCATCACTTCCACCACCTCCACTTCCTTTGATGCCTCTTACGGAGTGATCCCTTCTATCGCCCCTTCTCACCTCCTCCGCTTGCACCATCCATCTGATGGTGCTCACGGCGCTCAAGTAGCATTCGTGAGTTATTTTTGGATCGCTAATGTTCCTTATCTGCAAATCTCTCTGTGAATACACGAGGCACTGATGGTATAAGGGAACGACCTTGAAGAAATTTATTAGAGGCCTCCCAAATATAGTGTTGTAACAACTCGACGCATCGACGATAACGAATCGCAGTTCTTCGAAGTTCCGCCAAAGGTCACCAACAACTCTACTCCTTCCACCCCCTTCCTCCCTCCCAAGAAGCCAAAGAGGGGTCCATCAAATGCTATTACCCTGCCTGCGTCGACCTCTAACCTGTTAAACGCCTTATTGAAGATGGAGTTGACCAAGCTCTCATTGTCCACCAATATTCAAGTGACTGTGAAATCCTCGATCGCTGCATGCATGACCAAGCAATCACAGAAGGGGTTTTCATTCCCTAACATATCTTCCGTCGAAAAGGTAATCTCTTCCAACAGGGGAGGTACTTGGGTGATCGACGCAACGCTCCTGCAGTAGATGATGTGGAGGCTTTCCTTGCGGGAAGCTCCTAGCCCTGCTCCTCTGTCAATGACTCTCACTCCCTTGTGACCTCCCAAGTCGACCCTATCTGCATTCCGCCTCTGGGTCAAGGCTTGAATCGGCACCTCCTTGACAGAATCCACTTACTGTGAACTTCTCCGGCTCTCCTCCTAGCTTCTAGGAACTCCGACTAAGTCATAATGCCATGTCCTTCTACCTGGTGCAATTCACATTACAGAAGAATCAACTCGGCAGTGTTTCTCCTCTGATGTTGCCTCTCTGATTGCTTGTTAACCTTCCTGGCAACCGTCATTGCCTCCATACGCCCTCTTCCCGGATACCCCTCTGGCCGGTTGTAAAAGTTTCTCCTCTGGGGAAAGAACATTTTTCCAAGGCCCATTTGCTGAGTTCTCCCTCCCGGCGTCCATAGAGGTCTATTTGCCGGAGCCTGGAACCTCCTTTCCTACCCTAGATTCTCCGGAGCAACATACGGTCTCCTCACCCTCTTCCATCTTGACTCATCTTGTCCCCCAGTCTCTTCCTGCCTTCTTCCTTCTTGCCTCCTCCATTCCTACCTCCTCTGCTCCACCTTCCTCTTCTCCTCTAGGAACTCCTCTTCGTCCTCCCTTGTCAGCTTGGCCAAAAAATTGTTATTCATCGCCTCCCCTTGGATGAACCTCCTTGCTCGGCCGATCGGGTCCTCGAAGGAGATCGACGGATCTCTGCTGACCTCTAACTTGAAAAGACATTTTCGTAAGCCGAAGGTAAGGGCAAGCTGTAGAGTGAAGATATTCACCTCCTGGATGTTGAGGATCTCCTCCTAAAAGCGATCGATATAATTGCCCAGGATTCATTGACTCCATGTTTAAGGAGAAAAGGGGTGTTTGGCTCCTTCCTCTTCTTCGAGGTGGCGAAGCGCAACATCGGCCATCGACTCCTCGAAACAATAGATTGACTATCCTTGCAGCTGATAGGACCAATCTCTCACCTTCCCCTTGAAGGTAATCGCGAAGAACCTGCACTTGAACGCATATGTCATGTTGCAGATGCACACCACCTAATCAACCATTGCAGGTGTTGTATGGGATCGTCTTTCCCTATACAGTAACTCAGGGCGGATTCCTGAAGCCTTTGGGAACCGAGGCTGAGAGAACATCATCATAGAATGGGCTCCTCCCTCTAGAATGGCGAGTTGACGGATGGCGAGTTGGAGCTAACTCGCCCATGCGAGTTTCATGGTACCTCGCGAGGTTCTCTACTACTCAAAATCGAATTCCCTAGGAACTTGTTGGGGGGTAGCGCAACTACACAAGTCACTCTGGGTTTTCTGTTACTGGCTCCTTTCCTGCTCTCCTGGACAACTCACCATCCTCGAAAGGAATGACGCGACGAGGCGAGATTGTCGTTACCCCAACATGAGGAACAAGCACTGCTCACAATGTGCCCTCGATCCTCCGAGCAAAATCATCCAAATCCCCTAGTCACATACTCGCCCTTTACCGGCGAGTTGATGAGTATCACCACCTCCTGCTCTCCTTCTGGACCATGTCGCCTACTCGCTAAACTTTCCTCCCCTGACTGTGGTTCAGGCTCACCGCACCAAAGTGTTGGAGCCAGAAAATTCATGTTCCTATAAGTTCGGACCAATGGACAGCCTGAGGTTACCTGTTCTGTGTTTCGACTCTACGGGACAAGATGGCAAAAGCACTAGAGAAGGGAAGAACTGTCTGCCTATAAATAAGCCTCAAGTGTTATAGAAGGGAGGTCCCACCACGTACCTGAAAGTAGAGAAACTTCCCCTCCGCAACCAAAAGACTGAGTGAGGTACAAGAAAGACACCACTTAGAGAGAAGTAGATTTATCAGAGGGGGGAGTGTCAACATTTCAAGGTGTCATTCATGTTACCCTTGGGACCTTATTTATAAATAAATCCTGGGAAGGGTGGTCATTGTTGCAAGAATGATCTTCCCTACAAAATACTTATCGTGCGACTTGGTGGAGGCACCTCGCCTTCTAGGCGACTTGAGAAACTACTCGCATGTGGTGGAGAGCTACTCGAGATACTCGCCCATAGTAGCGACTAACAGGGCATGCTCGCCCTATGGCTGATAGTAGCTACCGCCAGTTGACTTTGACCTCTGTCATCCAGGCCCAAACAGAACCCGCCTTCTCCACGGCTACCTCCACTGTCGACCTACCCGAACCCCACTGGCAGGGCCGCCGGACCTCGGCGAAGACGCCGGGGGTAGTCCGGCGGCATTCCAGCGGAGCCTCGGCGGGTGATGCCCCTGCCCGTGAGGCCCAGTCGGACCTCATGGTCAGGGCCACCATTTGTCAGAGCGTCATCGTAATGCCGCCAGACTACCACCGGTAGTTCGCCGGGATCCGGCGACCCGGCCGGCGATGGCTCCACCACTGGTGTCAGAGGGGACCTTCGAGAAGGAGGGTGCGTGGATAGCCCTATCGGGTTTCTTGCAAATTTAAGGTTTTTTTATTTTTTTAAAGAAAAAATAATAATAAAATTAATTAATTTAAAATTTTTATAATTAGAAAATTAAAAACTACATATATAAACAAGAACATACAAGTAATTTAAAAAATATTTCATTATATATTCAATTTTATTTTAAAAATCTTGATAATAAAAAGGGAAAAAAAACAACCGTCGGGGGCGTGCCGGGTACCGTCGCGTGGGGCACGAGTGGCATAACTGATATTTAATTATTTTGCATGAACTTAAATCTTGGTTTGTTAAGTTGGAGCGAGAACACTCCAGCATGACATGGAAGGATTTCAAACAGTGCCACAACATGAGCTTTGGACCTCCCCTCTATCGTACTCGAGATACTCGCCCAAAGTAGCGACGAACAGGGCTACTCGCCTTGTGGCTAATAGTCACTCCCTCTCGCTTGCTGCCCTTTGGTGCCAGTGTCATGAGTGACTCTTCAGCGTTGTTGCAGGGTGTGATTCAGCCTCAGATAGGTGACCCTCAGCGGTCCCATGGTCACTCCGGCTCCCTGAAGATTACCACGGTCTCATTTGATGACACAAACTATCTTGAATGGTCCCGGGCCGCGCAGCACGTCATTCGCAGCCATCAGATGTTTGGCTACATTGATGGAACGGTTCAGGAGCCCCCAAAAACTGATCCCTCCTAGAAGCGGTGGGATTCAGAAAACTCTCTGGTCGTTTCATGGCTTCTTCACTCTGTCACCGAAAGTCAACCGGAGTTATATGCTGATGGACTCTGCCTTTGACATCTGGACCCGTGGCCGTGAGATGTACTCTCAGACTGGCAGTTCTACACAGGTGTACGAGCTTACTCGCCGCATTTTGGACATGCGGCAAGGCACTATGACAGTGTCGCCTATTTTCGGCGTTTGAGCGCCTATATCTGGAGTTGGACTATTTCTCTTACTTCACTCCAGTATGCACTGCAGATGCTGTTCAGTTACAACAACGGGAGGACCGTTTTCATCTCCATGTCTTCATGATGGGACTGAACAAGGAGATCGACATGGTGCGGACACATCCTTCACCGCTCCCCTCTCCAGTCTCTTCGGGAGGCCTTCAGCATGATCCTTGGAGATGAAGACCGCCGAAAGTCCCTTACTGCTAGTACTCCTCTTGAGCACTCTTCCCTGACTAGCGTTAGTCGTGGTCAGGCTTTCAACCCTAGCTTGCCTGCTCCTACCTGTGATTATTGTGGTCGCAAAGGCCAAACTCGGGAGATGTGCTACAAACTCCACCCACATCTTGCCCCTCGTGGTCGTGGCTGTGTTCGAGGACCAGGACGTGGGGTCCATCGCCAAGGTGGCTCCCGACCTCCTGATGCCGCTTACTCTGCAAACGTTTACGACGAGACCTCCATTGTTGTTCCAAGATAGCTTACTGCTCATGAATTGGATGTTTTTCGCCGTCTAGTCCACTCTCAGATTAATCAGCCTCTGGATACCTCTGCGTCCATTGCCTCTATTTCCTTGCCAGTGCTCATGCAACCACTGCCTCTTCTTTTGAGTGGGTGATTGATTCTGGTGCCACTCACCACATGACCGGTTTCTCCTAAGGTTTTCTGTCTTACACTCCTTTGTCTAGTAAGTACAAAATTATATTTGCTAATGTCTTGTTGTCCCTCATTGCTGGCAAAGGTCATATTTCATGTTCCACTTCTATTTCTCTATCATTTGTACTTCATGTTCCCTCCTTTCCACGCAATTTACTTTATATCAGTGATATTACTCGATCCCTTAATTGCTTTGTGACTTTTTTTTCTGATTCTTGTGTTTTTTAGGAACTGGGTACAAAGCGAAACATTGTCAATGGTAGGAACAGCGGCGGTCTGTGTTACTTGGATCTCCAGCCTTCATCTTCTCAGGCTCTCTCCTGCACTACTGTTACAGCTGATGATGTCCGTCGATGGTACCTGCTGCTTGAACATTCGTCTCCTATCTATCTTCAGAAGTTGTTTCCTGTGTTTTTTTCTTTTTTACAAACTTTTGCCTGTAATGTCTATGATAGGTCTAAACATGTGAGACATAGTTCCTCACATTTATCTTCTCCCAGTACCGTTTCGTTTGATGTTGTTCACTCTGATGTCTGCGGGCCATCCCCCGTTTTATCTATTTTTGGTTTTTGTTGGTTTGTCATCTTTATCGAATGTTTTTATCACATAACTTGAGTGTATTTGATAAAAAAGAAGAGTGATGTCTTCTCTTGTTTTCAAAGTTTTTACAAAATGGTCCAGACTCAATTTAAGACAGTTATTCGTGTCATGTGCAGTGATAATGGGGGGGGATATGACGATCGGGGCAAATTTGGCTCAAACTTCACTAGTCATGGTATCATCCACCAGACCACGTGTGTTCACACCTCTACCCAAAATGAATTTGTCGAACGAAAAAACCGGCACTTATTGGATGTCGCTCGTTGTCTTATGGGTACTATGCATCTCCCAAAATCCTATTGGGGTGATGATGTTCTTACTGCTGCCCACCTTATCAATCGGCTTCCCTCATATGTTCTTGGCAATACTACTCCCCTAACTCGGCTGTCTACCATGAATGTGGTTTATACTTCTTATCTGTCTACTCGTGTTTTTGGATGTGTATGTTTTGTACATATTCATTTGCCTCATCGAGACAAATTGGACCCTCGGGCTCACCGGTGCGTGTTCCTTGAATACTCTTCCACAACGAAAAGGTATCGGTGTTACCACCCTCCTCTGGGCATATGTTTTGCACTATGGATGTTACTTTTCGAGAAGGGGAATTCTATTTTTTTTCCATCGACTCACTCTCTTCGTCAGGGGGAGAGTACCGGTCGACCACAACAAAGATAGAATCGTGTTTCCGCAGGGTGCGCGGGAGTCCCAGCACGAAGTCCATACTAATGTCCTCCCAAGGACGGTGGGGAACGGGTAAAGGAGTGTATAAGCCCGTGTTCTGCTTCGTTCCCTTGGCCGTTTGGCACACACGGCAGTGTCGAACGATACGAGCCACATCTCTCTTCAGACTCGGCCAATAGAAACGATCTTCTACTATAGCAATCGACTTATCTCGCCCAAAATGGCCGGCGGCACCCCCGGCGTGTAGTTCCCAAACTAAATAGTCACGATATGAGGTGTTGGGCACACACAAGCGGGAGCCCCGGAACAAATACCTATCAATGATCCGAAACCCCTCAACAGGATCTGGAGGGTCCCTCGATAACGCGGTGTAAATCTCAGCAAAATCTGGACAAGTGGGGTAGTCCAAAATCACCCTCTCGAAACCATCCACCTGGGCCCTCAATGTGTGAAGTAGAGAGACTCGACGACTGAGTGCGTCGGCGGGTTTGTTCTCAACACCAGCGCGGTGCTTGAGAACGTAGTGGAAATCCTGTAAATACTCTACCCACTTCGCGTGGCGGTGACTCAGCTTCCTCTGAGAGTCGAGGTAGCGTAGGGCCTGGTGATCCGAATATAGCACAAACTCCCGGGGAAGGAGGTAGTGTCTCCAATACCGCAAGGACTGGACAATAGCATAAAATTCTCGATCGTAATTCGAGTATTTTTGCTTGGCTTCATTCAGTTTCTCACTAAAGTAAGAAACCGGGTGTCCCTCTTGACTTAACACTCCTCCAATACCTACGCCCGACGCGTCACACGCGACTTCGAAGGCTCTGTTAAAATCAGGGAGTCGCAAAACGGGGGCGGACGTCAGCTTGTCCTTAATTTCTTCAAATGCTCGAGTGGCCGCGGCGGTGTAACGCCCCCGGTTTTTCTGTGTTTTGGTTGATTTTGGATTGGCGTTACGATGACGCATTTCCGGCCCTTCGCCGTTGTAGAGCGCGGTCCTAGCTCTGTAGGTTCCTTGTGTAGCCTGGTTGTAGCCAGTTGGCAAGTTTCCCCAGCTAGCCGGAGTCTGTTTTGGTGACTCGGTTGGGCCTCTTAGGGAAATGCTTGCGTTTTGGCTTCGGGAGGTGTTAGCCCGAATGTTCGATCGTCGGATGTTGTTTTCGACCTCGCCGTTGTTTTCGTGGCTTGGTTGTTTAGCTACGGTGCGAGTTTTGGTCGAAATTCGAGATCGTTTGCCTTCGCGTCGTTTCGGCGTTGTTTTGTTAGCTGCATGTTTGTAATGTTTGTTGTGCTGTGCGTGGCCGTTGTGGCTGAGCTTGTAGGCAGGTGCCTTGTCTCTTGTTGGCTAGGTATTAGCAGGTTTCTTTTTCTGTGTAAGTTTGGGTGACACGGCCTGGGTCACGCCCGTGACCCAGGGCGTGTCGTGCTCGGGTAGAGCTTTCGTTTCTCCGGTCAACGAATTTTTGGTCGACGGGGTTTTTTTTGTAGGAACACGGCCGTGACACGGGAGTGTCACGGGCGTGTCCCCCTTCGGTTCGTCGAGCTGCGCTCGATGGTCGTCAGGCGGTGTTTAGTGAGAACACGGCCCTGTCACGGGCGTGTCGTGTCGAACACGGGCGTGACACTGGTGCGTGTCTCTCTGTTCGACGATCGGCGCTCCACGGTCGTCGGGCGGTGTTCGAGTTGGTACACGGCCTGTGACACGGGCGTGTCACAGGGCGTGTCCCTTGCTTCGTCGAGCGGAGATCGACTTTCGTCGAGTGGGTAGGTGCGTGAGTACACGCCCCGTGACACGGGCGTGTCGTCCGTGTCACGGGCGTGTCTGGGGGGCGTGTCCCGTGTTTTCGTCGAGTAGAGATCGACGTTCGTCGAGTGTGTGAGTACACGCCCCGTGACACGGGCGTGTCGGGCCGTGTCACGGGCGTGTCTTGGGCGTGTTCCGTACTTTTTCCTGAAATCATCTTTTGTTGCCGTGAACTGCTTTTCCTCCTCATTTTTCATCATTCCCGAGTCTGGAGAGCTTCCAGCGGAAGGGTTTTGAGAGGAGGCGGTGGTTGTTTTGGCCGGCGATTTCGGGAAGGTTAGAGCCCGTTTTTCTCGTGTGATAGCGGATTCGGCTTGCTCTCGTCTAGATCTTCCCTTCCCTGTAAGTTTTTCTTGATTTAGGGTTCGATTCCAGGAATTTCTAAATATCTGATTTCTTTCTTCCCTCAAGTTTCAGCTTTGATCTTCTAGGTGGCCGATCTTGCCGCCGGAGCCAAGCCGTGGTGCGGCTGTTGTTTGTTTTTCCGAAGAGGTAGAGGCAAGTGGCCCCTTGCCCTTGCCAAATTTATTTTTAACCTATGAACTGTTTTTATTTCTTGTGCATAAGCTCTGTTCTCCTTGTTTTTCCTCCCTAGGGCAGCAGGTTGAATCATTTCATCAAGCTTCTAATCAAGTGCTGATTCTTTATTTCTTTTTCTGGAATTTTACTCAATGTTCTCTTTTTGTCAGATGTTTAGTGTCCAGTGGGTAGCTAGTGTTAGGGTGAGGTTGCTGTTAGTTACAGTTTAGGGTTAGCTGCGGTAGCTCCGAGTAGTTAGGACGGAATGGAGGGTTGGGATTAAATCTCCAACTCTCTGTTTTCGCGCATGAGAGGGCTTAGGCTGCGATTTTAGCAAGACTTACGTTTACCCTAAGTAGAAAGCGCTGACAGCGTCGAGTGAGCCGAGCTCACTCAACGCCGTCACCTAGCTTAGGACTTGCGGCTAAGTATTTTTTGGCGTCAGGTGAGTGGAGTTTACTCAACGCTGCGTCGAGTAGGCTCGACATTTCTGTCTTGAGTTCATGTGTACCTTAGGATTGTTAGTGTGACTTATCCCTTCCTTTAGGGGGTGGTATTGGGTGTTCGGCAAATTTTTGCTTGCCGACTCTTGGGTTGTGGCAGGTGGTGCAATTTTTAGTGGCCTCTAAGAGGGGTGGATATTGATGTGGAGAGCTGTGGCCGCCACCTGTTTGCCCTGGTTTGGGTTGGTGTGGGACCCTAAAGCTGCCACTGGCGACCCCTTAGCCCTTTTTTTTTTGGATCTGATTCTGGTTATGAATTCAGATCCATGTCTTGACCACTGCCACTTACCCACGTATTAGGAATGTTAGACTCTTTCGTTGAGCATGTTGCTTTTATTGCTCGCACCTGGTGTGCTTTGCTGTGCTTTAGACAGTGCTCTTTTCTTACTGTCATGCCCTTTCTTTTGCTTATAGCAGCTTGTTGTCGGATTGGTAAACCCTTCTTTTTGCTCTTAACTCTAATGCTTTATTTACTCTTTTGATTATTTCCTTGCTGAGGTGTTCTTTTCTTGAATGCCTCAGGTCCAGGTTGTAGCCGGTTCAGCGGCTAGTTCTTTTGGAGGGGCTGGTTTGTGGCCTCTTGGGTAGCTGAGACAGCTGATCCCGATTCTGTGAGGTAGTTCTTTACTTTTCTGTATAGACATACATACTCACCAGTGGGTTCGTGTCAGGTTGTTGGCGCCCACTGGTGGCTTCTTGCGATGCTGGGTATGAACTTAAACTGCTGTTTTTGCCTTTTAGTGGTTGTTTACTTGCTTCTGGGAAGGATTTATGCTAGCATGCATGTTAGATATTTTAAAACTCTAAAAGCATTATTATATGTAGTTCATGCATAGCATATTTATAAACAAAGACACTATATTTCCTTAGCGTAAAAAGACTACATTTTTATATCTATTATATTCACTTTAGAGTCGTGCATACCATGAGTTGTCCCTCGGGGACACTTATGCTCACTAGGGTGTCAACTTAATTGAACCAAACTATTTTCTGCTGCGTATACTTATACTTTTAATTGTGGACTAGCTGATCCACCGTGCCGAGGGATACGGCCAATCAACATAACTGCTTTTCTTTCATAATTAATCAACGATTTTCCTTAGATTCTAAGGTCTGGAGTTTTGCCTGAGCGCGTGCAGTTATCCCCTGCACGGCGTGGCATCACGGCACGTGTTTTCTCTTGCTCTGATACGATTTTATCGTTGAGAAAATGCGGGTTGTGACAGTTGGTATCAGAGCCAGGTTGCTTGACAAATGGTCGGGCAACCTTTCCCCTTGTTCGCATTAGTGGTTAGCGTCATACCATACACACACCGATATGTCATCAGCACGTCTTGGCTAAAGCACGAACACTACACTCATGAGCATAAAGAAGTATACGGGGCATATTATGTAGTATGGGATGCATAATATGTGTTTGTATATGGATCCACCATAGGAGGCAACATGTGAGGGTTATGTAGTATGGGATGCATAACCTCACCACATGAATGCGGCTAGCACGTTTTCTTTTTTCGTTGCATGGGAATGTTATGTAGTATGGGATGCATAACATTTTCATGTGTACGCCGCTCATGGCATGCATTAAGGCCTTTTTTTTAGAATGCATAGCACATCATGCATAGCATAACATTTCATAAGCACAACGTGCCAAGCTAAAGATTTGCAAGATGACATATGTACACACATGGTTTTTGAGTCAAAAAGAATACAAATACATGCATCCATGGTTTAGGCACATGAGTTAGTTTGATGGTGGTGAGCCATCTAGGGTTAAGCATAACATCATCATGGTAAAAACAACTCTCGGAGCAAGTTTAGCAGTTGAAGTTCATATTTAAGTGTGTTTGTCTGTACCGGGTAGTCTTGTTCTAGCTGTTGGGCTAGGTTTTGTCTAAGTTGGGCTAGGTTTTGTCTAAAGCTTGTGCGATTATAGGATGGCGAGACGCCCCGCGATGAGATCGACCCCCCAATCCGAGGGTGAGACGTCAGGAGCGCAGAGCGAGGCGTTGGTAGAAAACCTGCGGCAGAGTAATGAGACCTTATCGAGGCAGGTGGTGGCTATGCAGGCTCAGATTCAATCTCTTGTATCAGTGATGGCAGGATGCTCTTGGGAGTCATTTAAGTCGATGCTGTTGAGTAAGTTTCTGCCTTCAGTCGAGAGGGACCGGCTGATGAATGACTTCCTTCATTTGAAGCAGAGGGAACTTACAGGTGATGAGCATGAGATTGAGTCTAATAAGTTGAGTCAGTTTGCTCCTGGTTTGGGGAGTGTTGAAGCAGATCGAGTTAAGCAATTTCTGGGTGGACTAAGAAGCGACATTCAGCAGTTAGCAAATGCTTGTGGAGCAATCAGTTATGCTAGCGTGGTTGAAGCTGCCTTGAGAGTTGAGGCCTTTGAGAATGCCAAGAATAGAGGCCAGCGGTTGAGGAAGGATAAGCGGAAGTCCAGTAAAGGGAAGAGCCCTCAGGAACCTGATGTTGTCTCGAGAAAGAAGAACAAAGGGGGTTGTAGTTTCTGTGGTCGTCCAGGCCACCCCTTGGAGAGGTGTTTCAAAAGGTTGGGAGCACAAAAGAAGGAACAGGTGCACGCGATTCAGGGTGCCCCCAAAGGAGACTTGGTGTGTGCTTTTTGTGGTAGGAAGGGGCATGAGGCTGCCCGTTGCTGGTTAAAAGATAAGGTCTGTTTTCAGTGTGGGCAGAAGGGTCATCTCAAGGCGAAGTGCCCGCAGTCCCAGCCTATTATGCAGCCAGTACTCCTCCAAGCTTTGCCACCGCCTCAGCATTTGGATAGAGGAAAGGGGAAGCTGATTGTGCTTTCGGCAGATGAAGCGCAGACTTCGACCTAGGTTATCTCAGGTTTGACTTCTCCTCAGTCGTTTCGTTATGATCCCTTTGTGGTTATAGTTTTCATTTTAGCGTTTGTTACCTTAGATGCGTGCGCTATTAGTAGGACGATTTAAGGTAAAGAACCGCTGAGCGCGCGTTCTCTTCGATTCAGGCGCTACCCACTCGTTTGTGGCTAGAGCCTTCGTGGAGCGCTTCGGTCTGGGCCTAGATCGTGTTGGTGGTGCCTTTTGCGTTAAGTTCCCCTCTGGTGACTCTGTGGTTACGGACCTGGGTGTCCTGGATTGTCCGATTTTGTTGGGGGATTTTCTAGCCAAGGCAGATCTGAAGGTGATTGACCTGGAGGACTTCGATGTTATCTTGGGCATTTTGAGTTTTTAGTTATGTCATTTGGTTTGACTAATGCGCCCTCAGCTTTTATGGATGAGATGAACAGAGTTTTCAAGGACTTCCTGGATAAGTTTGTGATTGTCTTTATAGACGATGTTTTGGTGTATTCTAAAGATGCGGAGGAGCATGATCGGCATTTGCGACTGGACTTGACGACTCTGAGAGACCATAAGCTATACGTCAAGCTGAACAAGTGCGAATTTTGGTTGCCTCAAGTCTCTTTTCTCGGCCACGTGGTGAATAAGGAGGGAATATCGGTGGACCCAGAAAAGATCGCTGCTGTTATGGAATGGGCGAGGCCTGTTACTCCCAAAGAGATCAGAAGCTTCTTGGGCTTGGCTGGATATTATAGGAGATTCGTAGAGGGATTCTCTACTTTGTCTGCGCCGTTGACCAGGTTGACGCAGAAGAATGCAGCCTTCATATGGGATGGCAAGTGTGAGGAGGCTTTTGAGGAATTAAAAAGACGGTTATGTTCAGCTCCAGTTTTGTCTTTGCCTACTGAAGATAGTGAGTATGATATATATGTGGACGCGTCGCACGTCAAACTGGGCTGCGTTTTGATGCAGGGCGGGAAGGTGATTGCGTACGGGTCGAGGCAGCTAAAGACTCATGAGAGGAATTACCCTACGCATGACCTGGAGTTTGCAGCTGTGATCTATGCGTTGAAATTGTGGAGGCATTTGCTATATGGCGCGCAGTGCAAGATTTTCACGGATCATAAGAGTTTGAAGTATGTCTTCACTCAGAAGGAATTAAATCTGCGCCAGCGGCGGTGGTTGGAGTACGTGGCCGACTATGATGTTGAAATCCAGTACCATCCGGGTAAGGCGAATATGGTGGCCGATGCCCTGAGTCGGAAGTGAGTCGGAAGTCAGGAAAGATTTTCAATCTCTCCGCCGAGCGTCTTGTGGAAGAGTTTCTTTTGATGGACATTTCTGTGGGAAGCTGCGATTCGCAGAGTAGCTTGGCAGTGGCAGAACCTTCGTGGATTGCGCTTACGCGACTGCATCGGAAAGATGATCCCGATCTTTTGCATTTGTACCTTCAAGCTGAAAAAGGTGAATTACCAGATTTCTCTATAGATGATGCGGGTACCTTGAAGTATCGTGGCAGGTTTTGCATTCCCGCAGTTGGAGACATCCGGGATATGGTGTGCAGGGAAGCCCACGGATCTAGTGTTGCCTACCATCCAGGGTCTACCAAAATGTACCATGATTTAAAGCAGATTGCCTGGTGATATGGGATGAAGAAGGACATGGCCAGATTTGTTTTTGAGTGCTTCACTTGCAGGCGTGTGAAGGCCGACCATGGGAGGCCTGGTGGCAAGCTAACTCCCTTAGAGATTCCGATGTGGAAGTGGGAGAGTATCTCGATGGATTTCATTACGGGCTTACCGAGATCAGACAGATTGACGAAGAGTGCTCACTTCGTACCATTTAAGATCGATTGTCCGATGAGGAAGATAGCCGAGCTGTACATGGATGAGGTTATCAGATTACATGGTGTACCCGTAAGTATCATATCAGATCGAGACTCCAGGTTTACGTCTCGTTTTTGGAAGAGCCTTCAAGAAGGGTTGGGTACAGATTTGAGATATTCCACAGCCTATCATCCCCAGACCAATGGTCAGACGGAGCGAGTAAATCAGATTGTGGAAGATATGATCTGATGCTATATTCTGGACCACGGAGGAGCGTGGGATGAGCGCTTGCGGCTTATGGAATTTGCGTATAATAACAGTTATCAAGAAAGCTTGCAAATGGCTCCTTTTGAAGCTTTGTATGGGAGGCGCTGCAGGACTCCCTTGTTTTGGGCTGAGGTTGGCGAGAGGCCTTTGTTGGGTCCAGAAGCACTCGAGGAGATGGAAACTGCTGTGAAGCTTATTCGGGAAAAGCTTCGGATAGCCCAGGAGAGATATGAGAAAAATGTCAATCGGCGTAGATCGGATTTGGAATTTTTGGTGGGGGACTCAGTATTCTTAAAGGTCTCCCCTTTGATCGGAGTCGAGCGTTTTGGCAAGAGCAGGAGGTTGGACCCGAGGTATGTGGGCCCGTTTCTGATTGTTGAGCGGATTGAGATATCAGCTTATAGGCTGGCTTTGCCCACAAATTTCTCTGGCGTGCATAATGTCTTCCACGTCAGTCAGCTGCGGAAATGTGTATCGAATGGCAGGCAGGTTTTGGATTCTGTGCCTCAGTTGGAGCCGAATCTTTCTTATGTGGAGGTGCCTGTCCGCATTCTGGATTCTCAGGTTCGTGCGCTGCGGAAGAAGTCTATTCCGATGGTTAAAGTTTTATGGAGGAATCAGGATGTAGAAAGCGCGACTTGGGAGTTGGAGTCGGCTATGAGGGAGGCTCACCCTCACCTGTTTCCCTGAGCTTGTGCTTGGTATGTTTTGTTTTATTTATGATTATATAGTCCTTTCCTGGCTCTTTCTCTCTCCTTCTTCATAGGAGTGTTGTGAGTAAAGTTTCGAGGCGAAACTTTCTTTTAGGGGGAGTGGCTGTAACGCCCCCGGTTTTTCTGTGTTTTGGTTGATTTTGGATTGGCGTTACGATGACGCATTTTCGGCCCTTCGCCGTTGTAGAGCGCGGTCCTAGCTCTGTAGGTTCCTTGTGTAGCCTGGTTGTAGCCAGTTGGCAAGTTTCCCCAGCTAGCCGGAGTCTGTTTTGGTGACTCGGTTGGGCCTCTTAGGAAAATGCTTGCGTTTTGGCTTCGGGAGGTGTTAGCCCGAGTGTTCGATCGTCGGATGTTGTTTTCGACCTCGCCGTTGTTTTCGTGGCTTGGTTGTTTAGCTACGGTGCGAGTTTTGGTCGAAATCCGAGATCGTTTGCCTTCGCGTCGTTTCGGCGTTGTTTTGTTAGCTGCATGTTTGTAATGTTTGCTGTGCTGTGCGTGGCCGTTGTGGCTGAGCTTGTAGGCAGGTGCCTTGTCTCTTGTTGGCTAGGTATTAGCAGGTTTTTTTTTCTGTGTAAGTTTGGGTGACACGGCCTGGGTCACGCCCGTGACCCAGGGCGTGTCGTGCTCGGGTAGAGCTTCCGTTTCTCCGGTCGACGAATTTTTGGTCGACGGGGTTTTTTTTTGTAGGAACACGGCCGTGACACGGGCGTGTCACGGGCGTGTCCCCCTTCGGTTCGTCGAGCTGCGCTCGATGGTCGTCAGGCGGTGTTTAGTGAGAACACGGCCCTGTCACGGGCGTGTCGTATCGAACACGGGCGTGACACTGGGGCGTGTCTCTCTGTTCGACGATCGGCGCTCCACGGTCGTCGGGCGGTGTTCGAGTTGGTACACGGCCTGTGACACGGGCGTGTCACAGGGCGTGTCCCTTGCTTCGTCGAGCGGAGATTGACTTTCGTCGAGTGGGTAGGTGCGTGAGTACACGCCCCGTGACACGGGCGTGTCGTCCGTGTCACGGGCGTGTCTGGGGGGCGTGTCCCGTGTTTTCGTCGAGTAGAGATCGACGTTCGTCGAGTGTGTGAGTACACGCCCCGTGACACGGGCGTGTCGGGCCGTGTCACGGGCGTGTCTTGGGCGTGTTCCGTACTTTTTCCTGAAATCATCTTTTGTTGCCGTGAACTGCTTTTCCTCCTCATTTTTCATCATTCCCGAGTCTGGAGAGCTTCCAGCGGAAGGGTTTTGAGAGGAGGCGGTGGTTGTTTTGGCCGGCGATTTCGGGAAGGTTAGAGCCCGTTTTTCTCGTGTGATAGCGGATTCGGCTTGCTCTCGGCTAGATCTTCCCTTCCCTGTAAGTTTTTCTTGATTTAGGGTTCGATTCCAGGAATTTCTAAATATCTGATTTCTTTCTTCCCTCAAGTTTCAGCTTTGGTCTTCTAGGTGGCCGATCTTGCCGCCGGAGCCAAGCCGTGGTGCGGCTGTTGTTTGTTTTTCCGAAGAGGTAGAGGCAAGTGGCCCCTTGCCCTTGCCAAATTTATTTTTAACCTATGAACTGTTTTTATTTCTTGTGCATAAGCTCTGTTCTCCTTGTTTTTCCTCCCTAGGGCAGCAGGTTGAATCATTTCATCAAGCTTCTAATCAAGTGCTGATTCTTTATTTCTTTTTCTGGAATTTTACTCAATGTTCTCTTTTTGTCGGATGTTTAGTGTCCAGTGGGTAGCTAGTGTTAGGGTGAGGTTGCTGTTAGTTACAGTTTAGGGTTAGCTGCGGTAGCTCCGAGTAGTTAGGACGGAATGGAGGGTTGGGATTAAATCTCCAACTCTCTGTTTTCGCGCATGAGAGGGCTTAGGCTGCGATTTTAGCAAGACTTACGTTTACCCTAAGTAGAAAGCGCTGACAGCGTCGAGTGAGCCGAGCTCACTCAACGCCGTCACCTAGCTTAGGACTTGCGGCTAAGTATTTTTAGGCGTCAGGTGAGTGGAGTTTACTCAACGCTGCGTCGAGTAGGCTCGACATTTTTGTCTTGAGTTCATGTGTACCTTAGGATTGTTAGTGTGACTTATCCCTTCCTTTAGGGGGTGGTATTGGGTGTTCGGCAAATTTTTGCTTGCCGACTCTTGGGTTGTGGCAGGTGGTGCAATTTTAGTGGCCTCTAAGAGGGGTGGATATTGATGTGGAGAGCTGTGGCCGCCACCTGTTTGCCCTGGTTTGGGTTGGTGTGGGACCCTAAAGCTGCCACTGGCGACCCCTTAGCCCTTTTTTTTGGATCTGATTCTGGTTATGAATTCAGATCCATGTCTTGACCACTGCCACTTACCCACGTATTAGGAATGTTAGACTCTTTCGTTGAGCATGTTGCTTTTATTGCTCGCACCTGGTGTGCTTTGCTGTGCTTTAGACAGTGCTCTTTTTTTACTGTCATGCCCTTTCTTTTGCTTATAGCAGCTTGTTGTCGGGTTGGTAAACCCTTCTTTTTGCTCTTAACTCTAATGCTTTATTTACTCTTTTGATTATTTCCTTGCTGAGGTGTTCTTTTCTTGAATGCCTCAGGTCCAGGTTGTAGCCGGTTCAGCGGCTAGTTCTTTTGGAGGGGCTGGTTTGTGGCCTCTTGGGTAGCTGAGACAGCTGATCCCGATTCTGTGAGGTAGTTCTTTACTTTTCTGTATAGACATACATACTCACCAGTGGGTTCGTGTCAGGTTGTTGGCGTCCACTGGTGGCTTCTTGCGATGCTGGGTATGAACTTAAACTGCTGTTTTTGCCTTTTAGTGGTTGTTTACTTGCTTCTGGGAAGGATTTATGCTAGCATGCATGTTAGATATTTTAAAACTCTAAAAGCATTATTATATGTAGTTCATGCATAGCATATTTATAAACAAAGACACTATATTTCCTTAGCGTAAAAAGACTACATTTTTATATCTATTATATTCACTTTAGAGTCGTGCATACCATGAGTTGTCCCTCGGGGACACTTATGCTCACTAGGGTGTCAACTTAATTGAACCAAACTATTTTCTGCTGCGTATACTTATACTTTTAATTGTGGACTAGCTGATCCACCGTGCCGAGGGATACGGCCAATCAACATAACTGCTTTTCTTTCATAATTAATCAACGATTTTCCTTAGATTCTAAGGTCTGGAGTTTTGCCTGAGCGCGTGCAGTTATCCCCTGCACGGCGTGGCATCACGGCACGTGTTTTCTCTTGCTTTGATACGATTTTATCGTTGAGAAAATGCGGGTTGTGACAGGCGGTCCACTGGAAATCTCTCTTACGCAGGCAGCTAGTAAAGGGGGTCATGATCGAGCTAAAACCCCTAACAAATCTCCTATAAAAGGTAGCCAGTCCATGAAAGCTACGAGCCTCATGAATGGTCGAAGGTACGGGCCACTCACGGATGGACTGGACCTTCTCAGGGTCAACTGACACGCCCGAGGAGGAGATAATGAATCCTAAGAAGTGGACGGACTCCGATAGGAAGGAGCACTTCTTCAGATTGATAAACAGCTTCTCCTTTCGGAGAATATCGAATAGGAGTCTCAAGTGCTCAAGGTGATCAGGTTCAGTGTGGCTATAGATCAAAATGTCGTCAAAGTAAACGACTAGGAACTTGCCCATATAGGGCCGCAGAACCTGGGTCATGACTCGCATAAACGTGCTCGGGGCGTTCGAGAGCCCAAATGGCATGACCAACCACTCATACAGACCGTCTTTCGTCTTGAACGCCGTCTTCCACTCGTCTCCCTCGCAGACCCTAATCTGGTGGTACCCGCTTCGGAGATCGATCTTCGAGAAGATCTGAGCTCCGGACATCGTGTCTAATAGGTCATCTAGTCGAGGGATCGGGAAACGATACTTCACAGTAATCTTGTTGATAGCTCTACTATCAATGCACATGCGCCAACTGCCGTCCTTCTTAGGGGTAAGAAAGGCGGGGACGGCACACGGACTCAAGCTCTCGCGGATAAACTGCTTCCGAAGAAGCTCATCAACCTGCCTCTTGAGCTCAGCATGCTCAACGGGATTCATGCGATAATGTGGCAGATTGGGGAGCGAGGCCCCCGGGACTAAGTCTATAGCGTGCTGGATGTCCCGCAGAGGGGGTAACTCATCAGGGAGCTCCTCTGGCATAATGTCCGCAAACTCATCTAGTAACGGTCGCACGGCAGGGGAAACCTCAGGTGTAGGGCAATCAGAAGCCATAGTGGCTGCCACTACATACATGATACCAGCATCAGTGCTATCTCTCAGAAACTCACTACGCCTCAGGATATGCACGGGTTTCAAAGCAATCGTGCTAGTGGACGGCTCGACCCGGCCCTTAGGCCTCTCTCTGGGCTGGGTGGGGGATAAAGTGATCTTCTGCCCCTTATCATAGAAGACACACGTGTTCGATCGACCGAAGCACGTGACATCGCGATCAAATAACCAAGGGCGGCCCAGCAGGACGTGGGCGACATCCATAGGGATGACATCGCACCAAATTCGGTCCTCAAAAGATGTTATGGTGATCGGAACGAGACAGCGCTGGGTAACCTGGATAGCTGTCTTATCAACCCAGATGACACGATAAGGATGTGGGTGAGGCTCCGCCTTCACCTGCATACGGTCTAGACCCTTCTGGGCCACGATGTTCACGCAACTCCCGCTATCAATAGCCAACTTGCAGGGGCCGCCTGCACTCGGGAAATACGTGTAGAAAATGGTGGTGCGGCGCCAATCCTCATCAGCTCGTGGAGTATGCAGAAAGCGCCTGACCACTCCCACCTCTAACGATCGCTCAGCGTCGCTCTCCCAGCCCTCCTCAACGGTGGCAGTGACCTCCTCAGTAATCTCCACATCACCCTCTAAATCGGGCTCCTCGTCCTCAATCAACAGACTACGTGTGGGGCAGTGGGCCGCCACGTGTCCTCTACCTCCGCACCTAAAACACTGTATACCCCCAGGCCTCTGGCCCTCGGTAGCGACAGCCTTCCCCTTCAAGTCAGGAGTGACTCGGGGGGATGAGGTGGCTGCAGCAGTCTGGGCGGGAGCGGGCTTCCTAAATGTCGACGAATCCGTCCGGGAAGGAAACTGCTTCGTACTAGGGGCACGAAGGTATTGCTCATACTCTAGAGCGAGCTGGAAAATCTGATCTACAGTCTCCAAGCGATGGGGAATCAGCTCTCTCCGGAGCTCCGAGCGGAGGCCGGCCTTGAATCGAGAAGCGGTGGCGATGGGTTCCTCCGAAATATCGCTCCTAACAACTAGCTCGTCGAATCGAGCCATATACTCGGCCACTGTAAGCGTTCCCTGACGCAAGTTCTGTAATTGCTCGAATAACTGATCCCGGTAGGAGGCAGGAAGGTACTTGTCCTTAAGCCTTTCCTTCATATCATCCCATCTGGTGATGGGGTAATAACCATCACGCTCTAAGGCTCGCTCCACACTAATCCAATACACCTTAGCCTGTCCGACTAATTTCATCTTGGCGAACCGGACACAACGATCATCACTCATATCGTACCAATCAAAGTAATGATCCATGTCCAGGAGCCAATCACTAAAGGCCTTTGGATCCAGGCGACCATCGAATTGCGGGGCATCGAGGCGAATCCTACGGGTGATGTCAAAACCGCGATCACCTCTCCGCGGGTCAGGATACTCATCAGGATCGTCGTCCCGATCATAGTCGTGCCGAGCGGGCGGGGGCCCGCGCTCACGTCGACCCGGCGGATAATACTCGTCTCGACGATGGTCACGGCGACCGTGTGGAGGGACATGGTCCCTCAGGCCAGGATGACGTGGCATGCGGTAATCTTCCCGCGGGGGCGGGGGTCGGCCACGTGCTGGCTCAGGATTCCGCCATGCAGGCGGGGTGGGGACTCTCACGGGGACCTCACGGTGGTAGCGGTCTGCCGGTGGCGGATCATCTCTGACCCGCTGCCCGCGACGGGGAGACTCTCCCGGGTCACCCGTGATCTCATCGTCATGAAGGGAGGGGGCATCTCTAGCGTGCTCTATCAGATCCAGACGACGAGTCACCGCGGCGATATCGTGACGCACATTCTCGAACTGGGTACCCATTGCGTCAAAGCGTTCTAGAATAAGGCGCTGGAAGTCGGTGGTAGCGGTGCTCGAATTCGAACCCGCTGCCCGATCGTTGGTGACTGGCGGATCTACCATGCTTCTAAATGTCCTACCACTACGGAGCATGCACAATGGCTCAACCTGGCTCTGATACCAACTGATGTAGGGTAGGCTGTGGGGTGAACTCCTAAAACACCTGCTAGTGAAGTGGGGGGGTGGACTCACCCTAACCAATGACTATATGCGAGGCGAAACTAATCAGGCGTTAAATTAATTTAAGCAACAAGTCAACATATAAATCATTACATTCATTCTGAGCAAGAGAAACGATTTATATTCAGCAATTTAGGTAATAGCGTTCCTCTGCACGGAGGGCTAATTTGAGCGCGCGGCGAATAAAGCGTCCTGCAAGGCAAGAGATTCACAGGCGAATACAACGTGCTATAATTCCGTCAATCACAAGATCCACAACGTGCACAACATATATTAAACCATCAACAATAAAATCCACATAAACAAGTACAAAGTGCTGAATTAAAATTCGGGCTGCAGGAAATATACGTAGATCTGAAATTTCGGAGGCTTGGATGGACTTCCGGGTGGTGTTGAGACGAGATCGGGCAAGGGGGAAGGTGGATCCGCGTGGGGAAATGAAAGGGCTGCTGTTTGGGGGGTGGAGGAGGGTTGTTTGGGGTTGCCGGACTGGTTCCGGCGGGATCCAGCCCGATCTGGACAGATCTGGTCGGATCTGTCCAGATCCGGTGAGGTAAGGGGCTGTTCGGTGAGGTAAGGGGCTGAGTTTGGTGGCTGTGGAGGGGGAAGGTAAGGGGGCTGTTCGGTGGCTGCACGGAAAGGCTGGAGGGTGGGTTACACGGGAAAAACCAGCGGGGGGGAAGGAGGAATGGGCGGTGGGGTTCCGGCAGCCCAAACCGGGCGGACAGGGGGGGTGGTGCGGCTGTCAGGAGGGACAGGCGGCTAGGGGCTGTAGGAGGCAGCAAGGATTAGGGAAAGGGGAAGGGAAAATAAGGAAACTTACCCCAAGGCGTCGGCACCAAGGGCTCCACGGCGTCGGCACCGTGGAACGATCACCGGAAGCAAGGAAGAAGATCCTCTCCAACTTCAGCAATAGGAATTCCTGCAGCCCTCCTATTCTATTTATAAGAAAGCCAAGTTAGGGCAACCGGAATCGACGGCTATGATCGGCCGGCGGTTCCGTCCCCAAAACTATATAAAATAATGTCCGAAATACAAAGTGCTATATATGAAAATGAATCTAAACGACGAGCCGGACGCATCCACGGTAACGGATCGCCGGTTCGATCAAGTCCGTCGGCGCGAATATACGAAGGTGGGGCCCGCCTTGCGCCGAGATGCGCCCGATGGTCCCCCATCATATGCGTTAGATCTTTTGAAAGAAACTGGTCTTCTTGGGGCAAGACCAGTTCGTTGTCCTATGGTCGTTGGTGATGACAAGAGTTGGACGAAAGATTCACCTCTTCTTTCAGATAATACTATGTGCAAATGACTTGTGGGCAAACTCATCTTTTGACTGTTACCAGACCTGATATTTGTTATGCATTAGGGAAGGTCAGTCAGTTTATGTAAGCTCCCAAAGAATGTCATTTTTGTTCCAACTTGAAAATTTTGGAGTATGTAAAAGGGTCTCTACGGAAGGGGTTATTGTTTCAAAAACATAACCACCTGAAGGTTGAAGCATATTCTGATACTAGTTATGACTGACAATAAAAAATATAGAAAGTCTACCTCTAGATTTTGCACCTTTGTGGGAGAAAACTTTGTCAGTTGGAAGAACAAGAAACAGTCTGTTGTGTCATGATTAAGTGCTGAAGCTGAGTATCAGAGCATGGCATCAACCGCTTGCGAGGTGAAATGGTTGTGTCCTTATGCTTGACTTGGGAGAAATATATGATCATTATTTACCTATGTTTTGTGACAATCAGGCTGTTATACATATATTAAAAAAAATCCAATTTTTCATGAAAGGACGAAGCACATTCAAGTTGAGTGTCGCTTTGTCAGACAAGAAATTTTGAAGAATCAAATTTGCACTTCATTCATCACTTCTGACAAGGGGCTTGCGGACGTCTTTAGCAAACCAGTATCCGCTTCTCTTTCAGATGTCTGTGACAAGCTGGGCATGGTTGACATATATGCTACAGCTTGAGCGGGAGGATTACATTTTATGGAGCCTTGGTAGACTGACGGTTTGGTTGGGCGGCCAGGCAATTAGGCGGTCTGCAAGTTTGGTCCTGTCGGCCTGGAGGTTTAGCGGACTTGGCGGACTGGTTCCCGCTGTGTTGCGGACTGCCTCTAGCGGTCTGGTCAGAAGACCAGCTAGCAGTGTTGCAACCACGCTCTGATCTCGCTATAGCTGAATTGACGGACTGACGAGTTAACCTTGGCGGACTGGTTCCCGCTGCGTTGTAGACTGGCTCTGGCGGTTTGGTCAAAAGACTGGCCAGCTATATTGCGATCACTCTCTGGTCTCGCTATAGCAGTCTTAGCAAACAGAGATGTTGAAGTCGCTACGAATAGAGGCACATCTTAAGTTGTCGTCTGGAGAGCAGCTGAAGCTGCGGGTACAAGCAGTTGTTGCGGCCTGATGCTCAAGGGAGCTGGTCTGGAGCATTGGCGAGTTTGTGCTTCTGTCCGCCGGTATGGAGCAGACTGTTGTTCAAGGTTAGCGGTAGCGGACTGTTAGTAGAGTCTGGCGGATACCAGTATGAAGTGAATAGTGTCTAACCGCTCAGCTATAGCGGTCTAAAATTTAGTAACCGTCGAGACCGCATGTTGTATTTTTAATCCCACATCATCTGTTGTATTTTTTCTTCCTTCTCCCTATAAATAGGGGTTCAAACTCATGTAAAATAACTTTTTGGGTGGAATAAAAAGTCTGTTATTTAGATTTTCTCACAAACGTGTTGATCTGACACCATTTTATGGAGATCTTCCTAGTTTCAGCGCCAGTCCATCTATTGCAGCTCCAGAGATTTCACCGGACTTAGCACCAGTACAGACATCTACCACTGAGGAGATTGATCAGGTTCTTGACGTATGAGAGTTTCATGCCTGTCATGGGACGTATCAGCATTACTTGGTCCCAAGGAGGGGACGAGACATCACAGACAGTTTTTGGATTAGCACTGACGAGTCATCATCTCATTAAAAAAGACATGGCTTTATACTTTACACGGACGGAATAAGAGAGATCACACAAACCGGTATTATATATATTAATCATTCACCATTCAAATCATTGCAAGCAAGAGCGATAAGAAAAAGAATGAGGTAAACTTATCTTTTATTGATATTCAAAAAATTACATCTCTACAGCTCGCATGGCTAACAAAAAAAAATCAAACCGTAAGCTTAGCGAAAGTCAAGATTTATATTTCCTATAAATTCTTCCTGACTGCCTGTTCTAGGTTTCTTTGCCATAGGGATCGGCTTCGAGCCTACGGTGCCTTCTAAATCCTCTAGTGCGAAAGTTGGGGTATTATTTTACCTTTTGTTTCTTTGGCGCGGTGAATGTCTCTCTTGCGACGGACCTCTCTTTATTATCTTGAGAAAGATTACAAGGTGTGGTGCGGCCACCAGAGGGGTATGCGCGCGTACAATGACTGAAAGGAGAAAATGATGGAGCTTAGTGTCAGCACCTACAACGTGGCAGGTTCTGGGCTCAATCCACGTGTCCCTTCCAAGCACACCTAGTCCCCCTTTTATACTAGAGGATAGGCTGCGTGGGCAGTTCACGAACCGGCGGGCATTTAATGTCTTATTAATAGTGACATTAAATGCGTAGCCGCCCAAGGTACATGAAGAGTCGGGCGACAGAGACTAAAAGAAGAGGTCGCACGAAACCGCGCGGCACTGCTTGAGGTGGATCAAAAAGGAGACCGCGCGGCCTTGGTCGTAGTGCCTGGACGTACTTCAGAGTGGAGCTACCATACTATATCTTGAAAAGCCACCTGAAGGTCACCTGTTGACTGTCGGCACCGGACTCTGTCACACCACCAAGGGGGTGTCCACAAGTGCTCTGAAGTATCCGCCTGAGAGGTCGGCCGACACCAATAACAACCGTTTGGCAAGTAATCTCTGCTTCCTCTGGATGCTCTTTTTCGTCGTCGCGTGATTTGGGATAACATAATCCTCGTACTTTTTTGGCAGACCGTGCGGGCTCCGTAAAAGTAGACTGGTAACCGCAAATACTGCGACCAAATACTTGTGGCGCAGGCCTATAAATAGGGCAAGTTGACCCACCTCTTCTTCACCCTTTTTGCAAACTCGGACATTGCTGAGAATGGTCAGCATGGACAGGGCGTTCTGGAAAAATAGATGTCAAGGGCCAGCGATCAAACCAGAGCTCCTGCATCGCGACCTCCTGTCGAGAGCCCGCCAGCCGGAACAGGTTCGCTGGAACATTTGAGGAAGGTGGTGGTCAAGGGGGGCCGCCCTGTCAGGAGGTGGGTGACCGTCGTGAGTTCCTCCTTGAAGACTATAATACCCAAAGGAAACCTCTGAGCGACGATTAACCCAGTGAGCGGCTTATTATCCATAATACATCGGGGGAAGAGGTGTTGACAAAGGAGTCGTCCTCCCTACGGATGTCCGCAGGTGTGACCCCTTCCAAGGATGTATCGACTGCCGATGATTCGGTAGAAATCCTGGAGTTTTATAACTCTGAGGGCACTATTTCTAGCAGGATCTTCGAGGAGACTAGGAAGAACCTGGGGGAGGTCGTGGTGAAAGCCCAGCTCTAGATGGCACAGCTGGAGGAAGAGGTCGCGCGGGTACCTGTGCAGGAACAAAAGGTGCCAGAGAGCTTACATGGAGGCGGGTTGTCGCCCAAGAGGGCCAAGTTTGCGGACGCCCTTGGGCCTCAACGAAGCGTCTGAGGGTCGATCAACATTCCCCATGTGGTGAGCCCAAACTCCAACCAGCAGCTGCAATCTCATGTACAGCTACAAGCCTCTCGTAGGCATGGGGAATTAGTGCAGCAGGCCTACTTGAAGCGCGTAGATCCTGAGATGGTCAAGCACCCACTCTTTGGCTCCGTGTCGTCATTGACCCTGCCATGGATTGACTTCCAAGCCTTTGGCTCCTCCAAGGGTTGCGGCCGCGTGGCGAGGCCTTCATCAATCGCGGTAATCCTGACTGATGTCTTTGGTGAAGAGGACGTGGGAACCAAAAGACCGTCGCCTTTGGCAAAAGGTATCCATGCAAAGTACGCCGAGATTATCTGCGGAAAGAGACTAACTTTCCCCTTATCTGCACTGTCTCCTCATGAAGAGGAGGTACTGGCGACGACCATGCGCACTATGCGGGGCACCTAGTTGCAGATCAGATCATGGGTCGCCAAGTTGGAGATAAAATTCACCAAATTGGAGGTGGAGCATGGTCGTCCCGGTGAATAGCTGAGGTCGGGCGACCTTTCTTTATTTTCCTTCTTGTGAAATGTAATTGCATCGGTAATAATAATTTTTAATTTTTTTGTTTCCTCGTAATTTATTCTATTATCGATACAGCCCACGGCCTAACCGCCGGACGGTATCTGTCCGAGCAGTCGAGAGCTTGCGAGGGAACTGAGCACGCGCGACTACTCGTGAAAGGGCACCTTTTGGCGCAGCTTCTATCTTTCGCCGAGACTATAAATAGAGGAACTCACCACTCTTTGTTTATTTTAAAAACGTTAGCACCCTCTCGAAAAATTGTGTGAGTTCCTCCCCCGCCAAAATCTCGATGCATGGCCTCCTACTTAGCGACAAATCGTCAAGCCCAACGATTGACCTCATATACTTGGTGGTCTTCCTGTCTAGGCATCCGCTAGGAGGTACTATCTGCACGTCCACCGAATAGAGAGGAGAGGATGAATTCAGTATATAAGGGCGAACTCGCCATCCTCCTTGATCACTTTGGGCCAGGCTGGACTTTTCCGGTTTTCCCAGAAGTCGCGAAGATTTTGAGCCATTACGGGATTTTGCCCGCTCAACTGTCGCCCAACTCTGTGGAGACCATTATGTCGTTTGTGGCGTACCTGAGGTTGGAGAGGATAACCTTTTCCTTGGAGGTATTCCGCTTTATCTTCAAAACGCAGGTCTTAAAGTGTGGACAGCTGCAATTTAATTTTGATCTGACAAGATGTGGACCGTGAACGTGGTAGGAGCTCCCGTGGACTGGCGATCTCGATTTGCGTTCTATAAAGGTGATCTTGGCGGTACCAACACCCTTCCTGCCCTCCGCGTGGAGGTCTTCTACCCTCCAGCTTTGTCCGTGGTTGGCTGGCGGATCATTCGCTACTTGGAGAGGGCGTATTTGGATACGCGGTTTTATGTTCGTCGGGTAAAATAAGTGGTGGACTCCCATGTCGAAGAGTGTAAGTCTTTTCGAAAGTTTTGTAAGTATTTTTGCGTACCTGTTATGAAGCTTTTTGCGATCTGTAGTTATCTTGATGGTGTCGAGCTCCAGACCGTGTACCCCATCCACAGGAAAGAGGTCGGTTACTGAAGAACAACTCGCTCAACCACAATCGACCGCCAGCGCATCTACCGCTCCACCTCCAGGGCGGAGTTCGTACCTTGAATCGATTGTGTCGCCGATCATCCAGGGACCTGACTCCATGAAGATACCTACCAAGTTGCCCTCCTGAAGAGAGACCACGCGGGTTCATCATCATGCATCGACGTTTGCCAAGGCGGTATGCGGCTCAGCCGATCTTGGAGAGATAGAGGTGATCCCTGCGGCGGACTTGTCCGCAAGAGCCACTGCAGCGAATTTGCGGGCTCTCTCCTACAATAATGCGGCTTGGAGTCTCCTTGACAACGCGTTGGCCGCGAATGCCCGCCTGCAGGAGAGATTGAAGGTAAGACCTAAACATATCCACAATCTCTTCACTCTTACCTGTGCGGCAAAATAACTCTTTAGCGGTTTCCAGAAAAAGAGAGCGGCAGACGAGACAGTGCTTCACCAGGAGCAGGCCCGAGCTGCCAAGTGCGGGGCGGAGACGGCGATCCACCTCTTGAAGGAGAACGATGCATTGAAACTAGTGTTCGCGCAGATGTTGATTACAGAACTCTTGTTGCGAGCCACCAAGCAGCGGCACCTCGGATCTCAGAGGAGGGCTCGCGATAATATTAACCGCGCCAAAGTTTTTCCTTTTGCAGATTCTTCTGTTCTGAATGTTATAGATAGATCTATTTAATTGTATAAAGGACTTTCTTGGTTTTGGCTATTACATTGATTCCATTCGCAGTATGTTATGCTTCTGAATGTGAATAGCAGGCGACCTTAGTATGAGAGCTTGCTCATTCGAATTAGAGAAACTTATATTGCCTCAAGTCAAGTGTCTGTTTATTTTTTGTAAGGAGAAAACTAAGGAGACATCAGACCAAGTGTCCGACCATTTAGATAGGAAGAATTCCAGGCGACCTCGTGTCGAGTGTCTGCCTATTTAGATAAGAAGAATTTCAGGCAACTTCGTGTCGAGTATCCGCCTATTTAGATAGGAAGAATTCCATGCAACCTCGTGTCGAGTGTCCCCCTACTTAGATAGGAAGAAATCCAGGCAACCACGTGTCGAGTGTCTGCCTAAACCGTTGTTCTGAACGGCTATTTAAAGCGTCGTGAATTGTCGAGAGGACGGATCTCGGCGAAGTGTTGCGAGTCGTCGTGCGAGCACCTGTCGGACAGATCCTGTGAAAGCAACATGACTCGTTGGTCGGACACTCACATCGGGAAATGAAAGGGACTACTTATCCTTTGGAGGAGTTGTCCGCTACTCCGTGTAGTCCGCTTGCCAGAGGTTAAGGATTCCAACCGGACTCAAGGCATCCGCAGGGCTCTCGTCTGCGCACAACGCTGAAGAACGTTGGTGGGGAATAAGCTCATGTTGCTCGGAGCTCGAACTCGGAAGGAAAACAATAATACTGAAAACGCATCGATCAATGCGCGGCTGGTACACACATTTGTACCTGCCACATATGCTGCTCGAGAGTATCTCACGAGGGCAGTCATCCTGGTCTTATGGTGGGGGAAGTGATTCACACCGGCAGGAGGGTCAAAGGCCTGAGGACCCAGGTTCTACAACGTCCGGATACGTCCAAAGGCACCGGTAACCATTCACGGGCGTTAATCTCGGATCTGTTTCTAGTTTGTTTCGAATGCAAACAATTTCAGGGGAGTGTTTCTGGATTGACCTGAAACTTTTCTAAAGAGAAAATATTAGATCTTTTGTTAAGAAAAAACATGCAAGGCTCTTAGATTAATGATAAGGAGTATATGGAGAGTAAAGAGTACGCAGATAGCACAAAACCGCAGATGTCGGGCCATTTGCACTTGCTAGGCGAGCGAGTTGTTCTGGCCGGCGTTCTCCACAGGGAGCGGGATGTATTCCTCCACTGCACTAGCAAACCAAGCCCCTATGACTAGCAACGGAACATACTCGTCCACCAGGTATGCAGTTTGTGTACCTTTAAGAGGAAGTGGGAAGTATTCTTCTACCGTTCCTGGAGATTGGATCCCTCCTACTCAGGGCGGGACGTACTCTTCCGACGAATTAACCAATCAAATAGAACATTCCTGGGCCGTCTTTGGATTGCTCCTGACCCAAAACTTGGTGATAGGTTGAGGACATAGCCTGGAAGTCATCCAAGAGGGGCCTTCCAAAAATCACATTGAAGTTGTTAGGGGCATCAATGACCAGGAAGGACTCCTGTCTAGCTATCCCACATAAGATGACCATCAGATTCACGCTCCCTTCGACTTCCTTCCTTTCCCCGGAGAAACCATAGAGGGGGCCGTCACAAGCTTTCAAAGGCTCGTCCTTTTTCAATATCTCGTAAGCAGTTTGAATAGGACATTGACGGAGCTTCCTATATCTATCAGGATTCTGGCGACTGTGTAGTCCCCCAAGACGGATTTAATGACGACCGCGTCGTGGAATGGGTTGATGAACTGAGATAAATCTTCTTCCTTAAACGTCACTGCTCCGCGAGGCGGTGGAGCCAGCGATGCTGAGGCTACTTCCCTCCCTTGCAGACGCCTCATGCTCCACTTCCGGAGGACTCCACTCCAGCCCCTCCATGAATGTAATTAATTCATACTTCCTAGCGTACCAACCCCTTCCACTTCTACACACTCTTCTTTCATACCTCCTGGCTCAATGAGGTTGCACCTTGGGGCACTTGGCCCTTCTCCTATTTTCTCCTTCCATTTTATTGACGGGGGGACTTCCCTAGCTTTCTCTGACTGATTTCCGGCCAGCTGATATTCTAACTTTCCTTCCTTCAGTAACCTCCCTACCAGGCTACGGAGAACCAGGCAATCTTCTGTATCGTGTCCCACATCGCGGTGGAACTTGCAATAGAGATTTGTGTTCCTGCTCCCGAGTCCTCCTTTCATTGGCCTCGAAAATCGAAAGTCGGGTCATTGTTGAAGGATCTCTAGAACTTCTTCCATCGGTACCCTGATGTCAGTATAGTCTTGTATGCCACCTTCCCATTGCTCCGGGGAGGCCCCTAACAGTAACGGAGGTTGACCATCTTCTCCCTGTTGTGTTTGAAAGTGTCCTAGCCTCATTTGTCGAAAAGTTCAAGGACCTTGGTGACGAGATTCGCGCCCCGTTCGATTCGGGGGTCGGTACTCCTGGAGGATAAAGTTATTCATCTGTGGGGGCACCGATGGGCGATTGGAAGAGTTGTCCTGACGCTTCCCTCCTAGATCCAAAAGACTCGCAATGAAATCTTCGTTGTTGTACTCACCTTCAATAAATTGGTTGGCCCTTTCTATAAGCTCTGCATAAGTCTTGGGTTTCTTCTCACTAATCATATTTGAACAGTCCGGGCTTTAAGGCGACTCGATAGATCTGGGGGTCTACATCTGGTACTTCCATGATCAAACTCTGAAACCGATCTACATACTACCCCATCGTCTCCTTTGATCTCTGTTGTATTTGGAAAAGTGCGTCGACGTTCCCCCTGCGCCGCTTCGAGGTGGCAAACATTTGCAGGAAGTCCACACTTAGCTCCCTAAAGGAGGTAACTGAGCCCGAGGGAAGACTGTGGAACCATTCCCTTGCTTTTCCATCGAAGTTCGTGGAGAGGAGCTTGCAGTGCAAGCCCTCAGAAAGGGACTGCAGGGACACGGTAGCGTCGAAGGCTTGAAGGTGAGAATACGGGTCTTCCTTTCCTGTGAAGCAGGAAAGAAGGGGCTCTCAAAAGCCGTTCAGAGCGGTCACCCCGGCAATCCCAAGGGCAAATGGAGAGAAAACTTCTTCCCCCTCAACCGGTGCTTGTTCCTCGAAGTCCAGGACCCTTCAGGGTCGGGCGGCCTCTTGGAAGAGCTAGCGGCGGATACGGGCGGCGTCCTCATGCAGATGGATTGGGGGTGGATTCGCAGGAGTCATGGGCTCTCCCGGGTGCTCGGCGGACTGTCCTCCCCGGTGGATGGTTACCAACTCATTGACTAAACCGAACAATATGTCAAATTCGGTGCGACTGGCAGGCTGCTCGCGCTCTGGCGTCTGTCCTCCTGCCATGAGAGTGGTCTCGTCGGCCAGTAGGGATCTGAAGTTCGCGGGTGGAGCACTATCTATATAGGCAGCAAGGGCGATTTCTCCAACCACTTGTGTCCACACTCACCGCACCAAATTCTGTTGGATCCAAAAATTGTCTGCAACTCTCCGCGCGCTATCCCTGACCAGGGTGGTCGGCAGAGGTAAATGTGGTTCGCAAGCGATTGGTTACTAGCCCCATGCGGTTGATAGAATGGTGAAAAAGAAGTGTCGCTGGCAGCGGCGAACACCTGATTGGACCAGCCACGTCGAATGACTCTCTTGCGACGGGTCTCTCTTTATTATCTTGAGAAAGATTACAAGGTTTGTGCGGCCACCCGGGGGGTATGCGCGCGTACAATGACGGAAAGGAGAAAAGGATGAAGCTTAGTATTCGCACCTACAACGTGGCAGGTTCAGGGCTCAATCCGCGTGTCCCGTCCAAGCACCCCCGGTCCCCCTTTTATACTAGAGGATAGGCAGCGTAGACGGTTCACGAACCAACGGGCATTTAATCCCTTATTAACAGTGACATTAAATGTGCAGCCTCCCAAGGTACATGAAAAGTCGGGCGGCGGAGACTAAAAGAAGAGGCCGCACGAGACCGCGCGGCGCTGCTTGTGCTGGATCAAAAAGAGGGATCTGTGCGGCCTTGGCTATAGTACCCGCGCGTCCTTCAAACTGGAGTTTCCAGACCGTGTCTTGAAAAGCCACCTAAAGGTCGCTTGCTGACTGCCCGCACCGGAATCTGTCACGCCCCTAGAGGGGTGTCGGCGAGTACTCTGGAGTGTCCGCCCGAGAGGTCGGCGGACACCGAGAACAACTGCTTGGCAAGTAATCTTTGCTTCCTCTGGATGCTCTCAGTCGTCGTCGCAGGATTTGGGTTAACATAAACGCTATGCAACATCAGAGTAACCTTGTCAAATTCAAATGTCCTGCAGTCTACCAAGTAAATTACCTGCATCTATAACCACCACTCAGAATTTTTTGCTGCATACGTTGTGACTCCTTGCATTTTTTTATCTCCCTATCATTACTTCACTCTACTGTTTAAATTGTATAAAAAAGTATTCAAATATAATATATAGGAATGTTTGACAGTATCCTTACTGAAATGTATCACATAAAAACATTACAAAAAACTTGATCATAGCGATGAAATTTATAGAAAACATGCCAAGTAACATCTCTGTTGGAACCAATAACCAAGTTCAGTACAAGTACTGAATCAATGGAATGCTAGTGAATAAACTTTACCAGCAGTCCACCGTAAAGAATCATTGATGCCATGACACAATGATGTCCGTAACAAAAGATATATCAAACAAATACACAATAAAGGAGGAGAAGAAGCAGAACCTGCACATAAAATAGTGGGAATTTATTCTCCTCTCGGCATCAGCACTCGCTGTCCGAAGATCATCTGAAGTAGCCACCATTTTTTGGAAAAGACAAGACTGTACCAATGGATACTGGTATTCTTCAAGATCTACTAAAGGGGCAATTGCATTCTTATATGATACCTGCATTAGGTTACATATACAAGCTTTGATAACCGCGAGCAAAAATGTGTTCTCCAACCACAATTATAAGAAAAATTATGTAAAAGTATCACTAACAAAGAAAACAAATTAAACACCATAACTATATGTTATGGCCCCGGACGATCTGCGGTTCCGAGGATTCAAGTACGCCAGAAGACCTAAAGGAGCGCCGGACCAAGACCGGGCTGAACCATCCGGTTCAGCCCGCAATTAATCAATAAGAGGAGGGAGGGCTGAACCACACCGGTTCAGCCCTCAATTGGGGCCGGCCGGCCCTGGGAAAAGGGGGCTCCATAAATACCCCCTTTTCCCCCCTCTATGGAGGCATGATTTATCTATTTTCAGGTATTCTCTTCTTCTTCCCCTAAAACCCTAGCCGTCTTTTGTTCTAGTTTACTCCTTGCTTAGATCTCTAGCAGTAGCATAACATTTGGTATCAGAGCATCCTTCCTGCGACCATGGTGACGCGTACGGAGGCAGAGACGGCGCGTTTGGCCGCCATCGAGGAGAACTACGCGGCGTTGACGGATTCCGTGGCGGCAATCGAAACAAGCATGAAGGACTCGCAACAACACTTGGAGGAACGCCTCGATGAGAAGATGGAGGAGTTGAAATCCCTCCTCTTGCAAAATCTGAAGGGGAAAGCCGTAAACGGCGCGGGATCCGACACGGAAGCGACAAATCTCCCTAACGGAAGAAGCACGGGGTGCGGGAGTCACGGAGGCGGGCCGACAGGCGCGTCGGGCTCCGGATTCGGCGCGGGAAACGCGCCAGAGACCGCATGCGGGCCTCCGATTCCTTCCCGATCCAGCGGAATGACAGGCGGATACCCAGAAGGCGGCGGATGGGGCAGCGGGGGGTTCGGCGGAGGATCGGCTCCCTCCTGGATGCCGGAACCGCCCCGGAATGGGCCCAGTCGGACGGCGGAGGTTGCGGGAGGTCCCTGGGGGCCCGGCGGAGGTTCGGCTTCTACGTGGGGGTTCGAACAGCCCCTGCCGGCCCACGGCGGACTGCTGCGGCAAGGAGGGGGTCCCGGGCAGCACCCAGGACAAGCATGGAGGCCACAACATCAAGGATTTGGGGTGTTTCGCCCAACCGGGGCAAATGCGGTTCCTCTCGGGGGCACAACGGGGAATTTCCCGCCCCCACCAGCAACTGCTCCTAACGGGGGATACGGTCCGGCCAATATGGGACCGGGAAGGAATCCGGGGTGGAATCAGGGAGGAATCCAAGGAGATTTTGGGCAACCCGGGGGGATGGGACCAGACGGTGGCGGTTTGGGAGGGGCTTATCAGAGACCATACATGCAACCCAAGCGGACACGGATGAATTTTCCTAAGTTCCGGGGGGGACGCCCTGGAATGGATACAAAAGGCAGAGCTGTTTTTCAAATATCAGGAGATTCCCGAGGCTCAGTGGGTACAACTGGCAGCCTTCCATCTGGAGGAGGACGCGTATCAGTGGACGCAATGGTTTTTGCGGGGACGCACTTTTGCCCCGTGGCCGGATTTCATCGAGGCCTTCTCGGCTCGTTTTGGGCCTCTGGAGTACGAGGATGTGGAAGCCACCCTTCAAAAACTGCGGCAGAGGGGGACCGTCACGGAGTATCGGACGGAGTTCGAGAGATTAGCAAACCGTGTCGCATGGGGGGAGCAGACCTTGTTGAGTTGCTTCATCTCAGGGTTGAAGGACTACTTGCGGGACGAGCTCCACGCATACTTGTCACGCAGTCTGAGTCATGCCATTAGCATCGCCCGAATACAGGAGGAGCGTTACAACAGGCAGCGGAGCCGGATGACGACCAAGCCACCCGCGGCTTCCGCGGCGGTACGACGCGAGCAGCCACCGCCCATACGGCCGACAGTGACCAGGTTGACATGGCCAGAGATGCAGGTCAGGAGGTAGAAGGGGTTGTGCTTTAACTGCGATGAGAAGTACACCAAGGGACACGCCTGCCAGAAGGTCCAGGTGTTTATGCTGCGGGAGGAGGATGACGAGGAGGACCATCCGGAGGAAGCCGACGTGGAGGATCTGGATTTGGCAGAGTTCGGGGTCTCCTTGCAGGCCATGGAGGGTTGTACCGCCCCGGTGACGCTTCGTTTCACAGGCGTGGTGGGCAAGGAGCGAGTGACCATCCTGGTGGATAGTGGGAGCACCCACAATTTCATCAACCCGGCAGTTGCTTCAAAGGTGGGACAGACGATTGACAGAGAGGCGGCCTTCCAGGTTATGGTGGCAGATGGGAGCAAGCTGAGGTGCGAGGGGGTGATGAAGGGGGTGGAGATCCGCGTGCAGGGCTATTTGTGCCACACGGATATGTACTTACTTCCGATTCGGGGTTCGGACATGGTGTTGGGGGTCCAGTGGTTACGGCAGTTACAGAGGGTGACCACCGACTGGGTCCGTTTGACGATGGAATTCACCCAGCAGGGGAAGGATTTCTGCCTACAGGGCATTCGGTCTTCACCACTGAAGGAGATTTCTGTGAGGAGCTTGCAGCGGTTAGAGGAGCAGGGATCCTCGATAGCCATGGTATTGGGGGTAGAGGCCTTGGCCCACGACCCACCAGACATTCCAGAGGAGATACAGGTACTTTTGTCCCAGTTCAGAGATGTGTTCCAGGAGCCCCGGGGCCTTCCTCCGCCCAGGTTCAGGGATCACGGCATACAGATGAAGGAAGGGGCTGCGCCCCCAAACGTCAGACCCTATCGGTACCCGTACATTCAAAAGGCCGAGATCGAGAAGAGTGTGAAAGAGATGCTGGCGACCGGCATCATACGGTCGAGCACCAGCGCCTTTTCCTCACCCATCATCCTGGTGAAAAAGAAAGACGGGACTTGGCGTTTCTGCGTGAATTACCGCAACCTGAATGAGTCCACGATCAAAGACAAGTTTCCGATACCGATGATAGAAGAGCTCTTGGACGAGCTGCATGGGGCGAGTTTGTTTACCAAGCTGGACCTCCGTTCCGGCTACCACCAGATTCGGATGAAGACGGAAGACATTCACAAGACCGCGTTTCGCACACACGACGGGCATTACGAGTTCTTGGTGATGCCCTTTGGGCTTTCCAATGCCCCATCGACCTTCCAGGCCGTGATGAATGAGACCTTAAGGCCACTCATACGGCGATCGGTAATCATATTCTTCGACGATATAGGTGCTGAACCGGGGAGTTGAGACGTATCTTCGCTGCTTCGTCATGGATGAGCCCCGGACGTGGACTCGATGGTTACACTGGGCGGAGTACTGTTACAACACTTCGTATCACACGGCCAGTCGGATTACCCCGTTCGAGGTTGTCTACGGGCGCGCACCACCCACCCTGCGGTCGTATGAGCCGGGCAGCACCGCTCTGCCGGCCGTGGATCGTGCGTTACGTAACCGGGATCAGACCTTGGCTCTCTTGCGGGACAATCTCCGGGTTGCTCAGGACCGGATGAAGTTGCAGGCCGATAAGCACCGCACGGAGCGGACCTTCCAGGTTGGAGACGAGGTCTTGCTCCGTCTCCAGCCGTACAGACAGCTTTCAGTTGCTCGCCGCTCCAATCAGAAGCTCTCCCCACGGTTTTATGGGTCGTTTCGCATCACTCGCCGGGTGGGGCCGGTCGCATACACGCTTGCCCTTCCTGAGGGTTCTCGCATCCACCCCACCTTTCATGTCTCACTGCTGAAGAAGAAGCTGGGAGCAGCCGCCACAGTGCTTCCTCTCTACCCGAGGCCACTACGACGGGGGAGCTGCGCCCCAGTCCCGAAGATATCTTGCTGTCCCGATGGAAGAAACATGGCACGGAGTACCGTTCAGAGATTCTGGTCAAGTGGAAGGATCTCTCCGAGGCTCACAACACGTGGGTGGACTTCTTGGAGTTCCGGGAGTTATTTCCCGACTTCCAGCTTGGGGACAAGCTGCCTCTTGATGGGGAGGGGAATGTTATGGCCCCGGACGATCTGCGGTTCCGAGGATTCAAGTACGCCAGAAGACCTAAAGGAGCGCCGGACCAAGACCGGGCTGAACCATCCGGTTCAGCCCGCAATTAATCAATAAGAGGAGGGAGGGTTGAACCACACCGGTTCAGCCCTCAATTGGGGCCGGCCGGCCCTGGGAAAAGGGGGCTCCATAAATACCCCCTTTTCCCCCCTCTATGGAGGCATGATTTATCTATTTTCAGGTATTCTCTTCTTCTTCCACTAAAACCCTAGCCGTCTTTTGTTCTAGTTTACTCTTGCTTAGATCTCTAGCAGTAGCATAACACTATACGAATCTCTGAATCCAAAATAATAAAAAAAGAAATTAAACAAGGTTATTTATTTTTACAAAGAAGGGGAACTGGATTATTAAAGTTCATTGTATTCAATTTTTGCATCATAAGTGATACTTTTTGTAGAAGAATTGAGTAAACCTTATATATACTTCTTGATGTAAAATTACAAGTGAGTACAAATATATAGAGAGAGAGAGAGAGAAAACTCTATTACAAGATGTGGGGCTAAATATCCTAGTTAAGAGGCAAAATGGGCTTTTACTAATGGGCATTTACATATATCATTCAACACTCCCCCGCAGGCTAGAGCGTACAAATCGTAGGCACCGAGGTTGGACAAGAACTGACAGTACAGAGGTTGTGGTAAGGCCTTGGTGAGGATGTCAGCAACTTGCTCGGTAGCTGGAACAGGCATTAACTATATCTTCTTTAATTTAACCTTTTCTCGAATAAAATGACAATCAATCTCAATGTGCTTTGTCTGTTCATAGAAAACAGGATTCTTGGCAATGTGAATGGCAGCCTAACTGTCGCAAAATAGGGTGGCTGGTGCGGAAAGCTTGACTCCTAAATAATCAAGGAGACCCTCAAGCCATATGAGCTCAGATACAACAGCTGTCATTGAACGATACTCGGCCTCAGCGGATGAACGGGAAACTACAGACTGATTCTTGCTACGCCATGTAATGAGATGTCCTCCAGAATAAGTGCAGTATCCACTTGTGGAACGTCGATCATCCATTGAACCAGCATAATCAGCATCACATTAAGCACTCAGAGATAAGGGAGACGAAAAGGGCTTGTATACAAGTCTCTGTCCAGGAGCAGTCTTCAAGTATTGAAGAATGCGCTCAACTGCCTGGAGATGAGAGATACGTGGCTCATGCATGAATCGATTGACAATCCCAACAGCAAATGATATATCAGGTCTTGTAACAGTGAGATATATCAGTTTTCCTACAAGACGACAATAATACTCTGGGTTTGGAAAAAGTAAATCAGAGTCTGACGCATGAACGCAGAGCTTGCGATTACTATCCATGGGAGTGTCGGCAGGCTTGCATCCAGAGTAGCCTGCATCATGCAGTAAGTCAAGACAGTACTTTCTTTGAGATAACACCAGTTGTCAGATGTTGTTTGATCATATGTGATGCAACCCGTACATCACCCTTGATGCGGAATACGGTGCGACCTGCACCGTCAGCGACGAAGCCCACGCCGAACCGGGGATTGCATGGCTCGAGAAGTTCGACCCGCTTTGGATGCCGCGAACCGTCTAAATAAAGAGGCGGCGCTATTTATTTTATGCCCTTTTGTTGTATTTGTTTTTGTAAAATTATTATGTGTGCTATTAGCATGTGTGTGCTAATAGTTATTTTCTCCCCCCCACCATAGTATAAGAGGGAGGAGAGTGTATTTTCATTGGAGTTTTGGTATTATATTGAGAAGCAGTTTGCCCTAGCCGCCTCCCTCTTCTCCGTGCGAGAACTGCCGATCCGGAAGGATCCCGCCGCTCAACGATTCCTCCGCCCGTGTGGCGCGATTCCGGCCGGAAGGCTCCACCGCTCCCTCCTCCGGAGGTATTTTCTACATCAGTTGGTATCAGAGGAGTGCCCCGACTTCTTAGCTCGGCGTCGGTCCTCTCTGCTCACCTCGCCGCGTCGATCTCCGCGATCCGCTGCACCGTCTACACTCCTCTCTCTCTCGTCGGTCGCTCATGGGAGATAATCCGCGGGACGACCTAGCTCTGTGGGCGACCATCAATGGCATCACCGCACAGCTCGCCGCCCTCACCGCAGCGCTCGGCAACCCGCAGCCACCTCCGCCCGGCGATCCCGCACCCGCTGCAGCCCCTCCGGTCGACGCTTACTTCGGCCGACAGTACCGCCGTGGCCGTGCGGCACCTCCCCGCCAAGCAACTCCCCTGTCCGATTCAAGCTCCGAGGATGACTACCACGCCGGGGTTGATCCCCCTCCATGGCGCCACCCGCCGCCACCGCAGCAACACGGCTACCGCATACGTGCGGACATTCCACAGTTTTTTGGTAACTTGTGCATTGAAGACTTCCTCAATTGGATCTCGGAGGTCGAACGTTTCTTCGAAATGGCCGAGCTCGACGAGCACCGCCAAGTGAAGATGGTCGCGTATCGCCTTAAATCCGGCGCGGCGGTTTGGTGGGATCAGCTTCAACTCAATCGGCAACGCCAAGGCGAAGCCCCCGTCCGCACTTGGCTCAAAATGAAGAAAATGTTACGCAATCGGTTCCTACCCCCCGACTACGACCAACACCTGTTCCAGTTCTACCAAAGTTGCTCGCAAGGCTCTCGCACCGTCACCGAATATTTGGCTGAAATTTGCCGCCTCGCGGATCGCAACGGCTTGACCGAATCGGACGGCCAACGTGTTACTCGCTTCCTACATGGGCTACGCCCATCCCTTCGTGAGAAGATCGGCTTGCACGTTTTGCGCACGGTGGATGAGGCCTACAACATGGCCCTCAAGGCGGAACTCATGGAGACGTCGGCGGCACCTTCATCCCGCTCGGCCTCTCGCCGTCCCTGGTCGGATGCGTCGGGGTCGCATACTCGGGATTCTACCAGCCGCGAGGTGCCGGCCACGCCTTCCGCACCTAAGGGTCGGGCACCTGACCGCGCACCACCGGGGACCTGTTTCAAGTGCCACCAACCGGGCCACTTTGCCTCCCGGTGCCCTCTTCTGCGCCAACCCGTACACGCTGTTACTCAGGACGAGGATCAGGAGGCTGACTCGGGGGAGGCCGATGAGGTCATCGATGGGTTTGAAGAAGATGGCGATTTTGCTGCTTGCGTGGTCCGACGCCTCCTTCTTGCACCGCGGGTGGATGAGCATGCCCAACGTAGTAATGTCTTTCGGAGCTATTGCACCATCAAGGGGAAGATATGTGATGTCCTGATCGACAATGGCAGCTGTGAGAATTTTGTCGCTAGTCGGTTGGTCACCTACTTGCATCTACCAACCGAGCCGCACCCGCACCCCTACTCCATTGGGTGGATTCAAAAGGGCCCCTCCGTGCGTGTCACCCACCGGTCACACGTACCCGTCGCTATGGGCAAGCATTACCTAGCCGACATTTGGTGCGACGTTGTGGAGATGGACGCGAGCCATCTACTTTTGGGGCGACCGTGGCAATATGATACGGACGTTGTGTACAAGGGCCGCGACAATATCTACTCCTTTACTTGGGCCGGCAAGAAGATACAGATTGTGGCCCGGGTCGGCGATAAACCCGCGGCCAACCCGTCCACCGACAAGGGGCGCAGCCTACTCGTGATGCACGATGACACCTCACGGTTCGAGCAGGACGTTGCGGAGGCCAAGGAGGTGGTGGCCCTCGTTCCCTGCGGGTTGTACGCCACCAACGAATGGGAGATGGATGCCGCACCCCCAGACATTCGGGCATTACTTCATGAGTTCCGCGCCATCACCACGGATGACTTGCCAGACCACCCTCCACCACTTCGGGATATCCAACACCAGATCGATCTCATACCGGGCGCTAGCCTCCCAAATTTGCCCCACTACCGCATGAACCCCAAGGAGCATGACGTCTTACGTACGAAGGTGGAAGAGCTGTTACAAAAGGGCTTCATCTCCGAGAGTCTTAGACCATGCGGTGTTCCCGCACTTTTGGTTCCCAAGAAAGACGGGTCCTGGAGGATGTGCGTTGACAGTCGCGCCATTAACCGCATCACCATCAAGTACTCCTTCCCCATTCCCCGCCTGGATGACATGTTGGACATGTTGGACGGGTCACAACTGTTTTCCAAAATTGACCTCCGCAGCGGGTACCACCAAATCCGCATCAAACCGGGCGACGAATGGAAGACCGCCTTTAAAACTCCGGACGGCCTCTTCGAGTGGAAGGTAATGCCTTTCGGTTTGTCTAATGCTCCAAGCACTTTTATGCGTCTTATGACACAGGTGCTGCGACCTTTCTTGGGCAAGTCGGTGGTCGTCTATTTCGACGACATTCTCATCTTTAGCAAGACCCGGGAGGAGCATTTATCTCATGTTCGTGCTGTGTTGGAAGTTTTGGCGGAGAACAAACTATTTATTCACCTCAAGAAGTGCACCTTTCTTGCGGCGCGGCTGAACTTTCTGGGTTTCGTGGTGGGTGCGGACGGCATACAAGTTGACGAGGAAAAAATACAAGCCATCCGAGATTGGCCGGCACCCGCATCCCTCTCCGAGTTGCGGTCTTTTCATGGGTTAGCCACATTCTACCAGAGGTTCATTCGCGATTTCAGCACCATCTCGGCTCCCATGACCGACTGCCTCAAGAAGGGGCGTTTTCTTTGGGGGGACGAGGCTGACCGCTCTTTCCAGCTGCTCAAGCAGAAGCTCAGCTCGGCACCGGTCTTGGCGCGACCCAGTTTTGACAAGCTATTTGAGGTGCACAGTGACGCCAGCGGTGTTGGCATTGGGGCGGTCCTCTCCCAAGACAAGCGGCCGGTTGCATTTTTCAGCGAGAAGTTAAGCGATGCTCGGCGGAAGTGGTCCGCTTATGATCAAGAGTTCTATGCCGTTGTCCGGGCCCTCAAACATTGGGAGCATTATCTACTACACAAGGAATTCATCTTATATACGGATCATCAAGCCCTCAAGTTTATCCACAGCCAGAAACGCATGGATGGTATGCATCTCCGTTGGACCACTTACCTACAGCGTTTCCCGTACATTATTCATCACAAGCCGGGTTCCTCCAATGTCGTTGCGGACGCCCTCAGCCGGCGGAGCTGTTTATTGACCACACTACAACACGAGATCATTGGTTTTGATATTCTCGCCGAGTCATATGCCGACGACCCGGATTTTAAAGACACTTGGAGCGCCTGCTCGAGGGGCGGTTCACACGGCGGGTTCTTGATACTCGAGGGGTTTTTACTCAAAGACAACCGCCTGTGCATCCCCCGCTCTTCATTACGGGAGAAGCTGATTCGTGATCTACATGGTGGCGCGTTGAGTGGTCACTTGGGCCGTGACAAGACACTTGCTAGTCTCCACGAGAGGTATTTCTAGCCGCAGTTAGCCAAGGACGTGGGGAATTTCGTTCGGAAGTGTTATATGTGCCAACAATTCAAGGGCCAAGCACACAACACCGGTCTTTACTCACCTCTCCTGGTCCCCTCTGGCGTGTGGGAGGACCTTTCCATGGATTTCGTTTTGGGCCTTCCGCGAACTCAGCGCGGAGTTGATTCAGTGTTCGTCGTGGTGGACCGTTTCTCCAAGATGGCACATTTTCTTCCTTGCCGGAAAACATCCGATGCTTCCCATATTGCGCGGTTATTCTTCCGCGAGGTGGTCCGTTTGCATGGCGTTCCAACCACCATCACCTCCGACCGCGATCCGAAATTTCTAGGCCATTTTTGGACCATGTTGTGGAAAATGTTTGACACCTCTCTCCAATTTAGTAGCTCCGCTCACCCCCAAACGGATGGGCAAACCGAGGTGGTAAACAAGACTTTGGGAAATCTAGTGCGTTGTATTTGCCAAGACCGGCCGAAGCAGTGGGATTTCGCTCTCGCCCAAGCTGAGTTCGCTTACAACAATGCGGTCCACCGCTCAACCGGTCGCACCCCGTTCTCCATCGTCTACACAAAGGCGCCCCGGCATGCGCTTGATTTGGCCCGCTTACCCGCCCCCCCCCCCCCTTCAGCCACGCAGCTAGCGGAAGAGGCCCGCGACGTCCAGACCGAGACCCGCCCCAAGTTGCTCGAATCCAACGCCAAGTATAAAGCTTTGGACGACAAGCACCGCCGCGAGCAGATTTTTCAAGTCGGCGACTTGGTTATGGTCTTTCTCCGGAAAGAGCGGCTTCCTGCCGGCCCCCACCACAAGCTCATGCCGAAGAAGTTCGGCCCCTTCCCCATCATCCGCAAGATCAATGACAATGCTTACGTGGTTGATCTACCACCGGAGTTTAACATCTCCAAGACCTTTAACGTGAGCGACTTATCTCCGTTCTACCCGGACGTGCCTCTTTATGTCGACCACTCGTGGTCGAGTGCTTCTCACGTGGCGGAGAATGATGCGGAATACGGTGCGACCTGCACCGTCAGCGACGAAGCCCACGCCGAACCGGGGATTGCATGGCTCGAGAAGTTCGACCCGCTTTGGATGCCGCGAACCGTCTAAATAAAGAGGCGGCGCTATTTATTTTATGCCCTTTTGTTGTATTTGTTTTTGTAAAACTATTATGTGTGCTATTAGCATGTGTATGCTAATAGTTATTTTCTTCCCCCCCCCATAGTATAAGAGGGAGGAGAGTGTATTTTCATTGGAGTTTTGGTATTATATTGAGAAGCAGTTTGCCCTAGCCGCCTCCCTCTTCTCCGTGCGAGAACTACCGATCTGGAAGGATCCCGCCGCACAACGATTCCTCCGCCCGTGTGGCGCGATTCCGGCCAGAAGGCTCCACCGCTCCCTCCTCCGGAGGTATTTTCTACATCAACCCTAGTGCATCAAAGTTTTTTTTCCTGTGTCTTATTACTATGTTTCCCGCGCATTTTATTTGATGTTATTTTCCTTGCCCGTTCGTTGGCTCCGAGGTTTGACCGGCCATTGAGACCCTGAATAAAATGGTATGGTATTATTAGTAGTAGGACGATAACGGCAAGCCTAGGCCTTTTAAGTAAACGTGAATTTAAATTTCAAATTAGGAGCAATTAGGAAATATATTATGGAGATCTCATTCAAATTTCAAATTTCAAATTAAAAGCAATTAGGAAATATATTATGGAGATCTCATTCGACAAATTTAGAAAAAAAAAGGAGGATTTCATGCTTAAAATACAAAATGATGTTTTATAAATGGATGAGTTCAAAGCAAAAGAGGGGAGCCCGGAAAAAAGACAGAGAACGAAATAAATCTCATTCTCTGCCTATCCCGGTCAAGCCGTACGCCCTTCAACCATCATCCCGCGCCTGGAGGGTTTCCGCATCGTCATCGATACGCCAGGCGACATTGACATCGGGCTCGAAGCTCCGTCCCGTCGCCGACTTCCCCGTTCGCTCTGGCGGTACCGCGAGGCCCCTGCCTGGAGCCTCCAGTGCCGCTACCGGCGAACTCTTCCCGCGGGACTTTGCCCAGCGACGTCGCCGCGTTTGGTCGCCGAATCCACCGAGCGTCGTCGACTCCGGAAATCCTCTCTCCGGCGACTCGGATCCGTTTAGCACCGTTGACTGCAAGCTTCTCTTCCGGTTGCTAGACCCGATCACCACCCGTGATGCCCGTGTGTTCTCGCACGTGTGTCACGGTTTGGAGGGGTCCCTATTCCGCTGCCAAATCATTTGGGTATACTCGCTGCTCCTTGCCTTTAGTATAAATTTATGCTTTGCTTAAAATAATCTGGGCTTGCCGTTGCGTTCTTCTGCTACCGATATCGTATTCCATAAACTATTATTTGTATTTTTGGCTTGTGGTTGTGTAGATTTCGCTGAGGATTAGAACCCTAAAACGCGTAGCAGTTCCACCCAACAAAATTAACGAACTTCTCAAGGCTTCTCGCGACGACGTTGAAAAATCGCGTGCGAAAATTGGAATTGGCCACTCGGCCCGCGTGTTTTGTTTAAATTCTAACCTTATTTTACATCAGTTTGGTATCAGAGCATTTGATTCACTTCTACTGTGGATCGGTCGATCCGGCGAATCTATTTTTTTTTATAAAAAAAAAAAGAATTTAACTTTTATTTTTTATTTTTTTTGTCTTTCAAAAAAAAGGGTTTATTTAAGTATTTTACTCCAACTCGGGAAAGCTCTCTTTTAAAATAAAATATAATAAAATTTTATATCTTTTTAGGAATAAGAAGAAATTTCCTCGATGGAGAAACGGGTTGACCAGTTAGAAAATAGTGTCGGAGATTTGGCTCGACGCATGAGTGATTTGATGAAAACCGCTGAGACGCTCACCGCCGGTATGGGTAGTGTCACACATATCATGAACGGACTGTGCACTTCAGTTAATAATATTGAAGGCACCTTGCATGCCAACCGAACACCTACCCTGATGGCCGAAAACGACCTTGATCATAGACCTCGGGAACTTGCACACCCCGATCCGGAAACACACAACGATCCACGACACCAACCCCGTTGGGATGTGGGAATCAAGTTGGACGTGGGTGATTTCGAAGGGAGAATAGAGCCCGAGAGTTGCCTAGAATGGTGTGAGCGGATGGATCGATTCCTGGTTTGGAAGCAATTGCCCCAAGCTAGGCAAGTTGAGTATGTCACGCTTAGACTTAAAGGATCCGCATTAGTTTGGTGGGGACAATTAGAACGGTCTAGGTTTAATTTAGGTATGCCCCCGATCACAACATGGAACGATTTCAAAACTCAACTGCGTAAGCGATACGTTCCGTCCGATTACATGCAAACTCTGTATCGTAGGTTCCATAATTTACGTCAGGACAAATTATCTGTCGACGAGTACACAAATAAGTTCCTAATCTTGCAGTCTCGCCTCGACCTCCGAGAGGACGATGACATGATCGTTTCCCGTTATCTGAACGGGTTACGCTACTCCATTCGAGATCAGTTGGAGCTCCTTGATTATAAGGATTTAGGGGAGGCTACGAGTCGCGCACGTAGAGTAGAGGCACTACAGAAACGAACATCTGGAAATAAGACTACAGACAAGTCTCACCCGACTCACACTTTCACCCCTACCGGGTCCTCCCGACCGGTAGCGACCACGAACACCCCAGCACTTCCTGCCCCTCCCAACAAGGGTAAGGAGATTGTAGGCACTAGATCTCAGCATGGGACGTTTAGATGTTTTAAGTGTATGGAGCCGGGTCATAAGTCTTATGAGTGCCCGCGACGCCACTTCGTCTCCATCGTCGATTCTGAGAGTGGATCAGAACCTGAGTATGGAGTTTTTCTTAGTGACTCCCAGATTGACCGGACCCCCGAGGCTGAGTTAGAGAGTGAGTACGAAGTTGAGGGAGAACAACCTGAGCGGTTAGTGTGCATTCTCCAACATAGTCTCCTGACTCCTAAGGCCCCTATTGACGACGAGTGGTTGAGAAACAACATCTTTCGTACCACCGCACGCATACAAGGGTAGTTCTGCTCCATCATTATAGACAGCGGTAGTATGGAGAACTTCGTTTCTTAATGCATGGTTGAAAAGCTGAAATTAAAAACGCAACCCTTAGGAAAACCCTATAGTCTATCATGGGTCACTAGAAGCACTACCATTCCTATCACGCACCAGTATCTCGTAGAGTTTTTCATAGGCAGTACGTATCAGGACGGTGTGTGGTGTCATGTCGCTACTATCGAGGTTTGTCACATCCTGCTGGGACGACCTTGGCAGTACGATAGGCACGTAGTTCATGATGGTGTGAAGAACTCTCACTCCTTCGAGCGCAATGGGCGCAAGATCGTTCTTCTTCCCCAGAAGAATGGCCTTGTTCCCAAAGCCCCAGAAAGGACTTCGCCCCCTTCTACCAATGTCTCTGCGATATCCCTTCCCTCCGCCACCATGTTACTGACTGGGCCCCAATTCCAGGAGGAGATGAAGGATAGCGAGGTCGTCTATATGTTATCTGGTATCGATATCACCCCCACTACATTAGACATTCCTGATACGGTGTGTCCTCTCATAGAGGAGTTCTCTGAGATAATGTCGGAGGAGCTTCCTGATCAGCTACCCCCGATGAGAGACATACAGCACTGCATAGACCTTATCCCAGGAGTTAGCCTACCTCAATTACCCCACTATCGCATGAGTCCGAGAGAGCATGAGGAGCTACATAGGCAGGTGACCGATCTGATTTCGAAGGGTCACATTAGAGAGAGTATTAGTCCATGTGTCGTTCCTGCACTCCTAGTTCTAAAAAAAGATGGGACATGGCGCATGTGTGTAGACAGTAGAGCAATAAATAAAATTACAATCAAATATCGCTTTTCGATTCCCCGATTGGATGATATGCTAGATATGCTTAGTGGATCTCAAGTATTTTCCAAGATTGATTTAAAAAGTGGGTACCACCAGATTAGAATTCGACCTGGGGACGAATGGAAGACTGCGTTCAAAACGAAGGAAGGATTGTACGAGTGGCTAGTGATGCCTTTTGGCCTGTCCAACGCTCCCAGTATATTTATGCGAGTGATGAATCAAGTGCTTAGGCCACTCATAGGAATTTGCGTAGTGGTATACTTTGACGATATTTTGATTTATAGCACTGATCAGGATCAGCACATGATTCATCTTAGACAGGTCTTACATCTACTACGTGATAATAAATTATATATAAATTTGAAGAAATGCACATTTTTGACTGACAGCCTGACTTTCTTAGGATATATCGTTTCTTCTGAGGGTATTAGAGTTGATAGAGAGAAGGTCAAGGCGATAGAATCATGGTCTAGCCCTAGGACGATTACTGAGGCTCGAGGGTTCCATGGGCTAGCATCTTTTTATCGGCGATTTATTCGAAACTTTAGTACCTTGATAGCACCTGTGACGGATTGTCTAAAAAGGGTCTATTTATTTGGACTGAGGAAGTCGAGCGAGCATTTCTTTCGGTTAAAGAGAGACTCACGAGTGCACCAGTTTTAGCGCTACCCGATTTTGAGAAAATTTTTAAGGTTGACTGTGACACATCGATCATCGGTATTGGCGCAATTTTGAGTCAGGAGGGTCGCCCCATTGCATTCTTTAGTGAGAAGTTGAACGAGACAAAGACTAGATATTCCACGTACGACTTAGAGTTTTATGCTATCGTTCAAGCTCTCCGTCATTGGAGACACTACCTGATTCAGCGCGAGTTTGTGCTGAACACTGATCATGAGGCTCTGAAGCATCTGAACTCCCAGAAGGAGATCAGGCGCTATGCCAAGTGGGCTGCTTACCTGCAGGAGTTCACGTTTCACTTGAGGCACAAACCCGGAGTCACGAACCGCGTAGCCGACGCCCTTAGTCGTCGCACCCATTTATTAGTCACCCTGCAGTCGTGCATTATTGATCTAGATTCACAGCGCGACCAATACGCCACTGATCCATTCTTTAACAATATTTGGAGCTCATGTCAGCGCAGTGGGACTGATCCCAACACACAGTACGTCATCAATGAGGGTTATCTGTTTAGGGGCACGCGCTTTTGCATCTGCGAAGGACCACTTCGAGAGACATTACTTAGAGAGCTCCACTCGTCTGGGTTAGGTGGACACGTAGGTCAATCTAAATTGTTAGATCTCGCCAGCGCTCGTTACTATTGGCCACATATGAAGCGAGATATCACTGAGTTTGTTAGACACTGCACCACGTGTCAGTTGTATAAGGGACATGCTCAAAACACAGGATTATACACTCCCTTACCGATACCTGAGCGACCATGGGATGACATCTCGATGGACTTCGCGGTAGGACTTCCTCGCACTCAGAGGAAGGTCGATTCTATTTTTGTAGTTGTAGACCGATTTTCGAAGATGGCGCATTTCATTCCGTGTAGAAAGACTTCTAGCGCTGTACACGTCGCCGAACTTTTTTTTAAAGAAATCGTTAGACTACACGGAATTCCTCGGTCGATCACTTCTGATAGGGACACTCGTTTTATGGGGTATTTTTGGAAGACATTGTGGGCCCGACTTGGTACCAAACTCGAATTTAGCAGCGCATATCACCCTCAGACCGATGGGAAGACTGAGGTCGTTAATATGAGTTTGGGGGATCTACTTAGGTGTTTGACGGGGGAGAATCCGAAACAATGGGATCTTATATTGCCACAAGCTGAATTTGCATACAATAATTCTACTAATCGCTTCACAGATAAATCTCCTTTCGAGATTCTTTACGGCTTCCCTATACCGCATTTACTTGATCGTCACTCCCTCCCGAATCATGAACGTATTTCTTTTGATGCGCAAGCCCATGTTGATTATTTAACAGAATTGCATAAATCTATTACTAATAAATTGCGAGCAACTTCGTAAAAATATAAAACCATGGCCGATCGACATCGTCGGGAGTTATACTTTTCAGAAGAGTATGTCACGCTTAGACTTAAAGGATCCGCGTTAGTTTGGTGGGGACAAAATGGTGTGAGCGGATGGATCGATTCCTGGCTTGGAAGCAATTGCCCCAAGCTAGGCAAGTTGAGTATGTCACGCTTAGACTTAAAGGATCCGCGTTAGTTTGGTGGGGACAATTAGAACGGTCTAGGTTTAATTTAGGTATGCCCCCGATCACAACATGGAACGATTTCAAAACTCAACTGCGTAAGCGATACGTTCCGTCCGATTACATGCAAACTCTGTATCGTAGGTTCCATAATTTACGTCAGGACAAATTATCTGTCGACGAGTACACAAATGAGTTCCTAATCTTGCAGTCTCGCCTCGACCTCTGAGAGGACGATGACATGACCGTTTCTCGTTATCTGAACGGGTTACGCTACTCCATTCGAGATCAGTTGGAGCTCCTTGATTATAAGGATTTAGGGGAGGCTACGAGTCGCGCACGTAGAGTAGAGGCACTACAGAAACGAACATCTGGAAATAAGACTACAGACAAGTCTCACCCGACTCACACTTTCACCCCTGTCGGGTCCTCCCGACCGGTAGCGACCACGAACACCCCAGCACTTCCTGCCCCTCCCAACAAGGGTAAGGAGATTGTAGGCACTAGACCTCAGCATGGGACGTTTAGATGTTTTAAGTGTATGGAGTCGGGACATAAGTCTTATGAGTGCCCGCGACGCCACTTCGTCGCCATCGTCGATTCTGAGAGTGGATCAGAACCTGAGTATGGAGTTTTTCTTAGTGACTCCCAAATTGACCGAACCCCCGAGGCTGAGTTAGAGAGTGAGTACGAAGTTGAGGGAGAACAACCTGAGCGGTTAGTGTGCATTCTCCAACATAGTCTTCTGACTCCTAAGGCCCTTATTGACGACGAGTGGTTGAGAAACAACATCTTCGTACCACCGCACGCATACAAGGGCAGTTCTGCTCCATCATTATAGACAACGGTAGTATGGAGAGCTTCGTTTCTCAAAGCATGTTTGAAAAGCTGAAATTAAAAACGCAACCTTTAGGTAAACCCTATAGTCTATCATGGGTCACTAGTAGCACTACCATTCCTATCACGCACCAGTGTCTCGTAGAGTTTTCCATAGGCAGTACGTATCAGGACGGTGTGTGGGGTCATGTCGCTACTATCGAGGTTTGTCACATCCTGCTGGGACGACCTTGGCAGTACGTTAGGCACGTAGTTCATGATGGTGTGAAGAACTCTCACTCCTTCGAGCGCAATGGGCGCAAGATCGTTCTTCTTCCCCAGAAGAATGGCCTTGTTCCCAAAGCCCCAGAAAGGACTTCGCCCCCTTCTACCACTGTCTCTGCGATATCCCTTCCCTCCGCCACCATGTTACTGACTGGGCCCCAATTCCAGGAGGAGATGAAGGATAGCGAGGTCGTCTATATGTTATCCGGTATCGATATCACCCCCACTACATTAGACATTCCTGATACGGTGTGTCCTCTCATAGAAGAGTTCTCTGAGATAATGCCGGAGGAGCTTCCTGATCAGCTACCCCCGATGAGAGACATACAGCACTGCATAGACCTTATCCCAGAAGTTAGCCTACCTCACTTACCCCACTATCGCATGAGTCTGAGAGAGCATGAGGAGCTACATAGGCAGGTGACCGATCTGATTTCGAAGGGTCACGTTAGAGAGAGTATTAGTCCATGTGCCGTTCCTGCACTCCTAGTTCCAAAAAAAGATGTGGCATGGCGCATGTGTGTAGACAGTAGAGCGATAAATAAAATTACAATCAAATATCGCTTTCGGATTCCCCGATTGGATGATATGCTAGATATGCTTAGTGGATCCCAAGTATTTTCCAAGATTGATTTAAAAAGTGGGTACCACCAGATTAGAATTCGACCTGGGGACGAATGGAAGACTGCGTTCAAAACGAAGGAAGGATTGTACGAGTGGCTAGTGATGCCTTTTGGCCTGTCCAACGCTCCAAGTACGTTTATGCGAGTGATGAATAAAGTGCTTAGGCCACTCATAGGAATTTGCATAGTGGTATACTTTGACGATATTTTGATTTATAGCACTGATCAGGATCAGCACATGATTCATCTTAGACAGGTCTTAGATCTACTACGTGACAATAAATTATATATAAATTTGAAGAAATGCACATTTTTGACTGACAGACTGACCTTCTTAGGATATATCGTTTCTTCTGAGGGTATTAGAGTTGATAGAGAGAAGGTCAAGGCAATAGAATCATGGCCTAGCCCTAGGACGATTACTGAGGCTCGAGGATTCCATGGGCTAGCATCTTTTTATCGGCGATTTATTCGAAATTTTAGTACCTTGATAGCACCTGTGACGGATTGTCTAAAAAGGGCCTATTTATTTGGACTGAGGAAGCCGAGCGAGCATTTCTTTCGGTTAAAGAGAGACTCACGAGAGCACCAGTTTTAGCGCTACCCGATTTTGAGAAAATTTTTGAGGTTGACTGTGACACATCGATCATCGGTATTGGCGCAGTTTTGAGTCAGGAGGGTCGCCCCATTGCATTCTTTAGTGAGAAGTTGAACGAGGCAAAGACTAGATATTCCATGTACGACTTAGAGTTTTATGCTATCGTTCAGGCTCTCCGTCATTGGAGACACTACCTGATTCAGCGCGAGTTTGTGCTGAACACTGATCATGAGGCTCTGAAGCATCTGAACTCCCAGAAGGAGATCAGGCGCCATGCCAAGTGGGCTGCTTACCTGCAGGAGTTCACGTTTCACTTGAGGCACAAACCCGGAGTCACGAACCGCGTAGCTGACGCCCTTAGTCGTCGCACCCATTTATTAGTCACCCTGCAGTCGTGCATTATTGATCTAGATTGACAGCGCGACCAATACGCCACTGATCCATTCTTTAACAATATTTGGAGCTCATGTCAGCGCAGTGGGACTGATCCCACCACACAGTACGTCATCAATGAGGGTTATCTGTTTAGGGGCACGCGTCTTTGCATCTGCAAAGGACCACTTCGAGAGACATTACTTAGAGAGCTCCACTCGTCTGGGTTAGGTGGACACGTAGGCCAATCTAAAGTGTTAGATCTCGCCAGCGCTCGTTACTATTGGCCACATACGAAGCTAGATATCACTGAGTTCGTTAGACACTGCACCACGTGTCAGTTGTATAAGGGACATGCTCAAAACACAGGATTATACACTCCCTTACCGATACCTGAGCGACCATGGGATGACATCTCGATGGACTTCGCGGTAGGACTTCCTCGCACTCAGAGGAAGGTCGATTCTATTTTTGTAGTTGTAGACCGATTTTCGAAGATGGCGCATTTCATTCCGTGTAGAAAGACTTCTAGCGATGTACACGTCGCCGAACGTTTCTTTAAAGAAATCGTTAGACTACACGGAATTCCTCGGTCGATCACTTCTGATAGGGACACTCGTTTTATGGGGTATTTTTGGAAGATACTGTGGGCCCGACTTGGTACCAAACTAGAATTTAGCAGCGCATATCACCCTCAGACCGATGGGCAGACTGAGGTCGTTAATAGGAGTTTGGGGGATCTACTTAGATGTTTGACGGGGGAGAATCCGAAACAATGGGATCTTATATTGCCACAAGCTGAATTTGCATTCAATAATTCTACTAATCGCTCCACAGATAAATCTCCTTTCGAGATTGTTTACGGCTTCCCTATACCGCATTTACTTGATCGTCACTCCCTCCTGAATCATGAACGTATTTCTTTTGATGTGCAAGACCATGTTGATTATTTAACAGAATTGCATAAATCTATTACTAATAAATTGCGAGCAACTTCTGAAAAATATAAAACCATGGCCGATCGACATCGCCGGGAGTTATACTTATCAAAAGGAGATTTGGTTTATGCTTATTTTAGGAAGCAGAGATTCACTCCAGGTACATACCACAAGTTACCGCAGAGGAAGTTTGGGCCTTTCCAAGTCCGAAAGTGCATAGGCGAGAATGCTTACCTCCTAGACTTGCCCGTTGAGTTCGGGACCTCTCCTTTCGAGACTTTGATGCCTTTCTATGGAGAGCCTCCTAGTTTCAGCCCGAGCCCTCCGATGACAGCACCAGAGATTCCACCAGACTTGGCTCCAGCACAGACGCCAAGCACTGAGGAGATAGATCGGGTTCTTGATGTTCGAGAGTTTCGTACACGCCAGGGGACGTACCAGCGCTACTTGGTCTCCTGGCGGGGACGAGACATCACTGACAGTTCATGGATCAGCACCGACGAGCTGCAGACCCGCCGCCCAGATCTCTCTATTGCCAGCCTTTGTGAACTCTCGTCGGGGTCGAGCTCTTTCAACCCCGGGGGAATTGATGCAACCCGTACATCACCCTAGTGCATCAAAGTTTTTTTTTCTGTGTCTTATTACTATGTTTCCCGCGCATTTTATTTGATGTTATTTTCCTTGCCCGTTCGTTGGCTCCGTGGTTTGACCGGCCATTGAAACCCTGAATAAAATGGTTTGGTATTATTAGTAGTAGGACGATAACGGCAAGCTCAGGCCTTTTAAGTAAACGTAAATTTAAATTTCAAATTAGGAGCAATTAGGAAATATATTATGGAGATCTCATTCAAATTTCAAATTTCAAATTAAGAGCAATTAGGAAATATATTATGGAGATCTATTCTACAAATTTAGAAAAAAAAAGGAGGATTTCATGCTTAAAATACAAAATGATGTTTTATAAATAGATGAGTTCAAAGCAAAAGAGGGGAGCCCGGAAAAAAGACAGAGAACGAAATAAATCTCATTCTCTGCCTATCCCGGTCAAGCCGTACGCCCTTTAACCATCAGCCCGCTCCTGGAGGGTTTCCGCATCGCCATCGATACGCCAGGCGACGTTGACATCGCGCTCGAAGCTCCGTCCCGTCGCCGACTTCCCCGTTCGCTCTGGCGGTACCGCGAGGCCACTGCCTGGAGCCTCCAATGCCGCTATCGGCGAACTCTTCCCGCGGGACTTTACCCAGCGACGTCGCCGCGTTTGGTCGCCGAATCCACCGAGCGTCGTCGACTCCGGAAATCCTCTCTCCAGCGACTCGGATCCGTTTAGCACCGTCGACTGCAAGCTTCTCTTCCGGTTGCTAGACCCAATCACCACCCTTGCTGCCCGTGTGTTCTGGCACGTGTGTCACAGTTTGGAGGGGTCCCTATTCCGCTGCCAAATCATTTGGTTATACTCGCTGCTCCTTGCCTTTAGTATAAATTTATGCTTTGCTTAAAATAATCTGGGCTTGCCGTTGCGTTCTTCTGCTACCGATATCGTATTCCATAAACTATTATTTGTACTTTTGGCTTGTGGTTGTGTAGATTTCGCTGAAGATTAGAACCCTAAAACGCGTAGCAGTTCCACCCAACAAAATTAACGAACTTCTCAAGGCTTCTCGCTACGACGTTGAAAAATCGCGTGCGAAAATTGGAATTGGCCACTCGGCCCGCGTGTTTTGTTTAAATTCTAACCTTATTTTACATCAATATGTATTCTTGTAAGATCGTCTCCCGTAATCAGAATATCATCAACATATACCAAGAGAATCACTGTGTCTGTTGGACGATGTCGAGTGAATAATGAGAAGTCGGTTGAACTCTGAGTGAACCCAACAACACTAACCGTCTGACTAAATTTGTCAAACCATGCCCGACTTGACTGTTTGAGACCATAAAGTGACTTATTCAGACAACAAACAAGAGACACCCCCCGTGGTCTCAAACCCGAAAGGTTATTGCATATAGACGGTTTCTTGCAAATCACCATTAAAAAACATTGTTTAAATCCAATTGGTGCAACTGACAGTGTCGATGAACAGCGAGGGAGATCAACACACAAACAGTATTCAGTTTGGCAACTGGAGAAAATGTCTCATCATAATCTAAATCTTGTTGTTGAGTAAAACTACGAGCCACCAAAAGAGCTTTCAAATGTTGAACTGTTCCATATAGACCTTGTTTGAGGGCAAACATAAAACACCCACTTACATCTCACGCAAGTTTGTCCAGAAGGAAGAGGGACAAGATCCCAAGTGTGGTTTGCTCAAAGAGCAGACATTTCCTCGTTCAAATCCGCTCGTCATCCCGGATGTTGGAGAGCTCCTGCACAGAAGTAGGGATGGTAATAGAGGATAAAGAAAGAGCAAAGTGGCGATGTTCTGAAGAGAGGCGGTGGAAGGAGACATAATTCGTCATTGGGTGTGCAGGAGTAGTTGTTGGATACGCAGGCTGCAAAATATCATCAAAGGAGGGCATCTCCCGTAGGGTAGTGGATGAAGGAGGATGACGAGCATACACACGAGTCATTGATGGTTTGTGTGGAAGTGGCGTGGTAAGAGGAGGTGAGTTTGGTGGGAGTGGTGTAGGAAGGAGAGGCGGAAGGTTGGAAGTAAAAGGGGCATCAGGTCGCGTAAGGAGTGGTGGAAGGAGAGAATCAGTTGGTTGAGAATGATGGCTGGTCTTCGAGAAAGGTGACATCAGCAGAAGTAACAACCTTGTGATCTTTAGGAGAGAAGCAGACATAACCCTTCTGAGTACGGGAGTAACCAACAAATATATATTTCGTAGCATGAGGAGCAAGCTTGTCTGTGGACGGGCCATGATTATGAACATAGCACACGCAGCCAAACACGCGAGGGGTGACTGAAAAGGGAGGTGTGGAGGGAAAAAGGAGGTTGAAGGGAACCGCAAAGTTGAGAACAGGGGAAGGCATGCGGTTAATAAGAGAACATGCAGTAGAGACCGCAAAATTCCAATATTGCTTGGGAACATTCATTTGAAACATAAAAGAGCGAGTAATTTCAAGGAAGTAACGATTCTTGCATTCAGCAATGACATTTTGTTGGGGGTATAGGCACAGGAGATTTGGTGGATGATTCCAAACACAGCACACAGATTGGTAAACGCAAGACTAGTGTATTCACGGGCATTGTCAGAACGGAGAGTTTTCACGGTAGTGGAGAACTGGTTGCGAGTTTCAGTGATAAGGGCACGGAAAACACCCGGCAATTCAGAGCGATCATGAAAGAGATACAACCATGTCATCAGAGAGTAATCATCTACAAATGTAGCAAAGTAACGATAGCCAAAAACACTAGTGATTTTGTATGGTCCCCAGATATCAGAGTGAACAAGATCAAAGGGAGCAGTACTCCGAGTGGGACGAGATGAGAACGTAGACCGATGATTTTTTCCATAAATACAGGACTCACAAGTGAATTCTCGGATGGAAACAACGAGAAGAGCTTTGTGGAGTATGTTTAGAGAAGGGTGTCCAAGACGTCGATGCCACTCAGAAGATCTAATAGAAGACAAAACCATCGGAGGAGAGGGGTCAAGGATGTAGAGACCATTCAACAAATACCATTTTCCAATGATAGACTGCGTCTTGCGATCCTGCACAACACAATAGGTGGATGAGAATATTACGTAGCAATCAAGATCTTGAGTGAGACGACTAATAGAGAAATGGTTGAAAGGAGAGCCCGAAACATGAAGAACAGAGCGAAGAGTGATGGAGAGAGTAATGTTAATGTCGGCGGAGCCAGAGACAAGAATGGTGTCCCCACTTGCAACAATAATAGACGTGGGATGCACTGAGTCCAAGTAGCGAGATGGCTGTCGTGAGGTAATGTGGTGGGAGGCCCCTGAATCCAAGATCCAGGACGAACTATAGGCAAGACAGGAAAACACACCACCAGAAATGAACACAACAGAGCTCAGAGAATTTTTGATCATCCCTTGAAGTTGTTGGATTTGGATTCGCAAGTCAGCAATGTCATTCTGAAGGCTTTGTGAAGTAGAATGTGCATCCATGGGCAAAGGGGCAGCGGCAAGAAGCAATCTGTGCGGCAGGGCAAAGTCGCCGCGGCTAGTGATGGCAAAGATACTCCGGGAAGACCCAGTGGCCAAGCAGATGCATCCAGCGGCACGGGCAAACCGCGGAGAAGCTGTAGGAGAAGTTGCCAATCCCCAGCAAATCTCAGGCGGCAAAGCAGAGGCGGCAAGCAGGGTCAGGAAGCAGCGGGAATTACAACCCGCAGGTAGGTAGGAGCAGCGAAGAAGCGGACTAGTAGGTAGACAAGCAGACACAAGGCGGCCAGAGACAAGGCAACCTGAATAAGAACAGCTGCTAAATGAAGGGCCGCAGCAGCCAGAGATCAGCTTCAGAGGCTGCCAAGGGCAAGAGACAAGGTGGGCAATGGCTTAGAGCAGAAAAACCAGTCCGCGGGAGACCGCGGAGAGTAGATGAGAAAGAGTCAGGCCGCAGCGAACAGCAACGAGAAAGCAAACAACGAGTAGATCGCGCGATAAGTCTGGCAAGAGCAGTCCGCGAGAAGAGAGAAATGAAATCGCAGCGACAAGAGACAACTGCAGCGGACAGAGGTAGGACTGAAGAGAGAAGCGCCTAGCAAGCAAAGCGGCGGTAGAGAAACGGGCAGCGGCAAGAGGAGGAGAAGAAGCCGACGAACAGCGAAGAAGACCAGACAGACAGAGAGCAAACCGTGGCAGAAAGAAAAGAAACCGCACGACTAACGGCGGCGAGAACACAACAGCGGCTAGGAGAGCACAAGAGCGGCTAGCAGAGCAACCCGCAAGTATCGGCAGGAGAGCGGAGAGTATATAAAAAAGGCAGGGCAGGGAGGGAGAAGAGGTGGAGGCCACGGGATTTGGAGGAAGAAGCAGTTAGGAGATTTCTAGCCGCAAGAAGCGGTTAGGAGATTTCTAGCCGCAAGGAGCGGTTAGAAAGAAAACAGATCACGCCCTGCGCAGGAAGAGAAGGTCGGGCGGTTAGAAAAATGTTAGCCGCAAGGAGAGACCGAACCTGACTCTGATACCATGTAGAAAAATTGAGTAAACCTTGTATATACTTCTTGAATATAAGATTACAAGTGTGAGTACAAATATATTGGGAGAGAGATAGAGAGAAAACTCTATTACAAGATGTGGGACTAAACATCCTATTTAAGAGGCTAAATGGATCTTTACTAATGGGCACTTACATATATCATTCAACACTTTTGAAGATACCCATGGCAAGTATGTAAGAAAGGTATAATAGGAAGTTAAATAAGTATATCAGAAGGTAAGAAAAATAGGATGTTGGCATAAATTTCTTGCCTGCCTAAGTTCATTTTCTTTGAAATTGGAATAGCTTATATTATATAAAAATTACATGGAAAACATTACATCATAGAATGGTAATCTAACAAAAGAAGGCAAAGAAAGTCTTGGGAAAGAGCCATTACCATTTCCCACACAAAGTTCGTGTTACAAGAACCCTTTGAGATAAAATCTGTGGCTTTGTTAGCACTTCTTGTCACAAGAGAAACATGAATCTGCGGCGCATCTTTAAACAAATTTGTTATGCTTGTTTTGCCCCCCCCCCAGAGTAATGTCGTTTAGTACTTGATTCAACTGGGAGTACGTTTTGCTAGTCACCTTCCAGGATCACGCCAGTCATGGGGAAAAGGAACTGTACAAACTCAAGCCCCAACTGAGCAATCTTAAGCTCAGACATGCTCACGTGAGAATAATGGATTGTCGTGCGGAATCGCTCCTCCCGTTGTGCGGATCTCCTCTTTTGCTGGCCTCGTCAAGCCCGTCTGCTAAGCCAGTCGCCGCTTCCTTTTGTCGTCGATCCCCCACCACCTCCCATCTGCCGCTTTCGTCGTCTACATTTCCATCTGCTTCCGCTATCATCGACGGTCCTGTCGTTCGTGGCTCTCAACATTGCCAACTTCTTGCTTCTACAAGAGATCGAGCGGCCCCTTCTTTTCGTTTGTGTCTTCCGTTGGCTTCGTCGATCTCTCGTGGCAGTCTCACCATCGATAGCCTCTGTCCCGACGGCTTCTGATCGACGATCCCGTCGGCAACTTTTATTGTAGATCCTTATGATGAGTACATCTACAGTCCCGCCCAGCCCATTATTGCTCAACATAGACAATTGTGCATGTCGTTGTTTGTGCTTCCCGTTGCAGATCCCGTCTACGGGACAGATCCCGTCTACCTCCCGTCAGAGATCCCAAATGTCAATCCCGACAATGACGTGTCCACAGCTTCAGAGCCCAATGCTAATCTTTAGCTACCAGTCGTTGCCCCTCATCCCGATTAGTGTGATCCAGCTATTTCCATTTGTTTCCCTTCCTATTTCTGTCGATTCTAACCGCTTTTGGTCACTTCCCCTCGTGTTTACGCACTAGCAGCCATTGTTATTCCTTCTTGGGTGTTTTCCTCTCGCCAATGATGAAGCTTCATGATGTTTTGGTCATTTTTTTAAGTTCCTTTATTTGGTTATTATTAATGTTTTCTTAGAATGGTATTGTCATGTTTATATGCACGTGGTCCCAATCTAAGCGAGTTGTGTTATGTAGAACAGTGTCGTGTGGGACCATATCGTGTAGGACAGTGTCGTGTGGGACCGTCTTTGTGCGGATTATCCCTGAAATATTATTTTTGTAGGATTATCATTGGTTATCCATTTGATGATTAGTCTTACATCTTCTCTAGGATTATCCTTGTGTGTAAATGATGTTAGTTGACCTGATTCTAGTGAATCCATGTCATGTGTGGGACCTACATCGTGTGTGGGTATGTACCCGATTTAATTCCCTTGGTTTGAAATTTCACCCGATGGCTTGTCTGATGTTTTGTCTCACATCGCCTACCTCTTCCACCTTTATATGATGCTTTCAAGTTGAATGTTTTCCCTCCAACTTGAGGATGAGTGTTGGAGTTTACGAATTAAGTATTTTTATACTTAAGGTTATGTATTAGTGTCTTAGATGTGTGTCATGTCTTTAGTCCCACATCGGCTATCGATGTTTAATATGCCCCTTGTAATCCTTTATATACCCTTTTGAGGAATGAATAAATAACACTTTATATTTCATTTTTATTTCCAACACACATTGCTACCCTAAGACCACCCCTACATGTCTAAATCATCGTAGGGTCGATATCATTTTTATGTAAGAAGCAACCCCGATAGGTTGCCTAATAAATGAGATGCCTAATTATAGATATCGTGAATGATGACATCAAACGATAAACGTAACGATGATCTGCAACGTTATAAAAGGAAAGAAAAGATGTAGGTGAGGATTACCTCGTTAATTTATGCTTTATTTCCCGTATTTTTATATACAAGCATAATTTCTTTAAATTAGAAATATTTTTTTGCTTGCGCACATATGCTTTTTCATTAATTGAGCAAGTTCGATATTTTACATCACTGACAAATGAAAATCACTAAAGATGAAAAATGTTGAGATAGAATCTAATAAGAGAAAAGATGAAAAATGTTGAGATAGAATCTAATAAGAGAAAAAACAAAGGAGAAAAACTAAATATTTCTTACTATTCCGGACATACCAATAGAATATGGAAATATAAAAACAAAGAATGGATAAATGCATCGATGTAGAGGTATTGTTAAGGGTAAAAAACTATACTGAAATAAATCTAGTCTAATGTGACCGCACTGGATTAGTGATATTGACAACTAATCCAATCTAACACATATTCGATCGCACTGAATTGGTAGTTGATGACTCCGAGGGGTCTGGCCCAAAGACTGAATACTGAATACTTAAAATTGGTACCCTTAGTCCTTAGCAATACCTAGTAAAAGAAATAAAGGAAAACGGACACATATAATGAATCATGGTTTAAAAGTTCAAAAGAGCAATTATATTGCTTACTGCGACACATACTCTTAGCGTCTACTGTTACACGGACTGTTTACTTACATTTGTATTGTTTACTTATTACATATTGTTCATACTTTTTACTTATACATAAATTCTCCTTTGTTTGCATGTAAATGATTAAAGAGGTAAATTCTCACTTAGTCTTTTGTTCGAAAGACTAACCCTTTCTTCTTCATTTTTAAGGGATCAAGAGACCCTGGTCCAGCCGTCCATGGTAGCAGTGGTGTTAGCCCAGAGGGAAGGAGCCAATGGATTAAGAAATATCAATAAATATCATATAAATCTTTTGTAGTTGTTTGTTAACTGTTAATTGAAACACAGATCAAGAAATTGATTGGCAATTGTGGCAGTCTACAGGCCCTACATTACCTACCATCCCTAAACCTCTAATGTTTACTAACCTACAGTTAGAATTTGCAGATCCAAGTAGGCCTCTGCGTCAGTCACTTCCACTCCTTCAATTGTAAACATAAGCAAATACAGCACATCTTCTGATCCAATGAAGATATCATCTACATCTCAACAATTACAGGAATATATATGATGATTTGTGTCATTTTCCATATTTTCCAGAGAGAAATTATCATATTTACTATCCAATGGAAAATATTCTTCATCAACCAAGAGAAACAAAGTAATCTATAAAAATAGACTGGGGATATATCAGTAGGCAAAATATTTCTTAACATCTACTGACCAATCTAACATCCCTGACAATCAAACTGATGAGCTGATGAAGAATGTATTTGCACTTTTAGTCATATTTAGGAATCAAGATTTTCTTTAATTATTTTGTTCATTTGTCTGGGCAATTATTTTAATGTTGGGTCTCTTAGCACGTTCAGGGTTGACGGACTAATCAAAAAGAATCTTTTGATGGGCAGTTCTAATCAGGGTTGAATTAAATAGATGAACTTTATAGCAAACCCATGGACGTTGACGGGTACACCCCTGCATGCTTTGGAGGAATTATCCCTTATTTAGATATTATAGAGGTTTAACATCAACAACTTAAACTTATAGAGATTTAACATCAACAACTTAAACTTATAGAGATTTAACATCAACAACTTGAAATTTGTTTCTATCAATTATCCCCCTTTTCCCACTTAAACAACTTAATAGATCTACAGTCTTGGTACCTATCTTAGGTCAAAAAACAGCCTAGAGCCTTCCGCTTTCAGGGAACACTTAATGAATGAATATAAGAAATGTTAGGTATATTATTTCGCTGTACACAGTCAAATGTTACAAGATTAACAACTAGGAAAATAAAGAGTGTTTATAGTTTGTGCTTCCGATATATTTCAATGGAATATAAACACAATTACAAGTTTACAACAGTATGTAGCAGTACTCAAAGAAACCACATACTTTCGTAAGGCAAACTGAAGCTACTAGGTCATGTATTTCATTTGATTTAGCAATTATGCTATCCGTCAACTGATGGATCTCAGGAACAGAAAGATTGGAACAAAAATTGGAACCTGGAAGATCTGCAAGAAAGAAAAACAACCTGGCTAAGAAATCAAGGGGTAAGTAGTAAGAAACACAACAATACTTGAAAATGAAGGCTCCATAGCCCTCTAAATGTTGTTGCAATGAGATTTAAGGTGGAGGATAAATAAATATTTAATGCTGGAAAGAGAATTACTGCACTGTCTAATATATGGGTATGTTGCAATGAAACATTTACATATATTTGATTAGATATTTAACATAAAATGTATCTTAACACATTCAGTGGTCGTTCATGTAAAAAAATCCAGTAATGATCAAGTTTAAAAAAACTATGTAATGTTATAAATTTTAACTCAAATGTGCAAGATTAATTAGGTATTATTAATCTACGAGTTTCAAGAGATGGACTAAGTTTCAAAATAATGAACCACAGTTTCCAAAGTCAAGAAATGAATCAACCATAAAATTCATTTAACACCATCCTTTATCATATCTTGCCTTCTTCCAAGATCCAAGATAAAGAATCCATAATGTGTTTACTTTTAGAATCTTGTGTAAGATAAGGTAGGTAGTGTGGTGATGATCTACAGAAACCTACGGTGTAATGGAGGGTGAGACTCGACTAAGAACTAGCAATGATGCAACATACACACAAAGACAATCTCCAACCTAAGATTGCAAGTAATATCTTAGAAGTTCACAAATGTCTGCAACACAACCACAATTGAAAAATAGCAACTTCAAAAAAAATTGCAGGCAAATCAAAGAGACAACAACTCGAAATGAGTATCACTATAATATGAGATTCATCCGTGCGATGAAAAGGAATATTGTACCTAATGTTCATGAGAACCCAAAGGAAGAAGTAGTGGGTAGTGGAGATTCGGTAGCAGTCAACAATGGGGGTGATACTGTCAACAAAAGGGGGGTGTAGGAGAAAAGAGGGACTAGGGTGAGGAGTATGCGGTAGTAAAGGAGGGAGGTTGGTGGTTGCTAAGGGGCAGCAAGGGAGAAAAGGGGTTGTCTACAATGGATTAGGGCACGTAACTGATTGAGAAGACGAGATGGGGCTTAGGGTTGCTAGAAGCGAGATTCTTGTGCGAGGAAGAAGATGTAGGGGATGGTAGTTAGGAGATTGATGACTAGCGTCTGAAGAAAGGAGTAAACAGGCAGTGCATGCGGATGGGAACAGGGGAACAGTTGGTTGCTTCTTGCAATGATGAAAAGGTAGAAGATTCGTTGTTGCATGCGGTAGGGAATAAAGGGAGGTGTCGGTTATGTGTGTGGCTAGAAGCTTAGGTGGACTGATGGATGAAGCCCTAGGCATTCGCACATATGAGGAGTACGGCTTCGGCATTGAGAATGACCGGTCAGCTTTGGGAATTATCTTTGCAACCTATGATCTGCCTAATAAGCGTCTATGTGTATATATAGAGAGATAATGAATTAGTGCAACCATTATGGACAATCTTGGACGTCATATCATAATGGCATCGAAAACTCATAAAACAAAAATAGAAAACGTACGTAAAAATACATAGAAATATTTCGTCATTGATTCAGATGCAACTAAGAGCTCTGATTGATCAGATAACATCATAATATGTTTGTTATGTGAGTAAACATGTACAAGTCCAGGAAGGTGATGATCGACTCGAGAAATGTGAACCCATCAAAAACCTTGACAAACTAAATTATTGTCAAATTATTGTATTCCTTGTCATATTATCCTCAAAATTTCCCTCTTTATAGACCTAGGCATACACTACAATGTCCATTATAAAATTGCCATAGCACATTAACAAGAAGCTCCTAGAGTTTGTTGAACTGGTGGGGTGTTGCTAAGAGATTTTGGTAAGGAGTTTAGCATGACAAAAAAATTAAAATACATCAAACATCTAATAAAACATAATTCGATATGAAAAGTAGATCGAGGGAAAAATAATTACCTATTTAAAATAAGTGCAAATAGTTATAAAATGATAAATCAAAGGCAAGAAAATTGAACTGCTAATCAATATATCAATTATCTTTTATTGGGTGTTAGTTGTAATTTGCAAGAAAAAACATCATCAATAACCATATTTTCACTATTTGGGGTTGGATTTATGAATTATCACGTTCTTGTAGATTGTTTCCTGGGGTGTGAAACATGAACTACGCAAATAACATTGAACAACTTTAATCCACTTCTTCAACTTAATCCTTTGCAATTTAACTGTATCAATCCAATTATTTGGTGTATTATCTAGTCTTTGTTGTAAAATCCCAAACCACCGAAGAATATTTTATATTATTTTTCTTTAATAGATGTCACTTTAATAGTGGGATAAAGGCTTGAGTGTTGTTGTTGTAGATGTCACTTTCCATATTATTCTAATATAATCATTCCTTAGCTTATTTTGGCAGGTATTCATTTTAGCATTCTCATAAGCGTCATATTAGGCTTAATTATCAGTTACATTTTACTGAATTGCACATAGAACCATATAAAACCATCGGCGTGATTAAAATTGATCTTTATGTTTTTGTGCTATCCACTTATCGTTTAGAGCTCCCCCCTACACACCTCTTTGTTTTAACAAATCAACCGGAACTCTCCTAAATCTTATCACGTCTAGGTATCGATATATATTTCAAAAAATATCTATGATCATCTAAATTTTCACTTAATAGATGCTTCCCTGCTTAGAACTCAACCATCTGCAAGAAGCATATGTGACGCAGGTTAGGTTGTGTGACATGAGTGTGATGACGCTAATGCAGTCCTATATGAAAAATGCAAGATGGACTCAAACCATTCCAACCTAAATGATGTGTGAGTAATTGTAACAATCCAGAAATTAAACGCTCGTAAGATAAATATATAAGCTTAGCAAATTAATTACAATGTGAATTTCAATTTCAGGTGCTTAGGTAAAATCACGATCACTTTCGCTAGAAGCGCTTCCCACTACAACCTTCGCAAATGAAAACTTAAAAGAGTTAGGGAAATGCAACAATAGCACCACAAGTTCAATCACCAAGCAAATATAACATGTTCATCCATAATCACTAGAGAAATGTGAAACATGCTACCAAGATATATTCACAAGCGAAGGAATCCGGTGACAGGTGGCAGAGAAGCGGCGGCACCAGTGGAATTGCAGAGGAGACAACAATCCTGCAATTGTATGAAAATTGAAGATAGATGGAAAAGGCTCCAGGAAGAACTCTTGTTGTCCAGTGAGCGGATAGGTGGTTTCAGTCAAAGGAGTGGCCAACTATGCGGACAGGGGCTTGGGGAGTTGGGGAGTTGGTTGTTAAAGCTTTAGTATGAGTTGATTGTAGATCTGGGGAGACAAAGTGCTGGAAGGGGAAGGTTTGTCAACTTGAAGGGAAGAGGAACGGGGTTGGCGGCCAACGGGGGAGAGGGGGAAGAGAACCTGGGCATATACGGTTGGGGAGGAGGCGGGCGCAGTCGGTCGTGGTTGTGGAGGGAGACCACGTGCGGGCTGGATGGTGCAGGAGGTCGGCGGAGGTAGCGCTAGCTTGCAGCCAGAGAATCGTGGAGTTCCGGACTTACACTTGGGCTTGCAGTCGACGGGTTAAAGGAACATGGGAGGAGTTGCAGTTCGAAGTGGCTCCACAATTAGGTTTACAGGAATGGGAAATAAATGAGAAAATAGAAAATAAATCGGGACGTCGCAACCCAAGTCTCGCGGCGTCGCACCACGAATGATTGTTGATTCTTGATTTGCTCATAGAATAAATAATGCCTGGAAATGAAAGTCTCCACCCTATTTATTATGAGAGGGGCAGTTGGGCCCATGACCTGAACGGCTATGAATGGCCATTATGTCCGGACGCGCTTGTGATCTTGGATCGTTGATCTGATCAATGAATCTCATGCAAGTACGTGAAACCGGGTCCCGTCGAGTGGTTGTCTGATCTCCTTTGTAGATCACGATCACGCGGTTGATTCTCATCAACTCCCCTAACTAAAAAGCATTCATCTCTGAGGAATGAAGATGACCGAGTTGTAGTCGAAGATCGTTCTCTATTGACGATAGGCAAGTGTCACCACAATGTGACAGCAGGATGGGTCGTCCTGGGTTGTAGTGCACTCGAGCTCCACAATGTCGGTAATGCTCCCAACTCTTTTGCTCGTGTCGGTGGATCCAGAAGAACCGATGGAATCATAGAGGGTGCGGGCAAGCCCGTAGGTGCTCATACAAGGTGGTCAGAGTAAAGGTCTAGTAGTAACTAGGAGGGTGATAAAGGTAGCTCAAGGTAGGGGTCCATATGCTCGAGAGGCTCAAAGCATTGTATAAAATCTTTCGTATTAAATACAGTATGAATACAATATCTGCAGGGAGATCAATCCCATAGGCATTTGTTCTAATTTTCAAAATAATCCTATAAGTACTCATTCGTTTAAGTTGTAGCTTAATCGTGACTCCTTTTGGAAGCCTCTCCATGCAAATACTGACCATGACATGCTCGCCTACCCGAAAATATTGCTCATGTCTATGTATATATATTTGTTTCTTATAAAATTCAATATTGCTAGTAATTTTCTTTTTGATTAATTCATCAATTCATGCAAATGATACAATACATACAATAGGTGTGAATCATGCAATATAGATGAGCCATACACACAATGTAAATGAGGATGTAAAAATGTAAGAAATAAGAAATTGAGATGACCAACTCCTTAAACCAGAGGTTTTGGGTACTGTAAAAACTCTTAAGATAGGTACATGATCAGAAGGCTAGGAAGGTGGAGCATAGAAAAATTTGTCGCAGGTGCGATGAACATTCAAATGATCATCGAAGATACAAGTAATAAGATGTGTCAATATAATATGCAAACTGCCTCTACAAATACGAGTGGTAAGACATAAGATCAGTGGGTCATTGAATGCACTTTCAAACTCGACTGGCCTACTAATGATAGATACATCTCAGATGAGCGATGGGTCAACATGTGGGTAATCAGGGATCACTAGGAGGGGTATCGCAAATGCAATGAGTGCCAACACAAGTTCCAGAAATAGCTGGAGTGCTCTCATATAAACGTTGATGCAAATGAAGCGCTACAAACGCGACATGTTCTCTAGCGGAAGTCTGAGAACAAGCTGAACGATTCAAAAATGGGATGCCTATCAGGAAGCTCTTTGGGTGGAACGTAAAAATATTCGTCGAGTGTGCGAAAAATACCTAACTGACTTCTTGAGGCATCACTATTGAGTTGTAGAACAATGAGGTGCCAAATGTCTCTCATGGAATATGAGACATCAGGGGACTCACCAGGAGGAATGTACAAAAATTAATCGCAAATGTAACGACCACCTGAGTCAAAATCATAGACATCCACAATAGGATGTGAACTCCAAAATGTGGTGTGTCCATCACAAGAAAGAATTCTTCTGGTGGGTCGGGAAATGGTATGTCCCAAAACTCAATAAGAGTGAGAGTGGTCAGATGGTAAACTATAAAGACAGCAGAAGTATGCTCAAAATTTCTTAAGAAAAAACTTGCATACTTGATGCTACACTCAAGATTCACTCTCTGGAGCAATGTCGATATTAGGGGCGATAATGGAAGAGATGGAAATAACTCAATACTCAAAAACGACTCACTCACCAGAATCTCATCCTCACAAAAACGTGGTGGCTCAACAGAGGGGGTGGGAGGTTGCCAAAGAACCCGTCAACAGAATGATGGTCCTCCATATGGAAACCATCGTAAGGGGTAGTGATCCCAAAAATGGGTTCAGACGATCACCACGAGATCAACACTAGGCCCTCGGCTCCCGATCATGATGTGGCTCAGGACGACGACAGGGGAAGAGTGGGAAAAGTCCATACTCAATAGTGGGTCAATAAGTGTAGTGTTGAGAACTGACTCTCTAGCCAAAGGGACTAGGTCTAAGTAAGGTGCGGAGGATGGATATACCATCACAGTGTCATTAGAGCATTCGTTTTTGCTCTCATGACCATTCTAGATAATTATACTAATGTCGCTCTCCACTTGTATGATACAATCAGAATCAGGCTAGACTACAAAATCAAGTGGGCACTGAGCCTCCTCAAGATAAGAGGAATCAAAATCAGGAGTAGGGTCTGTCATGTTAGTGGGTGCACTACTAGACACATCAGTGGCTTGACCTAAATCCTTAAGCCATTTTCATGGAATCTCTTTAAAGAATTCTTCATGTGATCAAAATGAGCATCCAAGCGATCAAATCGAGTAAAAACCCATCGTTGGAATTCGGCTTTCGACGTATCGTTTTCATAACATTAGGAAGTCCACTACACATGATGTTATCTTGATGATAGTAACCTCTATAGGGCTTTTGATATTCCTCGGGGTAATTACCTCTAGAAGAATCAAAGCATGGGAAAGGGTTAGCATGATTTCTACGAGTGCACGGTTGAAGACGAAGATGAACACCGCAATAATGCAAAAATCTCACTGAAGGCACTTTATGTGATCGAGGATAGACTAGTTATGGCTCCTCAAATAGAGGATTAAGGTAGAGACAGTCATAATGATATGGCATTATGTGATATAGTCTTTAGTCCCGCTTATTTTAAATTAAACTCGAACCTACCTCTAATAACAATTTGACGCAGGGTAGGTTGTGTGATGTGGGTGTATTGACACTAATGCAGTCATATATGGAGAACGCAAGATGGACTCGAACCATTCTAGCCTAAATGATGCGTAAGTAAATGTAACTTAATGAGGAAATTAAACGTTAGCAAGATAAATATATAAGCTTAGCAGATTAATTACAATGTGAATTTCAATTTTAGGTGCTTAGGAAAAATCACGATCACTTTCGCTAGAAGTGCTTCCCAATACAACTTTCACAAATGAAAACTTATAAGAATTAGAGAAATACAACAATAACATCACAAGTTCAATCACCAAACAAATATAACATGCTCGTCCTATAATCAATAAAGAAATGTGAAACATGCCACCAAGATATACTCACAAGCGAAGGAATCTGATGGCAGGTGGTGAAGTGGCGGCACCCGTGAATGAAATGTGGGGGAGACAACAATCCTTCTGCAATTTTCTGAAAATTGAAGATTGAGGGCTGGAAAAGACTCCAGAAGAACTCATGTTGTCCAGTGGAAAGATAGGCAGTTTCAACCAAAGGAGCGGCCAACTATGGGGATGGAGGCTTGGGGAGTTGGATGTTAAATCTTTAGTGTGAATTGGTTGTAGATCTAGGGGGACAAAGGTTGGAAAGGGGACAGTTCATCGACCGGAAGGGAAAAGGACGGGGTTGGCGGCCAACAAGGGAGGAGGAAGAGAACCTGGGCATATGCAGTTGGGGAGGAGATGGGCACAGTCAATAGTGGGTGTGGAGGAAAACGACGCGCGGGCTGGAGGGTGTGGAAGGTAGACAAACATAGCGCCAGCATGCAGTCAGAGAATCGTGGAGTTAAGGTTTGGCTTGTAGACGTCGAGTTAAAGGAACGTGAGAGGAGTTGTGGTTTGAAGTGGCTCCACGATTAGATTCACAGGAATAGGAAAAGAACGGGAAAATAAAAAAAGAAATTAGGGTGTCGCACCTCAGGGCTCGCGGCGTCGCACCACGAATGATTGTCGATTTGGTATTCGCTCACAAAATAAACATTACCTGGAAATGAAAGTCTCCGCCCCTATTTATAATGGGAGGGGTTGTGGGGCATCCAGCGTGAACAGCTATGATTGGTCGTTACGTCTGGTGTCCTAATAAAGATAAATAATGTCGAAAAAATACATAACAAAATGGTAAAACGACACTTTGGGCGCGCTCGTGGTCTCGGACCGCCGATCCGATCAATACAACCCATGCAAATACGCGAAAGTGGGTCCCGTCGAGTGGCGGTCCGATCTCATCCATAGATCACCATCATGTTGTTGATCCCCATCAATATGCCTAAAAATATTGTTTTGGATATCTTTTATAAGCATCTTTGAAACAAATTAATAAATCCTAAATTTTGAATTCAATGTTTCATTGATGTAACCTACTGTGGTCAAAATTCTTTGGTTGCACTATAACTTCTTAACATCCACATACCTTTGGCACACATTTCATCATCACACACATATATATACTAGTGACAGTGCATGGGGCCCTTCGGGCAGGAGGCAAAATTCGGCGGGGACGGCGAAACTCGACGAGGTGGAGACATTTGACGGGGGTGACGGGGTGGCGACATTTGGCGGGGGAGGCAACATTCGGCAAGGGCAGCGACATTCAGAGGGGACAACATTTGGTGTGGATGGTGACATTCGTTAGGGGAGGCAACATTCGATGGGAGGCGGCGACATTCGGCAAAGACGGCGACATTCGGCGGAGACGACATTCGGCAAGGGCAGCAACATTTGGTGGAGGCGGAAACATTCGGCGGGGGTGAGAACATTCGGAGAGGGCAGCGACATTAGACGGGGGTGGTCTGTATTTATATATAACATAGTTCAATGTTGTTCAACAAAAAAATATTGTGTGATGGTTGTCATCTTTGCTTGACATAATGGGAACCTGGCTTCAATTCTAACCATTGACAATTTTTTGAGATTAAAAATCAAATCATATGGCCCTCCTTTTTCAATAAATTTAGGGGTAATCATAATTTCATGTTTTAGGATACCTTACACCTTATATAAGCGTAGGGCACCATATGGTATTCGGACGGTCCGTATTAATCATGTTATCATTGACGGATCTGATCTTCCCGATGGCTTTAAATTTCATGTTATCTGTAGACCACAATATTTTTTTAAGGTAATGTGTATATATATATATATATATATATATATGTGTGTGTGTGTGTGTATTTTTTTTACTTAATAGATGCTCCACTGCATAGAACTCAACCATCTGCAAGAAGCATATTACTAAAATATTGTTTTGGATATCATTTATATGCATCTTTAAAACAAATTAACAAATCCATTTGAATTCGATGTTGTAATGATGTAACTTAGTGTGGTCGAAATTCTTGGGTCACACTATAACTACTTAATAACTTCCACGTACCTTTGACAAACATTTCATCATTGATGTTTACCAAATCAATTCTTGTAATGCACAATCATCTGTTTTTTTAAGATTAACAAATCATATGAAGATATTCTGTTTTGCTCTTTCTACATTTTGTCATCACGATCTTAGCACAAAATCGCATCTACAATAGATCTTTCTAATATAAAATAAAATTGATTTCCAAAATTGACATGAACTTTCTAGGTCTAGGCTCCATTCTTATAATATTCAATCATAAGACACTTTAAAATTAACAAAACCATATGAGGATATTTTACTCAGCTCTTTCTACTTCTTCCATAATATCTTATCTAAAATATACAAAGTTTAAGAAATTGATTATCTAAAATTGGAATAAATTTTCAAAGCCTAAGCTTCATATCTTTCATATTACTTTGTTGTCTAAATAAAATGGATTGGAGCTCCGCCAGAAGTTAGACCAGTGATCAATCCTAAAAATTTTGAGAAACAGCAATGGAGTCAGTGAACTCAGGTTTCGAGATTGACCTAGCCTTATTTTTCTCTGCTGACTGGCTGAGGCTAACTTCATCTCAATTGTCGACATAGTAAAGTAAATTCTTACTCCATAAGAGGATGTCGGATGTTGACGACATGTCGGGTGGAGTATTCAAAATAACATATTAGTACCACATTAGGGCTACTAATAAGTATTCAAAACAAGTATAAATAGACAAATTATAAAATATATCTATACTATATATATAAAGAAATAGTTTTGAGGTTGTAATGGTGTAACTACGTGCGCCGTCAGAGTCATCTAAACCGTCTGATCTCGCTGAAATCAAATCTAGTTGCCAAATTACCTGTGTGGTGTAATTGTGGAGGTCCGAGTAAATTTACTAAATCTTCTATACCTACTATGGTTCAACAGTGGGAATTGAACAAAGTTTTCTACTATAGCAAACAAAGATGGAGACCATCACACCCACCATCTAATTTTTGTTAAACAATATTGAAATATGTTAAAACTAGCATCTTCGAACGGGCTTCGCCCGTTCTCGATGGGTCGCTGCAGGCTTCGCCCGCAACCAAGCGGGCTTCGCCCGCTTGCCCCCCCTCCCCCCGGCGGGCTTCGTCCACCCCCGATTAAAATTTAAAATTATTCAAAATTTTATATTTATGAATTTTTTAAATTATTTTCATAATTATATAATTTTCTGAATTTATAATAATATAAATTATTTAATTATTTATTAAATAATAAAATAGAAAGAAAAAAACGTGCAGGGGCCACCGCTTCCGCCTGCTGCCGTCGGCCTGCCCGCTCGCTGCCCCTGCCCGCTCGCTGCCGGACAACCCCCGCCGGGTTCGCCGGAGGCCGGCGAACCCCCCGGTGGGCGCCGGGCAGGCCGACGGCGGCTCCGCCGGCGGCGGCGGGGTGTGCCCGTGAAGGTACGGGATGCGGAAATGGGGTATCGGGATTTTTGGGAGTGTGAACAGTGTTTTAAAGAGGGATTTAGATATTGGCAGCCCTCCTCTTTTGAATCCAACGGCTAGTTTTTGATGGAGCTTGATCGGACGGACAGGATTCAGCTGATGGTGTGCTTCAAGAATGCTATATTGTTTTATATAATAAAGATATAAGTAAATAAATAATATATATATCTAAAGTAAGATTATTAAACAAATTTTAAATTAAATATATAATGTTTCTGCGACAGTTCGCGAAGGGCCTCCCACGCATGAAGGCTGGCAGAGCTCGTCCGGTCGTGGCCGGAGCCTACTTGGAGATAGGCGGAGCACGTCTGATCGCGGATGGAGCCCACCTGATCGCAGTCGGTGCAAGTATTGTCGCGCGGGGAATAGGAAGTCATCTGTGCACTGTCACTCGTTAATATTATATAATAATTTTATTTAAATAACAATATGTTTTATAGCAAAGAAAATTTAAAAGTTAAATGTCATTTATTGATAATAAGTCTTTTTTGCTTAATACAATTACATTAAAAGCATAAAAATCATCAATTAATAATGTGTAGAATATTTTATTGTTTTTTATACCAAATGTAAAGTTTAAAATAACTACGCAAACTTGATTGTAATAATAACACCTACGAAAGAACGAAATAATAAGCATAATCGATTTAAGTATCATATAATGCAATATGTTCATGTAATTTAGGCTCTATTTGGTTCGGCGTTTCGCTGCTCCGTTTGGGGCAAACGCCGTCGGAAGGCGGGTAAACAAATGAACCTCCGGCGGCGTTTGCTTCGTTTCCTCCCGCCCGCCTTGAGAAACGCCCAAAAAGATCAGTTTGGAGTAGCCACCTCCCCCCTCCATTTCGAACACTCCATTTCCACCCGCCGGATCGATCCGCCACCGCCGAACCAAACGAAGCCTTAAGCACGTTTATTGATAACATAACCTAAAATCAAAAATATTGTGTTATATTTTAAAAATTAATGTTGCCAAATATGTTGAGAAAATCAATGTCAGTCTGTATTTTACCAATTGACATAACATATTTTTTTAAAAAAAATTATTGTTTTGGCCTCAAAATTGAAATGTCGAATATGTCAGGGGACATTTAAAATATTGAAAATTTGATGTTCTAAATAAAATAGATCATTTATAAAATATTTTAAGTGAGATCAGGCTGTGCAATAAAAGCTCTAAGAATAAACAATCATTATTTATACATAATTAATATAGATCACCTAAAAGATATCGTTATTGAGAAGAATAAAGAAAGGAGAAGGAGAAAAATTCATTGTATGCAGCTCAAAGCAATCATCATATACAACTTGGATCAACTGGAAGGGAGAGATAAGAGATTCTAAATCAACTTGATCCACTATCAATCAGCATAACCTAAAGTTCATGCATGAGGTCCCTTCACAGAATGAAATCATAACATCTTTGAAGTCATTACACTCAAAAATAGTTCAAAAATCAAAGAAAGTTTAAAGATAGGTATAAAGAATTAAAGATAGGTTTACTTCAACCTTTTTGTCGCATGGTTTGGCTTGTATACTTGCATAGTTGCATGCAAATAAACTTAATCCTACCTAGTGGTTGGAAGAAGAAAATATTTAATATAGAAGGGTTTTGAAAAGAACTAACAATGAATATAAAGTATTTTATTATTTAAATCAGATCTTTGGCTATTTCAACAACTAACAGACAAGCAAAAAATTTTAAGCGCGGGCCCATGATTGAGAACAAGATCCGGGGCCCATGTGATTTTAACACGTGACATGGAGAGGTTGAAGATTTTATTTTTGCAAGAATGTATTTTAAATATTTTCGTCGTTCTGAGATACATCTCTATTTTCTCTCTTATCTCCTCTTCAAGGCGGGCGAATTTAATTCTATCTGGCAAGCGAACTACTCATTCCCTCCTATCTCCTTTCTCCATTGAAGGTTCTTCTCTTCGATATTCCCAGCCATTGAAGGTTCTTCTCTGCTTCATATACTCTAACTCCTCAAATAGTAACAATAAATGTAGTTATTACAACCCTAAATGTGATCATTCATCGTAGTGTAGAGATTTTTAGTGAAGATATTTGTTAGATGATGTAGTTTTTTCCCCGATAATCCAATTGCATCGGAGAGAACTTCATTGGATCCAAGATAAATTTGTTTGTCTCAGAGACTTTAGTCGTATTTGGGAGATGGTAGTTGTATTTGAGAGATTTTAGTTGTATTTGAGCTAATGTTATATTTGATTGAAATGAGCGGTCATTAAGCGAATTTTTCAGAGATTATTATGTTGTTGTGTCAGCGGATGTTTGAAAATGTTTAAACCAAAGATCAATCCTCATGTCTTAAGCAATTAATGCTTTGTTTCTTCATTAATTTCACTTGCCACTCTCATTATCAGCAAGCTAGACATGCATCTACTAAAAAGGCTCGAATACATTGGGATTCTTCACCACTTTTTATATCTAATCTGCCCCAAAATACTCCTGATGGGGCCGTCCCCCAATATATAGGCGAACCGGGTTGCATGTAACCAAAACACTCACTCCCCCACTAACGAAGTAGGGGGATACGTTTTAAACCGCTTTGCGCGCGATCCACGCGCCCAATCCGCGTCATAACCGTCTCGCACTGGATCGTAACCACCGCGCGCGGGATCCTAACTCCCGCGCGCGGGATCCTAACTCCCGCGCGCGGGATCCTAACTCCCGCGCGCGGGATCCTAACTCCCGCGCGCGGGATCCTAACTCCCGCGCGCAAGATCCTAACTCCCGCACGCGAGATCGCCAACCGCCGTTTCGGATCCAGCATGTCGGCTTCCACACGTTCGGTCGGCGACGCCGTCCGCCCTTCCTCTCCCAGGCCGCCTACGGCGAGGCCGGCCGGGGAGGCGCTGGCCCCCAAGGGGCCGACCGCCCCTATCCCCCCCCCCCGGCCGCCTACAGTGAGGACAGTCGGGGAGGCGCCGGCCCCCAAGGGGCGGCCGCCCCTCTCGCCGGCCGCCTACGGCTAGGCTGGCCGGGGAGGCACCGACCCCCAAGCGGCCGGCCGACCACTTTTCCCGGCAGCCTACGGTTAGGCCGACCGAGGAGGCGCCGGCCCCCAAGGGGCCGGCCACCCCTCTTCTCCCCGGCTGCCTATGGCTAGGCAGGACGAGGAGGCGCCAGCCCCCAAAGGGTCGTCCGCCCCTCCTCTCCCCAGCTGCCTGCTGTTTGGGTGGTCGAAGGGTTGCCCGGCCACTTAGAGTCGGCCTCCCCCTTTGGTCGGACGGCGTATCGCCAGCGGGCTTAATTATTAAAGGCACACCAAGGCGCAAAGAGGTCTTGGAGCCTAGGCGCGCGCCTGAAGAAGACAAGTGCGCAACCACATCCATTTTAAATAATCAGCATCAAACACAATTTCAGCTTCTCGATCAAATTTTTCATCTAATATACTAATTAATCTTTCATTACTATCGTTTATATCTCTCAAAAACAGAATTAATGTGGTCACTTGCATCATATCTAAGTCTGAACGCAAAATTATCCTTCACAAACACAAAGCGTATGTTTGTTTCCACGATTATTCTCCATTGCGTTCCCACAACAACACCTTTTTTTTGAACTGTTAGCTTGGGCATTCTGAGAGCAACGCCTCTTCAAATCTCCGTTGAATCGGAGCTTTATCGACAGCTTCGCCCCTCTCCTTTTCAACGCTCCGGTCTCGACGCGCGCGGCAAACTCCAGGCCACCCTTCCCGACAGGTAACTCCTCCCTTCTTCTCTTTCATCTCCGGTCGTTTATCCTAGAAGCCACCGCCATGGTGACGATGCCGGCAACAGATCCGGTGCCGGTGAAGCTCGCCGGCACCGGATATGTTCATTATTGGCCTAAAAAAACCTAAACAAAGCGCATTTTTACAGATCCGTTAATGTCAACAGATCCAGTGCCAGTGAAGGTCGTTGGCACCTGATCTGTCCATTTTTTCCCATTTTTAACTGGATACATACAGGCAAACTGGATCTGGCCATTTTTTCCATTTCCCCCAGTTTTTGTCCATTTTTTATCTGGAAAAAAAGTGGGCAATCCTTCGGGATATGCCACAATACAGCTTTGATAGACAACGAGATATTGTTGTCGCTACGATGACGGTTCATAATTTTATTTGCCGACATTCATCAAATGCGGACCCTGATTTCATTGCATGCGATGTGGATGATAATTTGGTATATCCAGAGGCCAATGAAATTAGAACAGACCGACGTGGAACAATTGATATGCGTCAGAGTAGGAGTGTTGGTGCAGGGACAACAGAAATGTACGCATTACGAGATGCAATTGCTGATCTAATACATAGTGCTAATAGATAATTAAATTTTCATTATTTCTCATAATAACAAAATTTAAAATGTGGATTTCATGCATATCTAATTTGTCGTAATTTACAGGTGATGAAATGTTTGCGAGTTGAAGACAGAGATCTACGATACTGTTAATTGCTTTCATTCACAGGACATATTTATGACTACTTATTATTGTATAAAACTGTTTAAGGTTGTTATTATTTGTTTATGATATTTATGCTATTTTATTAGTTCAGTAATTAAAAAAATAGGGCTTAACATGAGTGATATATTAATAATGTAAGAAATGAATGTAGAATATTATAATACAAATTAACAGAAACATCACCGCTGTTTTACCAAACTGTTTCTCCATTCTGAACAGTTCTGTCACCGCCGTTTTACCAAACTGTTTCTTCATTTTAAAAAACTTCATTCCCACAGCTCAATTCTTAAAGCTCCATTCTCACAGCTCTTTTTGTCACCACCATCGCCGAAACAAACTGACCCTAAATCAATCAAAAATTATTGAGTTCTTACATTATTTTTTTTGAAAAAAAAAATTATAACAAAAATCACACTAAGACACGTCTTTTATGTTCCAAAGCCGCAAATAAGGTGCACGAAGGCGCAAACCTCTGAGCCTGGTGAGCCTTGATCCTTACGTGCGCCTTTAACAACATAGCCGGCGGGGGCTTTGGCCGGCCACAAAGGGTCGGCCGCCCCCTCCAGTTCCCCCATATGGGGCGGCCGCCGCTCGTAACCGCCTGCAAAGCGGGCGATTGTGGGTGGTTACCGCGTGTAACCACCCCCGTAATCCGTTGGGTCGTTCCCAATGTCGAGCGGGTCTATTTTGGACCCAAGAGCAGGCTCGGTATTTCTTAAAAATGGTGATCTGTGTGCCTTAAACGGAGCGATCATATTCTCCCAGTTGGTAGTTACAGGGGGGAATTACCGGGTCGCCCCTCTCCAAGCTTATAAATAGACCCCTCATCCTTCTCATTTCACTAACTTCGGATTTCGGGATTTCTACCGGAATTCATGTCTTTCTCTCTCTAACATTCTCTCTCTTGTTTTCTCTCCCCCATCAAAGGTCCACCGCCATCGTCCTCGCCGCCAAGGCAAAGCCCGTGGCCAACGGACTCTCCACCAAGTCGAAGGCCGCTTGAAGCCTCCTCCGTGCAATTCAGAGTTTGAAGGAAGTCGATCGCCCATCATCTGCCACCCCCGGCGTTAAAGAGTGCACCGTCTGCCGGATTCCCATCGTGCCAACTCAGCCATCCGCCACCGATCGTCCATAAGTGCGCGAGCATTCTCCCGCAAGCCGAACACTGTATCTTTCTTTCCTCCTCAAGTTGTGACGAGGTGCGGTGGAGTAGGAACGTCGGGACAGGGAAAGGAGGGCCTTCCGGCATGGAGCCGACCTCACGGGAGGGCTGAGCGGCGGCGTGAGTGACGTGGAATCCTTCCGGATCGAGCACTCTCGCACGGAGAGGGGGAGAGGTGGCTAGGGAAAACAAAGGAGCTTAATAAATTTCCCAAAAAAACTGACCCCCCAATATTCTCTCCAACCTCTTATACTATGAGGGGGAGACCACAGCTAATAGCACATCGGCTAATAACACACCACACAAGAGTTCAAATACACATAATTAAACATACAATTGCATAATAGAAAACATCACTACTAATAATTAGGCCGTCTGGGGCATCCAGAGTGGGTCGAACTTCTCCAGCCATGCGATCCCGGGCTCGCCGGGGGTCCCTTCAGTCACGGTAGCTCTGTCCTCGATGCATCCTTCATCATTCGCCTCCACTTGAGAGTCACTCGACCTCGAGTGCTCGGGGTAAAGCAGCACGTACGGGTAGAAAGGAGACAAATCGCTCACGTTGAAGGTCTTGGAGATGTTGATGCTCGGCGGGAGGTCGACCACATAAGCGTTGTCATTGATCTTGCGGGGGATGGGGAAGGGGCCGTACTTCTTCGGCATGAGCATGTGATGGTGTCCCGCGGGAAGCCTCTCCTTGCGGAGGAAGACCATAACCAAGTCTCCTACCTCAAAAATCTTCTCGCGTCGGTGTTTGTCGGCCATAGTTTTATATTTGGCATTAGACTCAAACAATTTGAGTCGGGTGTCGGCTTGGATGTCGCGGGTCTCTTCTGCTAGTTGTGTTGCCGCGGGAGGTGCCGTCGGTAGGCGGGCCAGGTCGAGCGCATGCCGGGGAGCTTTAGTGTAAACGACGTAGAAAGGCGTGCGACCGGTGGAGTTGTGCACTGCATTGTTATAAGCAAATTCAGCTTGTACGAGGGCGTGATCCCACTGCTTCGGGCGGTATTGGCAAATGCAACGAACGAGGTTCCCCAAAGACTTGTTCACGACTTCGGTTTGGCCGTCCGTTTGAGGATGGGCGGAGCTACTAAACTGGAGGGAGGTATCAAACATCTTCCACAACATCATCCAAAAGTGGCCAAGAAACTTGGGGTCGCGGTCGGACGTGATAGTGGTTGGTACGCCATGCAAACGAACCACTTCCCGGAAGAAAAGCCGCGCAATGTGAGAAGCATCGGACGTCTTGCGGCAAGGAAGAAAGTGTGTCATCTTGGAGAAACGATCCACCACGACAAACACTGAATCGACTCCACGTTGCGTGCGCGGGAGGCCCAAGACGAAATCCATGGAGAGATCCTCCCAAACGCCAGAGGGGACCGGGAGGGGTGTGTAAAGCCCAGTGTTGTGTGCATGGCCTTTGTACTGTTGCACACATAACACTTCCGAACGAAGTTCCCCACGTCCTTGGCCAACTGTGGCCAGAAATAGAGCTCCTGGAGACTGTCTAGCGTCTTGTCTCGGCCCAGGTGGCCACTCAGCCCGCCACCATGCAGATCGCGAATGAGCTTTTCCCGCAAGGAGGTGCGGGGAATGCACAGGCGGTTGTCTTTAAGCAAGAACCCATCAAGTAATAGGAAGCCCCCATGTGAGCCGCCCAACGAACAGGAGCGCCAAACCTCTTGGAAATCAGTGTCGTCGGCATATAAATCGGTGAGGGTATCAAAGCCGATGATCTCGTGATGCATGGTTGCTAACAAACAGCTCCGCCGGCTAAGTGCGTCGGCGACCACATTTGAAGTCCCCGGTTTGTGATGAATAATATATGGAAATCGTTGGAGATAAGTGTTCCAACGGAGGTGCATGCCATCCATGCGCTTCTGACTGTTGATAAACTTGAGAGCTTGATGGTCCGTATACAAGATGAACTCCTTGTGTAGCAAGTAGTGCTCCCAATGCTTGAGGGCCCGGACGACGGCATAGAATTCTTGATCATAAGCGGCCCATTTCCGCCGGGCATCACTTAGTTTCTCGCTGAAGAACGCAACCGGCCGCTTGTCTTGGGATAGGACCGCCCCAATACCAATGTCGCTGGCGTCACTTTGCACCTCAAAGAGTTTATCAAAGCTGGGCAGCGCCAAGACCGGGGCCGAGCTAAGCTTCTGCTTGAGCAAGTTGAAGGACTGACTGGCCTCTTCCCCCCATAGGAACCGTCCCTTCTTCAAGCAGTCGGTCATCGGTGCCGAGAGGGTGCTGAAGTCACGAATGAACCTCCGGTAGAACGTGGCTAACCCATGGAATGACCGTAACTCCGAGAGGGTTGTGGGGGCCGGCCAATCTCGTATAGCTTGGATCTTCTCCTCATCAACCCGGATGTCGTCCGCGCCCACAATGAAGCCCAAAAAGTTCAGCCGCGGAGTGAGAAAGGTGCACTTTTTGAGGTGAATAAACAGTTTGTTCTCCGCCAACACCTCCAACACAGCACGCAGATGTGACAGGTGATCTGCTCTGCTCTTGCTGAAGATCAAAATGTCGTCAAAATAGACGACAACAGACTTTCCCAGAAATGGTCGCAGCACCTGTGTCATAAGACACATAAAAGTGCTTGGAGCGTAGATAATCCAAAAGGCATTACCTTCCACTCGAAGAGGCCGTCCGGCGTTTTGAAAGCCGTCTTCCACCCGTCACCAGGCTTGATGCGGATTTGGTGGTACCCGCTGCGGAGATCTATTTTGGAAAAGAACTGGGAGCCGTCCAACATGTCCAACATGTCATCGAGGCGAGGTAAGGGGAATGAGTACTTGATGGTGATCTAGTTGATCGCGCGGCTGTCGACGCACATCCGCCAGGAACCGTCCTTCTTGGGGACCAAGAGCGCTGGGACCCCACAGGGGCTGAGGATCTTGGATATGAATCCCTTCTTCAACAACTCTTCAACCTTCTCCCGTAAGACGTCGTGCTCCTTGGGGCTCATGTGGTAGTGAGGCAAGTTCGGGAGGCTAGAGCCCGGAATGAGGTCGATCTGGTGCTGGATATCTCGAAGGGGAGGGGGATGGTCGGGTAAATACTCAGTCGTGATGGTGCGGAACTAGTGCAGCAAGGCTTGCACGTCCGGGGGTGCAGCTTCCGTCTCCTGCTCGCTAGTGGCGCACAATCCGTAGGGGACGAGGGCCACTACCTCCTTGGCCTCCGCAACGTCCCGCTCGAACAGAGAAGTGTCTTCGTGCATCACCAACAGACCGTGCCCCTTATTTGGTGGGGGGCTGGTTGCGGGTTTGTTGCCGACCCGGGCCACAATGTGTATCTTTTTGTCAGCCCAAGTGAAAGAGTATACATTTTTGCGGCCCTTGTACGAAACATCCGTATCATACTGCCACGGCCGCCCCAAGAGTAGGTGGCTCACGTCCATCTCCACGACGTCGCACCAAACGTCGGCTCGGTAGTGCTTACCCATGGCGACGGGAACGTGCGAGCGGTGGGTGACCCACACTGAGGGCCCGCGCTGGATCCATCCAATGGAGTAGGGGTGCGGGTGAGGCTCGGTCGGTAGCTGCAAGTAGGAGACCAACCGCCTTGCGACAAAATTCTCGCAGATGTCGTTGTCAATGAGGCATCACAGATCTTTCCCTTGATGTTGCAGTAGCTCCGGAAAACATTGCTACGCTGGACGTGTTCATCAAGCCGCGGTGTAAGAAGTAGGCGATGAACCACGCAAGCAGCGAAATCGCCCTCCTCGTCATACCCTTCAATGACCTCATCGGCCTCCCCCAAGTCATCTTCCCTCTCCTCGTTCGGTGCTACAACGTGGACGGGCTGGCGAAGCAGGGGGCAACGGGAGGTGTAATGACCCGGTTGCTGATATTTGAAACATGTTCCCGCCGGTGCGCGGTCAGGTGCCCGACCCTTTGGTGCGGAAGATGAGGTCGACATCTCCTTGCCGGTAGAGTCCCGGCTACTAGAACCCGAAGCATCCGTCCAAGGACGACGAGAGGTCTCTCGGTGTAGCGGCGCTGCTGTCTTCTCCATTTGCTCAGCCTTGAGAGCCACGTTGTAAGTCTCATCCACCGTGCGCAAAACATGCAATCCAATCTTCTCACGTAGGGACGGACGTAGCCCATGTAGGAAACGAGTGACTCGTTGGCCATCCGTCTCGGTTAAGCCGTTGCGGTCCGTAAGTCGGCTGATCTCAGCTAGGTACTCCGTGACCGTCTGAGTTCCCTGCGAGCAACTCTGGTAGAACTGAAACAAGTGCTGGTCGTAGTCGGGTGGGAGAAACCTATTCCGCAACAATTTCTTCATCTTTAGCCATGTGCGGACGGGAGCCTTGCCTTGGCGGTTGCGATTGAGTTGAAGTTGGTCCCACCAAACCGCCGCGCCTGATTTAAGGCGGTAAGACACCATCTTCACTTGACGGCGTTCGTCGAGCTCGGCCATTTCAAAGAAACGCTCGACTTCCGAAAGCCAATCGAGGAAGTCCTCGATGCCCAGGTTGCCGAATAAATGGGGGATGTCCGCCGGCAGACGGTACCCCTGTGGATACTGCGGTGGCGGGTCACGCCAGAGAGGAGGGTGGCGCCATCGGGAAACTCCTCCTCGGAGCTGGAGTCGGAACGTGGAATGGCAGGGCGGGGAGGGACTGGCGCCGCGCGACCACGGCGATACTGTCGCCCGTAGAAAGGATCCGTCGGAGGAGCCATTGGGGCGTTGGGATCGGCGGGAGGCGGCGGCTGCGGGTTGCCGAGTGCGGTGGTGAGGGCGGCGAGCTGGGCGGTTATGCCATTAATGGCCGCCCCGAGGGCTGTGTCATCTCGCGGGTTGTCGCCCATCCACGCGACGACGACCCCGTGCGCGAACTGAAAGGGAGGAACGGCGCCGAGCATAGAAGTCGGCGCCTGGCTCTGATACCAACTGGCGTAGGAACGCCGAGACAGGGAAAGGAGGGCCTTCCGGCCTGGAGCCGACCTCACGGGAGGGCTGAGCGGCGGCGTGAGGGACGCGGAATCCTTCCGGATTGAGCACTCTCGCACGGAGAGGGGGAGAGGCGGCTAGGGCAAACTAAGGAGCTTCATAAATTTCCCAAAAAAACTAACCACCCAATATTCTCTCCCACCTCTTATACTATGAGGGGGAGACCACAGCTAATAGCACATCCGCTAATAGCACACCACACAAGAGTTCAAATACACATAATTAAACATACAATTGCATAATAGAAAACAGCACTACTAATAATTAGGCGGTCCGGGGCATCCAGAGTGGGTCGAACTTCTTCAGCCATGCGATCCCGGGCTCGCAGGGGGTCCCTTCAGTCACGGTAGCTTCGTCCTCGATGCATCCTTCATCATGCAGTATATCGCCCTCAATTCTCCAAGAGAGGCTTTGTAATATCGACCGATCTAGTGAAGTTCCTGTCGGCACAGCCCCGACCGTGGTTTTTCACCCTATTCAGAGGTTTTTCCATGTAAAAAGACTCGTCTCGTCTATGATCTATTTTTGTGACTGTTTGTGAAACCGACCACTCTAAAAGCTACGACGGTCCAGTTAGTCTGCTCCATCAAGAGCGCTGCCACAGACCGCAACAACTCCGATTTTATATTCTATGCTACTGCAGTATAGCTCATCAAGAAAAGTTTTCAATGTCTGCTCTAAAAATCTTAAGTTACAAGCAATGATGTAGCAATGACAATCGGTCTGCCTAACCAAGGAGAGAATGTGGAGATTAAGGAAGAAAACGAACCGGATAATACATTCCCGCGAAAATAAAATCCTCAACCTCTCCACGCCACATGTCAAAATCGCACGGGCCCTGGACCTGGATCTAAATCTGGGGCCCCGACTGAAAAATTCTCAACAAACAGAGCATAAGTGATAAATAGCCCTAGTACCAAACTGTACTAAAACAGAGCAAGTTCAAATGTCAATGCACCCGTAGGCACCTCCAAAAACATGACAACAAGACATTATCATAGGAATTTGCAAATTTTGGACATAGATCCAGCAAGCTATTTGCACCAGCAACCCAAGTAAATTGAACGACAAAGAGAAATGCAAGGAGAAGAACGTAAATGGTTACTTCTCTTCTTCTTGTTTTTCTGTTTGTGGGCATTGATGGCAGAAATTAGAAGGTTCACAGCCACAGCCACAAGCCCAGCCGCCCCCGTGAAAACCAGTATCCTGTTCGCCCTCCTCGCCTTCGCCATGAACAGAGAATTCGCAAAGGCAGCACCAAAGCGGCCTCAGAAACCCGTGACACGATTAGGCTTTGATTTCTGGTGAGCGCGGAGTTCACAGCCCTAGGCACAGTTACTGGTCTAAGAACCAGGGAAAAACATCCAAATCAGTGAAATCAGTGAAATCAGTGAGTTAAACATATCATTTTAATTGTGAGCTGAAAGCCAGAAAGGCTCCCCTAATGCGTCTAAAAAGCTGGACCGGACAGGGCTTGGGCCGGGCCGGTCGGATCCAGGTTTTTTGTCAATTGGGCTTGGCCCGGGCTCAGCTTGAGTCAGGCCGGGCCGGGCTCCGGCTCCAGCTCAAAGAGGGGGTTGATCCGGCCCCGGGTCGTGTCGTTACTGTTGAAACTGAAAACTAGGTCTCTTGTGGAATTCACCCTTGGGGAAGGGGTGATCTCACCCTTTTCTCCTGCAAGCCAAATGACAAAAGAAAACTGACTCAAGGGCTCGGCGTGGAGGTCTCACCACACACCCGGAAGATCTTGGAGCGCTTCCCCTCCTTAGCCAAAGGTCAAGCTAAGGCTACCTCAGAAAGTGCTAGAAGACTGGGGAACAAGTAAGCATGCCTTCTCGCACTCATTCGTCCAGGACGGAGCTCAGGGCCTCTGACCCGACCACGAGATACAAATACAAGTCCTCCCCTTCCTTCAGCCCTTGGAGCAGCGGAGTCTGGGTCAGCTGCCTCTTCAGGGCCTGGAATGCCTCCTCGCACTCATTCGTCCACTCGAACTTTTGGCCCGCCCCCCTTAGTGTCTTGAAGAAGGGGGAGCATTTCTCCCCGGCTCGGGAGAGGAATCTGCTCAATCCTGCCAGCTTCCCTGTTAACCGTTGCACCTCTTTAGCATTTTGTGGTGACCCTAGTTCCATGATGGCCTTGACCTTGTCAGGATTTGGCTCGACCCCCGCGGGGGTGAGGGGATGCCCCAAGAACTTTCCCCTGCTGGCCCCGAAAACGCACTTCAGTGGATTCAGCCGCATCTTTTATTTGCCCAGGGTGGCGAAGGTTTCCTTCAGGTCCTGGAGGTGAGAGTCCACGTCCTGACTCTTGATCATGAGGTTGTCTACGTACACCTCCAGGTTCCTCCCCTTCTGTTCCTGGAAGACCCTGTCCATCGTCTTCTGGTATGTTGCTCCTGCATTCTTCAACCCAAAGGGCATCATTTTGTAGCAGTAGCACTCATCCCCATGATGAACGAGACATCCTTGATGTCCGGGGGTGCATCCTGATTTGGTGGTAACCTGAAAATGTATCTAAGACACTCATTACAGGAAAACCGACGGTTGAGTCAACCAACGCGTCGATACAAGGCAAGTTATAACACTACTTAGGGCATGATTTATTAAGTAAAGAAAAATCAACACACAAACGCCACCGGCCGTCTCCTTATTTAACCATAATAATATTGGAGACTCAGTCGGGGTACTGTATTTCAGATACAAAGTCGGCCTTGAGGAGTTTGGTCACCTCCTCCCTGATGGGCTCGTCCAGCTTGTCTGCGGTGGACCTCTTCTTTTGCTGGACGGGGCATGCTCCCAGGTCCAGGTTGAGGCGGTGGCAAGCCACGTCTGCGTCATGTAACGTCCCGATTCGCGCTAGGCCCCCATGCGAGTTTTGAGTCAGGAGGGCAGGCTTGAGTTCAGGAAAGTGGAGGAAAAAGGGCGGCACTTGTTGTTGGGTATTGTATCCACAATGTACCTGATTTGAAGAAGCCTCTGGACAAGCTAAGGTGAATAGACAATGTATTTGATAAAATCCTTTAAGTTGTGCTTGCAGTTCTTCCACGCTAAGTGCACACCAATGTCAGGGTGCAGTAGGTCAATATACACGGGTCTGCACGACGTAATCCCTCATTGAGCAGATCAGTGTGTTGGCCTACGTGTACTCTCTCTATTGGAGTGCACTTACTTTCAAGTACAGGATCATGTTTATGCAAGAGAAGACAAGGAGCACGGATGGGTCGAGGAGCAGCTCCTGGGCGGAAAGACGAAAATTCGTCTAAGTATAATTCGACGAGAATCACCAAGTGATTCTCGCCGACTCTTTCCGGCTACCTCAAAACGGTGCCAAGTCAGATTCGGCGAGAATCACAAGTGATTCTCGCCGAACCCATCGCAGAGCAGATCCTGGATACCAAGTTACATTCGTTGAGAATCAAAAAGTGATTCGTCGAGAATCACTAGTGATTCTCGACGAATCGTCGAGAATCACTAACTGATTCTCGTCGATTCGTCGAGAATCACCTGTGATTCTCGCCGATTTTTACTTGGCGTTTTCTCTGGAAACTGCTGGACCGGATTCTGCCGCTGGACTATTTTGAACCAGTTTTCGGGATTTTTCTTGTGGGTCCCATAACGGTCAAATTAGTAGTATCTACAGTATAAATACGGGTATTTTGAACTGTAGACAGACAGAGAAAAAGAGGCCGAGCAGAGAAAACCCTAAAATCGCGAAATCGCTCCGCCGCATCCGTCGCCGCTCGCGCCAGTCAGCCGCCGCTGTTGATCGTATTTCTTCCCGATCTCCGGCAACAGAAGCTTAGCAAAGCTTGAGTCTCACGCGTCTATCCAGAGATCCCTTGTCTCTCGATTTGTTGATCGGGAAAAACTTCCCATCCGAATCGATCGAGACGACCGATCCTCGTGTGACCGTTGGTAGACCTAGCTGCTTCGCTAAGAAGATTGGATCTCTATTTTCAGCAGCCGCTCATCATCATAGCCGCTGATCCCGAAGCTAGCCGCCGCTCATGTTGCCGCCGCCGGTTCTGGGGAGATCCTCCCAAGAGAGACCAAGGTTGTAGACTCTTCGTTGACTTCACGAACACGTCGTCGAACGAAGAGGAACACCGTAGTCTCCAACGAAGTTTGTATCTCGTGTACATTCTATATTTACTTTTGTTGTAAAGGAACGTTTGTTCCGTGTTGTAAGGGTTGGGTGCAACCCGTTTTGTGGAGTGTTGACTCTCACGTGTGGAAGGGTTCCTTCGATAGTGCAGGGATTGGATTTCAATCCTGTTGGAGAAGAGACCGAGTCGTCCCTTGTTGGGAGATAGGTCGAAGGGGGAAAGTGGATGTACCCAAGTCGGGGAACCACTATAAATTGCCTGTGTATTCTGTGTGTTGTGCTTTTATTTTTATTGTGCAGGTACATTCGTAAAATCCGCAAAAGCGCTACACGTCACCTATTCCCCCCCCCCCCCCCCATAGGTGCACATAGTTGACACTAGGTGGACTTTCAAGTGGTATCAGAGGGAGGTTACTCATCAAAAAGGTTAACACCTTGAGTTGAATCCTGCCACTAGTGTCAAGAAGGAGGCAAACATCTACTATGGACGGGCTCAAGTACTCCGGCAAGATCCCAGTGTGCAACAGGCTCAACTTTCCTATTTGGAAGGAAAGGATCAGGTTCTACATGGAAGCAGTGGATCCTCGACTTTTCATGATCGTGCTGGAGGGACCTTATGTCCCCACTAAGGCCTCCACCATTGATCCCACCAAGAAAGTGCCGAAGACACTTTCTGAAATGGACAAAGACGAGATGGTACTAGTGGGACTTGACATGAAGGCACGGAACATTTTGGTCAGCGCAGTTGTTTTGCAGGAATGTCCAAAGGCCACCAAAACGCCGATCTGGTATTTGGACAGTGGTTGCTCCCGGCATATGACCGGGACAAGAAGCCTGCTACGTGATTACACTCCAGTCGAGAATGGACCCAAAGTCATCTTTGGAGGGTCAGATCGAGGAGTCACCAGAGGTTACGGTATGATTTCCAACGGTATAATCTCTATCACCGACGTGGCTTATGTTGAAGGGTTAAACCATAACCTGATCAGTGTAAGTCAGTTATGTGATAAAGGATATGACGTTAAGTTCTGCAAGGATAAATGTCTGATAATTTCACGTACCTCTTCTGAAACGGTATTATCAGGCATTAGGAGCAGAAATATCTTCTGTTTAGATTTTCTCAGTTTAGATTCATCTACCTCCGTATGCCTTGTGGCAACAGGCAGTGCATCTCTTTGTGAACAATGGCACAAGAGATTGGCACATGTTAATTTCAAGACAATTAGTATGCTGTTTTCTAAGAACTTGGTAAGGGATGCTCCCAGTATCAAGTGCATCAAAGATAGCCCCTGTCCTGCATGCCAGATGGGCAAACAGACTCGGGCTACCTTTAAGAGCATCGCTGACAAAGACTCCTCCCGATGTTTTTACCTTTTACTTATGGACTTGTTTGGTCCAATGCAAGTTCATAGCTTGGGAGGCAAGTCCTATACGCTAGTGATAGTTGATGATCATTCTCGGTTTACATGGGTGTTCTTTTTGAAACGAAAGTCAGATACGTTTGACATCTTCACTAATTTTGTCAAGCAGGTTCAGAACGAATTTAACTGCTCCGTGGTCAAAATCAGAAGTGACCATGGAACAAAATTCGAATCTGGTGCTATGACAGAATTTTGTAAAGAACAAGGTATCTTTCATGAGTTTTCCTCCCCGCGCACTCCTCAGCAAAATGGAGTTGTGGAGAGGAGAAATAGAACTCTCATTGAAGCCTGCACGACAATGTTGAAAGACGCTTCTCTCCCGGAATACTTCTGGGCAGAGGCTGTCTATACAGCTTGCCATGTACAAAACCGAGCATTGATCAACAAGCATCATCGTAAGACGCCCTACGAGCTACTGAAAGGCAGGAAACCAACCATGTCCTACTTGAGGATTTTTGGTTGCAGATGCTATGTACTGAATAATGGGAAGTACCCGCGTACTAAATTCGGTGAAAAATGCTTCGAAGGCATATTCATGGGCTATAGTTCCCATAGTCGGGCATATAGGGTCTTCAATAAGAAAACCCTAGTGGTAGAAGAATCAATAAATGTTGTATTTGATGAAGGAAGTTTGCTTAACAGCAATTCTTCCAGTAGTATTCTTGAAGATGCAGGTGCTCGACTTGAACAGCTGAGTCTGGATGAGACCGCTAAAGATGACGCTCCTAAGTACGTCAAAGTTTCCACCTCCACGTCATCTGAAAATGTTGAAGATCAAAATGGAACAAATATCTTAGAAGAAGGAGAAGCCCAAGAAGTAGTCGCAGCTCCAGACGCCAGACTTCTTGAGCTCCGGCACGTGAGGGATCATCCTAGAGATCAGATCATCGGAGATCCTCGTGTCGGTGTCAGAACTCGAAGAGGTACTATTAACGAAGTATTGCATCTTAGCTTCCTGTCACAGGTTGAGTCAAAGAAGTTCGACGAGGCGAACAAGGATGCGACATGGATTCTGGCCATGCAAGAGGAACTACATCAATTCGAACGTTGCAATGTTTGGACGCTGGTTCCCAGACCATACAAGCAGAATATGATTGGCACGAAGTGGATCTTCAGAAACAAGCTGGATGAACATGGTGTCATCGTAAAGAACAAGGCCAGGCTGGTGGCTCAAGGTTACAGACAGGAGGTAGGGATGACAGGAAAAGCACCTCCGGGACGTGTCAATTCCTCGGCAGGAGGCTTATCTCATGGAACAACAAGAAACAGAATTGTGTTGCAACCTCCACAGCAGAGTCTGAGTACATCTCGGCCGGCAGCTGCTGCGCACAACTCCTATGGATTAGAAACCAGTTAGCCGACTACGACCTTGAGTTCAAGGAAATACCAATGTACTGCGACTCCTCCAGTGCAATTGCAATTGCCAACAATCCGGTGTCGCACAGCAGGACAAAGCATATTGAAGTACGCTACCACTTCATTCGGGAGCACATGGAGAACAAGGACATCTCTCTATGTTATGTCCCCACGGACAAGCAGATTGCTGATATATTCACAAAGCCCTTAGACGAGGTCAAGTTCAATCTTTTCAAGACTGAATTGGGGATGCTCAATTATGAGGAATGAAGACTACAGAAGCTCCAGGCTCGTGCACGATCTGAGGGGGAGCAAGGCACTCAAGTGTGAGCACAGACGCAAGAACTGAGGGGGAGCAAGGGGTCAAATGCTACCGACCCCGATTTGCAGAAGCCGAAAAGGGGGAGATTAGCTAAGGCTAAGGTAGCTCCAAGCTTGCTCCCAAGAAAATGGTATTGGTAATGGATAACTCACTCAACTCACTTTTAAGTTTATGGTTTTCATTCCCATGCTCTATTCACCTTAGCTTGTAAGGTTTAGGCTTCTTCAAATAGGGGGAGATTGTTGGGTATTGTATCCACAATGTACCTGATTTGAAGAAGCCCCTGGACAAGCTAAGGTGAATAGACAATGTATTTGATAAAATCCTTTAAGTTGTGCTTGCAGTTCTTCCACGCTAAGTGCACACCAATGTCAGGGTGCAGTAGGTCAATATACACGGGTATGCACGACGTAATCCCTCATTGAGCAGATCAGTGTGTTGGCCTACATGTACTCTCTCTATTGGAGTGCACTTACTTTCAAGTACAGGACCGTATTTATGCAAGAGAAGACAAGGAGCACGGATGGGTCGAGGAGCAGCTCTTGGGTGGAAAGACGAAAATTCGTCTAAGTATAATTCGACGAGAATCACCTAGTGATTCTCGCCGAATCGTCGAGAATCATTAGTGATTCTCGCCGACTCTTTCCGGCTACCTTAAAACGGTGCCAAGTCAGATTCGGCGAGAATCACTAGTGATTCTCACCGAACCCATCGCAGAGCAGATCCTGGATACCAAGTTACATTCGTTGAGAATCAAAAAGTGATTCGTCGAGAATCACTAGTGATTCTCGACGAATCGTCGAGAATCACTAACTGATTCTCGCCGATTCGTCGAGAATCACCTGTGATTCTCGCCGATTTTTACTTGGCGTTTTCTCTGGAAACTGCTGGACCGGATTCTGCCGCTGGACTATTTTGAACCGGTTTTCGGGATTTTTCTTGTGGGTCCCATAACGGTCAAATTAGTAGTATCTATAGTATAAATACGAGTATTTTGAACTGTAGACAGACAGAAAAAGAGGCCGAGCAGAGCAAACCCTAAAATCGCGAAATCGCTCTGCCGCATCCGTCGCCACTCGCGCCAGTCAGCCGCCGCTGTTGATCGTATTTCTTCCCGATCTCCGGCAACAGAAGCTTAGCAAAGCTTGAGTCTCACGCGTCTATCCAGAGATCCCTTGTCTCTCGATTTGTTGATCGGGAAAAACTTCCCATCCGAATCGATCGAGACGACCGATCCTCGTGTGACCGTTGGTAGACCTAGCTTGCTTCGCTAAGAAGATTGGATCTCTATTTTCAGCAGCCGCTCATCATCATAGCCGCTGATCCCGAAGCTAGCCGCCGCTCGTGTTGCCGCTGCCGGTTCCGGGGAGATCCTCTCCAAGAGAGACCAAGGTTGTAGACTCTTCGTTGACTTCACGAACACGTCGTCGAACGAAGAGGAACACCGTAGTCTCCAAACGAAGTTTGTATCTCGTGTACATTCTATATTTACTTTTGTTGTAAAGGAACGTTTGTTCCGTGTTGTAAGGGTTGGGTGCAACCCGTTTTGTGGGAGTGTTGACTCTCACGTGTGGAAGGGTTCCTTCCGATAGTGCAGGGATTGGATTTCAATCCTGTTGGAGAAGAGACCGAGTCGTCCCTTGTTGGGAGATAGGTCGAAGGGGGAAAGTGGATGTACCCAAGTCGGGGAACCACTATAAATTGCCTGTGTATTCTGTGTGTTGTGCTTTTTATTTTTATTGTGCAGGTACATTCGTAAAATCCGCAAAAGCGCTACACGTCATCTATTCCCCCCCCCCCATAGGTGCACATAGTTGACACTAGGTGGACTTTCACTTGTGAATTGGAGAAGTTAGTCCAAAGCGGGTTTCACGCCCTGGGTCACGGGCGTGACTACAGGTACTCGAGTAGCTGCCGAGGCTACTCGAGTAGTGTTCAAAACACTCGAGTAAAATGGGTTACACGCCCTGGGTCATGGGCGTGACCCCGGGGCTTGACTGCAGGTACTCGAGTAGCTGCCGAGGCTACTCGAGTAGTTTTCAAAATACTCGAGTAAAATGGGTTACACGCCCTGGGTCACGGGCGTGACCCAGGGGCGTGACTGCAGGTACTCGAGTAGCTGCCGAGGCTACTCGAGTAGTGTTCAAAACACTCGAGTAAAATGGGTTACACGCCCTGGGTCACGGGTGTGACCCATGGGCGTGACTGCAGGTACTCGAGTAGCTGTCGAGGCTACTCGAGTAGTTTTCAAAATACTTGAGTAAAATGGGTTACACGCCCTGTGTCACGGGCGTGACCTAGGGGCGTGACTGAAGGTACGAGTAGCTGCCGAGGCTACTCGAGTAGTTTTCAAAATTCTCGAGTAAAATGGGTTACAAGCCCTGGGTCACGGGCGTGACCCAGGGGCGTGACTTAAGGTACTCGAGTAGGTGCTTAAGGTACTCGAATAGGTGGTTGGTTCTTGAGTGAGAGGGTTACACGCCCCAGGTCACGGGCGTGACCATGGGCGTGACCAGGGCGTGTTCCGTCGTGTCGAGTATTGAATCGGCATTGTAACCGCCTGTAACGCTTCGCTTCAGCGGGACACGGGTAAGGACACGGGCGTGTCCCTACCCGTGTCACATTATACATATATAAGGAACAGTGGAAAACCCTAATGATTTCACTCTTCTTCCCAGCCGTATTTTTCTGAGAGAAGTCATGTGGAGAAGGAGAGTTTGCTGGAGGAAGATCTAGGGAAGGAGATCTGTCATCGCCGTAAAGGAGAGGATACCGCCGCGAAGAATCACAAGGTCTATGGCCGGAAATGGAACTGCTGGAAATGAAGTGAGTTTCCTACCCTCTCCCTTGGTGCTAGATTCATAGTTATTTTCCTAGGCGAGATATCGACTCAAGAGAGTCTTGATGGAGAGGAGGAGTTTTCTAGGAAAGGTCGTGCTAGGACTTGTGTCCTAGGTTTTAGATCTCTTCAACCACTCCCTTCTTCTATGTGATGATAGGGGATGGTTTCGTGAGGGGTATTGGCCTCTTGAGGTTGAATAAGGGAGGAGGTTTTCTGGAATGACTTGGGAAGATCGCCTTGAGGAGGAAGATGAACCGATGTCGTTCATTCCGCCTTAAGATGCGTGCAGAATCTGTATTCTGCGCGCAGCGAACTTCGTGGCCATTTTTAGGTATGATATGCTCAGATCTGGGCTTTCGGCTAAACACGAATGTTGAAGCCCTTTAAAATACCTTTCCAACGAATGGCTGCACGACTTCCGTTGAAGTCTATAGCCACGGGCAAGCCTGGACGAAAATGACATTCGATAAATCCTGCATGCAGAATTGTGTTCTATGCGCAGCGGACTTTGAAGCCAAAATAGGATGCATTCAAATCTGGGTTGTGGGCTGAATATAAAAATTGTAACCCATGAAAAGAACTTTCCATCGAGTTATTACACGTCTTCGCCGGATTTTTGTAGCCTCAGGAATCTCTGGTTGAAGTTGTTGTCCAGATTCAATCTGCACTTAAAATTTTGGGTTTTTATATAATATGGATTTGGGTTTGGTGATATCGATGTTGCAAATTAGCTTGAGGTTTTGATGAAATATTTCACAATTAACCACCATAATGCTATGAATGATGAATCTTGTTAATTAGATTTCATACAACTAATTGTGAAGCAAGCTTTATTGAATGAATTGACTTGATAGAATTTGGTAAGTTGTTATAGATGCAAATCTTGTTATATCATGTTGGAAGCAAATTTCTTACAATCGAATTGCGATGCAAGATTACTTGAACGGAATGACTTGATAGAAATTTGTAGATTATTACATGCGCATCATATATGTATTATGTTGGGATCATTTGGGATGTCTAATGGGATGATATGTTATGGCCATGTGTATGTTCGATTGATGAATGAAATTTAGTAGTCCAATACTTAGAGCGTCAGCTCCCTATGGGTAGTATTGGGAAGGGATGTAAGTGCGGTGTTGACCGTCGTAAGCTTAGATAGCTTGAGATGAGACAACGGACGGTTGGGCTTGGTCCTCGGTGTTCACGTCCCGGGGCTCCTTCCGTGTTAGGTGGATGGTTGGGCTTGGTACTCGTGCCTTCATCCGAGGCTCCTTCCAAGCCACGATGATGTGGAATTTGCATGTGGTGTGAGTCGACACGCGGTGTCGTAATCCTGGGTTAAGGATAGTGTGGCAGGTCTACGGGCTCGCCAGTCGTCACACCGACGGGAGTTGACAGTTAGACTTTGGGCGGTTGGGCTTGGTCCTCGGTGTTCACGTCCCGGGGCTCCTTCCGTGCCAGGTGAACGGTTGGGCTTGGTCCTTGTGCTCACTCCGAGGCTCCTTCCGGGTCACACAAGGTCAGTTCGGGGCTTGGTCCTCGGTGCACATCTACCCGAGGCTCCCGCTGGGCCATAGTACGCATGGGCTCCGCTGTTGTGTTGTTAGCGTTGAGGCGTACGGAGGCCTATGTGAAGTAGTGTGGATAACCGCCTAGTAGTAGAGACGCTCGCTCTACTCTCACCGCCTGGCCACGGCGGCTGATGCCTGAGAGGTTAGCTAGTTGCTTGAAAAGTGGGAACTAATGGTCTATGTCGACATAGCGGTTGTATGGGTGTGCATGGGTGAGTCATTGCATAGCATACATACCATTTCATATCATTGCACAACAAGATCCTCATCGTATAAGTTTGTATGGGCACTCTTATACGATGAGTTACTTTAAGCAAATCGACACTTAACTTATAAGCTTGTATGTGCATCTTTATAAGTTAAGTTACTTACCTGCTGTAGTTTTATTACACTTGATATTATACTAGCTCCTGTAGAATTGTTAGTTTATACATTGATAGCTCTTGTAGAATTGTTAGTTTATACATTGATAGCTCTTGTAGAACTGCTAAATTATACATTGATACTCATGTACCTTGCCACCTGTTTGTACCTTTTATACTTATTATATATTGTACTATTGTTCCTTTTTTCCCGCTCGGTGCTGAGGAGTCGCCGGGGGAGCGGATGTGAAACCACTTAGTCGTTTCGAATAACGGTTGCTACGTCTCTCTTTTTAGGAGGTCACCCCGCAGGTAGAACAGCAGCAGGCGTTGCAGCAGGACAGCCAGGCCAGGACGACAGGGCCTGAGGGGACGGTTCCTTCGCTACCGTCGGTTACGGATGTTAGTATTTTGATACTCTGATGTAGCCCGTTTGGGCAATGTTTAGCTGTACTCTGATATATTGTAGAAGCATGTATTAGCTTGTCCTTTATTGATGTATTCGGACTATATGCTTTATGTGGATTTGACTTCTCTGCTTATTATATTTTGGTTAGGTTGGCATGTTATATTGATATTGTTGTAGCCGGCGGAATAGGCGTCTTGTGGTACAGGTTAGCCCGTGTGCTAATGCTACCGCAAGGCGGCTGTTCCGGGCATAAGACTCCCCCTTTGTACCGTGTTTTGGGATCCGGAAGGGGGGTCTTACAAATGGTATCAATTTGCCACGATCCTCAACTAAGAAGTCATTCAACAATGGTGCCACCCCCGTTCGATTAGTCAGCTTGGGGACAAACTAACTTAGCGGAAGCAGTGGTGTGCCCATATGTAATTCACATTAAGTTGTCCAACTTTGACCTTAAGTTTAGCCAACCTGACCACAAATTTGTCGTGTATGTGTAGGTTCCACTGCATGTTGAGCCGATGGGGGGGGGGGGGGTACTCCTACCCCTCCCATACCCACTCAGTTCCAACAGTCTGAGTTGGGGCAGACACTCACCGCCATTCTTGATGCTTTTAAGGCGCAACAGCCTCCGATGCAACAACAGGCCCCGGGCTCTAACTGGCTGAGCACCTTCCGGGCTCTCCCCCCTCCCGTCTATCGTGGGACGGAGTCAGCCGTATGTACGGAGGAATGGCTCGACACAGTAGAAGAGCTATTGGCTGGTATCTGTTGCCCAGCAAACATGGCCGTGTCATTGCCAGTGTCCGTCTTGGAGTTACATGCTAAGAGGTGGTGGAAGTACCTTATGGGCTCTACCTTCCATGACCGAGTCTATACAGAGATAAGCTGGAGCGAATTTTCGGGTGTTTTCTTGGAGCACTTCATTCCTACTTCGGCCCAAGATGAGCTTGACCAGAGGTTTCTACTACTGAAGCAGGGATCAAACTCAGTTACGGAATACCAGCGGGAATTCCAGCATCTCGCAAGGTTTGCAAACTCTTACGAGTTGGACGATAGAGGTTATGCCAAACATTTCTACAAAGGGTTGCGAGATCCCCTAAGACAGTCCCTTTTGTTTATAGCGGATGAAAGTTTGGCGGAGATTATTGACATGACGAAGAGGTTGGAGGCGGATCACTTGAGTAGTGGTAAGAGGCCTGCAGAAGGCATTATGGAGGCCGGTCCGAGCAATAGGAGGAGACAGGATCGTAGAGGAGGAGGGGGATATCAGAGGGGTGGAGGGCGTTTCCACCGAAACTATAGAGTGGAGCACCTAGTCCAGCAGCCGGCCGCGCTGCCTCCACCACCACAGGCTCAGTAATTTCGGCAACCAGAGGGGCGTCGTGGGTTGGTGTGTTTCGAGTGCAATCAACCGGGCCACATTAGACGCTACTGCCCACAGCTGTATGGGAACGTCCCTCCTGCTCTCCCTCTTGCTCTCCCTCCAGCAGCCCCACGAGGACGGGGATATATGCGTGGTCGAGGACGAGGACCGCCAAGAGGAAACCCCGGCCCGGTCCGGGATCAGGTGTATGCGCTGGACATGGCGCAAGAGCGGAATCCCCAGGATATTATAGCTGGCACCGTGGTAATCGGTGGGAAGACAGCCTATGCGTTGTTCGATACCGGTGCCTCACACTCTTTCGTGTCCGAAGATTTCATTAAAGGTATGGAGGGCATACAATACTTTTCTGGAATAGCCCGACGAGTGCGCCTCCCGGACGGCTCGGAGATGATCGCCACTGCCAAGTGCGAGTTTGAGATATTTATTGAAGGAAGGTCTTTCGATACGCCTGCCACGGTCCTGAAGATGCCGGAGTTCGACATCATTTTGAGCATGGCGTGGTTGAATTGGCACTTCGCGAGGATCGCCTGCGCAGATAAGAAGATCTATTTGAGGCATGGGGACACCGAGGTTATCTTCCAAGGTATTAATTTCGCACCCCGTATGCTCTTATCTTCAGTTCGGGCTGTAAAGGCCCATATTAAAGGGGATGAGGTCTTCATGATCTGGTTTGAGTTGAAGGAGGTAGCATTGGAGGTAAAAGATGTTCGGGTAGTGCGAGACTTCCCTGAGGTGTTCCCAGAGAAACTACCAGGGTTACCCCCTCATAGAGAAGTCGATTTCTGGATTAACCTAGTACCGGGTGTCAAGCCTGTATCCAAGGCCCCTTACCGAATGGCCCCGAAGGAACTCACGGAGTTTAGAGTTCAATTGCAAGAATTGGTGGAGTCAGTGTTCGTTCGCCCCAGTTGAAAGATATAGTACCTAATCACCTAGAGGGGGGGTGAATAAGTGACCTAATTCTTTTTAACTTTTTATGGCAGCAATCAGTTTATAACACAGAATCTATTCTACTTTTGCACAGCAATCACACAGTATTCACAGCAAATCACAGCACACAGAAGACACACAGTTTTATAGTGGTTCCCCAATATTTGGGTACATCCACTTTCCCCCTTCGCCTATCTAGCAGTGTACTAGATTCGGCCAAAATTCTCCACTATCTCAGAACCCAAACTGGTTCCTACACCTCAGGCCCAAGGCCCTACAACTCAGCTTTTCCACAAAGCCTACACTCAGCCACAAAGGCCTACACTCAACCAAGGCCTACACTCAGAGATTTCTATCTCCTACACTCAGGATCTCAAGCCCTACACTCAGCCTTTATAATTACAGGCTTACAAAAACTCAGATCCAAAGGATCCTACAAGATAAAAATGATTATACAATTGTTAACTCAGCAACCCAAAGACAAGAGAGGGGAGTTGTGAGTTTCTTGATGAGTTCTTGGAAGAACTCAGCTGGAATCAATCTGACTTAGCTTTCTTCAAAGCTTCTTGAAAGTAGAACTCAATAAGACTGACTCCTTCTGCAGTTGATCCTTGATCTCTGCTCCTTAAGATCCAGAATAAATCTGAACCCTTCTTCTCAGCCTAGTTCCAATGGCTGATTTCTTGGATGGAGCTCTCTCTCCAACTTCTTAGATCTGCACTTTAATCTTCAAGGAATAGCTAGATCTTCTTTGTTAGATACTTGAACAATAATTTGAACAACTTTCAATCTGTCCAACAACTGATTTCTGTAGACTGTATGAGCCTATTTATAGGCCTTCTTCATGGTAACCGGCTGGTCCGGTCCATAACTGAATTCTGACATCTCTGACAGGTGCTGTAGACCGGCTGGAACGGCAGCTGTCAAGTCATCCAGTCAGTTCTTGAAAGTTCTCTAACTGTCTGAAAGTGTCGAGACTTTCTGTCTTTAAATGTCGACACTTATAGACCAAGTGTCGACACAAGTTGTGCAAGTGTCGACACAAGTCTACAAGGTGTCGACACAACTCCTTGTGTTGTAGATTTTGTCTCGACACAGTTTCTTCTGCATGTGTCGACACTGAAATTGAGTGTCGACACAAGTACTTGATCTTCTGTATTTTGCTGAATTCTTCTAAGTGTCGACACATCTCCTTTGTGTCGACACATCTTCATGTGTTGAATCTGATAAGTGTCGACACTGCTTCTTGGTGTCGACACATGTCTTTAGTGTTGATACTTGCTGAGTGTCGACACAGCTCCTTGTGTCGACACTTGATTCTTCTGTTGAGACTTCAGCTGAGTGTCGACACATTCCCTTAGTGCCGACACTTGTACTTAGAATATTTTGTTGATCTTTCTGTTCTTTGTTAAGTGTCGACACAGCTCCATGTGTCGACACTTTCTTCAAGTGTTGACTCTTCTGTTGAGTGTCGACACATTGTTCTGGGTGTCGACACTTACTTCAAGTGCTGACTCTTCTGTTGTGTGTCGACACATTGTTCTGGGTGTCGACACTTATACTTAGTCTCTGCCAACTTTTGCTGAGTGTCGACACAGCTCCAAGTGTCGACACTTTCTCGTGTAGACACAGTTCTTCTAGGTGTCGACACTGCTGTTAAGTGTCGACACAGCTTTTCTGTACTTTTCTTCACTGAGTGTCGACACAGCTCCTTGTGTCGACACTTTCTGTCTGGTGTCGACTCAGCATCCCTGGTGTCGACACAATGACTCCAAGTGTCGACACTGCTTGCCTGGGTGTCGACACAAGTCTTCTTAAGTGTCGACACTTTCCCTCTGGGTTTCGACACATGGACTTAGAAATTTTTGCTTCAGTCCTGCAAATACTTAACCTGCACAAGTAACTCAAAATACATCAAATACATTATGATGTATATCATTGAGTTGGGTGAGGCTTCTTCAAATCAGGTACATTTAAACCAATGTACCCAACAATCTCCCCCTATTTGGAGAAGTCATAACCCTTAGTCAATGATATACACCATTCATAATTAAAATTACAAAATGATGTAAAGCAGGATTATATACAGCAGGGTTAACATAAACATGTATTAATCACAAATGTATACATATACATTATCACAGAACAAATATGAAATAGACATAGACATTATCACAGAATAAACATGAAATAGATTAATCATATAACATATTGTTCTAATATCTGTCTTATACATTTTCAGAAGTTCACAAAATGTTTTACATCAAAAAGATTACAAAGTAAACTTCAAGAAAATTCTAAAACTATTTCAGTTCTGTCTCCTTAATAAATATTCCTTTGCCAACTTGAACTTTAGCTTGAACATGAGCATCAACAACTTCAGCATCAGCAGGCTTCTTGCCTTTCAGATCTTTCTTCTTAAGCTCTTCTGCTTTAATTTTCTGCCTTTCAAAATAATGGTATGGCTTTGGAAAGTACTTGCTAGGCTCCTGAGCAGTAGGAGGTAGCTTTCCCATCTTGGCCTTCCTTCTGTATTGGACTATTGCCTCCTGCCTAAATTCATGTTTCCTCCATTCAGTTTCAGAAAACCACTTATTCCTGTCTTGAATGTTATCTTTGGCAGCTTTCCAGGCAGTTAAAATGATATTTCTTGAGGTAGGGCTTCATTGCTCAAAATCTGGTCTCTGTTCAGCTTGTTCCCTAAACCTCTTCTTTGACAATCTAGTCTCTTCTTCTTTCTGCAGTGCCTCTTGCATGGCTGCAGAAATAGACTGAACCACTTTTTCAAGAATAACATTGTCCTTGCCCCCAGGTGTGTTATACATAGACTGTACATCAGCATGAATTATATCAAAATCTGGAGGAGGGTAGATGACTTGAGCAACTTCAGCTTGCTCCCCTCCTAGATATGCAGGTTGAATTCCAGATTCTGCCACATTATCATCATCACAAAGAGGAGGATAACCCAGGGTAGCTCTGATAGAATTGGATATCCATTTGGCATGATCAGAGCTGGCCTTGACTAACACTCTCTCCCCCTTTATGACTTCTCTTTCTATATGATCTCTCACATCATCCTTTTGAAATCTCACTTGACTGTCCAAATAATTGACTCCATCCTTAAATAAAGGTTTTAACCTTTGGAGTTTGTCAGTGATAATCTTCTGTGAGTCTTGGATGACAGTCTTAAGAGCAGTGATTTCTTCTAGAAATACTTTGTCAAAATCTGCCTTTGCTATAGCTGGAGTCTGCCCTGCAGCCAGATTCTTCAGTTCTGTGACTATTGCATTGTGAGATGCAGTAAGGTTGTCATTCATTCTTATCTGATTTTCAAGAACATAACCTTGTTTCACAGCTATGTCATCCACTTGTGCTTTTATATTTTTTTGGTGTGTAGCCAAGTATACCACTGCATTTCCACCCTTGTGGAAACATTCTGTCATCTCCTTCTTATTTTGGTTCATTTCAAACCTTATAGATTTTATGTCCTGTGCCAGATCAAATTGTAATGATTTCTGCCATACATCCACATAAGTCTCTAGTGCTTTTCTATGCTCATCCAACTTGAGTTGCATGGCAACCATCAGATCACTATAGTCTATTGATGGGGCTGGCTGAACTATAGGCTGTGGTGCTATAGTTTGGAGAGCCTTCTTGTAACTTTGGCTTCTTCTTCTGAACACTTGAAACTTCTTCTTCTTTGCCGAGCAATCTCCTCATCTTCAGAGGCAGATGTGCTGGCTATATCCACCCTCTCCTTAGGGCTTGGAGGCTTCTCAGGTTGCACATCTGGTGCTGTCTCAGGTACTTTCCTGGCAGGGTCTTCATGAGTTTGCACCTTCTCCCCCTCAGCAGCAGCATTCTCTTCTTCAGTAGCAGCATGGTCCTTGTCAAAATCTTGTTGATCTAAATTTAAAAATAAATCTTCCATGGTATATTCTTGTGGAGACTGAGCTGGAGTAATTCTAGGTTCTTCAACCACTGGATCAGGAACAACTTCTAGTACAATAGATGTGTCTTCTATAACAGCATCTGGAACTTGACTATCCAGCTGAGTTTGCTGATGAACATCAGACAAATCAGTATCTTCCACAGGAAAATTTAAAGTGTTTAATTCAGTGATTACCTCTAGTATGATGGTGGTTGCTTGTTCACTTTCCAGTGTAGTGGGTTCATCTACAACTGGAAGCTTCCCCTGGCTTTGATCCTTGTGGATGGGGCTTGCTTGAGGTAGCTCCCCCTGGATCTCAGCATCATCTTGAGGAGCAGGAGACTTCACTGCAGGCTCTTCCTCATTCTCATCTGGAGTGAAGACAACTTGTTCTTCACTGTCTGAGCTGCTAGTGGACACTTGAGCCACTGGAGAAGTCTTCCTTTTCTTCTTTGGAGGAATTTCTTTCTCAGAAACTATCTTCTCAGGGGTTGGCATCTCCTTAGTCAACACCCTGTCCCATCTAGAGAACAACTTCATGTCCATTTTTCTCATGTGATTTATTTTGCTTCCAGCAGCTGTACTCATAACTTCAGGTATTACACCAACAAGGTAAAGACTTAAAATACTGCCCAGGTTGGGCTTCTTCAAGCTTTCTTTAATCTTCTCATAAACTACCATAGACCAGTCAGTTTTTAGAGTGAAGATTATCCTTGTCATTATACTAAACATATGGGCAGACACTCTGTCATGCCCTCCTGGCTTACTGAGTATTACTTTGCCAACAATCTCTGAGAGGAATTTCCCTTGATTGTTCATGCCTTTTCTAAGAAATACTGATCCAAGTTTTATCTTAGGATCCAGTCCACACCAGGTTAGAGCTTCCCTGGTCTTTGTAGCTGTAACCTCATCTTCCTCTTGAGTTCTTGGTAGCTGTAGAATTTTTCTCAAGCTCTTAGGGGATACCTTAACCTTTGCTCCATGAACTCTGGATTTGATTTTGTATCCAGATTCGTCTATCTTAGCTCCACTGAGAAATTCTAGTACCTCTTTCTTCCAGATTTTAGAAGGTTCAGACACAAGATATTCTAATCCTGAATCGGCTACTAGGGTTACGACAGCTTGGATTTCTTGATCAGCATCATTGAAAGCACCGCGCACCAGCTCGTATCCTTCGTTGACGTTCTCCTCTAGCTTAGGTGCCATTAGGGTTTGTAGAATTTGTCTTGAGAGAAGAGAGATGTCGACACAGAAGTTTGGTCTCGAAACTTTGAAAGCGTGTCGACAAACTAAGACAAAACCCTATTTATACCTTTCTAATTTTGAAGATGAACAGGCGGGACAACTAACTTAAATTGTGTCGACACTGGCAATAAGTGTCGACACTGACTTATAATGTCTCGACACATATGTGTCGACACAAGTTTAGTCAACAGATTTTATGTGTCGACACTTGTGTATGTGTCGACACCACTCAACTCGACACTTAGTCGAGACTTTACTTAGAAAATTCTGAGTAAAACTTAAGTGTCGACACCACTTTGGATGTGTCGACACCTACTTGACATGTGTCGACACTAATATTCTGAAGTGTCGACACCAACTTCCTAGATGTGTCGACACCTTTTTCCAGAAGTGTCGACACCACTATTCTGTGTCGACATAGAAATCTCTATGTGTCGACACCTTTTTACTTAGTCATTTCCAATACTGTAAACTTACTCTAAGTCTATCATTCCTAGTTCAATTTTAAATCTATTGAACATAGCTTCTTCTAGGGGCTTAGTATACATATCAGCTACTTGATTATCAGTTTTCACATATTCCAATAAAATATCTTCTCTTTCTACATGCTCCCTAAGAAAATGATATTTAATTTCAATATGTTTTGTTCTACTATGGGATACAGGATTATTAGCTATTGAAATAGCACTAGTAAAATCACAAAAGAGTGGAGTTCTACTTACCTGAATTCCATAGTCCTCAAGCTGATGTTGTATCCACAGAAGTTGAGCACAGCAACTTCCTGCAGCCACATACTCTGACTCTGCAGTGGTGATAGCCACACTTGTTTGCTTTTTGCTACTCCATGAAATTAGTCTCCCACCTAGGAATTGACAGGTTCCAGTAGTGCTCTTTCTATCTTCTTTGCATCCTGCAAAGTCTGCATATGAATAACCTGTTAGTTCAAAATCTTTATTCCTAGGGTACCAGAGGCCTAGATAGGGAGTGCCCTTTAGATATCTCAATATTCTTTTGATTGCTGTCAAATGAGACTCTTTAGGGCAGGCTTGATACCTTGCACAGACACATGTAGCATACATGATATCTGGTCTACTTGCAGTCAAGTATAATAGGGAGCCAACTATCCCTCTATACAAGGTTTCATCTACAGGTTTCCCTGCATCATCCTTGCTGAGAGACATACTTGACCCCATAGGAGTCTTCATGGTACTAGATGAATCCATACCATACTTCCTTATGAGTTCTAGGGTGAACTTGGACTGACATATGGATAAACCACTCTCAGTCTGTTTAACTTGGAGACCCAAGAAAAACTTCAGCTCTCTCATACTACTCATCTCAAATTGACCTTGCATAAGTTTTGCAAACTTTTTGCAAATGCTGCTTTCAGTAGACCCAAATATAATGTCATCTACATATATTTGGACTAGTATAACTTTGCCTCTAGATTCCCTAAGGAATAGAGTCTTATCTATTTTCCCCCTTGAGAACTTGTTCTCAATGAGGAAACTAGATAGGGTTTCATACCAAGCCCTAGGAGCTTGCTTTAACCCATATAAAGCTTTCCTAAGTCTATAGACATGATGAGGTAGAGTTGAATCAACAAAACCTGAAGGCTGTTCCACATAGACTTCTTCTTTAAGATTACCATTCAGAAATGCTGACTTGACATCCATTTGGTAAACCTCGAATCCTTCAAAGGTTGCATAGGCCAAGAACATCCTTATGGCTTCCAGTCTGGCTACTGGAGCAAAGGTTTGATCAAAGTCAATACCTTCTTCTTGTCTATATCCTTTAGCAACCAATCTTGCTTTATTCTTAATGATGACCCCTTGTTCATCCATCTTATTCCTGTAGATCCACTTGGTTCCTATTATATTGTGGTCTTTAGGTTTAGGAACAAGTTCCCAGACCTTGCACCTCTTGAACTGATTAAGCTCTTCTTGCATTGCTTCAGTCCATTGTGGATCTAGTATGGCTTCTTCAAACTTCTTAGGTTCAACTTGAGATAGAAAACTGGAGTAGATTGCTACATTCAGATTTCTGCTCCTTGTTTGTACCCCTTGTCTTGGATCTCCAATAATCTGCTCTACTGGATGATCTCTAAGATGCCTATTGGCTGGAGGCATCCTAACTTCTGGTTGAACCTCTTCAGTATTTCCATTATGCTGTACTCCTTGAACTTCATCAGCAATTGGTACATGTAGTTCTCCCCCTGGACAACAGTCACTGTCTTCTACTTGCTGTCTTGCAGTAGATTCTTCATCTAGAGTGAGCTTGTCCATCTTCTTTGTTAAACCTATGAGACTGCATACACTACTAGACAACTCATTGTTAATAAGTTTAGTCTCATCAAAAACTACATGTACAGATTCTTCTACAACTTGTGTAGACAAGTTGTAGACTCTATAAGCCTTACTGTTGTTGATGTACCCAACAAAAATTCCCTCTTGGGACTTGGCAGCAAACTTGGTTAAGTAAGACTTTCCATTGTTAAGTATGAAGCATTTGCAACCAAAGATCCTGAAGTAGGATAGGTTTGGTTTCCTGCCTTTCACAACCTCATAGGGGGTCTTGTTGAGGCCTTTAGTAATGGTAGCCCTATTTATAACATGGCATGCAGTGTTAACTGCTTCAGCCCAGAAATATTCTGGTAGTGATGTATCACTTAATAGGGTCCTACCAGCCTCAATCAAGGTTCTATTCTTCCTCTCAGCAATGCCATTTTGCTGAGGTGTTCTAGGTGAAGAAAATTCTTGAAATATCCCAAATTCTTCACACAGTTTTGTCATGCTATCAGACTGGAATTCAGTACCTGGTCACTTCTAATCTTGACCACTGTACTGTCTAGTTCATTCTGAATTTGCTTGACAAAGTTATAGAAGACATTAGGTGTTTCAGATTTCTGTCTTAAGAAGAACACCCAGGAAAACCTTGAGTAGTCATCTGCAACTACAAAGGTATAGACCTTCATACCTAGGCTGTGAACTGGCATTGGACCAAAGAGATCCATATGCAAGAGGTATAAACACCTCACAACATCTTTGTTTTCTATGCTTCTAAAGGTGGATTTAGTCTGCTTGCCCTTTTGACAAGATGAGCAAATACCATCTTTAACACACTTAACTTGAGGACCATTCCTCACTAACTCTTTGCTAAAGAGTTTGCCAATTGTCTTGTAGTTTAGATGGGCTAGCCTCTTGTGCCATTTGACACAATGAGAGACTTTCTCATCTGCTACAAGACATACTTGAGAACCATTGGTCTCACACATAATGTCTAGGCAGTAGACATTCCTCTTCCTATAACCTGTCAAAATGATCTCTTAATCACTTGACCTCTTGATATGACAACCATTTTTCACAAATGAGATGTCATACCGTACATCACTTAATTGACTTATACTTATTAGGTTGTGTTTCAGCCCTTTAACATAAGCCACTTGAGTAATGGTAACCAAGTTGCTCAAAATGTTACCAAACCCTTTGATGATTCCTTTTTCAGAACCACCAAAGATTACTTTTGGACCATCTTTGATTGGAATGTAGTCCCTTAGTAGTACCCTAGTTCCAGTCATATGTCTGGAACATCCACTGTCCAAGTACCATATTGGGGCATGGCAACTCGGACTCACCTGCAAAACAGATTAGCGAACCTTAGAACCCAAAGTATTCTTGGGTCCTTGGTACTTGTTAGTTTGCAACCTGACAAAGCTACCTACTGGTTTTCCAATAGGCAGTTTGCTACTCACTTTGGCACTAGCATTGTGCCAATAGTCCATTGCAAAGTGACCAACCTTGCCACAGCACCAACATTCAAACTTATTGTACCTTTGCTTAGGTACTATCTTTGCTCTCTTATCTACAACTGACTTGTTGAGTGTTGGGGCTTTGCCCTTGGACTTGGACTTGGACTGCTTAGTCCTTGCAGGTTTAATAAAACCTAGTCCAGCCTTGCCTTTGTGATGAACAAATTCATCAATTAAAGGTAGCACTGACTTAGGTTTAGAAAACCTAGCAACAAGCTCTCTCTCCTTCTGAAGATTAATCTCCAGACTCTTGATTTGATCATTCTTTAAGGTGATAGTCCCCATCTGAATCACTGTAATGTGCTTCAGTCTGGCTACCTTATTAAGCTTTTGATCAAATAACTTCTCAGAATCTGTTGCAGCAGCTTTGAGATCAGCAATTTCCTTTGCCTGACTTTTGGATAGGGACTTGCTCTTCTTGTAAGCTTGCAACAGTACTTTATATTCATCTATCAGCTGATGAATAAGAAAGAGCAGCTAGATCTGATATACTCTAGAGGGGGGTGAATAGAGTATATGGTGCTTTTAAAACTTTTTACAACAACTGTTGTAATAAGAGTGAGCAGGGAAGCAGTAAATAAAACTAATCACAGCACTAGGTAAAACAAAAGCTAAGCACAGAAAAATCAAGGCCATAAACAAAAATGAAAACAAGCAAAACCAGAAGACACAAGGAAATATAGTGGTTCCCCAAACTTGGGTACATCCACTCTTCTACCACCCTAGGTAGGAATCCACTGCAGGATGAGTTGATCAGGTGTCCTGGGCACCAATGAGCTTTTGATAAGGTGCTCAAAAACCAAAGCAGATTTTTTGATCAGGTGTCTTGCCACCAATGAGCTTTTGACAAGGTGCTCAAAAACCAAGCTCAAACTTTTGAAGGGAGTTTGAGAAACCCTTTACAGAGTGGGGGTGAGAGAATGATGGAAGTCTTCTCTTTCTCAAACAACTGAGAAGACTATGTGGATTGATGTTGTCAAAGCTCCCCCTGAATCCTTGAGATCTTCAGGAAGAAAAGCTTTGCTGAGGGTGATAGGCCTTCAAAGATTGAACTCCAGCAATAGATGATTTCAGCAATAGCTGAAATGTTGAATGTCTGAAGTTCTGGAAATAGTTGGCCTTGAACACTTTGAAGACTAAGGAGATCTAAAGATTTGAGAGGGCTTGATCTCATTGGATGTGTGTTCTTCAGAATTCTTTTGTGACAAAAGATTTTTGAATGCTTCTCTGTAATCTGTATCCTCTCTCTGTATTGTGTGTTCTCCTTAAGAGATTCAAAAAAATCGTGTCTTTTATTCTCTGGTATGGAATAGAATAACATTCTCTGTCAAGTATAGCCGTTGGCCTGCATTAATTGCATCCTTAATTGCATAATCTCTTCTGGAGGAAAGTCCACAGATATATTCCTTGAAAAATCCCTTGAAACTCGGTCCAGAATTGAATGATAACGGCTAGGAAATCTCTGAATTAATTACAGAATAACTCCTAACTGATTTGAATTTGAATTAAGAAATATCCTGGAAGTTGTCTGAAATCGTCGAACTGAGCTCTGCTATCGTCGAGCTGAGCTCAGCGATCTTGAAACACACAACAACCAAATATCGTCGATCTGAGCTCAAAGATCGTCGAACTGAGCTCAGAGATAAAGATCCAAAGCAGAGTCAAAATCGTCGACCTGAGCTCACCGATCGTCGAATGGAGTTCGACGATATTATGAAGTTGAGCTCAGCGATCGTCGAATGGAGTTCGACGATCTGTCGAAGTTGAGCTAGACGATCGTCGACCGGAGTTCGACGAATCGTCGTGCTGAGCTTGACGATATGACTTAGTCTCCAAACACAAAATCTTGGTCTTCAGGGCAGCTTCCAAACCTAGACTTCTAACCCTTAGACTCAATTCTAATTGACCTATTAAGCTAGACAGGAGGTCAAGCAAAGGTTCCTAGAGACATAGTGATCCTGACCCAAATTAGTAATAGGGTGTTCCAACAATCTCCCCCTATTTGGGTTAGGATTACTATTTACAGACTTTGGAAAAACTTAAATAACAACATACAATCAGTAAAACATAAAAACAACAGCTAGACATTGCGGAATCATCACAGAGATATATATATATATGTCATCCAGATAACCAGAAATTCCAAAAATTGTCACCTTACAATATCATTTCTTCTCTTTGCCTTTAACCATTTTAATTTCTCTGTTAGGATTTAGGGCTTCCTTCTTAGATCTGGTGTCATCTGCTGCACCTAAGGATGTCTGCTGTTTAAGCCTGGGAACCACTGCTTCAGGGTGTAATTCCATGTATCTGTTAGCATCAAAGAATTTACTTGAACCATATCTCTCTAGTTCTTTTTGTCTCTGTTCAGACATTGTAGAAATGTTGGAAGAATCTAATCCTTGTTCTCTGGCCTTTTTAATTTGATCCAGTGCAGCTAATTCCTTTAACCTTGCAGTCCAAGCAGCTGGATTATTTTCAGGGTCCTCATAAGGTACAGGTGGCTCATACCTGTTGGAGGGGTTGTCTTGAGAGGGCCTGACAGACACAGTTTCTTTTAGTTTGTAAGGGAAAGAGCCAGATGTTGTATCAATTGAAGTTTGTCTTTCCCTGGAATATGGGTGCTGCCTGGAGTAGCCTTTAGAATAGACTTGAATATCTCTCTGATTACCTCTATATCCTCCTCTCCTAGAATGTGAACCCCTGGATTGGCTTTCCCTGTGATAAGATCTGGCATGAGGTTGATAGGGAGCCTAACTTCTGGCTGGGGGTTGACTTGCAGAGCTTCCACCTGCACCTGCATCAGGAGGAGGTGGTGGAGGAGGATGAGAGTGCTGGAATTGGGATGAACCATTCTCATATTTTCTCTTTTTCTTCATGGCTTTCAGCTGATTTTTTGAGTATTGCATCCAGTGTTCAGTGATTAGGCAGTCATGTAAGATGTAATAAGGGATATCATTGTTATCTTTAACTTTAGTAGGAGGTACCCTCTTCATAGCCTTGCTCCTTGCCTTCCTTTTCCTGGCAATGGTAGCAGAAGAATCATCAGAGTCTGTTTTAAATTCATCAGATTCAAAACTCTGGTCCTCATAGAGAGCATCTGTTTTCTTCATTAAATCCTTCTTAAGCTGAACAGAGGCAGATGAGGCAGAAGTTGAAACAGCAGCAGCAGCAGGTGTTGAGATGGTAACAGCAGAGACAACAATAGATGGAGAAGGTGAAGCAGAAACAGCAACAGCAGCAGTGGACTCTGGACAGGTGACAATAGCAGCAACTGTCTCACTAACATCAGCAGAAACTTCACTGACAACAGCAGAAACTTCACTAACAGCAATAGAGGCAGAAGGAAAAACATCAAGGACTGCAGAAGGCTCAAATTCAGTGGCCTCTGACATCAGAATGTCCTTGGAAGATGGTTCATCAGAAGCAACAGAAACTTCAGCATCAGTGTTAGTAATCTCAGCAGCAGTAACAACAATCCTTTCTTCAGAGGAGGCAGCAGCAGCAACATTTTTAGTAGCAGCAAGTACTGAATGTACAAAAGAGGTGATAATGCCAGGGTCACAGCAAGAAAAAGGCACCAGTGCCTTGGATAAGTCTTCTGGGGGCTGGACAGCAGTAACTTCTGGCAGACAGCTGAAGAAGGCAGAATTAAAGGCTGATAGCAAAGACCTGAGGTCTATTGCAAGGACTGCAGTTGAACTCTGACTTTCTGGAGGCACAGCAACAGGAGGAGCAGCAGAAGAAGCAGTACTAACAACAGCAGCAGACAGAGAGCTTGCAGAAACAGCAGCAGCAGCAGCAGCATGAAGATTCTCTTCATATGGCATCTCCCCCTGCCTGGATGCAGACATGTCTGGATCAAGGCACACTGCTGCAGGTGCTGCCTGAGGGAGGAGGGAAGAGAGCCTGGCAGAAAGGGCTGCCACTGACAGGTGTAGAGGAGCCAAGGAGGTCTCCAACAATAGTGAGAGCCTGGGGGCAAGCAGCTCATACAGCCTGTCAGCAAGGGCTGAGAGATCTACTTGCTCAAGAGCTGGAGCAGAGGTAGAGGGTATGGAAGTAGCTGAAGGTTTTGGAAATGGAGAGCTGGAGAATTGTGGAAGGGATGGCTGAGGTGTTGGTAGAGTGGATATGAAGGATAGGGGAATGGATATGGATGAGGTGAAAGTTGGTTGATCAATGATCTGGTGTAGGAGGTCTTGAAATGAAGTGGAGGAGGAAGGTAACTCAGGAGGAGATGATGGGGAGTCATCCATAAAGGAATCATCCAGTAGAGTGAAGGATGGAATGGATGGAGATGAGGTGACATCTAGTGGAGGATAAGAGAATAGAGGGTGGAAATGTTCTGCTGGTGGAGGTTGAATAGGTTCTGGAGAAGGTGTTGATGTTGGAGATGGGCTGGATATGAGAATGGTGGATGGAGCTGGAATGGTGGAGGGTAGGGGAAGGGATGGAATTGGAGGAGGAGGAGAGGCAGCAACAGCAGTCAGGTCATCTGCAGGGGCAGAGACCTGTGGAGGAGTGACTCTTTGAGTCCTTGTGCCTGAAGGAGCACTGGAGGAGGGCCTGCTAGGTTTGCTGATTTGCCTGTCCCACTTTCCAAAGAGGGCACAGGTTAGTCTCTTGGAGGCATTGATATGAACTCCAGAGGAGACCAGCAAGGCAGGACACCTGTGCTGCAGAAATACTCCAAGAATTCTCCCAAAATTAACAAAACTTTTGTTTATTTTCTTTTTGATGAGGTCAAAGAAAATCTCTCCCCAGTTCAGATTTTTCTTGTCCACAAGAGCTCCCATGAGACAGAGCTGATGTCTGGATATTGTATCATGGGCTGAGTGCTTTTCCAGTAGCACTTTTCCCACCACATCTGCCAAAAACCTGTATTCAACAGACAGGTTCCTTTTGAATAGCTTGCTAGGGTTTCCCTCTGGATGACCCATCCTGGCAAGCAGTTCAGAATACTCCTCTCCAGATAGCTCAGCAGAATCTTCTCCATTTCTCAATTCAAAAACTTCTGAGAGAATGATTGGGGTCAAGGGTACCTGAGTTCCAGCAATAGTCCCAACTATTGTGCTGTTATCCTGATTATGGGCAGTATAAACCCATTCCTTGATCTCATCTGAAGCCAGCTTTATCCTGGTGGTCATTATAGCAGTAAAATTCTAATCCTTGAACAGACCCAGTATATCTTGAAAAATATGATCGGTCGTGCTGAAGGATTCCATATCAATGTCAAAACCGGCGTCAAACTTCATTGCAGCAAGAACAGCAACTGACACAGCCATTGTACCTGCAAAAACTCAACAAACAAAACGACCAAGAGTAGAACTGTTTGGTGGGAAAGAAGATTCTTGCAGAGAAATCGAAAGCGCAAATGAGAACGACGGCGAAAAATGAGTTTTATATTAGGGTTCGACGCAGAAATGGAAAGATCGTTGAACTCAGTTCGACGATCGAGGCTTCTAAAGGAATCTGAAGAGACTTCAACATCGTCGATCTCCGTTCGACGATATTGGAAAGCGTCGAGCTCCGTTCGACGATCGTTCAGAGAACAAATTCGTCGAGCGCCGTTCGACGATCGTTGACCGGAAGAGATAGTTCATACTATCTGAGAGCCGCTGAACTCAGTTCGACGATTTTTGGAAATCGTCGATCTCCGTTCGACGATCTTGGGGCAAATCGTCGAGCGCAGTTCAGAGATCAGAAAAATTATAGACACTAAGAAAAATCAGAATGTTTGCCTAGTATTGGTCAATTTTTAAGCTTTCAAAATCTTGGATATTATTTAAGGCTTCCTCCATCTAACATTCCTAACTGATTTAGGAAGAAGGTATGTTTCTTTTCATCCAAGGGCTTGGTGAAAATATCTCCCCTTTGTAAATCAGTTGGGATATATTGTAATTCAATTTTATTCTTTTCAACATTATCCCTTAAGAAATGATGCCTAATCTCTATGTGTTTTGTCCTACTATGGAGGACTGGATTTTGAGCTATAGAAATAGCACTAGTATTGTCACAAAAGATTTTAGACTTCTCTAAGTTGTAACCATAGTCTAGGAGTTGGTTTTGAATCCACAAGATTTGTGAACAACAACTGCCTGCAGCCATATATTCAGCTTCAGCAGTTGAAGTTGACACAGATGTTTGTTTCTTACAAAACCAAGAGACAAGTCTATCACCAAGGAACTGACAAGTTCCACTGGTGCTTTTCCTGTCAATTCTGCATCCAGCATAATCAGCATCAGAGAATCCAGTTAACTCAAATGCTGAATCTTTTGGATACCAGAGACCTAGATTTGGACAACTTTTAACATACCTGAGAATCCTCTTTACTAAAGTGAGGTGTGACTCTCTAGGGCTTACTTGGAACCTAGCACATATACATGTAGCAAACATTATATCTGGTCTACTAGCTGTAAGATACAGTAAAGAGCCAATCATTGCTCTATATGTGGTCTGATCAACAGGTTTCCCATGTTCATCAGCATCCAATACAGCATTAGTAGGCATTGGTGTTTTCATACAAGATGCCTCAGACATACCAAATTTCTTAACCAGTTCATTTGCATACTTAGTTTGAGAAATGAGATGCCTTCAGCATGTTGCTTGACTTGCAATCCTAGGAAGAAGGATAGCTCACCCATGCTACTCATCTCAAAGTTAGAATGCATTAAGTTAGAAAACCTTCTGCACAATTTGGAGTCAGTAGAACCAAAAATAATATCATCTACATAAATTTGTACTAGTAGGGTATGGGACTTATGGGTTCTAATGAAAAGAGTTTGGTCTACTCTACCCCTTATAAAACCATTTTCCAAGAGAAAGCATGCTAGGGTCTCATACCATGCTCTGGGAGCTTGCTTGAGACCATATAATGCTTTGTTCAGTTTAAAAACATGATCAGGATAAGTTGGAGAGATAAAACCTGTAGGTTGTCTGACATAAACTTCCTCTTTGATGTCTCCATTCAAGAAAACACTTTTGACATCCATCTGATATACTTTGAAGCCTTTGTGAGCTGCATAAGCTAGAAATATTCTGATGGCTTCTAGTCTTGCAACAGGTGCAAAAGTCTGGTCGTAGTCGATTCCTTCTTCTTGAGAATATCCCTGAGCAACTAGCTTTGCCTTGTTCCTTATAATTACTCCTTGATCATCCAGTTTGTTTCTGAATACCCATTTTGTTCCAACAATGGAATGATCCTTAGGCTTTGGCACTAGTTCCCATACTTTGTTCCTCTCAAATTGATGCAACTCCTCTTGCATTGCAATGATCCAGTGTGGATCTTGCTCTGCATCTTGAATGGACTGAGGTTCAATTTGAGATAGGAAGCAGGTGTGCAACAGTTTTTGGTTGACCTGATTTCTGGTTTGCACACCAGTTGAGATTTCTCCAATTATTTGGGAAATTGGATGGTCTCTTGATGTTACTAAATCAACAGGGGGTGTTGATTGTTCACCAACCTGTGTTGTTGTTTCCTCTTGTGGTACAACAACTGGCTCTTCAAGTTGTGCTTCAATGTGTTGAGCATTTTCTTCATCTTCACTGCTTTCATACTTTTGAGTAACCTGTAATTTATTCAAGTCTTCAACTAGAGAATGTTCCTGCAAGGGTTCTATGGTAGAAGAATTCTTCTCCTTGAAAGACATGTTAGTTTCATCAAATGAAATGTGAACAGATTCCTCAATTTTCAAAGATGATTTATTATAGACCCTATAGGCCTTGCTGATCATGGAGTATCCCAGAAACACTCCTTCATCAGCTTTGGCTTGAAATTTTGCTAAATATCTCTTGTCATTATTGTGAATGTAGCAAATACAACCAAAAACTCTAAAATAGTCAACTTTAGGTTTCTTCCCTTTGAGTAATTCATAGGGAGTCTTTCCCTTTAGTTTATGTATCAGACTTCTGTTCAACACATAGTTGGAGGTGTTTACTGCCTCTGCCCAGAAGGATAGAGGTAGATGAGCATCTGACAACAATGTAGTGGCAGATTCAATAAGGGTTCTATTTTTCCTTTCAGCTACCCCATTTTGTTGAGGAGTTCTAGGAGCTGGGAAAGTGTGTTTGATCCCTTCACTCTGACAGAACTCTTACATAAGAAGAGAATCAAACTCTGTCCCATGATCACTTCTGATCAGGGCAATGTGAGTATTGAACTCAATCTGTATACACTTGAGAAACTCTGTCAGACACTTAAAGTTATCAGACTTCTTCCTTAGAAAGAACACCCAAGTGAATCTAGAGAAGTCATCTACAACTACTAAAGTATAGGATTTCCCTCCTAGGCTTTGTACTGTGATGGGTTCAAAAAGATCCATGTGTAACAGATACAATATCCTAGGTGAATCACTCTTATTAAGTGACTTAAAGCTGTTTTTAGTTTGCTTGCCTAATTGACAAGCCTTGCAGAGTCCTTCCTTCTTGTAGGGGCCAGAAGGTAGTCCTCTAACAAGGTTGTCCTTGGATAGCCTAGCAATAGTTCTAAGGTTTAGGTGTCCTAATATCTTATGCCATAAAATATTGGGTCTACAGACAGAATGAAACAAGCAGATATCTACATCAGTTGAAAGAAAATCTACCAGGTAGATGTTACCTTTCCTTTTACCTGTCAACACAGTTATGTTGTCCTCTGACTTGATTTTGCATAAGGATTTGCTGAAGGTCACCTGGTAGCCTTCATCACATAGCTGACTGATGCTGATTAGGTTGTGCTTCAGTCCTTCCACATAAGCTACCTTCTTGAAAGTTACTGAACCAATCTGGACTGCACCATATCCTTTAGTCTGTCCAAAGTTTGAATCACCAAAGATAACTTTGGGTCCAAGCTTGGCTCTGAAGAATGTGAGGTTGTCCTTGTTCCCTGTCATGTGCTTAGAGCACCCACTATCCAAGTACCATTGCTGGTTAGATGCTGGATAGGTCTTCACCTGCACATGAGACAATTCATTTGTTTTTGACCCAGTTTACCTTGGGCCTAGGTTGATAACCTTTAAATTCTGAAATGAAAGACATCCCAGGTTGACTCTTATATCCTTCAGGATGATATCTCCTTGGAGGTATAATCCATTCAGTATAAGGGTTAAAGATTTGGGATGTTGGACCCTTAGGATTCAATTTTGATTTGCCTTTGAAAAATTTTCCAGAGCTCTGACCTCTGTACGACGATCTTGGAGCTGCGTTCGACGATCTTGGGTCAGATCGTCGAGCTCCATTCGACGGTCGACTATAGCTGAGGTCAGGTATTTGAGATCGTCGACCTGCGTTCGACGACTTGGGCTGAGATCGTCGATCAGCGTTCGACGTTTTTGCCTGAGATCGTCGAGCTGCGTTCGGCGATCGTCGATCTTCAATCGGCGATCGTTGATCTCCGTTCGACGATTTCTGCTGGAACTTAGTTTTCTGAGGCAGATCAGAATTTTTCCTAGCAACCTCTACAACTCCCTTTTCTTTATCAGAAATGAATTTGATGGGAGTTGTTAGGACTATAGGTTGGCTGGATGAAGCACCCAAGCCCAGTGTACTATTAAATCTAGAGTTCACTGTGCTTGTGATGTCCATCAGCTTGATGCTTCTCCCATTAAGGGATTCTTCAAGCTTCTTGGCCTCAGAGAGCTCACTTTTCAGTGAAGCTATCTGTTTCCTACAGCACCCCAACTCCTGAGAGAGTTTGAGGTTTTCTGACTTTAGAGTATTGTGTTCAGATAATTGATTTCTGAGAGAGATAATCTCTTTCTCAGACTTTAGCAGGTCTAAACACAGTGTTTTAAATTCAAATTTAAAATATTCTGAACTAAAATCAAAAGAGCCAATTACCTGATCTTCTTCAGGTTGAGTCTCTGAGTCTGACTCTGACTCCTCTTCCTCTGAATTGTGCTGTGAGGCATTGATTGCCATCATGCAGAACTCCTTTTCTTCTGCATCATCCTCATCATCACTGGAGCTGGATGAGGCTTCTGACTCTTCTTCTGTCTCACTCCAGGATTCAGCAACAAACCCTTTTCTTGTATGCTTGTTTTTGCTTGAAGAAGGTTTGTCATTGCCATTCCTTTTGGAGTCTTTCTCCTTTCTTCTTTCTTTTCTGTCCCTTCTGTCCTTGTTCTTATTCTCTGGACAGTCAGGAAATATGTGCCCTGGTTTCCTGCAACCAAAGCAAATAATGTCTTTATTATTACTAATGGACTTGTCATACCTTGGCTTATCCTGCTCCTTGTATGATCTTCTTCTGAAGTCCTTTCTTGCCATTTTGTAGAATCTTTTGGCCAGCAAGCTGAGTAGTTCATCATTGCCTGTGGCTTTGTCTTCAGGCAGATCCTCAGTTGCCTTGAAGGCTATGGTCTTCTCTTTTCTTGTGGCTGGTGAGGCAGCCTTCTGTTCTTCCTCTCTATTTTTGATGAGTAGCTCATAAGATTTGAGCTTACCCAATAGAGCTTCAGTGGTGATATCATTTAGACTTCTGGCATCCTTAATTGGCCAGATTCTTGAATCCCAAGTGCTGGGGAAGCACATTAGGATCTTGTCATTAAGTTCTGTTAGAAAGATCTCTTTGTCTAATGTCCTGAGTTCACTGACAATTAGACTTAGTCTGTTATACATATCTCCCACTGACTCAGTTTCCCCCTTCTTAAAATTCTCATATTGAGAGATGAGGTGAGATCTTCTATCCTTTCTCTCATCAGCTGAGCCTGAGACTATTTCTGAGAGCCTGTCCCAAATTTCCTTGGCTGAATTACATTCAGCTACCTTTTGAAATATGTCATCTGACATTGTCTGGGCTAGGATGTTCATAGCCTTAGCATCAGCTACTTTCCATCTCTTGATATCAGCATCTGTTCCTGATGGAGGTGGAACAGCATTTGTACTTGTGTTCTCTGGGGGTCTTGGACACACTGTCAAAACAGAATTAAAGATATCTTTGTCAATAGAATTCATGTAGAGCCTAATCCTTGCTTTACAAAGTGCAAACTTGAATAGATTGCACACTGGAGGTCTGGTGCTAGCATAATCTTTGTTTTGGGCCATGATTTGTGAAAACAAAATCTAATAATAAAATACTAAAAGGAAAACAGATCTAACTTGGGATCTTTGGGTTCAGGTGTTAGCCTGTACAACCAATCAGGTATGGTATGTTTAACCAACCTGGAAGATGTGGTATTTTTAACCAACCTCGCTCTGATACCAATTGAAAGAGCAGCTAGATCTGATATACTCTAGAGGGGGGGGGGGGGTGAATAGAGTATATGGTGCTTTTAAAACTTTTTACAACAACTGTTGTAATAAGAGTGAGCAGGGAAGCAGTAAATAAAACTAATCACAGCACTAGGTAAAACAAAAGCTAAGCACAAAAAAATCAAGGCCAGAAACAAAAATGAAAACAAGCAAAACCAGAAGACACAAGGAAATATAGTGGTTCCCCAAACTTGGGTACATCCACTCTTCTACCACCCTAGGTAGGAATCCACTGCAGGATGAGTTGATCAGGTATCCTGGGCACCAATGAGCTTTTGATAAGGTGCTCAAAAACTAAAGCAGATTTTTTGATCAGGTGTCTTGCCACCAATGAGCTTTTGACAAGGTGCTCAAAAACCAAGCTCAAACTTTTGAAGGGAGTTTGAGAAACCCTTTACAGAGTGGGGGTGAGAGAATGATGGAAGTCTTCTCTTTCTCAAACAACTGAGAAGACTATGTGGATTGATGTTGTCAAAGCTCCCCCTGAATCCTTGAGATCTTTAGGAAGAAAAGCTTTGCTGAGGGTGATAGGCCTTCAAAGATTGAACTCCAGCAATAGATGATTTCAGCAATAGCTGAAATGTTGAATGTCTGAAGTTCTGGAAATAGTTGGCCTTGAACACTTTGAAGACTAAGGAGATCTAAAGATTTGAGAGGGCTTGATCTCCTTGGATGTGTGTTCTTCAGAATTCTTTTGTGACAGAAGATTTTTGAATGCTTCTCTGTAATTTGTATCCTCTCTCTGTATTGTGTGTTCTCCTTAAGAGATTCAAAAAAATCCTGTCTTTTATTCTCTGGTATGGAATAGAATAACATTCTCTGTCAAGTATAGTCGTTGGCCTGCATTAATTGCATCCTTAATTGCATAATCTCTTCTGGAGGAAAGTCCACAGATATATTCCTTGAAAAATCCCTTGAAACTCGGTCCAGAATTGAATGATAACGGCTAGGAAATCTCTGAATTAATTGCAGAATAACTCCTAACTGATTTGAATTTGAATTAAGAAATATCCTGGAAGTTGTCTGAAATCGTCGAACTGAGCTCTGCTATCGTCGAGCTGAGCTCAGCGATCTTGAAACACACAGCAGCCAAATATCGTCGATCTGAGCTCAAAGATCGTCGAACTGAGCTCAGAGATAAAGATCCAAAGCAGAGTCAAAATCGTCGACCTGAGCTCACCGATCGTCGAATGGAGTTCGACGATATTATGAAGTTGAGCTCAGCGATCGTCGAATGGAGTTCGACGATCTGTTGAAGTTGAGCTAGACGATCGTCGACCGGAGTTCGACGAATCGTCGTGCTGAGCTCGACGATATGACTTAGTCTCCAAACACAAAATCTTGGTCTTTAGGGCAGCTTCCAAACCTAGACTTCTAACCCTTAGACTCAATTCTAATTGACCTATTAAGCTATACAGGAGGTCAAGCAAAGGTTCCTAGAGACATAGTGATCCTGACCCAAATTAGTAATAGGGTGTTCCAACAGAATATCTTCCTCAGACTCAGATACACTCTCATCACTAGATGATGATAAATCTGATTCTGTACTGGCACAAGAAACTGAACTTAAAGTTGAACTTTGTACCTTACTGGGTCCTGGCTGCTCCAGGATTTTGTCATTTTCAGTCAATGTCATCAGTCCTTGGCACTGACAATCTTCTTGATCATATATAGAATCCATAATCTGCATGAATTCTTCTTCTTCTTCTTCAGCAAACAGCCCTATGTATGCCTCATCATCAGACTCAGTTTCTGAAGAAGAAATATCTGACAGAGTCTTCTCCTTTTTGGCAACAAATGACTTTTCTTTCTTGCCTTTAAAATGAGTCTTCTTCCTGTCACTAGACTCCTTTCTCTTTTCAGGACAATCTGCAACAACATGGCCTTGTCTATTGCAGCAATAGCACACTATTTTTGAAACAGATGCCTTGCTAGACTTAGTCCTCTTTCTGTCCTTCTTTGAAGCCTTTTTATTCTGATATAAGTCTTCTTTTCCCTGTGAAGTAGAAGGCCTTGACCTCCACTGTTTCTTCTTCAAGAACTTCTGAAAATGTCTAGTGAAGGCAGCAAAGTCTTCATCACTTCCACTGCTTTCAGACTTTATGCTGACAGACTCATCTGACTCTGATTCAGCAACCTTTGGAGGTGGAGTTGGTGACTTACCTCTGTACTTTCTGGGGGCTTCTGATTTAAAAGCCACTGTTCTTTCCTTGTGTTCATTTCTTGTGGATTTCTCCTCTTCTTTCCTCACTGTCAACTGCATTTCATAAGACAACAGTTTGTCAAACAGTGTAGGTGGAGGAATTTCTCCCAACTTAGCCATTTCTCTAATGGCACAGATCTTGGTGTCCCAATCTTTAGTTAGGGACCTTAGGAACTTGTCATTTAGTTCATAATTACTGAACTCTCTTCCATAAGACATGAGTTCATTCACTATCCTATAGAACTTCTTATAGCACTCAGTTATGCTATCACCCTTTCCTTGTCTAAAACTTTCATACTCTTGATTTAGCAAGGATTTCCTATCTTGCCTTACCTCTTCAGAACCCTCCATATACACAATAAGAGTATCCCATATCTCTTTGGCTGTCTTACAGTATATAAGATTCTGAAAAGTTGCATCATCTATGGCACTCACTATAATGTTTTGAGCCCTTTTGTCCATGGTGGCTAGGACAATCTCATCCTTTGTCATTTCAGAGAAATCCTTTGGTGTTCTCTGATTTGCATCTAGAACTGATATCTTCATGGGCACATATGGCCCCTCTTTTACTGTGATGTAAATTCTAGGGTCTGAGGCTTCCATAAACAGCCTTACCCTTTCCTTCCAGATCCCAAATATCTCTTTCCTACATATAGGTAATTTCATGGATCCCAATTCCTTGTGATTCTCAGAGGAACCCATGGTTCTTGATTTTCTTGAATCTGTAATTTGACTTAGACTGAATCTGCCAATCAGGATCTCCTCAGACTGTTAGTCCTTTTTGAGGAACCTCGCGCTGATACCACTTGAAAGATATAGTACCTAATCACCTAGAGAGGGGGGGGGGTGAATAGGTGACCTAATTCTTTTTAACTTTTTATGGCAGCAATCAGTTTATAACACAGAATCTATTCTACTTTTGCACAGCAATCACACAGTATTCACAGCAAATCACAGCACACAGAAGACACATAGTTTTATAGTGGTTCCCCAAGATTTGGGTACATCCACTTTCCCCCTTCGCCTATCTAGCAGTGTACTAGATTCGGCCAAACTTCTCCACTATCTCAGAACCCAAACTGGTTCCTACACCTCAGGCCCAAGGCCCTACAACTCAGCTTTTCTACAAAGCCTACACTCAGCCACAAAGGCCTACACTCAGCCACCAAGGCCTACACTCAGAGATTTCTATCTCCTACACTCAGGCTCTCAAGCCCTACACTCAGCCTTTATAATTACAGGCTTACAAAAACTCAGATCCAAAGGATCCTACAAGATAAAAATGATTATACAATTGTTAACTCAGCAACCCAAAGACAAGAGAGGGGAGTTGTGAGTTTCTTGATGAGTTCTTGGAAGAACTCAGCTGTAATCAATCTGACTTAGCTTTCTTCAAAGCTTCTTGAAAGTAGAACTCAATAAGACTGACTCCTTCTGCAGTTGATCCTTGATCTCTGCTCCTTAAGATCCAAAATAAATCTGAACCCTTCTTCTCAGCCTAGTTCCAATGGCTGATTTCTTGGATGGAGCTCTCTCTCCAACTTCTTAGATCTGCACTTTAATCTTCAAGGAATAGCTAGATCTTCTTTGTTAGATACTTGAACAATAATTTGAACAACTTTCAATCTGTCCAACAACTGATTTCTGTAGACTGTATGAGCCTATTTATAGGCCTTCTTCATGGTAACCGGCTGGTCCGGTCCATAACTGAATTCTGACATCTCTGACAGGTGCTGTAGACCGGCTGGAACAGCAGCTGTCAAGTCATCCAGTCAGTTCTTGAAAGTTCTCTAACTGTCTGAAAGTGTCGAGACTTTCTGTCTTTAAGTGTCGACACTTATAGACCAAGTGTCGACACAAGTTGTGCAAGTGTCGACACAAGTCTACAAGGTGTCGACACAACTCCTTGTGTTGTAGATTCTATGTCTCGACACAGTTTCTTCTGCATGTGTTGACACTGAAATTGAGTGTCGACACAAGTACTTGATCTTCTGTATTTTGCTGAATTCTTCTAAGTGTCGACACATCTCCTTTGTGTCGACACATCTTCATGTGTTGAATCTGATAAGTGTCGACACTGCTTCTTGGTGTCGACACATGTCTTTAGTGTTGATACTTGCTGAGTGTCGACACGGCTCCTTGTGTCGACACTTGATTCTTCTGTTGAGACTTCAGCTGAGTGTCGACACATTCCCTTAGTGTCGACACTTGTACTTAGAATATTTTGTTGATCTTTCTGTTCTTTGTTAAGTGTCGACACAGCTCCATGTGTCGACACTTTCTTCAAGTGTTGACTCTTCTGTTGAGTGTCGACATATTGTTCTGGGTGTCGACACTTACTTCAAGTGCTGACTCTTCTGTTGTGTGTCGACACATTGTTCTGGGTGTCGACACTTGTACTTAGTCTCTGCCGACTTTTGCTGAGTGTCGACACAGCTCCAAGTGTCGACACTTTCTGGTGTAGACACAGTTCTTCTAGGTGTCGACACTGCTGTTAAGTGTCGACACAGCTTTTCTGTACTTTTCTTCACTGAGTGTCGACACAGCTCCTTGTGTCGACAATTTCTGTCTGGTGTCGACTCAGCATCCCTGGTGTCGACACAATGACTCCAAGTGTCGACACTGCTTGCCTGGGTGTCGACACAAGTCTTCTTAAGTGTCGACACTTTCCCTCTGGGTGTCGACACATAGACTTAGAAATTTTTGCTTCAGTCCTGCAAATACTTAACCTGCACAAGTAACTCAAAATACATCAAATACATTATGATGTATATCATTGAGTTGGGTGAGGCTTCTTCAAATCAGGTACATTTAAACCAATGTACCCAACACCAGTTCGTCACCCTGGGGAGCCCCTGTATTGTTTGTGAAGAAGAAGGATGGAACCCTGCGCTTGTGTATAGACTATCGGGAACTCAACCGGCTGACGGTGCGGAACACTTATCCGCTACCTCGGATCGACGAGTTGTTTGATCAACTAGTGGGAGCGCATTGGTTTTCTAAGCTGGACCTACGCTCGGGATACTATCAGTTGAGGATACAGGAGGAGGGCATCCAAAAGACGGCCTTCAGTTCAAGATATGGGTTGTATGAGTTCACGGTAATGCCATTTGGGCTCACAAATGCCCCTTCAATTTCATGAGCCTGATGAACAAGGTATTCAAACCCTATTTGGACATCTTCGTCATCGTCTTCATCGACGATATACTGGTCTACTCAAAGACGGAGTAGGAGCATACCGAGCACCTAGCCTTAGTTCTGAAGAAATTAAAAGAGCACGCTTTGTTCGCCAAGTTCAGCAAATGCGAATTTTGGCTCAAAGAGGTTGCCTTCTTAGGCCATGTAATCAGTGGAGCTGGACTAGCGGTGGATCCGGCCAAGGTGCGTGCCGTGAAGGAATGGTCGCCCTTGAAATCGACGTCCGATGTACGGAGTTTTCTTAGACTTGTCGGGTACTGCTGTAAGTTCGTAAAAGGATTCTCCAAGATTGCCCTTCCTCTTACCTCCTTGACGAAGAAGGGTGTGCCATTTGAGTGGACACCTCAATGTGAAGCAGCATTTCAAGAGTTGAAGGATAGACTTACCTCCGCCCCCATCCTTTCACTTCCATCTGGGAAGGAAGAATTTCAAGCTTACACGGACGTGTCATATCAAGGGATGGGAGCGGTATTGATGAAGCACGGACATGTGATTGCTTATGCTTCAAGACAACTGAAGAAGCATGAAATCAATTACCCGGTTCACGATTTGGAGTTGGGAGCAGTGATGTTCTCCTTGAAGGTTTGGAGGCACTATCTATACGACGTCCACTGCGAGATCTTTTCGGATCATAAAAACTTGAAGTATGTTCACACACAGAAGGAGTTGAACTTGAGGCAACGATGGTGGTTAGAATTTCTATGCGACTATGAGTTTACCATAAACTACCACCCCGGAAAGGCGAACTCAGTGGCTGATGCGTTGAGTAGAAAAGTGTCAGGCTCTAGCCCAGAGTCTCGGTTGATGAGCATGGAGTTGGCTCGGATGATCGAAGAGATGGATATTACCTTGATATTCAAGGCTCCTTCGGCAGAGTATACAAAATTTTTGGCAAGCATGAGCATAATTTGTGATATTCGGGACCAGATTCGGGTGGAGCAAGGAATGGATGCGGCTTTGGCCCCGATAATTAAATCAATAGAAGAAGGAACTACCGACGAGTATACACTCAAAGACGACCTCGTTTACTTTCGCGGCCGGCTCTACATTCCCAAGTGCGGTAAAATCCGGGAGGATATCTTGAGAGAGACACATAGCTCTCAATATTCAGTGCACCCGGGTATTGCTAAGATGTACGCCGGTTTGCGGAATACCATGTGTTGGCCGGGAATGAAGAAGGATGTCCGGTATTATGTTACTCATTATGAAGCCTGTCAAAGAGTGAAGGCTGAATGTAGGAGTCCCGATGGTTTGTTGCAGTTGTTGCCCATCCCCGAATGGAAGTTTGAGGATATCTCCATGGACTTTGTCCATGGGCTACCTCTCTCACGCCCCGGGAATGATTCGGTGTGGGTTATTGTCGATCGGCTGACAAAAGTAGCCCGATTCATTCCCATGAAGAAAGAGTCTCGCGTGGATGTCTTGGTACGCCTCTTCGTGGAGCAATTTGTACGATATCACGGTGTGCCTAAGACGATCGTTTCTGCCCGTGATTGTCGCTTTACTTCCAATGAGTGGAAGGCGGTACATGCTTATTTGGGCTCACGCCTTACCTTCAACACCGCATTTCATCCTCAGACGGACGGGCAGTCTGAAAGGACCATTAGGACATTGGAGGATCTGCTGAGATTATATATGTTGGATAGGGGTGAGCCGTGGGAAAGACTCATACCACTGGTGGAATTCTCCTACAACAACAGTCATCAAGCGAGCATCGATATGACACCTTATGAAGCGCTTTATGGTAGAAGGTGCAGGACCCCCTTGTCTTGGGTGCAGGATGAAGATCCAAAGACATTGGGAAATGAATATATAGATGATACTGATGCAACGGTCAGATTGATACGGGATCGCATGTTGGAGGCTCAAAGTCGGCAGGCGAAGTATTACAATGCAAAGCACCAGATGGTGGAGTTCCAAGTGGGTGATAAAGTGTTCCTCAAGATTCGGCCGATGCATGGAGTGTCGCGGGTGCGTGGAGTGAAAACGCTCAGCCCAAGATATGTTGGGCCTTATACCATACTGGAAAGGATTGGCCCGTTGGCCTATCGGTTGGAGTTACCACCAGAACTAGAGAACCTCCACGACGTGTTCCATGTGTCATCACTTCGAAAGATGCTGTTACGGATCGATCAATATACCCCCACTACTGATGGTGCAGTGGCGTCGGATAGGTCTGTGCGACTAGAGCCGGTGCGGATTGTTGACAACGAGACAAGAATATTGCGCCGCAAAAGTGTTCCCTTGGTGAAGGTACAATGGTCCAATCATGGGAAGGAAGAGTTTACCTGGGAGCCGGTGGACTTGATGCAAAAACGCTACCAGGGATTATTTTCTCCAGGTAATTTTGTTTAAAGGCATATTTATTTTCTGTATTCTTGTCTTCCCCATAGACCTAGCCTGATTTTGGGGACGAAATCTTTTATTTTGTTTATAGGATTTATAACGTCCCGATTCGCGCTAGGCCCCCATGCGAGTTTTGAGTCAGGAGGGCAGGCGTGAGTTCAGGAAAGTGGAGGAAAAAGGGCAGCACTTGTGAACTGGAGAAGTTAATCTAGAGCGGGTTTCACGCCCTGGGTCACGGGTGTGACCCAGGGGCGTGACTGCAGGTACTCGAGTAGCTGCCGAGGCTACTCGAGTAGTGTTCAAAACACTTGAGTAAAATGGGTTACACGCCCTGGGTCATAGGCGTGACCCAGGGGCGTGACTGCAGGTACTCGAGTAGCTACCGAGGATAATCGAGTAGTTTTCAAAATACTCGAGTAAAATGGGTTACACGCCCTGTGTCACAGGCGTGACCCAGGGGCGTGACTGCAGGTACTCGAGTAGCTGCCAAGGCTACTCGAGTAGTGTTCAAAACACTCGAGTAAAATGGGTTACACGCCCTGGGTCACAGGCGTGACCCCGGGGCGTGACTGCAGGTACTCGAGTAGCTGCCGAGACTACTCGAGTAGTTTTCAAAATACTCGAGTAAAATGGGTTACACGCCCGGGGTCACGAGCGTGACCCAGGGGCGTAACTGAAGGTACTCGAGTAGCTGCCGAGGCTACTCGAGTAGTTTTCAAAATTCTCGAGTAAAATGGGTTACACGCCCTGGGTCACAGGCATGACCCAGGGGCGTGACTTAAGGTACTCGAGTAGGTGCTTAAGATACTCGAGTAGGTGGTTGGTTCTCGAGTGAGAGGGTTACACGCCCCAGGTCACGGGCGTGACCATGGGCGTGACCAGGGCGTGTTCTGTCGTGTCGAGTATTGAATCAGCATTGTAACGGCCTGTAACGCTTCGCTTGAGGGGGACACGGGTAAGGACATGGGCGTGTCCCTACCCGTGTCACATTATACATATATAAGGAACAGTGGAAAACCCTAGCGATTTCACTCTTCTTTACAGCCGTATTTTTCTGAGAGAAGTCCTGTGGAGAAGGAGAGTTTGCTGGAGGAAGATCTAGGGAAGGAGATCCGCCATCGCCGTAAAGGAGAGGATGCCGCCGCGAAGAATCACAAGGTCTATGGCCGGAAATGGAACCGCTAGAAATGAAGTGAGTTTCCTACCCTCTCCCTTGGTGCTATATCTATAGTTATTTTCCTAGGCGAGATATCAACTCAAGAGAGTCTTGATGGAGAGGAGGAGTTTTCTAGGAAAGGCCATGCTAGGACTTGTGTCCTAGGTTTTAGATCTCTTCAACCACTCCCTTCTTCTATGTGATGATAGAGGATGGTTTCGTGAGGGGTATTGGCCTCTTGAGGTTGAATAAGGGAGGAGATTTTCTGGAATGACTTGGGAAGATCGCCTTGAGGAGGAAGATGAACCGATGCCGTTCATTCCGCCTTAAGATGCGTGCAGAATTTGTATTCTGCGTGCAGCGAACTTCGTGGCCATTGTTAGGTGCGATATGGCCAGATCTGGGCTTTCGGCTAAACATTAAAGTTGAAGCCCTTGAAAATACCTTTCCAACGAATGGTTGCACAACTTTAGGCGAAGTCTGTAGCCACGGGAAAGCCTGGACGAAAATGACATCCGATAAATCCTGCATGCAGAATTGTGTTCTGTGCGCAGCGGACTTTGAAGCCACATTCAAATAGGATACATTCAAATCTGGGTTGTGGGCTGAATATGAAAGTTGTAACCCATGAAAATACCTTTCCATCGAGGGATTACACGTCTCCTCCGGATTCTTGTAGCATCGGGAATCTCCGGTTGAAGTTGCTGTCCAGATTCAATCTGCACTTAAAATTCTGGGTTTTTATATAATATGGATATGGGTTTGGTGAAATCAATGTTGCAAATTAGCTTGAGATTTTGATGAAATATTTCACAATTAACCACCGTAATGCTATGCATGATGAATCTTGTTAATTAGATTTCATACAACTAATTGTGAAGCAAGCTTTATTGAATGAATTGACTTGATAGAATTTGGTAAGTTGTTATAGATGCAAATCTTGTTATATCATGTTGGAAGCAGATTTCCTACAATCGAATTGCGATGCAAGATTACTTGAACGGAATGACTTGATAGAAATTTGTAGATTATTACATGCGCATCATATATGTATTATGTTGGGATCATTTGGGATGTCTTATGGGATGATATGTTATGGCCATGTGTATGTTCGATTGATGAATGAAATTTTAGTTGTATTTGAGCTAATGTTATATTTGATTGAAATGAGCGGTCATTAAGCGAATTTTTCAGAGATTATTATGTTGTTGTGTCAGCGGATGTTTGAAAATGTTTAAACCAAAGATCAATCCTCATGTCTTAAGCAATTAATGCTTTGTTTCTTCATTAATTTCACTTGTCACTCTCATTATCAGCAAGCTAGACATGCATCTACTAAAAAGGCTCGAATACATTGGGATTCTTCACCACTTTTTATATCTAATCTGCCCCCAAAATACTCCTGATGGGGCCGTCCCCCAATATATAGGCGAACCGGGTTGCATGTAACCAAAACACTCACTCCCCTACTAACGAAGTAGGGGGATACGTTTTAAACCGCTTTGCGCGCGATCCACGCGCCCAATCCGCGTCATAACCGTCTCGCACTGGATCGTAACCACCGCGCGCGGGATCCTAACTCCCGCGCGCAGGATCCTTACTCCCGCACGCGAGATCGCCAACCGCCGTTTCGGATCCAGCATGTCGGCTTCCACACGTTCGGTCGGCGACGCCGTCCGCCCTTCCTCTCCCCGGCCGCCTACGGCGAGGCCGGCCGGGGAGGCGCTGGCCCCCAAGGGGCCGACTGCCCCTATCCCCCCCGGCCGCCTACAGTGAGGACAGTCGGGGAGGCGCCGGCCCCCAAGGGGCGGCCGCCCCTCTCCCCGGCCGCCTACGGCTAGGCTGGCCGGGGAGGCACCGACCCCCAAGCGGCCGACCGACCACTTTTCCCCGGCAGCCTACGGTTAGGCCGACCGGGGAGGCGCCGGCCCCCAAGGGGCCGGCCACCCCTCTTCTCCCCGGCTGCCTATGGCTAGGCAGGACGAGGAGGCGCCAGCCCCCAAAGGGTCGTCCGCCCCTCCTCTCCCCAGCTGCATGCTGTTTGGGTGGTCGAAGGGTTGCCCGGCCACTTAGAGTCGGCCTCCCCCTTTGGTCGGACGGCGTATCGCCAGCGAGCTTAATTATTAAAGGCACACCAAGGCGCAAAGAGGTCTTGGAGCCTAGGCGCGCGCCTGAAGAAGACAAGTGCGCAACCACATCCATTTTAAATAATCAGCATCAAACACAATTTCAGCTTCTCGATCAAATTTTTCATCTAATATACTGATTAATCTTTCATTACTATCATTTATATCTCTCAAAAACAGAATTAATGTGGTCACTTGCATCATATCTAAGTCTGAACGCAAAATTATCCTTCACAAACACAAAGCGTCTGTTTGTTTCCACGATTATTCTCCATTGCGTTCCCACAACAACACCTTTTTTTGAACTGTTAGCTTGGGCGTTCTGAGAGCAACGCCTCTTCAAATCTCCGTTGAATCGGAGCTTTATCGACAGCTTCGCCCCTCTCCTTTTCAACGCTCCGGTGTCGACGCGCGCGGCAAACTCCAGGCCACCCTTCCCGACAGGTAAATCCTCCCTTCTTCTCTTCCATCTCCGGCCGTTTATCCTAGAAGCCACCGCCATGGTGACGATGCCGGCAACAGATCCGGTGCCGGTGAAGCTCGTCGGCACCGGATATGTTCATTATTGGCCTAAAAAAACCTAAACAAAGCGCATTTTTACAGATCCGTTGATGTCAACAGATCCAGTGCCAGTGAAGGTCGTTGGCACCTGATCTGTCCATTTTTTCCCATTTTTAACTGGATACATACAGGCAAACTGGATTTGGCCATTTTTTCCATTTCCCCCAGTTTTTGTCCATTTTTTATCTGGAAAAAAAGTGGGCAATCCTTCGGGATATGCCACAATACAGCTTCGATAGACAACGAGATATTGTTGTCGCTACGATGACGGTTCATAATTTTATTTGCCGACATTCATCAAATGCGAACCCTGATTTAATTGCATGCGATGTGGATGATAATTTGGTATATCCAGAGGCCAATGAAATTAGAACAGACCGACGTGGAACAATTGATATGCGTCAGAGTAGGAGTGTTGGTGCAGAGACAACAGAAATGTACGCATTACGAGATGCAATTGCTGATCTAATACATAGTGCTAATAGATAATTAAATTTTCATTATTTCTCATAATAACAAAATTTAAAATGTGGATTTCATGCATATCTAATTTGTCGTAATTTACAGGTGATGAAATGTTTGCGAGTTGAAGACAGAGATCTATGATACTGTTAATTGCTTTCATTCACAGGACATATTTATGACTACTTATTATTGTATAAAACTGTTTAAGGTTGTTATTATTTGTTTATGATATTTATGCTATTTTATTAGTTCAGTAATTAAAAAAATAGGGCTTAACATGAGTGATATATTAATAATGTAAGAAATGAATGTAGAATATTATAATACAAATTAACAGAAACATCACCGTTGTTTTACCAAACTGTTTCTCCATTCTGAACAGTTCTGTTACCGCCGTTTTACCAAACTGTTTCTTCATTTTAAAAAACTTCATTCCCACAGCTCAATTCTTAAAGCTTCATTCTCACAGCTCTTTTTGTCACCACCATCGCCGAAACAAACTGACCCTAAATCAATCAAAAATTATTGAGTTCTTACATTATTGTTTTTGAAAAAAAAAATTATAACAAAAATCACACTAAGACACGTCTTTTATGTTCCAAAGCCGCAAATAAGGTGCACGAAGGCGCAAACCTCTGAGCCTGGTGAGCCTTGAGCCTTACGTGCGCCTTTAACAACATAGCCGGCGGGGGTTTTGGCCGGCCACAAAGGGTCGGCCGCCCCCTCCAGTTCTCCCGTATGGGGCGGCTGCCGCTCGTAACCTCCTGCAAAGCGGGCGATTGTGGGTGGTTACCGCGTGTAACCACCCCCGTAATCTGTTGGGTCGTTCCCAATGTCGAGCGGGTGTATTTTGGACCAAAGAGCAGGCTCGGTATTTCCTAAAAATGGTGATCTGTGTGCCTTAAACGGAGCGATCATATTCTCCCAATTGGCAGTTATGGGGGGGGGGGGAATTACCGGGTCGCCCCTCTCCAAGCTTATAAATAGACCCCTCATCCTTCTCATTTCACTAACTTCGGATTTCGGGATTTCTACCGGAATTCATGTCTTTCTCTCTCTAACATTCTCTCTCTTGTTTTCTCTCCCCCATCAAAGGTCCACCGCCATCGTTCTCGCCGCCAAGGCAAAGCCCGTGGCCAACAGACTCTCCACCAAGTCGAAGGCCGCTTGAAGCCTCCTCCGTGCAATTCAGAGTTCGAAGGAAGTCGATCGCCCATCATCTGCCACCCCCGGCGTTAAAGAGTGCACCGTCTGCCGGATTCCCATCGTGCCAACTCAACCATCCGCCACCGATCGTCCATAAGTGCGCGAGCATTCTCCCGCAAGCCGAACACTGTATCTCTCTTTCCTCCTCAAGTTGTGACGAGGTGCGGTGGAGTAGGAACGTCGGGACGGGGAAAGGAGGGCCTTCCGGCATGGAGCCGACCTCACGGGAGGGCTGAGCGGCGGCGTGAGTGATGTGGAATCCTTCCGGATCGAGCACTCTCGCACGGAGAGGGGGAGAGGTGGCTAGGGAAAACAAAGGAGCTTAATAAATTTCCCAAAAAAACTGACCACCCAATATTCTCTCCAACCTCTTATACTATGAGGGGGAGACCACAACTAATAGCACATCCGCTAATAACACACCACACAAGAGTTCAAATACACATAATTAAACATACAATTGCATAATAGAAAACATCACTACTAATAATTAGGCCGTCTGGGGCATCCAGAGTGGGTCGAACTTCTCCAGCCATGCGATCCCGGGCTCGCCGGGGGTCCCTTCAGTCACGGTAGCTCTGTCCTCGATGCATCCTTCATCATTCGCCTCCACTTGAGAGTCACTCGACCTCGAGTGCTCGGGGTAAAGCAGCACGTACGGGTAGAAAGGAGACAAATCGCTCACGTTGAAGGTCTTGGAGATGTTGATGCTCGGCGGGAGGTCGACCACATAAGCGTTGTCATTGATCTTGCGGGAGATGGGGAAGGGGCCGTACTTCTTCGGCATGAGCATGTGATGGTGTCCCGCGGGAAGCCGCTCCTTGCGGAGGAAGACCATAACCAAGTCTCCTACCTCGAAAATCTTCTCGTGTCGGTGTTTGTCGGCCATAGTTTTATATTTGGCATTAGACTCAAGCAACTTGAGTCGGGTGTCGGCTTGGATGTCGCGGGTCTCTTCTGCTAGTTGTGTTGCCGCGGGAGGTGCCGTCGGTAGGCGGGCCAGGTCGAGCGCATGCCGGGGAGCTTTAGTGTAAACGACGGAGAAAGGCGTGCGACTGGTGGAGTTGTGCACTGCATTGTTATAAGCAAATTCAGCTTGTACGAGGGCGTGATCCCACTACTTCGGGCGGTATTGGCAAATGCAACGAACGAGGTTCCCCAAAGACTTGTTCACGACTTCGGTTTGGCCGTCCGTTTGAGGATGGGCGGAGCTACTAAACTGGAGGGAGGTATCAAACATCTTCCACAACATCATCCAAAAGTGGCCAAGAAACTTGGGGTCGCGGTCGGACGTGATAGTGGTTGGTACGCCATGCAAACGAACCACTTCCCGGAAGAAAAGCCGCGCAATGTGAGAAGCATCGGACGTCTTGCGGCAAGGAAGAAAGTGTGTCATCTTGGAGAAACGATCCACCACGACAAACACTGAATCGACTCCACGTTGCGTGCGCGGGAGGCCCAAGACGAAATCCATGGAGAGATTCTCCCAAACGCCAGAGGGGACTGGGAGGGGTGTGTAAAGCCCAGTGTTGTGTGCATGGACTTTGTACTGTTGCACACATAACACTTCCGAACGAAGTTCCCCACGTCCTTGGCCAACTGTGGCCAGAAATAGCGCTCCTGGAGACTATCAAGCGTCTTGTCTCGGCCCAGGTGGCCACTCAGCCCGCCACCATGCAAATCGCGAATGAGCTTTTCCCGCAAGGAGGTGCGGGGAATGCACAGGCGGTTGTCTTTAAGCAAGAACCCATCAAGTAATAGGAAGCCACCATGTGAGCCGCCCAACGAACAGGCGCGCCAAACCTCTTGGAAATCAGTGTCGTCGGCATATAAATCGGTGAGGGTATCAAAGCCGATGATCTCGTGATGCATGGTTGCTAACAAACAGCTCCGCCGGCTAAGTGCGTCGGCGACCACATTTGAAGTCCCCGGTTTGTGATGAATAATATATGGAAATCATTGGAGATAAGTGGTCCAACGGAGGTGCATGTCATCCATGCGCGTCTGACTGTTGATAAACTTGAGAGCTTGATGGTCCGTATACAAGATGAACTCCTTGTGTAGCAAGTAGTGCTCCCAATGCTTGAGGGCCCGGACGGCGGCATAGAATTCTTGATCATAAGCGGCCCATTTCCGTCAGGCATCACTTAGTTTCTCGCTGAAGAACGCAACCGGCCGCTTGTCTTGGGATAGGACCGCCACAACACCAATGCTGCTGGCGTCACTTTGCACCTCAAAGAGTTTATCAAAGCTGGGCAGCGCCAAGACCGGGGCCGAGCTAAGCTTCTGCTTGAGCAAGTTGAAGGACCGACTGGCCTCTTCCCCCCATAGGAACCGTCCCTTCTTCATGCAGTCGGTCATCGGTGACGAGAGGGTGCTGAAGTCACGAATGAACCTCCGGTAGAACGTGGCTAACCCATGGAATGACCGTAACTCCGAGAGGGTTGTGGGGGCCCGCCAATCTCATATAACTTGGATCTTCTCCTCATCAACCCGGATGTCGTCCGCGCCCACAATGAAGCCCAAAAAGTTCAGCCGCGGAGTGAGAAAGGTGCACTTTTTGAGGTGAATAAACAGTTTGTTCTCCGCCAACACCTCCAACACAGCACGCAGATGTGACAGGTGATCCGCTCTGCTCTTGCTGAAGATCAGAATGTCGTCAAAATAAACGACAACAGACTTTCCCAGAAATGGTCGCAGCACCTGTGTCATAAGGCACATAAAAGTGCTTGGAGCGTTAGATAATCCAAAAGGCATTACCTTCCACTCGAAGAGGTCGTCCGGCGTTTTGAAAGCCGTCTTCCACCCGTCACCAGGCTTGATGCGGATTTGGTGGTACCCGCTGCGGAGATCTATTTTGGAAAAGAACTGGGAGCCGTCCAACATGTCCAACATGTCATCGAGGCGAGGTAAGGGGAATGAGTACTTGATGGTGATCTGGTTGATCGCGCGGCTGTCGACGCACATCCGCCAGGAACCGTCCTTCTTGGGGACCAAGAGCGCTGGGACCCCACAGGGGCTGAGGATCTCGGATATGAATCCCTTCTTCAACAACTCTTCAACCTTCTCCCGTAAGACGTCGTGCTCCTTGGGGCTCATGTGGTAGTGAGGCAAGTTTGGGAGGCTAGAGCCCGGAATGAGGTCGATCTGGTACTGGATATCTCGAAGGGGAGGGGGATGGTCGGGTAAATACTCAGTCGTGATGGCGCGGAACTAGTGCAGCAAGGCTTGCACGTCCGGGGGTGCGGCTTCCGTCTCCTGCTCGCTAGTGGCGCACAATCCGTAGGGGACGAGGGCCACTACCTCCTTGGCCTCCGCAACGTCCCGCTCGAACAGAGAAGTGTCTTCGTGCATCACCAACAGACTGTGCCCCTTATTTGGTGGGGGGCTGGTTGCGGGTTTGTTGCCGACCCGGGCCACAATGTGTATCTTTTTGTCAGCCCAAGTGAAAGAGTATACATTTTTGCGGCCCTTGTACGAAACATCCGTATCATACTGCCACGGCCGCCCCAAGAGTAGGTGGCTCGCGTCCATCTCCACGACGTCGCACCAAACGTCGGCTCGGTAGTGCTTACCCATGGCGACGGGAACGTGCGAGCGGTGGGTGACCCACACTGAGGGCCCGCGCTGGATCCATCCAATGGAGTAGGGGTGCGGGTGAGGCTCGGTCGGTAGCTGCAAGTAGGAGACCAACCGCCTTGCGACAAAATTCTCGCAGATGTCGTTGTCAATGAGGACATCACAGATCTTTCCCTTGATGTTGCAGTAGCTCCGGAAAACATTGCTACGTTGGGCGTGTTCATCAAGCCGCGGTGTAAGAAGTAGGCGATGAACCACGCAAGCAGCGAAATCGCCCTCCTCGTCATACCCTTCAATGACCTCATCGGCCTCCCCCAAGTCATCTTCCCTCTCCTCGTTCGGTGCTACAGCGTGGACGGGCTGGCGAAGCAGGGGGAAACGGGAGGTGTAATGACCAGGTTGCTGATATTTGAAACATGTTCCCGCCGGTGCGCAGTCAGGTGCCCGACCCTTTGGTGCGGAAGATGAGGCCAGCACCTCCTTGCCGGTAAAGTCCCGGCTACTAGAACCCGAAGCATCCATCCAAGGACGGCGAGAGGTCGCTCGGTGTAGCGGCGCTGCTGTCTTCTCCATTTGCTCAGCCTTGAGAGCCATGTTGTAAGTCTCATCCACCGTGCGCAAAACATGCAATCCAATCTTCTCACGTAGGGACGGACGTAGCCCATGTAGGAAACGAGTGACTCGTTGGCCATCCGTCTCGGTTAAGCCGTTGCGGTCCGCAAGTCGGCTGATCTCAGCTAGGTACTCCGTGACCGTCTGACTTCCCTGCGAGCAACTCTGGTAGAACTGAAACAAGTGCTGGTCGTAGTCGGGTGGGAGAAAGCTATTCCACAACAATTTCTTCATCTTTAGCCATGTGCGGACGGGGGCCTTGCCTTGGCGGTTGCGATTGAGTTGAAGTTGGTCCCACCAAACCGCCGCGCCTGATTTAAGGCGGTAAGAGACCATCTTCACTTGACGATGTTCGTCGAGCTCGGCCATTTCAAAGAAACGCTCGACTTCTGAAAGCCAATCGAGGAAGTCCTCGATGCCCAGGTTGCCGAATAAATGGGGGATGTCCGCCGGCAGACGGTACCCCTGTGGATACTGCGGTGGCGGTTCACGCCAGGGAGGAGGGTGGCGCCATCGGGAAACTCCTCCTCGGAGCTGGAGTCGGAACGTGGAATGGCAGGGCGGGGAGGGACTGGCGTCGCTCGACCACGTCGATACTGTCGCCCGTAGAAAGGATCCGTCGGAGGAGCCATTGGGGCGTTGGGATCGGCGGGAGGCGGCGGCTGCGGGTTGCCGAGTGCGGTGGTGAGGGCGGCGAGCTGGGCGGTTATGCCATTAATGGCCGCCCCGAGGGCTGTGTCATCTCGCGGGTTGTCGCCCATCCACGCGACGACGACCCCGTGCGCGAACTGAAAGGGAGGAACGACGCCGAGCATAGAAGTCGGCGCCTGGCTCTGATACCAACTGGCGTAGGAACACCGAGATGGGGAAAGGAGGGCCTTCTGGCCTGGAGCCGACCTCACGGGAGGGCAGAGCGGCGGCGTGAGGGACGCGGAATCCTTCCGGATTGAGCACTCTCGCACGGAGAGGGGGAGAGGTGGCTAGGGCAAACTAAGGAGCTTCATAAATTTCCCAAAAAACTAACCACCCAATATTCTCTCCCACCTCTTATACTATGAGGGGGAGACCACAGCTAATAGCACATCCGCTAATAGCACACCACACAAGAGTTCAAATACACATAATTAAACATACAATTGCATAATAGAAAACATCACTACTAATAATTAGGCGGTCCGGGGCATCCAGAGTGGGTCGAACTTCTTCAGCCATGCGATCCCGGGCTCGCAGGGGGTCCCTTCAGTCACGGTAGCTTCGTCCTCGATGCATCCTTCATCATGCAGTATATCGCCCTCAATTCTCCAAGAGAGGCTTTGTAATATCGACCGATCTAGTGGAGTTCCTGTCGGCACATCCCCGACCGTGGTTTTTCACCCTATTCAGAGGTTTTTCCATGTAAAAAGACTCGTCTCGTCTATGATCTATTTTTGTGACTGTTTGTGAAACCGACCACTCTAAAAGCTAAGACGGTCCAGTTAGTCTGCTCCATCAAGAGCGCTGCCACAGACCGCAACAACTCCGATTTTATATTCTATGCTACTGCAGTATAGCTCATCAAGGAAAAGTTTCAATGTCTGCTCTAAAAATCTTAAGTTACAAGCAATGATGTAGCAATGACAATCGGTCTGCCTAACCAAGGAGAGAATGTGGAGATTAAGGAAGAAAACGAACCGGATAATACCTTCCCGCGAAAATAAAATCCTCAACCTCTCCACGCCACATGTCAAAATCGCACGGGCCCTGGACCTGGATCTAAATCTGGGGCCCCGACTGAAAAATTCTCAACAAACAGAGCATAAGTGATAAATAGCCCTAGTACCAAACTGTACTAAAACAGAGCAAGTTCAAATGTCAATGCACCCGTAGGCACCTCCAAAAACATGACAACAAGACATTATCATAGGAATTTGCAAATTTTGGACATAGATCCAGCAAGCTATTTGCACCAGCAACCCAAGTAAATTGAACGACAAAGAGAAATGCAAGGAGAAGAACGTAAATGGTTACTTCTCTTCTTCTTGTTTTTCTGTTTGTGGGCATTGATGGCAGAAATTAGAAGGTTCACAGCCACAGCCACAAGCCCAGCCGCCCCCGTGAAAACCAGTATCCTGTTCGCCCTCCTCGCCTTCGCCATGAACAGAGAATTCGCAAAGGCAGCACCAAAGCGGCCTCAGAAACCCGTGACACGATTAGGCTTTGATTTCTGGTGAGCGCGGAGTTCACAGCCCTAGGCACAGTTACTGGTCTAAGAACCAGGGAAAAACATCCAAATCAGTGAAATCAGTGAAATCAGTGAAATCAGTGAGTTAAACATATCATTTTAATTGTGAGCTGAAAGCCAGAAAGGCTCCCCTAATGCGTCTAAAAAGCTGGACCGGACAGGGCTTAGGCCGGGCCGGTCGGATCCAGGTTTTTTGTCAATTGGGCTTGGCCCGGGCTCAGCTTGAGTCAGGCCGGGCCGGGCTCCGGCTCCAGCTCAAAGAGGGGGTTGATCCGGCCCCGGGTCGTGTCATTACTGTTGAAACTGAAAACTAGGTCTCTTGTGGAATTCACCCTTGGGGAAGGGGTGATCTCACCCTTTTCTCCTGCAAGCCAAATGACAAAAGAAAACTGACTCAAGGGTTCGGCGTGGAGGTCTCACCACACACCCGGAAGATCTTGGAGCGCTTCCCCTCCTTAGCCAAAGGTCAAGCTAAAGCTACCTCAGAAAGTGCTAGAAGACTGGGGAACAAGTAAGCATGCCTTCTCGCACTCATTCGTCCAGGACGGAACTCAGGGCCTCTGACCCGACCCCGAGATACAAATACAAGTCCTCCCCTTCCTTCAGCCCTTGGAGCAGCGGAGTCTGGGTCAGCTGCCTCTTCAGGGCCTGGAATGCCTCCTCGCACTCATTCGTCCACTCGAACTTTTGCCCCGCCCCCCTTAGTGTCTTGAAGAAGGGGGAGCATTTCTCCCCAGCTCGGGAGAGGAATCTGCTCAATCCTGCCAGCTTCCCTGTTAACCGTTGCACCTCTTTAGCATTTTGTGGTGACCCTAGTTCCATGATGGCCTTGACCTTGTCAGGATTTGGCTCGACCCCCGCGGGGGTGAGGGGATGCCCCAAGAACTTTCCCATGCTGGCCCCGAAAACGCACTTCAGTGGATTCAGCCGCATCTTTTATTTGCCCAGGGTGGCGAAGGTTTCCTTCAGGTCCTGGAGGAGAGAGTCCACGTCCTGACTCTTGATCATGAGGTTGTCTACGTACACCTCCAGGTTCCTCCCCTTCTGTTCCCGGAAGACCCTGTCCATCGTCTTCTGGTATGTTGCCCCTGCATTCTTCAACCCAAAGGGCATCATTTTGTAGCAGTAGCACCCATCCCCGTGATGAACTAGACATCCTTGATGTCCGGGGGTGCATCCTGATCTGGTGGTAACCTGAAAATGTATCTAAGACACTCATTACAGGAAAACCGACGGCTGAGTCAACCAACGCGTCGATCCGAGGCAAGTTATAACACTACTTAGGGCATGATTTATTAAGTAAAGAAAAATCAACACACATACGCCACCGACCGTCTCCTTATTTAACCATAATAATATTGGAGACTCAGTCGTGGTACTGTATTTCAGATACAAAGCCGGCCTTGAGGAGTTTGGCCACCTCCTCCCTGATGGGCTCGTCCAGCTTGTCTGCGGTGGACCTCTTCTTTTGCTGGACGGGGCATGCTCCCAGGTCCAGGTTGAGGCGGTGGCAAGCCACGTCTGCGTCATGTAACGTCCCGATTCGCGCTAGGCCCCCATGCGAGTTTTGAGTCAGGAGGGCAGGCTTGAGTCCAGGAAAGTGGAGGAAAAAGGGCGGCACTTGTGAACTGGAGAAGTTAGTCCAAAGCGGGTTTCACGCCCTGGGTCACGGGCGTGACTACAGGTACTCGAGTAGCTGCCGAGGCTACTCGAGTAGTGTTCAAAACACTCGAGTAAAATGGGTTACACGCCCTGGGTCATGGGCGTGACCCAGGGGCGTGACTGCAGGTACTCGAGTAGCTGTCGAGGCTACTCGAGTAGTTTTCAAAATACTCGAGTAAAATGGGTTACATGCCCTGGGTCACGGGCGTGACCCAGGGGCGTGACTGCAGGTACTCGAGTAGCTGCCGAGGCTACTCGAGTAGTGTTCAAAACACTCGAGTAAAATGGGTTACACGCCCTGGGTCATGGGCGTGACCCAGGGGCGTGACTGCAGGTACTCGAGTAGCTGTCGAAGCTACTCGAGTAGTTTTCAAGATACTTGAGTAAAATGGGTTACACGCCCTGTGTCACGGGCGTGATCTAGGGACGTGACTGAAGGTACCGAGTAGCTGCCGAGGCTACTCGAGTAGTTTTCAAAATTCTCGAGTAAAATGGGTTACAAGCCCTGGGTCACGGGCGTGACCCAGGGGCGTGACTTAAGGTACTCGAGTAGGTGCTTAAGGTACTCGAATAGGTGGTTGGTTCTCGAGTGAGAGGGTTACACGCCCCAGGTCACGGGCGTGACCATGGGCGTGACCAGGGCGTGTTCCGTCGTGTCGAGTATTAAATCGGCATTGTAACCGCCTGTAATGCTTCGCTTGAGCGGGACACGGGTAAGGACACGGGCGTGTCCCTACCCGTGTCACATTATACATATATAAGGAACAGTGGAAAACCCTAGTGATTTCACTCTTCTTCCCAGCCATATTTTTCTGAGAGAAGTCATGTGGAGAAGGAGAGTTTGCTGGAGGAAGATCTAGGGAAGGAGATCTGTCATCGCCGTAAAAGAGAGGATGCCGCCGCGAAGAATCACAAGGTCTATGGCCGGAAATGGAACTGCTGGAAATGAAGTGAGTTTCCTACCCTCTCCCTTGGTGCTAGATTCATAGTTATTTTCCTAGGCGAGATATCGACTCAAGAGAGTCTTGATGGAGAGGAGGAGTTTTCTAGGAAAGGTCATGGTAGGACTTGTGTCCTAGGTTTTAGATCTCTTCAACCACTCCCTTCTTCTATGTGATGATAGGGGATGGTTTCGTGAGGGGTATTGGCCTCTTGAGGTTGAATAAGGGAGGAGGTTTTCTGGAATGACTTGGGAAGATCGCCTTGAGGAGGAAGATGAACCGATGTCGTTCATTCCGCCTTAAGATGCGTGCAGAATCTGTATTCTGCGCGCAGCGAACTTCGTGGCCATTTTTAGGTATGATATGCTCAGATCTGGGCTTTCGGCTAAACACGAAAGTTGAAGCCCTTGAAAATACCTTTCCAACGAATGGCTGCACGACTTCAGGTGAAGTCTATAGCCACGGGCAAGCCTGGACGAAAATGACATTCGATAAATCCTGGATGCAGAATTGTGTTCTATGCGCAGCGGACTTTGAAGCCAAAATAGGATACATTCAAATCTGGGTTGTGGGCTGAATATAAAAATTGTAACCCATGAAAAGACCTTTCCATCGAGTTATTACACGTCTTCGCCGGATTTTTGTAGCCTCAGGAATCTCCGGTTGAAGTTGTTGTCCAGATTCAATCTGCACTTAAAATTCTGGGTTTTTATATAATATGGATTTGGGTTTGGTGAAATCGATGTTGCAAATTAGCTTGAGGTTTTGATGAAATATTTCACAATTAACCACCGTAATGCTATGAATGATGAATCTTGTTAATTAGATTTCATACAACTAATTGTGAAGCAAGCTTTATTGAATGAATTGACTTGATAGAATTTGGTAAGTTGTTATAGATGCAAATCTTGTTATATCATGTTGGAAGCAGATTTCTTACAATCGAATTGCGATGCAAGATTACTTGAACGGAATGACTTGATAGAAATTTGTAGATTATTACATGCGCATCATATATGTATTATGTTGGGATCATTTGGGATGTCTAATGGGATGATATGTTATGGCCATGTGTATGTTCGATTGATGAATGAAATTTAGTAGTCCAATACTTAGAGCGTCGGCTCCCTATGGGTAGTATTGGGAAGGGATGTAAGTGCGGTGTTGACCGTCGCAAGCTTGGATAGCTTGAGATGAGACAACGAACGGTTGGGCTTGGTCCTCGGTGTTCACGTCCCGGGGCTCCTTCCGTGTTAGGTGGATGGTTGGGCTTGGTCCTCGTGCCTTCATCCGAGGCTCCTTCCAAGCCACAATGATGTGGAATTTGCATGTGGTGTGAGTCGACACGCGGTGTCGTAATCCTGGGTTAAGGATAGTGTGACAGGTCTACGGGCTCGCCAATCGTCACACCGACGGGAGTTGACAGTTAGACTTTGGGCGGTTGGGCTTGGTCCTCGGTGTTCACGTCCCGGGGCTCTTTCCGTGCCAGGTGAACGGTTGGGCTTGGTCCTTGTGCTCACTCCGAGGCTCCTTCCGGGTCACACAAGGTCAGTTCGGGGCTTGGTCCTCGGCGCACATCTACCCGAGGCTCCCGCTGGGCCATAGTACGCATGGGCTCCGCTGTTGTGTTGTTAGCGTTGAGGCGTACAGAGGCCTATGTGAAGTAGTGTGGATAACCGCCTAGTAGTAGAGACGCTCGCTCTACTATCACCGCCTGGCCACGGCGGCTGATGCCTGAGAGGTTAGCTACTTGCTTGAAAAGAGGGAACTAATGGTCTATGTCGACATAGCGGTTGTATGGGTGTGCATGGGTGAGTCATTGCATAGCATACATACTATTTCATATAATTGCACAACAAGATCCTCATCGTATATGTTTGTATGGGAACTCTTATACGATGAGTTACTTTAAGCAAATTGACACTTAACTTATAAGCTTGTATGGGCATCTGTATAAGTTAAGTTACTTACCTGCTGTAGTTTTCTTACACTTGATGTTATACTAGCTCTTGTAGAATTGTTAGTTTATACATTGATAGCTCTTGTAGAACTGCTAAATTATACATTGATACTCATGTACCTTGCCACCTGTCTGTACCTTTTATACTTATTATATATTGTACTATTGTTCCTTTTTTCCCGCCCGGTGCCGAGGAGTCGCCGGGGGAGCAGATGTGAAACCACTTAGTCGTTTCGACTAACGGTTGCTACGTCTCTCTTTTTAGGAGGCCACCCCGCAGGTAGAATAGCAGCAGGCGTTGCAGCAGGACAGCCAGGCCAGGACGACAGGGCCTGAGGGGACGGTTCCTTCGCTACCGTCGGTTACGGATGTTAGTATTTTGATACTCTGATGTAGCCCGTTTGAGCAATGTTTAGCTGTACTCTGATATATTGTAGAAGCATGTATTAGCTTGTCCTGTATTGATGTATTCAGACTATATGCTTAATGTGGATTTGACTTCTCTGCTTATTATATTTTGGTTGGGTTGGCATGTTATATTGATATTGTTGTAGCCGGCAGAATAGGTGTCTTGGGGTACAGGTTAGCCCGTGTGCTAATGCTACCGCAAGGCGGCTGTTCCAGGCATAAGACTCCCCCTTCGTACCGTATTTTGGGATCCGGAAGGGGGGTCTTACAAATGGTATCAATTTGCCACGATCCTCAACTAAGAAGTCATTCAACAATGGTGCCACCCCCGTTCGATTAGTCAGCTTGGGGACAAACTGACTTAGCGGAAGCAGTGGTGTGCCCATATGTAATTCACATTAAGTTGTCCAACTTTGACCTTAAGTTTAGCCAACCTGACCACAAATTTGTCGTGTACGTGTAGGTTCCACTGCATGTTGAGCCGATGGGGGGGGGGGGGGGTACTCCTACCCCTCCCATACCCACTCAGTTCCAACAGTCTGAGTTGGGGTAGACACTCATCGCCATTCTTGATGCTTTTAAGGCGCAACAGCCTCCGATGCAACAACAGGCCCCGGGCTCTAACTGGCTGAGCACCTTCCGGGCTCTCCCCCCTCCTGTCTATCGTGGGACGGAGTCAGCCGTATGTACGGAGGAATGGCTCGACACAGTAGAAGAGCTATTGGCTGGTATCCGTTGCCCAGCCAACATGGCCGTGTCATTGGCAGTGTCCGTCTTGGAGTTACATGCTAAGAGGTGGTGGAAGTACCTTATGGGCTCTACCTTCCATGACCGAGTCTATACAGAGATAAGCTGGAGCGAATTTTTGGGTGTTTTCTTGGAGCACTTCATTCCTACTTCGGCCCGAGATGAGCTTGACCAGAGGTTTCTACTACTGAACCAGGGATCAAACTCAGTTACGGAATACCAGCGGGAATTATAGCATCTCGCAAGGTTTGCGAACTCTTACGAGTTGGACGATAGAGGTTATGCCAAACGTTTCTACAAAGGGCTGCGAGATCCCCTAAAGCAGTCCCTTTTGTTTATAGCGTTTGGAAGTTTGGCGGAGATTATTGACATGACGAAGAGGTTGGAGGCGGATCACTTGAGTAGTGGCAAGAGGCCTGCAGAAGGCATTATGGAGGCCGGTCCGAGCAATAGGAGGACACAGGATCGTAGAGGAGGAGGGGGATATTAGAGGGGTGGAGGGCGTTTCCACCGAAACTATAGAGTGGAGCACCTAGTCCAGCAGCCGGCCGCGCTGCCTCCACCACCACAGGCTCAGTAATTTCGGCAACCAGAGGGGCGTCGTGGGTTGGTGTGTTTCAAGTGTAATGAACCGGGCCACATTAGACGCTACTGCCCACAGCTGTATGGGAACGTCCCTCCTGCTCTCCCTCCAGCAGCCCCACGAGGACGGGGATATATGCGTGGTCGAGGACGAGGACCGCTAAGAGGAAACCCCGGCCCGATCCGGGATCAGGTGTATGCGCTGGACATGGCGCAAGAGCGGAATCCCCAGGATATTATAGCTGGCACCGTAGTAATCGGTGGGAAGACGGCCTATGCGCTGTTCGATACCGGTACCTCACACTCTTTCGTGTCCGAAGATTTCATCAAAGGTATGGAGGGCATACAATACTTTTCTAGAATAGCCCGACGAGTGCGCCTCCCGGATGGCTCGGAGATGATCGCTACTGCCAAGTGCGAGTTTGAGATATTTATTGAAGGAAGGTCTTTCGATACGCCTGCCACGGTCCTGAAGATGCCGGAGTTCGACATCATTTTGAGCATGGCGTGGTTGAATTGGCACTTCGCGAGGATCGACTGCGCAGAGAAGAAGATCTATTTGAGGCATGGGGACACCGAGGTTATCTTCCAAGGTATTAATTTCGCACCCCGTATGCTCTTATCTTCAGTTCGGGCTGTAAAGGCCCATATTAAAGGGGATGAGGTCTTCATGATCTGGTTTGAGTTGAAGGAGGTAGCATTGGAGGTAAAAGATGTTCGGGTAGTGCGAGACTTCCCTGAGGTGTTCCCAGAGAAACTACCAGGGTTACCCCCTCATAGAGAAGTCGATTTCTGGATTAACCTAGTACCGGGTGCCAAGCCTGTATCCAATGCCCCTTACCGAATGGCCCCGAAGGAACTCACGGAGTTTAGAGTTCAATTGCAAGAATTGGTGGAGTCAGTGTTCGTTCGCCCCAGTTCGTCACCCTGGGGAGCCCCTGTATTGTTTGTGAAGAAGAAGGATGGAACCCTGCGCTTGTGTATAGACTATCGGGAACTCAACCGGCTGACGGTGCGGAACACTTATCCGCTACCTCGGATCGACGAGTTGTTCGATCAACTAGTGGGAGCGCATTGGTTTTCTAAGCTGGACCTACGCTCGGGATACTATCAGTTGAGGATACAGGAGGAGGGCATCCAGAAGACGGCCTTCAGTTCAAGATATGGGTTGTATGAGTTCACGGTAGTGCCATTTGGGCTCACAAATGCCCCTTCAGCTTTCATGAGCCTGATGAACAAGGTATTCGAACCCTATTTGGACATCTTCATCATCGTCTTCATCGACGATATACTGGTCTACTCAAAGACGGAGGAGGAGCATACCGAGCACCTAGCCTTAGTTCTGAAGAAATTAAAAGAGCACGCTTTGTTCGCCAAGTTCAGCAAATGCGAATTTTGGCTCAAAGAGGTTGCCTTCTTAGGCCATGTAATCAGTGGAGCTGGACTAGCGGTGGATCCGGCCAAGGTGCGTGCCGTGAAGGAATGGTCGCCCTTGAAATCGACTTCCGATGTACGGAGTTTTCTTGGACTTGTCGGGTACTACTGCAAGTTCGTAAAAGGATTCTCCAAGATTGCCCTTCCTCTTACCTCCTTGACGAAGAAGGGTGTGCCATTTGAGTGGACACCTCAATGTGAAGCAGCATTTCAAGAGTTGAAGGATAGACTTACCTCCGCCCCCATCCTTGCACTTCCATCTGGGAAGGAAGAATTTCAAGTTTACACGGACGCGTCATATCAAGGGATGGGAGCGGAATTGATGCAGCACGGGCATGTGATTGCTTATGCTTCAAGACAACTGGAGAAGCATGAAATCAATTACCCGGTTCACGATTTGGAGTTGGGAGCAGTGATGTTCTCTTTGAAGGTTTGGAGGCACTATCTATACGACGTCCTCTGCGAGATCTTTTCGGATCATAAAAACTTGAAGTATGTTCACACACAGAAGGAGTTGAACTTGAGGCAACGATGGTGGTTAGAATTTCTATGCGACTATGAGTTTACCATAAACTACCACCCCAGAAAGGCGAACTCGGTGGCTGATGCGTTGATTAGAAAAGTGTCAGGCTCTAGCCCAGAGTCTCGGTTGATGAGCATGGAGTTGGCTCGGATGATCAAAGAGATGGATATTACCTTGATATTCAAGGCTCCTTCGGCAGAGTATACAGAATTTTTGGCAAGCATGAGCATAATTTGTGATATTCGGGACCAGATTCGGGTGGAGCAAGGAATGGATGCGGCTTTGGCCCCGACAATTAAATCAATAGAAGAAGGAACTACCGACGAGTATACACTCAAAGACGACCTCGTTTACTTTCGCGGCCGGCTCTACATTCCCAAGGGCGGTAAAATCCGGGAGGATATCTTGAGAGAGGCACATAGCTCTCAATATTCAGTGCACCCGGGTATTGTTAAGATGTACGCCGGTTTGCGGAATACCATGTGTTGGCTGGGAATGAAGAAGGATGTCCGGTATTATGTTACTCATTGTGAAGCCTGTCAAAGAGTGAAGGCTGAATGCAGGAGTCCCGATGGTTTGTTGCAGTTGTTGCCCATCCCCGAATGGAAGTTCGAGGATATCTCCATGGACTTTGTCCATGAGCTACCTCTCTCACGCTCCGGGAATGATTCGGTGTGGGTTATTGTCGATCGGCTGACAAAAGTAGCCCGATTCATTCCCATGAAGAAAGAGTCTCACGTGGATGTCTTGGTACGCCTCTTCGTGGAGCAATTTGTACGATATCACGACGTGCCTAAGACGATCGTTTCTGGCCGTGATGGTCGCTTTACTTCCAATGAGTGGAAGGCGGTACAGGCGTATTTGGGCTCACACCTTACCTTCAGCACCGCATTTCATCCTCAGACGGACGGGCAGTCTGAAAGGACCATTAGGAAATTGGAGGATCTGCTGAGATTATATGTGTTGGATAGGGGTGAGCCGTGGGAAAGACTCATACCACTGGTGGAATTCTCCTACAACAATAGTCATCAAGCGAGCATCGGTATGACACCTCATGAAGCGCTTTATGGTAGAAGGTGCAGGACCCCCTTGTCTTGGGTGTAGGATGAAGATCCGAAGACATTGGGAAATGAATATATAGATGATACTGATGCAACGGTCAGATTGATACGGGATCGCATGTTGGAGGCTCAAAGTCGGCAGACGAAGTATTACAATGCAAAGCACCAGATGGTGGAGTTCCAAGTGGGTGATAAAGTGTTTCTCAAGATTCGGCTGATGCATGGAGTGTCGCGGGTGTGTGGAGTGAAAAAGCTCAGCCCAAGATATGTTGGGCCTTATACCATACTGGAAAGGATTAACCCGTTGGCCTATCGGTTGGAGTTACCACCAGAACTAGAGAACCTCCACGACGTGTTCCATGTGTCATCACTTCGAAAGATGCTGTTACGGCTCGATCAATATACCCCCACTACTAATGGTGCAGTGGCGTCGGATAGGTCTGTGCGACTAGAGCCGGTGCGGATTGTTGACAACGAGACAAGAATATTGCGCCGCAAAAGTGTTCCCTTGGTGAAGGTACAATGGCCCAATCATGGGAAGGAAGAGTTTACCTGGGAGCCGGTGGACTTGATGCAAAAACACTACCCGAGATTATTTTCTCTAGGTAATTTTGTTTAAAGGCATATTTATTTTCTGTATTCTTGTCTTCCCCATAGCCCTAGCCTGATTTCGGGGACGAAATCTTTTATTTTATTTATAGGATTTATAACGTCCCGATTCGCGCTAGGCCCCCATGCGAGTTTTGAGTCAGGAGGGCAGTCGTGAGTTCAGGAAAGTGGAGGAAAAAGGGCAACACTTGTGAACTGGAGAAGTTAGTCCAGAGCGGGTTTCATGCCCTGGGTCACGGGTGTCACCCAGGGGCGTGACTGCAGGTACTCGAGTAGCTGCCGAGGCTACTCGAGTAGTGTTCAAAACACTCGAGTAAAATGGGTTACACGCCCTGGGTCACAGGCGGGACCCAGGGGCGTGACTGCAGGTACTCGAGTAGCTGCCGAGGCTAATCGAGTAGTTTCAAAATACTCGAGTAAAATGGGTTACACGCCCTGGGTCACGGGCGTGACCCAGGGGAGTGACTGCAGGTACTCGAGTAGCTGCCGAGGCTACTCGAGTAGTGTTCAAAACACTCGAGTAAAATGGGTTACACGCCCTGGGTCACGGGCGTGACCCCGGGGCGTGACTGCAGGTACTCGAGTAGCTGCCGAGGCTAATCGAGTAGTTTTCAAAATACTCGAGTAAAATGGGTTACACGCCCTGGGTCACGAGCGTGACCCAAGGGCGTAACTGAAGGTACTCGAGTAGCTGCCGAGGCTACTCGAGTAGTTTTCAAAATTCTCAAGTAAAATGGGTTACACGCCCTGGGTCACAGGAGTGACCCAGGGGCGTGACTTAAGGTACTCGAGTAGGTGCTTAAGATACTCGAGTAGGTGGTTGGTTCTCGAGTGAGAGGGTTACACGCCCCAGGTCACGGGCGTGACCATGGGCGTGACCAGGGCGTGTTCTGTCGTGTCGAGTATTGAATCAGCATTGTAACGGCCTGTAACGCTTCGCTTGAGCGGGACACGGGTAAGGACATGAGCGTGTCCCTACCCGTGTCACATTATACATATATAAGGAACAGTGGAAAACCCTAGCGATTTCACTCTTCTTTACAGCCGTATTTTTCTGAGAGAAGTCCTGTGGAGAAGGAGAGTTTGCTGGAGGAAGATCTAGGGAAGGAGATCTGCCATCGCCGTAAAGGAGAGGATGCCGCCGCGAAGAATCACAAGGTCTATGGCCGGAAATGGAACCGCTGGAAATGAAGTGAGTTTCCTACCCTCTCCCTTGGTGCTATATCTATAGTTATTTTCCTAGGCGAGATGTCGACTCAAGAGAGTCTTGATGGAGAGGAGTTTTCTAGGAAAGGCCATGCTAGGACTTGTGTCCTAGGTTTTAGATCTCTTCAACCACTCCCTTCTTCTATGTGATGATAGAGGATGGTTTCGTGAGGGGTATTGGCCTCTTGAGGTTGAATAAGGGAGGAGGTTTTCTGGAATGACTTGGGAAGATCACCTTGAGGAGGAAGATGAACCAATGCCGTTCATTCCGCCTTAAGATGCGTGCAGAATCTGTATTCTGCGTGCAGCGAACTTCGTGGCCATTTTTAGGTGCGATATGGCCAGATCTGGGCTTTCGGATAAACATTAAAGTTGAAGCCCTTGAAAATAACTTTCCAACGAATGGTTGCACAACTTCAGGCGAAGTCTGTAGCCACGGGAAAGCCTGGACGAAAATGACATCCGATAAATCCTGCATGCAGAATTGTGTTCTGTGCGCAGCAGACTTTGAAGCCAAATTCAAATAGGATACATTCAAATCTGGGTTGTGGGCTGAATATTAAAGTTGTAACCCATGAAAATACCTTTCCATCGATGGATTACACGTCTCCTCCGGATTCTTGTAGCATCGGGAATCTCCGGTTGAAGTTGCTGTCCAGATTCAATCTGCACTTAAAATTTTGGGTTTTTATATAATATGGATATGGGTTTGGTGAAATCAATGTTGCAAATTAGCTTGAGATTTTGATGAAATATTTCACAATTAACCACCATAATGCTATGCATGATGAATCTTGTTAATTAGATTTCATACAACTAATTGTGAAGCAAGCTTTATTGAATGAATTGACTTGATAGAATTTGGTAAGTTGTTATAGATGCAAATCTTGTTATATCATGTTGGAAGCAGATTTCTTACAATCGAATTGCGATGCAAGATTACTTGAACGGAATGACTTGATAGAAATTTGTAGATTATTACATGCGCATCATATATGTATTATGTTGGGATCATTTGGGATGTCTTATGGGATGATATGTTATGGCCATGTGTATGTTCGATTGATGAATGAATTTTAGTAGTCCAATACTTAGAGCGTCGGCTCCCTATGGGTAGTATTGGGAAGGGATGTAAGTGCGGTGTTGACCGTCGCAAGCTTGGATAGCTTGAGATGAGACAACAGACGGTTGGGCTTGGTCCTCGGTGTTCACGTCCCGGGGTTCCTTCCGTGCCAGGTGGATGGTTGGGCTTGGTCCTTGTGCCTTCATCCGAGGCTCCTTCGAAGCCACGATGATGTGGAATTTGCATGTGGTGTGAGTCGACACGCGGTGTCGTAATCCTGGGTTAAGGATAGTGTGCCAGGTCTACGGGCTCGCCATTCGTCACACCGACGGGAGTTGACAGTTAGACTTTGGGCGGTTTTGCTTGGTCCTCGGTGTTCACGTCCCGGGGCTCCTTCCGTGCCAGGTGAATGGTTGGGCTTGGTCCTTATGCTCACTCCGAGGCTCCTTCCGGGTCATACAAGATCAGTTCGGGGCTTGGTCCTCGGTGCACATCTACCCGAGGCTCCCGCTGGGCCATAGTACGCATGGGCTCCGCTGTTGTGTTATTAGCGTTGAGGCGTACAGAGGCCTATGTGAAGTAGTGTGGATACCCGCCTAGTAGTAGAGATGCTCGCTCTACTCTCACCGCCTAGCCACGACGGCTGATGCCTGAGAGGTTAACTACTTGCTCAAAAAGTGGGAACTAATGGTCTATGTCGACATAGCGGTTGTATGAGTATGCATGGGTGAGTCATTGCATAGCATACATACCATTTCATATCATTGCACAACAAGATCCTCATCGTATAAGTTTGTATGGGCACTCTTATTCGATGAGTTACTTTAAGCAAATCGACACTTAACTTATAAGCTTGTATGGGCATCTGTATAAGTTAAGTTACTTACCTACTGTAGTTTTCTTACACTTGATGTTGTACTAGCTCTTGTAGAATTGTTAGTTTATACATTGATAGCTCTTGTAGAACTGCTAAATTATACATTGATACTCATGTACCTTGCCACCTGCTTGTACCTTTTATACTTATTATATATTGTACTATTGTTCCTTTTTTCCCACCCGGTGCCGAGGAGTCACTGGGGGAGCGGATGCGACACCACTTAGTTGTTTCAACTAACGGTTGCTACGTCTCCCTTTTTAGGAGGCCACCCCGCAGGTAGAACAACAGCAGACATTGCAGCAGGACACCCAGGCCAGGATGACAGAGCCTGAGGAGACGGTTCCGTCGCTACCGTCGGTTACGAATGTTAGTATTTTGATACTCTGATGTAGCCCGTTTGGGCAATGTTTAGCTGTACTCTGATATATTGTAGAAGCATGTATTAGCTTCTCCTTTATTGATATATTCGGACTATATGCTTAATGTGGATTTGACTTCTCTGCTTATTATATTTTGGTTGGGTTGGCATGTTATATTGATATTGTTGTAGCCGGCGGAATATGCGTCTTGTGGTACAGGTTAGCTCATGTGCTAATGCTACCGCAAGGCGGCTGTTCCGGGCATAGGACTCCCCCTTCGTGCCGTGTTTTGGGATCCGGAAGGGGGGGGGGGTCTTACACGTCAACCCCCGTCATCTATGTTGCGCTCAATGCAAAGATGTCCACATTGTTTTGGATGCATGACAACATCTTGCCCTGAGCCTCCGGGGTCAGCCCCTCACTGACGCGAACCTTCTCCACCCTACTTCCAAGGGTAAGAACTTCCATCTCCACCACCACTTCTGCAGCCTCCAGCCTGGACTGCTCCCCCCATTCTCGGACATCCCTCTCCTCCGGGACAAGAACCTCCGCTTCCACCTCTTCCTCCGTGACCATCGCCTCTGCCAATTCCTCCTGGTCTCCTCCTGAAACCACCTGGGTACAACTCTCTTCTATTTCCATCCCCTCTCTGCCAGCCTCCTGCTCCGCCTCCTCCATTCTTCGCTCTATCTCCTTGGCCCCTTCCTTCGAGGAGATAGAGTTCACGGTGGTGACATAACACTCCCTCTCTACTTTGGGGTCACCCTGAACTTGGACCTGGATCCACTCAGCGTTGAACTTCAGACAATGGTGGAAGGACGAGGGGCCGCAGCGAAAAGCGCTGATGAGGGGCCTTCCGAAGATGGCATTGTAGCAACTGGGGGCATCCACGATGACAAATCGGCAGTTCCGTGACTGCCCCCTAAGGTGACGTGGAGACCCACTCCTCCTTCTACCTCCTTCCTCTCGCCCGAAAACCCAAACAAGGGGCCATCTAAAGCCAACACCCTCTTAGCCTCCACTTTCATCGCTTCGAACGCCTTCTTGAAGATGATGTTGACGGAGCTCCCATTGTCAATGAGGATCCTAGAGACTGTGAAATTCTCGACAGCCGTCTGGATGACCAGTGCATCACAGAAGGGATCTTCATGATCCGACATATCATTCCTTGAGAAAGTAATCTTCTCTTCTAGGGGTGGGGTCTAGAATATGGAGCCAACTCTCTGATAGTACATGGTGTGGAGGATCGCCTTCCGAGAAGCCTCACCCCCCCATGGATCACTCTGATCCCTCCCCAGGTCCCGACGTCCACCCGGTCTTCACATCGATCCTCCTCCGCCCGAGGTAGGACCTCCTCGATCCTCACCTCCTGACATCCCTATTGCTGATATTGCTCCTTATTTCCTCTCATCTCAAGGAACTCCAGGCACGTGGCCGTGGCGTACCCTTCCTCTTGGTGGAAGTCGCAGTAGGGCAACTCCACCATGACTTCTCTCCTCCTCCTCCGCACTGCTCTCCTCCTCTCCCCCATGGCTATGGCCATAGCCTGATTTTGATAGGGGAGGGGAGGTCTTTGCGCTTGCCTCTAACCCGGGGGGGGGGGGGTGGAATTGATCCTGGCCCCCCTGGTGGTGGTCCCTTCCCTGGTATCCTCTCTGTGGCTCCTTCCCTGGTATCCTCTCAGTGGCCCCTGGTCCTGCCACCCGGGCCTCCAGCCCAACCGTCAGTCCGGCTCCTAATGCCTCCACCTGGGCTACTGCTACCACTAAAGTTGTCGCTGCTCCCTCTGCTGGGGTTCGGCTCTCCTCTCCTCCTGCCCCTACCGCCTCTCAGCTCCTTCTCCTCCTCTGTGGCCCACCTGGCCAGCTTCCGGGCAAACTCCGGATTCGATGCCTCCCTGTCGACCTCTCTTGCCGCCCTCTCCATCAGCTCCTCGTAGGAGAGGGGAGGAACTCTCTTTAGCTCCATCCTGAAGAAACCCTGTTGCAACCCCAAGGTGAAGGCCATCATCAGTCTATGGCCTGACATCTCCTGGACTTGGGTGACCTCCTCCTGAAACCGGTCGACGTAACTCCCCAACATCTCGTTCACTCCCTGCTTGATGTGGAACAGGGACTTCGACTACTTCTTCCTCCTCTTGGAGGTGGTGAATCTCAACATGAACCCCCGACGCAGGTTCTCGAAGCAGTAAATGGAGATGACCGACAGCTGGTGAAACCACTCCCTCGCCTTTTCCTTGAGGGTGATGGCGAAGAGCCGACGCTTGAATCCATCCGACATCTGCCGGATCGAGACCACGTCCTCAAACCACTGGACGTGCTGGACCGGGTCTCCCTTCCTGGTGTAGTAAGACATTTCGGGCTCCCTGAACCCCTGTGGAACTGGGGCAGAGGAAACCAACTCACTGAAGGGGCTGCCTCCCCTACCGGGTAAGATGGATGGTCTCGCGCATGCGCCTTGCCGAACCGGCCTCCACTTGCTGAGCTGGGGAAGAGCACGCGCCCAGGGAGGTCGCATCCCCTTCCTTCCTCGGCGACCTCCTTCCCAGTTCGCCTGCTGGGAGCATCCTTACCCTGAGACAGGGCAGGCAAGACTAGGACCGCTGCAGTCGAGCACTTGGCCTGCACGCCGAGTGCGAACTTGACGAGGTTGATCACCTCCTGCCTGAAATCTTCGAACATCCTCACCATGGCCAGCGGGGGTGGGGTGGCGAGTCTGGCCTGTCTGAGCCTTGTCCTTCTCCTCCTGTCATCGAGTCTTCCGAAGATTTTCTATGCTGACCACTCTCCACGCTCACCGCACCAAAATGTTGAAACCAAAAACTTGGTCTCTTGTGGAGTTCACCCTTGGTGAAGGGGTGATCTCATGCTTACTTCTCTCCTGCAAGCCAAATGACAAAAGAAAACTGACCCAAGCGCTCGGCGTGGAGGTCCCACCACACTCGGAAGATCTCTGAGCGCTTCCCCTTCTTAGCCAAAGGCCGAGCTAAGGCTACCTCAGAAAGCGCTAGAAGACTTGGGAACAAGTAAGCATGCCTTCTGAGGTACCCCTTGGGTCATATTTATAGATTTCTGAAAACGGCCTGTTGATAGCCAACCTCCGCTGTTCCAAACAGCTATATGTAGTTCAGGTTGGCCTGCCAACACATAGCTCCGCTATTCTGAAAGGCTATGGGCAGGCCAGCGGGGGCAAAATGGTAAAAACGCATCATGGGTCGTTGGGCGAGTCCCTCCTAAAGCCTCTGCGCGCATGCGGCGGTGAACACGAGCTCGAGTGGTCCTGCCGAGCCTCGGCGAGTACATACCTGACTGGCCTTACTCGGCGGCTCCACCTGGCGAGCGCGAGCCTTTTGGCTCTATTCGCCCATGATGATTCCACCTCGCCTGGGAGAGCTGGGGGCCATCGAGCTCTGGCCCCTCGAGTGCTCGCCTAGGACTATGACTGCATGATCGTGCGGGTAAGCTCTTGAGAAATTGAGCCAGACGAATGCTGATTTCCGTTCGACGAACGACGAGCTCCGCTCGATGAACTGACTGTACTGGGAGGGCTTCTCTCAACGCCAAGGTAGAATGGTGTTGAGTGTTTGGACTTCACTCAACGCTAAGGCAGAATGGCGTTGAGTGTCTGGACTTCACTCAACGCTAAGGCAGAATGGTGTCGAGTGTCTGGACTTCACTCAATGCTAAGGCAGAATGGTGTTGAGTGTCTGGGCTTCACTTAACGCTAAGGCAGAATGACGTTGAGTGTCTGGACTGGCTGGTACTTGACGCTTCTACCTACCTCATAGCGAGTGCGGGCCTGGATGGCCCGACTCGCCTGCCACTAGTCGGGCTCGCCTGGGCGAGCTGGGGGCTGCCGAGCTTTGGCCCCCTTCGTGCTCGCCCAAGACTTGAGAAAAGAGAGTCGGCCGGTCTGGTTCCTAGCGACTCCACTCGCAGGATACTGGGTTGTACAGTCACTAGCCTAAATACTAAACAGGCGGGATTAAAATCATAGGAGGGATTTTAATCACGCCTAATCATAGGAGGGATTTTAATCACGCCTAATTATAGGAGGGATTTTAGGAAATTTCTCCTAATAGACGAGATTTCCTGCCTAGCCAGGTGTCGGGCTCAGATTAGGCCTGGTGTCCGGGCTTGGCCCATACCGGTCATCGGGCCGGAAAACCAGCTTATATGGTGGCCCAGTAAGGACCCCAAGATTGTCCTTGGCCCGGGCCAGGATTTTGACGAGCCGGGCTTTTTCGGGTCGGGCTTTCCGGACCCGGATGGACTTTCTTAACCCGGGCGGTATTTTCGGGCCTGGGCGGGCTTTTCGGGCCAGTACGAGCTTTCCGTACCCGTGCGGGCTTGGGGACACACTATTCATTATGTACAATTCTCATTTTGTACAATTATGAAAAATAAACATATCATTTTAATTGCAGGGCACATTATTCATGAATCATGATCTCAAACAAAACCTAAAATCAACTCTTATGTTACCCAACCCCCATCTTCTGCATTCATCCTTCTTTGCTGCCAAACTTCTCATCACAGCGCCCTGCCGATCAATGGATCTTCATTCATAACTACCAAATGTCATCAATCGCAAAATCTAGCATGCCCGACACCGCCGCCTTCTCTTCATTTGCAACATCCACAGGTCCTTTAATCTTCACTTTTAACTTGTTGGATTCATTGATCATAATATCCTATATTTGAAGAATGCCCACAAGTCAATGGTATACACATGAATGTACTTAATATATATTCAAGTTTATTGTACACAGGTTGTACTTGGTTACATTGACTAGACAGGCAGTCAGAGTCACAATGACAGCTGAACTCAAGACAGGTTGTTGAACAAGTAAAAAATTAGCTAAGTCCAAAAGCATTGAGTCAAGGCAGTTCACTCAATGCTAAGAGGCTAAAAGTGTTGACAGAACCTCAAGCAGTCAAAGCCTTAGTGTTGCTGACAAGAAATCTGTGTACGAATAGAAGCATTGAGTGATGGCAGTTCACTCAATGCCAAGAGACTAAAAATGTTGACAAAACTATATGCAGTCAAAGCTGCAGTATTGCAGAAAAGAAATCTGTCTAAGAACAGAAGCCTTGAATGAAGACAATTCACTCAACGCCTACTCTTCAAGAAATTTGTCAAGTATAGATGTATTGAGTGAAGATGGGCCACTCAACCCCTTATCAAGAAATCTGTCTAAGGACAGAAGCGTTGAGTAAAGACTGTACACTCAGTACCTGCTCAATAAGATTTCTATATAAATCTGAAAGCATTGAGTGAAGACCAGCCACTCAATGCCCCATCAAGAAGTCAGGCTAAGTAAGAAAGCGTTGAGTATGGAAGCTTCACTCAATGCCTTCATGCAGAGAAATTTCAACCAAGTTCAGAAGCGCTGAGTGAAGAAGGCTCACTCAATGCCTGAAGATGCAGAATTCTGCTAAATACTTTTGCGTTGAGTGACAAGGCTTCACTCAACGCCTATGCAGATTGCCTGAATTTGCTAAGTCCAGAAGCACTGAGTCATGCTGACGTCATCAAGAATTCAAATGTCGTGGGCTTTGTACGCTAGATGACAAAAGGCCCTGCTTGCCTTTAGTACAACATTTAATGCAAAAGAAGTGTTGCAGTTGCCAACTCCGGTTGGCCTATACTGCACAGAGAGCCGTTGGATGGCGGGATACAGAAGCAGGGCCCCGAGAAAGAAGAAAAGAGCGGAGAGAGAACAAAGAGAGGAAGGAAAAGATGCTTTTATAGTCATCTTCTTCCTCTCGATGAAGTTGAAGTTCTCCAAGAATTTGCTCTTACAGTTAGTATGTAAACCACAGACAAAGTTGATTGTTGAAAAAATAAATCACTAAAGAATTATTTTGTCTTCAACGACAAGATCAAAAATTACATTTTATGAGTTTGAAGGACAAGCAGATCAAGAGTTGGATAGTTGAATAAATAGAGAACTTAAGAATTAGTGTGTCATCAACAACAAGTTCAGAAACATTATTTTCTGAGTAAGAAGGAGAAGCAGAGCAAGCTTAAAGCTGTGGCTCATCTTAAAGGCCTCTGCTCTAAACTCTACTACAAACAAGGTTTGAAGAAGCAATGCTCTACATGTATCTTCCCAGCACAAGTAGAACCGTCCTAAAGATCTACTTTCTTGGTGCTGAGAAGAAGTTATGGCTGAGTTTACTCAGTCCAGAAAGATAGACTTAGAGAACATTCTCTTTGGAGTCAATCATTAACAAAAAAACTAAATATCATTCTATAGGATCTTAATTGATCTGAGTTATAAGCCTAGATTATAAAGTCTAAGAGGTAGGGTCAGTGTGCCTGAGGTAGGATCCTGTTGTGGATCTGAGGTAGGATCCTATTGTGGATCTGAGATAGGGCCTATGTGCCTGGGGTAGGATTCATCTGAGAATCTGATGTAGGGCCTTTGGCCTGAGGAAGGATCTGAATTAGATCTGAGCTGTAGGAGAGTTATACTCTTTGAGTGAGGGATATCTTCCTAGCCTGAGTTGTAGGACTTTTGATTAAGTCTGTGGTTGTTTATCTGTGGATCACTGAGCTGTAGGAGTAATATTTACTCTGAGTTGTAGGGCGTTGGCCTATGGTAGGACTTGGAGGAAGTTTGAGAGATCTTGTGGGATCTGTGTTGTAAGCTCTTTGAACCGAGATTTGGAGAAGATTGCCTTGTCTAACATACTGTTAGAAAGGTGAGAGGAAAAGTTGATGTACCCATACCTTGGAGAACCACTATAAATATTAGTGTGTTGATCTGTGTTCTTGAAAACAAGCTAACTCACAACACACCAAATTATAAAGTAGTCATAAAGACTAGGAAACCTAATCATACCCCCTCTAGGTGTATAACTACACTTGAAACAAAGACTTTCACAACTATAGCATCCCAACTGATTTAGATCCCCTAAGAGTTTTGGAGCAATCTCTTAGGGGCCCTTGAATCCCTAGAGGTCCATGTTGACTTCTTCAGCCCAGAAGTACTCCGAAAGAGAAGCGTCGCTCAACATGGTTGTACATGCTTCAATTAGGGTTTTGTTCCTTCTCTCAGCCACTCCATTTTGTTGTGGAGTGCGTGGGAAGGAAAACTCATCAAAGATACCTTGACTTTCACAAAACTTTGTCATGACCCCAGACTCAAACTCTATTCCATGGTCACTTCTGATTTTGACCACCGAGCAGTCCAATTTGTTCTAAATTTGCCGGACAAAATGAGTGAAAGAGTCAAAGCTGTCTGACTTGTGTTTCAGAAAGAACATCCAAGTGAAACACGAGTAGTCATCAACAATTACTAACGTATAGACCTTACGTCCTAAGATGTGAATCAGCATAGGACCGAATAAGTCCATGTGAAGCAAGTATAGGCTTCGAGAAGAATCTTTCTCAGCAATACCATTGAAGGTAGCCCTTGTCTGCTTACCCATTTGACATGAGTGACATGGACTCTCTTTAAGGCACTTAATACTGGGGGCATCACGCACTAAGTTGTGAGAAAATAACATATTTAAGGTTTCAAAATTATTATGTGCTAATCTCTTGTGTCATTGGTCATAGAGAGACACACTACTTTTTGCCATAAAACACACTGGGGTAGAAGTGTCTAAACAAAGGAAATTTAAACAGAAAATATTTCTGCTCCGAGTGCTTGTTAAGACAATCTCCAAATTTGCATATGATTTTATCAAACACTTGTCCTTGTAGAACTCAATGATGTAGCCTTTGTCACATAACTGGATTATGCTTATGAGATTATTGTGTAATCCCTCAACATAAGCAACGTCTGTGAAAGAGACTACGTTGTTGGATATCATACCATAACCTTTTGTAGTTCCCCTGTCTGAACCTCCAAAAATGACTTTAGGTCCGTCTTTGACTGGGGTGTAATCACGTAAAAGGCCTCTTGTCCCGGTTATGTGCCGAGATCATCCGCTGTCCAAGTATCAGATTGACGTTTTGTTGGCCTTTGGACATACCTGCAAAAAAAACAGTTTACCTTAGGAACCCAAACGTATTTGGGTCCTTGGTTCCTGGTCAGATTACTCCCCCTAGGAAAATTAGCCTTGCAAGTGGTCAGTCTCGCATAGCTAACTCTAGGAGCTACAAGATTGGCAGGGTTTACCAACAATCTGCGTCAAAATGACCAATTTTGTTGCAGCACCAACAGTCGAATCTGTTGTACCTCCTTTTGTACTCCTGCTTTACCCTTTGAACGTAAGGTCTAGCAGGGGTAAAATTCTTAGAGGTAGAGGCCTCATTAATGTTGCATACACATGGTTTTTGCATCTCCTTTTTCTTAGGGACAACAAATTTGGCTTTCAGTGCCTTCTTGTTGTTATGGCCATGTACATATGAACCATGACTCTTCATTTGAATCTCTTCATAAGGTGCTTTGAACACGCTAGCACCAAAGTCACGGGGATGAGTCCATCCCTGGTATCTGGTCTTTGGCTCTACATAAGTAGGCTTTGCATGATGACCATAAGAGGACTTAAGGTCAAACTTGTTCGTCGGAAAGATTACTTTCCTGAACGAGGGTTGAACCATGGGTGCCTTCCCCTTTTCTTTGGCGCTAGATTTCTTGGCAGCCTTACCCTTACCACCGACATGGACAAGACCACTACCCTTCTTTTGAGCTGAGAACACATCGATGAGAGGGAGAACAGTCTTTGACTTTGAGTAGCTCTCAACGAGTTTTCTCTCCACCGCGAGCTTTTCTTCCAGCTCATCAAGATACTTTTCTTTCAGTTTTAATGTCTGAAAGTGAGAATTAGATCTCTAGAGGGGGGGGGGGTGAATAGAGTATTCTTAAAATTTCTTAACAACTATTGCAACTTTTGCTGTCAATTAAAAGTGCAGAAATTAATATAGCTAGCACACAATAAACCTAAAGCACAAGCACAACAAGAACACAAGAAAAAGAGGCAACAAGACGACACAAGAATTTTATAGTGGTTCCCCAACCTGGGTATATCCACTCTTCTACCACCCTTGGTAGGAATCCACTCAGATTTTTGATCAGGTGTCTGACACCAATGGGCTTTTGATCAGGTGCTCAAAAACCAACCCAAGTCTTTTGATCAGGAGACTTGCAACTAAGGAATCACTTTTGAAGGGAGATGACAACCCTTTATACAGTGGGGGTGAGAGATGATTTTGTCTTCTCTTTCTCAATATACAACTGAGAAGACTTGTGGATTTTATTATAGCTTATGGCTCCCCTGAGAAAAATAGGAGCTAAGCTTCAGGGTGATAGGTCTTCAAACTGAATCCTTGACCAACAATAATCTTCAGGAACTTATTTGATAGATTGAACCGAAGTTGTCCTTTTGAAGTGTCCTAGAGCACTTGAAGAAAGAAGACTCTAGATATAGGTATTGTTGTTCTTCTTCTTTAGGTGCTGATGAGCTTCTGGTCAAGAGCTTCTGTGTATCAAAGAATGCTTCTTGTTGACAGAGCAGATTGTTCAAGACTGAATGTTTTTCTCAGTTTCTCAGTAATCTCTGTATGCTTCTCAGTAAGCTGTGCTCTGTGTAAAGCTTTCTCAATAATGCTTGATTAATTCTGTCTGTATATCTCTGTGTGTATATCTGTTATTCTCTTCTTCTCTGTATATCAAAAATTTGGAATCATCTGCAATTAATGCTGACAGCCTTGGGAATAATCGACATTGATTTATTTCCCCAACGGTCCCGTGGAAAAACGACAAGCAATAATCCTGGAGAAGACCATAATTAATGCTCCTTCTTACAGTTATAATCAGAGAATGTTAGAGCATTAATTACTCAGGAATTATTGCATTAGAGTGGGGACAGAGGGACGAAAATAACTAAGTCTGGAATCGTCGAACAGATAGCAGAATTCGTCGAACTGAGTCCATAGTTCGTCGAGCTGAGATGTTGTATTCGTCGACCAGGCGACTTCTGTTCGTCGAACTGAGTTCCATGATTGTCGAGCTGGAAACTGAACTGCTGTCACTTTTGCCTATTCTGTGTATGAAGTTCGTCGAGCTGATAAATGTGTTCGTCGACTGGAGTTCAATAATTATTCTGGGGTTGTCAAATATTCTGTATCGACTGAATATCATGTGTGTCGACACAAGTCTTCTGTGTGGTGTCGACATAATCTTTCCACAATGTCAACTGATGATCTGGGTGTCGACACAAGTTCTTCTAGTGTCGACTTAGTTGGTGTCGACATATAATCTGAGTGTCGACATAAGTCTTCTTGTTCTAGAATTCGTCGGGCAGAGAACTGAGTTCGTCGACCTGAGACTAGAGAACATAGTCTCGACAGAATGCTGTAGTAGTCCAAAGATTCGTCGACCAAAGAATAGTGTTCATCGAGCTAAGTATGTAGAACCTTGAATTCGTCGAGCTGAAAATGATTCTGGACTTAGAGAGAAATTGATAAACCTCTGTCAATAGAGTTGAAGTGAAAGTCCAAAAATCATCGAGCAAAGAATAAAGTTCGTTGACCTAAGAACTAGGTTCGTCGACCTGAGTCTAGAGAATAGTCTGGACTTAGAATTCTGAAGGTGGAGTCCAAGGATCATCAATCTGTGACTGAAGTTCGTCGAGCTCAGCTTAGAGAATATTTCTCTAAGATCGTCGAGCTGAGAATGACTATCGTCGACCTGAGTTCGACGAACGTCGAACTCATTTTACTTAGTTTCTTGAGAAATCTCTGAATCTCTGGAAGAACTCTAAGCCTTGAGTCTTTGGCAGTCTGATGATGGCTTGTCCATGTGATGTTGTTACTGAGGACTTGGCCTAGACTCTAGGACACAACTATGACCTTGGCTATGCATGTTGGGTCACATCATCCTAAGTTAGTGAACCTAGCCCAAATCAACTAGGGATCCAACAATCTCCCCTATTTGGGTGAGGTCACTAATAAACTCAAAATAAAAATATAAAGTAAACAAAGTAGGAAAAATATATATCTGGCAGAGATAATTAACACATGCAGCAGATATATTTACACAAGAGCTTTGTTCAGACAATATGAAACAGTTTAAGAGAGAAAATAGAAATAAAATAGTTCATATTTCACTTCTTCTGCTTCTTCTCCTGATGCTTTACATCCTTGCCCTTGTCTCCTAGCTTTATAAAGATTATTTCCCTGTTTGGATTTAAAGCTTGTTCCATAGTCATTATCATGTCAGCAACCCCTATAATCTTCAGAGATGTAGCTCTAGGGACCACTGCTTCAGGATGTAATTTCATATAATCATCAACATTAAAAATTTTGTTAGCCTTTTCAAACCTTTTCAGTTCTTCTCTCCTGTATTTGGACATTGTACTGTATTCAGAAATATCCTTCCCATCAGCCTTTGCCTTGTTGATCATAGAAAGGCCTACTAGTTCCTGGAACCTGACCATTTTAGCTGTGTTGGCTGTTTCTGGATCTTCACAAGGAACAGGGGGAGAGGTTGATCTTTTAGAACTTTCATCTTGTTGATGTTGATGATGTTGATGTTGTTGTTGCTGTTGATGTTGTTGTTGTTGCTGATGTTGTTTTCCTGAAGATTGTTGCCTGTGCTGACTGCTACCAGGGGAAGAACTGCCATGATGTCTTTGATAAGTTTAAACAGGGGCAGACCTTTGAGAGCTTGAACCAGGAGCACCAGCTGTAGGAGGAGGAGGAGGTGGCAGATCTTTTCTATACCTTTGAATTGGTGGAGGAGAGTACCTTCTACTCTTCTTCCTTTCCTTCTGCTGATTCTTAGATACCCACATCCATGCTGGCATCCCTTTAAATGGTGTTATCTTTTGAAGAATGTAATAGGGAGTGTCATTGTTTGGATTAGGCTTAGGAGCAGGAGGAGCTTTTATTTTCTTTGATACTTGCTTCCTCTTCTTTGTATCCTCCTCATCTGAGTCCTCATCCTCATCTTCATCATCATCATTGTCAGAACCCAGAGGGTTATCATATAGATCATCCAAAGTTTTCAAAGCCATAACATAAATAGCAGGCTTTTCTGGAGTAGGAGCATGAGTTTCAACAGGAGTTGGAGGAGAAGCTACAAAAGAATCTGAACTAACTTGGACAGAGCTTTCAGCTGCTTCCTTATTTTCATCTTCAATATCAGCCAAGATCAGTTCATCTAGATCTGGCATGGGGGAGTCATCCATGACAAAAGTTGGGGCTGAAGATATTATTGGGGAAAAGGGAACTGTCTTCAATACTTTTGGAAGTGGAGTGACTCCTGGCCGTGCAATAGCAAAACTTTCCCTAAGTTGCTTAGCAACTTCTGAAGAGATGGGGGAAGTGTATGGTATAATAGCCAAGGATGGCTTAGTAATCTCAACTGGAAGGTAATTCAAATGTACAATGTCAAAAAGACTCAACAAAGTTTCTAAATCAACTGTGGGATTAAGAATGAAATCACCAACAGTATTGGGCTCTTCAGAGTCTGATTCATCAAAATCCATATCAGTTTCTATAAAGTCAATCAAATCTTTATCTATGTATTCTGTGCACTCTATTGTTGTTGTTGTTGAAGCTGGAGCATCTGCTGCTGGAGTTGGAGCTGAAGCCTCTGGAGCTGAAGCCTCTGGAGCTGTAGCTGCTGCTTCATCATCAGGCATCTCCTGCTGCCTGGTTTCAGTGGGAACTGAGGCCAGGCCCCTGGATGAAGATGGGGCAGCAGTAAGAGCAGAGATTTGGTCAGAGAGAGAGGAGATGGTGATATCAAGAGGTGTAATGGCCTCTGCTATAAGGGATTTGAGGAGGGGAGTGAGTATGGACATGATAGAAGATATGGTGGAGTGGTCCAATAGTGGAAGAGCAGTAGATGTTTCAGATGTGGGTTGAGCAGAAACATGTGGAGGAATGGTAGATGGTAGTGGAGATGATGGAATGGCATCTTGCATGATGGTGTCTGTTGGTAGATGGTAAGATGGTATTGAAGAGAGATGTGGGGGAAGAGGAGATAGTGGTGGTGGAGGAATGTAAGTGTCATGGGGGGAATCAGGAGGTGTTGGTGGTTGATTTTCTTGAAGAAGGGAAGATGGAATTTCAGTGATGTCAATTGGTGGAGATGGAGCTGGTGAAGCATATTGAGATGGAGGTGGAGTAGGAACATGAGTATGTTGTTGTGATTGTGGTGTTGAAGAGATAGTGGAAGAGGGAGGAATTTGTGTTGCTGGAAGGGGGGATGGAAGAGATGGTGGTGTTGGATGAGTCTCTTCAGTAGGTTGGGGAGTGGCTTTAACAACCCTAGTGCCTTCAGAAGCTGGGGTGGAAGAGGTAGAAGCCTTGGTTGGCTTGGTTATTGTCCTCTCCCACCTGACAAATAAGGCACAAGTTAGTCTTTTACTGGCATTGATGAATATGGTCAGGGAGACCAGTGATTTAGCAGCCTTTTCTTGTAAAAAGATCCCTAGGATCCTTCCAAAGCATACTTCCTTTTTATTGTTTTTCTTCTGTATCAGATCAAAAAGAATCTGTGTCCAATCCACTGGTTTCTTGTTTATGATTGCACACATGACCAGAAACTGGTGTCTGGTGATGTAGTCATGGGCAGTATGTTTCCTAAGCAAAACTTTTCCAACCAAATCTGCCAAAAACTTATAAGGGGCAGAGAGGTGTTTCTTCAAAAGTTTATTAGGGTTATCTCCCATATAACCCATTAGGCTCAGCATCACATCAGATTCCTCTATTTCAATCTCCAGTTGCTCTTCTCCATTCCTTAATCCAAAAATTTCAGTTAAAATTGCGGGAGTTAAGGAGATGAGGTTACCCACAATGGTGCCTGTCATCGTATTCTCCTCTGTTGGCGATAGGGTGTAGACCCATTCTCTGATTTCAGTGCTGTGTAGTTTGATTCTTCTAGTCATCAATGGTTTGAGTTCTTGTTCTTCAAGGAGTTCCAGAATGTAAAGGAATATGAGATCAGAATGTTGAAACGAATCAAAATCCACATCAAAGCCTGTGTCGAACTTCATGCCTGCGAGAATGCTTTCCTGAATCGCCATGGAATCACCTGCAAGAGAGACACAAAAATGACGATCAAGTGCAAAGGAACAGTGTAACACCCCCTATCCGTCGCATAGCATATAGCAGTATGTCCGGCCGGGGCCCGACGCCATATACCACAGACAGACCGGGTGGTTACTTATGGAAACCATCCAACCAATCTCAACGTCCTACACAAAGCATTCTAGCGGAAGCAGTTTATAAAAGTTGTAAACAAGAACCCAGCATCGAAGCACGAATGAACACTAATACAAAATAGGAATGTTATACAAAATACCCAAAACAAGCCTTAAGGCCTTACAAAATGTTTCACTTGAATATTACATGTTTTACAAACCACGGCACGCAGGCCGGTCATACATGAATAAAACATTAAACACTTCCATTTGGGCCTTCGAGGGCCGGCTTCGCAAAAAGGGCTTTAGCCCGCTATTGACCGCTTGGTCCAGCTGCACTTGCAAGCAACAAACCACCGCACGGTGGCAAAACAAGGCAACGGTCAGCAATGCTAACCAAATTATAACGATCCCGCCCCCAACTCGGGGCGGCGATGCTCCTTCCCTGCATTTCATTAGCATAAGCGAGCAATAGATATATATATAGCCATTTCATCACAGACGTTGGCTCGCACGGCCACACGCCCCGTGCTCTCAGGGCACATTCTCGGTGGACCGGTCGATGTCACGCCAATTAAAGCCATTGACATTCCGGACTCACCACCGCCACTTAGACGGCCAAACCTATGAGCAATCTGTCTTCTTGGCCCGGGTCACGACAATTTAAGCCATTGACCGCCGAAGACCCTAATCTATGCCAACGGTAAGTGCCACGTGCCTTTAGGTCTCTTTAACCAAACGACATAGAACGGGTACGGTTCCATCTAACCCGTGCTCACATCGCAACGACAATTTAAGCCATTTGCGCGGGTCAAACTTCCACCGAGTCCCATTTCCATCACAAGTCACATAACCCCGTTATGTTCAAGTTGGCTCTCAGGCCACCAAGTTGGCAAGATCTCGTATCCGCCCAGTTTTCCGGGTGCACCTTTGGGTTAGTCCCCAAGGCTCCCTGCTGCAATCTACCGCGTAGAAAACCCGAAAAACAACCAATAGCACGGAGTATTCTCCGGCCTTATGCAATGCAACATCACCGATCCAGACCAACATGTCCGGGTAGGCTTCACACATCATGCCTATGTCCGTTCTCGCTTACGGACTCTAAACAACGGGGACTTCACATATCTACCCGAAGGAACGCCTCCAACTCTCCGCAAACTCGCGAGAGCGGGCTTCCTATGCAAAGAAAGAGAGCTACTCATGCTCAAGATGAGGATCGTTACCCTTGCATTCCTCTTTGGCGCCATTGAAAAGTAATCGGATGAAAATCACCGCACTAGCGTTGCCTCCGTGGATCCGGAGTCGGCTCGCGATTTGGAGCTTCGAAGCTCCTCCAATGGCGGGATCTAACTCCTTCTTCCTCCCTTGGCTCTCCTCTCTCTCTAAGGATTTAGAAAGAGAACACTTAAGAAAAGTGAGGGTTTTGGAAGCCCAAACCCGGGTATATCTCTTCAGGAACAACCCCCAGCCGTTGGATCTCAAAATAAGGAAACGAACGGCTTTGATTCGGGACTGAAATGCCCAAACTGGACCGAACACGGCCTGGCACACGCCCGTGTCCAGGGCCGTGTGCCGCATTCGCCGTCAAAATCGAATCGTCTGGAACCTCACACGGGTATCGAACACGCCTGTGTTCGAGCTGACACGCCCGTGTTCCACCGGACACGGCCGTGTGACCGGCCGTGTACCCCATGATTTTTCCCCAAAATCAACCCGAGCACTGCACGGGTTCTAGGACACGCCCGTGTCCTTACCCGTGTCACCTCAACACGCCTGGACCCCAGGCCGTGTACACGGGACACTTCATCGAGTGAAGATCGTCGACCTGATGACACGACCTTGGATACGCCCGTGTCCTAGGCCGTGTGCCTTGTCTCGACGATCGTCGAGACATCGTCGACACTCGACACGTCGACACTCCCGGGACGATCGTCGAGACAGGTCGACACGCCCTGCGACACGCCCGTGTCGCAGGCCGTGTGCCCAGTCTCGACACAATTTCGAGACCAAAGTGTCGACACCCCATCTCAGTGTCGACACAGGCTTGACATGCCCTGGGACACGCCCGTGTCCCAGGCCGTGTGCCTGCAGCCAGAACCCAAACTGGCCCAAAACGTCCCCCTTCGCTCCTTTGAGTTTCGGGGCGTTACACTCTCCCCCTCTTAAAAGAATTTCGCCCACGAAATTACACAATGGAAAGACATGTACAAAACCAAAATTTGTACCTGAGCAGAACAACTCCGGATACTCGTCAAGCATAGTCTGCTCTCGCTCCCAAGAGAGCTCCTCACGACCGCAATTGTCCCACCGGACCTTGACCATCCTGATCTCTTTATTGCATAGCCGCTTGACCTCCGAGTCCTCAATCCGCACGGGCTTGACCTTTGTCGTTAGCCCACTATCCACCGACACTTGATCAACCGCGATCACTTGCGTAGGATCTTGCATCGCCTTCCGAAGTACCGAAATATGGAATACATCATGTAAACCATTAAGCTTCACTGAAAGCTTCAACCGATAGGCCGCTTCACCAACTCGCTCCAGAACCTCAAACGGTCCAAGGTACCTCGGGCTTAGCTTTTTCAATCGTCGCACCCGCGAGACACCCTTGAACGGCTTGATCTTTAAGTTTACATAATCGCCCACAGCGAACTCCACGTTCCTGTGCTTGGCATTATAGTACTTTGCTTGCCGGTCCTGAGCAATAAGCAACCTCTCCCGAATGGTTCTCACCAAAGAAGTAGCATCCTCCACTTCCGATCGCTTATACAATTTTGACTCACCCGTTTCTATCCAAGACAACGGACATGCGACATTTCCTACCATATAGGGCCTCGAAAGGCGCCATCTGAATACTCGCTTGGTAGCTGTTGTTGTATGCGAACTCCACCAAATAAAGGTGGTCTTCCCATTGCTTTCCAAAATCCAAGACACACATGCGAAGCATGTCTTCCATGGTTCTATTGACCCTCTCGGTCTGCCCATCCGTTTGCGGGTGGAAGGCTGTGCTGAACTTCAGCTTTGTTCCCAACATTTGCTGCACCAGCCTCCAATCATTGGACGTGAACCACCCATCTAGGTCACTCACGATGCTGCGGGGCACACCATGAAGCCGTACTATGTTATCCACATAAAGCTTTGCCAGCTTCTCCACCGGATCATCCTTCCTATGCGGAATAAAATGCGACACCTTCGTTAATCGATCAACAACCACCCAAATGGACGTCGTTCCCCTTTTGCGACCTTGGCAAACCGTGCACGAAGTCCATAGAGATGTCGTCGAATTTCCACTCCGGAATATGCAAGGACTTAAGAAATCCTCCCGGCTTTTGGCACTCCGCCTTTACCAAGGCGCAAGTTTGGCACTTCGCTACGTATAGCGCCACATCCTTCTTCAAACCCGGCCACCAAAACAGTTTCTTCACATCACGGTACATCTTCGTGCTCCCCGGGTGAATCGAGTACTTGGTATGGTGCGCCTCGTACAACAACTCCACCCGTAAATTGCCCACACTTGGGACGCACAGACGACCGTCTTTCCAAAGCAATCCGTCCTCCACGACGAATTGGGAATTTGACCCATCCAGAGCCTCTACCATGAACTGCTTCATATGAGCATCCATATCCAAAGCCTGCCGAATACGATCAGCCAGGTCATATTGGACTTCAGTCCAATTCAGAACTGCTTCAGCACTTGATTGTCTATCCACACAAACAATCTCCAGCGCCTCCAACTCCCGCACCAACCGCTCATCATGCACCGATAGCCAATTGGCTTGAGCTGGGGCTCGGCGACTCAACGCGTCCGCAACCGCATTCCCTTTGCCAGGCACGTAGTGGATCTTGAATGTATAGTCCCCCAGGAACTCCATCCATCTACGCTGCCGCATATTCAGATCCTTCTGATCAATTAGATACTTTAGGCTCTTGTGATCGGTGTAGATATCAATCTTCACACCGTACAAATAGTGTCTCCACAGCTTCAAGGCAAAAATCACGGCCGCTAACTCCAAGTCATGGACCGGATAATTCCTCTCGTGCACTTTTAGCTGTCTCGAGCCATAAGCTATCACGCTTCCGTGCTGCAGTAGCACGCAACCCAAACCGCTGCCCGAAGCATCGCTATATATCTCATAGCCTTCGGTCCCACATGGCGAACTCAGCACAGGCGCCGTGGTCAACCGACACTTCAACTCCTCAAAAGCTCGCGCGCACTCCGGCGTCCAAACGAACTTATGCTCCTTCCTCGTCAAAGTAGTGAGAGGTAACGCTATCCGCGAGAAGTTCTCTACGAAGCGCCTATAATAGCCGGCAAGCCCCAAAAAGCTCCGGACTTCTGCTACCGTAGCAAGCTCAGGCCACTCCCGTATCGCAACAATCTTCGCCGGATCCACAGCAATACCCTCTCCACTCACTATATGCCCGAGGAACGCCACTGAGGATAGCCAAAACTCGCACTTCGAGAACTTGGCATACAACTGATTTCTCCTTAGCGTCTCCAACACCAAATGAAGATGCTTGAAGTGATCTTCCTCACTTTGCGAGTACACCAAAATATCGTCGATGAAGACGATCACGAAATGGTCCAAGTACTCCCTGAAAGTCCTGTTCATCAAATCCATGAACACTGACGGACGCATTAGTCAGCCCAAACGGCATGACCGTAAACTCATAATGCCCGTATCTCGTACTAAACGCTGTCTTCGGGATATCACTCTCCCTTATTCGCAGCTGATAGTACCCAGCCTTGAGATCCAACTTCGAGTACACCGTCGACCCGACTAACTGATCAAAGAGATCATCAATCCGGGGGATCGGGTACTTGTTCTTCTCCGTCAGCTTGTTTAGCTCCCGATAATCAATACATAGCCTCAAGCTTCCGTCCTTCTTCTTAACAAAGAGGACCGGTGCGCTCCAAGGCGAAGAACTCGGGCGCACATACCCTTGCTCCAACAACTCTTGCAGTTGAACTTTCAGCTCCGCCATTTCCTTAGGCGCTAGCCGATACGGAGATCGTGACACAGGCTTTGCACCTGGCACTAGCTCGATCGTAAAATCTATCTCCCGCTGAGGCGGGGCTCCAGGAAGATCTGCGGGGAACACATCAGGGTATTCCGATACCACTGAAATACAATCCAACGCGGGCTTCGGCTTTGCAACCTCCACTAGTGTAAAGAACAGTTCTGCACCAGCACGAACCGCCTTCACCACCTGAAGAGCAGACATCAATGTCTTGCTCGACCCCTTTAAGCCCGTAAAAGTCGTTTCACGACTTGCTCCCAGCTTGACTTCCTTGCTACCGCAATCTATATGGGCCTGCTGCTCCGAGAGCCAGTCCATGCCAAATATGACGTCGAACTCCACTAACGGAAGTAAAGACGCCCGCAGGTCGAACTCCTGCTCCCCAATACGAATCTTAACATCGCAGATCCTATCCGCTCGCATCGAACACCCATTGGGCAACAACACATCCAACTTATCCTTCGCCATCGAAGAAGGGACTCCGATGCGTGATATAAATCCTTCGGACAAGAAGGAGTGTGAAGCTCCCGTATCGAAGAGTGCTCGTGCCGGATTTTCACAAATCAATACAAATCCTAAACAAGTAGTGGTAAGGTAACATGTGCATAACAAGTATTTAAAGAAATTGACTTGCTATAAATTAAACCGTACCTGTCACCACATCAGCTTGTTTAATGGCCTCCTGTTGGCCAAGATTGTAGACCCTTGGTTGGGCCGGAGCATAATGGGATGCGGTCGACTCCACCGCCTTTCCCTTCTCTTCATAAGTAGCTCCCGGCCTTCTCTCGGACTTAGGACGTCCGCTCCAACAGTCACGGGCGAAATGCCCCGTCTTTCCACATGTAAAACACGCGCCCGGGGTCCGACTCGTAGTCGCCCCAGAAGCACCAGAAGGAGCTGGACCCGAAGTCCTATGCTTCTTGAAAGACCTCCGATAGCCGGACTTTGAAGTAGTCGGCACTCTGAACTCAGATTTTCTATCAACCAAGCCTTTCTTCGCTTGCATATTCTTCATGTCCTTCTCGAAGGACCGGGCAGTATTGACCAAGGTTAAGAAACCCTGCGTCATCAGCCCCGACAATAGTAGTCTCAACTCATCCCTCAAGCCTTCATAGAAGCGATTAGTCTTGCGCTCCTCATCCACGATGGTGGAGCTAGCATAACGACTCAGACGAGTAAACTCGTGGAGATATTCATCCACGCTCCTCTCACCCTGTACCAACTTCAGGAACTCATTCTCCAACGCTATCTTCTGCGTCGAAGGGAGGTATCTAGCCAAGAATAATCTCGAGAACTCTTCCATCGAGACATCACCAAGTTGCCTACCTCTCAGTAAGTGCAGCTCCAATCCTTCCCACCACATCCTCGCTTCACCGTCCAGAAGGAACGTAGCGATGGTGGTCATTTGCCACTCCTCCGTCTCCGTTGCTGTCATGACTCTCTTCACCCTAGAGAGCCAGTCTTCAGCCTGAGATGGGGTTCCCAACCCCGAGAATAACGGAGGGTTAAAGCTCATAACATGCTTAAGCTGCCTCTCAGTAGCCCTCCTTGGCACTACCGGTTTCACAACCACTTGCTCCACTCTCCTCGGCTCAGCCTCTTGAAGAGGTTCTTGCTCCATCACAGGAGCGGGCTGCTGCGTTTGCCTTCCAGGTTGCGCATTAATCACGGCCAACACCGCTTCAACCACCAATCAAATATTCTCAGCCGACAGAGGTGTTGCAGGAGCAACATCCGGTGCACTACTAGCCTCAGAAACTCGGCGTTCTGACGGCCCAACACCACTTCTGGTCACCTATAGTGGTACAAAACACCGTTAAGCGACCAAATAAATTGCAAACAGCAATTATAGGAACACGCAGGTTCCTCAAACACGAGTATTTTCATTCCTAAGTGGACATTCATGGGTTCTTTTACCATTATAACGATGACGCACACAATGTGCTCACACACACCCTTAAAAAGAATTCGTCCACGAATTCAGTTTAAGCCTAACCAAAAACCAGTAGTCTGATACCAAATTGTAACACACCCCTATCCGTCGCATAGCATATAGCAGTAGGTCCGGCCGGGGCCCGACGCCATATACCTACAGACAGACCGGGTGGTTACTTATGGAAACCATCCAACCAATCTCAACGTCCTACACAGAGCATTCTAGCGGAAGCAGTTTATAAAAGTTGTAAACAAGAACCCAGCATCGAAGCACGAATGTCCACTAATACAAAATAGGAATGTTATACAAAATACCCAAAACAAGCCTTAAGGCCTTACAAAATGTTTCACTTGAATATTACATGTTTTACAAACCACGGCACGCAGGCCGGTCATACATGAATAAAACAGTAAACACTTCCATTTGGGCCTTCGAGGGCCGGCTTCGCAAAAAGGGCTTTAGCCCGCTATTGACCGCTTGGTCCAGCTGCACCTGCAAGCAACAAACCACCGCACGGTGGCAAAACAAGGCAACGGTCAGCAATGCTGACCAAATTATAACGATCCCGCCCCCAACTCGGCGCGGCGATGCTCCTTCCCTGCATTTCATTAGCATAAGCGAGCAATAGATATATATATATATATAGCCATTTCATCACAGACGTTGGCTCGCACGGCCACACGCCCCGTGCACTCAGGGCACATTCTCGGTGAACCGGTCGATGTCACGTCAATTAAAGCCATTGATATTCCGGACTCACCACCGCCACTTAGACGGCCAAACCTATGAGCAATTCTGTCTTCTTGTCCTGGGTCACGACAATTTAAGCCATTGACCGCCGAAGACCCTAATCTATGCCAACGGTAAGTGCCACGTGCCTTTAGGTCTCTTTAACCGAACGACATAGAACGGGTACGGTTCCATCTAACCCGTGCTCACATCGCAACGAAAATTTAAGCCATTTGCGCGGGTCAAACTTCCACCGAGTCCCATTTCCATCACAAGTCACATAACCCCATTATGTTCAAGTTGGCTCTCAAGCCACCAAGTTGGCAAGATCTCGTATCCGCCCAGTTTTCCGGGTGCACCTTTGGGTTAGTCCCCAAGGCTCCCTGCTGCAATCTACCGCGTAGAAAACCCGAAAAACAACCAATAGCACGGAGTATTCTCCGGCCTTATGCAATGCAACATCACCGATCCAGACCAACATGTCCGGGTAGGCTTCACACATCATGCCTATGTCCGTTCTCGCTTATACGGACTCTAAACAACGGGGACTTCACATATCTACCCGAAGGAACGCCTCCAACTCTCCGCAAACTCGCGAGAGCGGGCTTCCTATGCAAAGAAAGAGAGCTACTCATGCTCAAGATGAGGATCGTTACCCTTGCGTTCCTCTTTGGCGCCATTGAAAAGTAATCGGATGAAAATCACCGCACTAGCGTTGCCTCCGTGGATCCGGAGTCGGCTCGCGATTCGGAGCTTCGAAGCTCCTCCAATGGCGGGATCTAAGCTCCTTCTTCCTCCCTTGGCTCTCCTCTCTCTCTAAGGATTTAGAAAGAGAACACTTAAGAAAAGTGAGGGTTTTGGAAGCCCAAACCAGGGTATATCCTCTTCAGGAACAACCCCCAGCTGTTGTATCTCAAAATAAGGAAACGAACGGCTTTGATTCGGGACTGAAATGCCCAAACTGGACCGAACACGGCCTGGCACACGCCCGTGTCCAGGGCCGTGTGCCGCATTCGCCGTCAAAATCGAATCGCCTGGAACCTCACACGGGTATCGAACAAGCCCGTGTTCGAGCTGACACGCCCGTGTTCCACCTGACACGGCCGTGTGACCGGCCGTGTACCCATGATTTTTCCCCAAAATCAACCCGAGCACTGCACGGGTTCTAGGACACGCCCGTGTCCTTACCCGTGTCACCTCAACACGCCTGGACCCCAGGCCGTGTACACGGGACACTTCGTCGAGTGAAGATCGTCGACCTGATGACACGGCCTTGGACACGCCCGTGTCCTAGGCCGTGTGCCTTGTCTCGACGATCGTCGAGACAATCTCGACGACTCCCCAGGACGATCGTCGAGACAGGTCGACACGCCCTGCGACACGCTCGTGTCGCAGGCCGTGTGCCTTGTCTCGACGAATCGTCGAGTGAATCTCGTCGACTTCGCGGCTAAGTGTCGACACGGGTCGACACGCCCTGCGACACGCCCAGTGTCGCAGGCCGTGTGCCCAGTCTCAACACAATTTTGAGACCAAAGTGTCGACACCCCGTCTCAGTGTCGACACAGGCTTGACACGCCCTGGGACACGCCCGTGTCCCAGGCCATGTGCCTGCAGGCAGAACCCAAACTGGCCCAAAACGTCCCCCTTCGCTCCTTTGAGTTTCGGGGCGTTACAAACAGAAAGCGCGGGACGGAGGTCGAGGAAAACCTAAATATAGGGTTTTCAAGAATATGAATCGATAGACTCCGTTCCACGAAAATAGACATAATTCTTCGAACTGAGTTCGACGAAATAATTTTGAATGAAATAATTCGTCGATCTTATCCAGAAGAATTGAAGACAGTTCGTCGAACTCCGTTAGACGAATATCTTCTGAAGTAAGTTCGTCGATCTTTGTTCGATGAAAATTGTTTCACTCACAGAGCATTCGTCGAGCTCCGTTCGATGAATATTTCTCAAACCTTCCCCGGTTCGTCGAACTCCGTTCGACGAATTTTGGAAAATTCGTCGAGGGCAGACAAAAATTAAATAAAGTCTTCTCCATTGATCATTCTAAGTTGATTTAAAAAGAACATATGATTTCTCTCATCCGGAGGTTTGGTGAATATATCAGCCCTTTGTAAATCAGTGTAGATATTGACAAGCTTGATTTTATTTTTGTCTACACACTCTCTAATGAAATGATGTCTTGTATCAATATGTTTTGTCCTACTATGGTGAACTGGATTCTAGGATATGGCTATAGCACTTGTATTATCACAAAGTAGGGTTGAATTATTTAAGTTGAACCCATAATCTAGAAGATGATTTTGTATCCAAAGCATCTGTGAACAATAACTGCCTGCTACAATATATTCTGCTTCAGCAGTTGAGGTTGACACTGATGTTTGCTTTTTACAAAACCAAGATACTAATCTCATACCCAGGAACTGGCAAATTCCTGAATTACTTTTTCTATCTACCCTGCATCCAACAAAATCAGCATCAGAGTATCCAGTTAACTCAAATTCTGATTCAGCAGGATACCATAGGCCTATATTAGGACAACTCTTTATATATCTCAAAATCCTTTTTAGTAAATTTAGGTGAGATTTTTTAGAGTTCACCTGGAACCTAGCACAAAGACATGTGGCAAACATAATATCTGACCTACTTACTGTGAGGTATAATAGGGTCACAACAATGCCCCTATAAAGTTTCTGATCCACAGGTTTCCCTGGTACATCAGAGTCCACAACATCATTGGTAGCCATGGGAGTTTTCTTTGCTGAGGCATCAGCCATCCCAAACTTCTTTAGAAGTTCTTTAGCATATTTTGCTTGAGAGATGAAGATGTCATCAGGGAGCTGCTTCACTTGGAGACCAAGGAAGTAGGAAAGCTAACCCATGCTACTCATTTCAAATTTGGAATGCATGAGGTCAGAGAACCTCTTGCATAATTTGGAATCTGTAGAGCCAAATATAATATCATCCACATAGATTTGTACTAATAATATTTGGTGCTTATGATGTCTAGTGAAAAGAGTTTTATCCACAGTTCCTCTTGTAAATTTATGCTCTAATAGAAAACTAGCTAAGGTCTCATACCAAGCTCTTGGAACTTACTTTAGACCATAAAGAGCCTTATGCAATTTAAAAATATGAGAGGGGTAAGTTGGAGAAACAAAACCTGGAGGTTGTTCTACATAAACCTCTTCTTGTAGCACTCCATTTAGAAAAGCTATCTTCACATCCATTTGGAAGACTTTGAACCTCTTGTATGCTGCATAGGCAAGGAATATTCTTATGGCTTCCATTTTGCAATAGGTGCAAAGGTTTGATCATAATCAATTCCTTCTTCTTGCCTATATCCTTGAGCAACAAGCCTAGCCTTGTTTCTCACAATGACTCCTTAGGCATCCAGCTTGTTTCTGAAAACCCATTTGGTTCCAATAACTGGGTAGTTTTGTTGGAACCAAATCCCAAACTCTACATCTCTCAAATTGATTTAGTTCCTCCTACATTGCAAGGATCCAGTGGGGATCCTGCTCAGCATCATGAATGGATAGAGGTTCAACCTGAGAGAGAAAACAAGCATGCATCAAATCTTGGGTGAGTTGATGCCTTATCTGTACACCTGCTGATATGTCTCCAATAACTTGAGATCTGGGGTGATCCCTAAGTGTGACAAAATCAGTGGGTGGAGTTGGTTGTACAACAACATTTGGAATTAATTCCTCCTATGGAATTGTATTTGCTGTTGGTAGAGATTCTTTTTCTTCGGCTTCTTCTTCTTCACTTTCTTCAATGGCTTGTGGATAGAGATGAGTTGGAACCTCTTGGGTGAGGTTTAGTCCATCAAAGGTCTCACACAAGTGGGGTACCTGCAAGTTACTATTGGTAGAAACTTCTTTCTCCTTGCAATACATGTTAGTCTCATCAAATGAAACATGGATGGACTCTTCAATTTTTAATGTTGATTTATTAAAAATGCTATAGGCCTTGCTTACTTGGGAGTATCCTAAAAAAACTCCCTCTTCAGCCTTAGCCTCAAACTTTCTAATGTATTTTTTGTTGTTGTTATGAATGTAATATAAGCATCCAAATACTTTGAAGTAGTTGATTTTAGGTTTCTTCCCTTTGAGCAATTCATAGGGAGTCCTGTTCTTTAGTTTGTGAATTAGGCTCCTATTCAGGACATAATTTGCTATTCTTACAGCCTCTGCCCAAAAGGTTAGGGGCATGTAAGCATCTGCAAGTAATGTACCTGCAACTTCAATGAGTATCCTATTTTTCCTTTCAGCTACCCTATTTTGTTGGGGAGTTCTAGGAGCTGAGAAGCAATGCTGATACCTTCCTTCTCACAGAACTCATGCATAAGAAGAGACTCAAACTCTGTGTCATGATAACTTCTGATCAATGCAACATGAGTAGAGAACTCAATCTGTATGGTCCTGAGAAAATCTGTAAGAACCTTGAAGGTATCTGACTTTGATCTCAAAAAGAATACCCAACTGAACCTGGAGAAGTCATCCACTATAACCAAAGTGTAGGATTTCCCTCCTTGTCTTTGTACAACAATGGGTCCAAAGAGATCCAAATGTAGCAAGTACAAAATCCTAGGTGAATCACTCTTATTAACTGATTTAAAACTAGTTTTAGTTTATTTGCCTAATTGACAAGCCCTGCAGAGACCTTCCTTCTTGTAGGGACCAGAAGGTAGACCTCTAACAAGGTTGTGTTTAGATAGCCTAACAATGTTTTTCAGATTTACATGACCTAGTCTTTTGTGCCATAAGTCATTCTGATTACTAGCTAAATTAAGTAAACAGATATCAGTTTTGGCAGAAAGAAAATTTACTAAGTATTTGTTGCCTTGTCTACTTCCAGTTAAAACTGTTTGGTTGTTTTTATCAATAATAGAACAAGTGGATGAGTTAAAGTATACCTGATAACCATCATCACATAACTGACTTATGGAGATGAGGTTATGCTTGAGTCCACTTACATATGTCACATTTTTGAATGTGACAGCTCCTATTCTTACTTCTCCAAATCCTTCTGACTGACCACATTTGGAGTCACCAAAGATAACCTTTGGCCCAGCTTGGACTTGTATTTGAATAATATGTCCTTGCTGCCAGGCATATGTTTGGAGCAGCCACTGTCTAAGTATCAAGTTTGATTTACCCATGGACAGCTCTTCACCTGCAATAGAAAACAGTTAATGGTTTTTGACCCAGGTTACCTTGGGTCCATTGTATTGCTGATAAGAAAAGCTGGAAATAACAGAGAATTCAGGTTGGAACTTATATCCTAGGGGGTGATATCTCCTATGTAGCATGATCCAGCCAGCTAGTGGATTAAATGGTTTCTTAGAAATATTTAAGTTGCTGTTGGAATTATAGTTTTGATTAAGTCTTCCTGGGTTCGACGAATTTCTGTACGTTCGTCAACCAGAGTTCGACGAATTGGGTTGAGATCGTCGATCTCTGCCCAGAGAATGAACATGTTCATTCTCTGTGCCCCACATTCGTTGATCTCTACTCGACGAACCATGCAGAGTTCGTCGATCGCAGTTAGATGAATAAATGTAACTGTAGTTTGCTTTCATAGTTCGTTTATCTGGGTTCGACGAACTGGCCCCATTTCGTCGATCTGAGTTCGACGAAAATTGCTGAACCTTGTTTTTACTAGGTGTTTTCTGGTTTTTGGTTTTCTGTCCTATTGTCTTAGGGATCTTTTCTACTGTTTGTTTATTATTTACTGTTTTGTTAGAAAGTAGAGAAAAGAAGCGAAAAGAAGAAGACAAGCGAATAAACTTTTGAATAATTGAAATTTTATTATCCAAAAAAGATATCATTTACAAAGGTATGACCTCCCTTATATAGAATGAAGGAGATAAGAAAGAGAGTATACAAACAATGTGGGACTAAACATTTACAGTACTGGGCGGCTAGACTAATGGAGACCGCATAGGCCGCGCGGTTAGACAGATGGGCTAACCGCTCGGCAACTCCAGCAGGATAGAACAGGCCGCAGAGGTAGACCGATAGACCGCCCGGTCTCCAGGCACCAGATAGACCGTCAGACCGCCCGGTCACCAAACCGCTGGAACAGACCGCTAAGCCGCCCGGTCTAATACTTCAACACTCCCCCTCAAGCTGGAGCATAGATATCAATCATGCCCAGCTTGTCACAAATGCGGAAGAAGGAAGTAGAAACCGGCTTGGTGAAGATATCTGCCAACTCCTTGTCAGAGGTGATAAAAGGAGTACAAATCTGTTTCTTCAAGATCTCCTCCCGAATGAAGTGACAGTCAACCTCTATATGCTTCGTTCTCTCATGAAAGACCGGATTCCTGGATATGTGTATAGCGGCCTTATTGTCACAGAACATAGGGAGAGGACAATCATATACCTCGCCCAGGTCAAGCATGAGAGCCCGCAACCACTTTAACTCACATGTAGTTGACGCCATACTCCGGTATTCTGCTTCGGCACTGGATCTGGAAACAACAGACTGTTTCTTGCTCTTCCAACTTACGAGATTTCCTCCAACAAAGGTACAAAAACCTGACGTGGATTTACGGTCGCCTTTGTCATCTGCGTAACTGGAATCTGAGTAGGCCTCAACCCTCAGATGGCCATTCTTCTGAAAGAGTAACCCCCTGCCGGTGCTGCTTTGATATACTCTAAAATCTTCAGGGCGGACTGAAGATGACATTCCCTGGGAGCTTGCATAAACTGACTGACCTTTCCTACAGCGTAGGCGATGTCGGGTCTAGTCACCGTGAGATAGATGAGTTTGCCTACCAAACGTCTGTACCGTGTGACATCAGATAGAGGAGGCGAGTCATCCGTCCACGTTTTGTCCTCTCCAACAGCCATGGGAAGATGAGCTGGTTTGACACCTGTCAAGCCTGCTTCTTGAAGAAGATCAAGGGCATACTTCCGTTGAGAGAGAACCAAGGAGTCAGGCTTCCGAGAGATTTCTATCCCCAAAAAGTATTTTGGAGAGCCCATATCCTTCGTGACCAAGTGCTGACGGAGGTGCTTCTTCGTCAAGTCCACCCATCTTGGTCATCACCAGTAAGGAGAATATCATCCACATATACGGCTAAAACTACCAGCCCCGAGGCCGTTTTGCGAATGAACAAGGAGTGATCGGCCGAACTCCTTTGAAAGCCGATGGTTGCCACAATACCACTGAATTTTTCGAACCATGCTCGAGGGCTCTGCTTTAGGCCGTAAATGGCCTTCTTCAAATGACAGACACGTGTCTCCCCCTGAGCAACATACCCAGGAGGTTGCTCCATATAGACGTCCTCCTGAAGATCGCCATAGAGAAAGGCATTCTTCACATCAAGCTGGGAAATAGCCCAAGCCCGGTTAACGGCCACAGAAAAGAGAACCCGGATGGTGCTGAGGCGAGTAACCGGAGAGAAGGTATCAAAGTAATCAACGCCATAAGTCTGAGTAAAGCCCTTGGCCACCAGCCGGGCTTTGTAGCGATCCACAGTGCCATCGGGGCGAAACTTCACAACAAAGACCCAGCGACAGCCAACCACATCAGTGCCCACGGGAGGAGGAACCAGAGTCCAGGTACCCCGTTCAGTAAGAGTAGCCATCTCCTCATCCATGGCAGACTTCCAATGAGGGAGAGCGAGAGCCTCCTGGTAGGTACGGGGAGTAGAAGTAGCAGAGATAGCCAAGGCAAACGACCTGCGAGAAGGAGAAAGCTGATCATAAGAAACAACAGCCGTGAGCGGGTGTTGAGTACACGCCCGCACCCCTTTGCGAAGGGCAATGGGAACATCCAGATCATCGGAGCGGCGGCGACAGGAGCGTCAGCGACCGGAGCGTCCGTGGCGGAGAAGGCTGGCCCGGGACTAGAGAGAGACGGCATCGGAGAGGAGGGTGGAGGGGTGGGTGGTGAGACAGACTGGGAAGGAGTGGGTGGAGGAGTAGACGAAGGTGGGAAAACGTGAAGAGGTGTGGAAGAAACGGAGATATCAGAAGGAAGAGAAGAGGAAGGAGAGAAATAGGAAGCATTTTCGAAAAAAGTCACATCTGCGGAGACAAACTGCTTGCGGAGAAGGGGGTCAAAGCAGCAATAGCTTTTTGAGTGGTAGAGTACCCCAAAAAGACACACTTGGTGGAACGGGGGGAAAGCTTGTCGCGGGTAGCGGAGGGAGCGTGAACAAAGGCCGTACAGCCAAAGACACGGAGAGGAAGAGGAAAGGGTTCCTGGTGGGGGTAGAGAAGGGAGAAGGGAGTCCGGCCGTGGAGGACCGTGGAGGGAATGCGATTGATGAGATAGCAAGCGAGAAGCACAGCGTAGCCCCAGTAGGAGCGAGGGACGTGCATCTGCGTCATGAGAGTACGCGCAACATCAAGCAGGTGACGGTTTTTTACGCTCCGCCACCCCATTCTGTTGGGAGGTGTAAACACAAGTCGTTTGATGAATGAGGCCGTGTTGGTGAAAGAAAGCGGAGAACTCATGAGACAGATATTCCTTGGCATTATCAGAACGTAAGACTTAATAGAAATAGCAAATTGATTCTTAATCATAAAGTAAAAAGATTGCCAAACAGAAAATAGCTCAGAGCGATCCTTTAATAGATACACCCAGGTACATCGAGTAAAATCATCGATAAAAGTGACAAAATAGGAACTGCCCCTGCCAACAGTGAGGGTAGGAGCAGGACCCCATACATCAGAATGAACAAGATCAAAAATGCGAGAGGAGCCACGGCCGTGCTTCGGTGGGAAGGAGGAGCGATGATGTTTGCCAAGCTGACACGCATCACAGTTAAGCGGAGAACTGGTGTGAGGTAAGTGGGGCAGAAGCTGACGAATGAGCCGAGGAGAGGATGTCCAAGACGAAGATGCCACTGAAGGAGATCGGTGGAGGAGGAGTAGGCAGAAAGAGCTGAAACATCGTCGAGGAAGTAGAGGCCGCCGCTCTCAGTCCCAGTAGCAATCGTCCGCTGGGTTCTCGGGTCCTGAAAAGAACAAGTAGTGGGAGTGAATAAAACGGAGCACTGAAGTTGCCGGCATAAAGTAGTAACTGATAACAAATTGCACGGGAACTTCGGGACATAGAGGGTTTCCTCCAAGCAAAGCGAAGGAGTGAGTTGAACCATGCCCGTTCCATGAACCGGAGACGGGGAACCATCCGCCACACGAACAGGGGGTAAGCGGTCATGGGTCTCAAGACGGGAGAAGCAATGAGGGTTGCCCGTCATATGATTGGTGGCACCGGAGTCAATCAGCCATTTACCTTGGGTAACGACGTGGGCACTACCTGACGTCGTGGCCACAGAGGCAGACGGCCTAGAAGAGGCGGAGGCCGAAGAAGGAGCATCACCGGAAGGGCGAAGATGAGGATGTTTCTGCCAGCAGCGGTCAACAGAATGGCCAGTACGACCACAGTGAGAGCAGAAGAACCGGGAGGAACCCCGTCCGCCAGAGGAGCCACGGCCACTAGGGCCCCCCCGCTGAGCTTGGTGAGCAAAGGAGTCCTGGGAAGGGGGGGAGGCCAACAGAGGCCGTTGGAGGAGCGAAGTAACGGCGGCAATGCGAGCCGCAGTGGCATCCAAAGTAGGAGATTCCGCCTCACCCAAGATCTGCTGGCGGATCATATCATAAGAGTCGGGAAGACAAAGAAGATAATAAACAACCAGGAGTTCCTGGAAGTGTTTGTGCTGGTCGGCCAAGTCCGCGGAGAAGGGGCGATTCTGGAGGATTTCAGCCCCAAGAGCCTGAACCTGCTGGTAAGCCGCAGCGGGGGACATGGAAGGGCGGGCGAAGAGGTCCGCATAGAGAGTATAAATGCGGGACGTCTGGCCCCCCTTAGAATAGAGAGCAGCGAGGTGAAGCCAGGCAGCCTTGACCGTCTCATCATGGCGAATGACGGGAAGGCACTCATCAGAAAGGCTGTTGGCCAGCCAGGTGCGAACAAGAGCATCACTCACATCCCAGTCATCAAACTCAGGAGAGGTGCGAGGAGGAGGGTCATCGGTGAGGTGATGACGCTTGCGTTGAGAACGAAGGAGAAAGGTGAAAGAAACACTCCAATCGGGATAGTTGGAGCCAACAAGCTTGGACAGAGTGCCAAGGTTGCCCGAAGGAGGAGGAGAAGGAGCCGCAGGAGTAGTGGTGAGACCGGAGGTAGTCATAGAACCCGACAAGCAGAAGAAGCCGCGCGAACTGAAGCGGTTAGAAAAACAGACGAAGCCGCGCGAATAGTAGCGGCTTGAAACAGGCAAAGGCACAGGGGGAAGAGGTCGCGCAGACTGAAAAGGCCGGGCGAACAGCAGAGAGGAGAAGAGGAGGTGATCGCGACCAAGATGCGGGTAAGCAAGGAATAACCCGCACGGTCAGGCAGATCACAGCAGCGGCGAGAAGGCGGTCAAAGGCACAGCGGGGAAGAGGTCGCGCGGACTAAAAAGGCCGAGCGAAACAAAAGAGAGGAGAAGAAGCTGATGACCGCGACCAAGATGCGGGTGAGAAAGGAACAGCCCGCACGGTCAGGCAGATCACAGCAGCAAGCCGCGAGAGATAGACAACACACGCGGATAGGGACAGACCGCAACGACTAGTAAGTCGGAGCGGGAGGAAAGAACAAGGAGCGCGGCGACAAGGAAACAGGTCGCTGCGACAAAGAGCAGAGGGAGAAGAGAAGAAGAAGCAAGCCGCGCGAACAGGGCAGCGGACAGAAACAAGCCGTGCGGTTAGAAACAAGTCGCGCGGTCAGAGAGAAGCCAAGTCGCGAAGCAAGTCGCAGAAGGCGGAAAACAAGCCGCGAACAACAGAGAGCGCACAGAATCAGAGGGAAATGACCGTGTCCTCTGATACCATGTTAGAAAGTAGAGAAAAGAAGCGAAAAGAAGAAGACAAGCGAATAAACTTTTGAATAATTGAAATTTTATTATCCAAAAAAGATATCATTTACAAAGGTATGGCCTCCCTTATATAGAATGGAGGAGATAAGAAAGAGAGTATACAAACAATGTGGGACTAAACATTTACAGTACTGGGCGGCTAGACTAATGGAGACCGCATAGGCCGCGCGGTTAGACAGATGGGCTAACCGCTCGGCAACTCCAGCAGGATAGAACAGGCCGCAGAGGTAGACCGATAGACCGCCCGGTCTCCAGGCACCAGATAGACCGCCAGACCGCCCGGTCACCAAACCGCTGGAACAGACCGCTAAGCCGCCCGGTCTAATACTTCAACATGTTTCTTTCCCTTTAGCAGATATAAATTTTATTGGGGTTGATAAAATTTTCTTCCTGAGAATGGGGGGCAAACCTGATGGAGCACCTAAGCCTTGCTTGCCATTAAGTCTGACATTAACAGTACTTGTGATATCCATCAGCTTGAGGCTTCTCCCATTGAGAGTTTCCTCAAGTTGTTTGGCCTCACAAAACTCAATTTTTAGTGAAATTATCTTTTCATTTGCTAAGGTTAATTCATCTTTTAACCTAATGTTTTCATATTGAACATCCTCTAAGTTTCCTAATTTTTCCCTAAGAATTTTAATTTCTTTTTCAGAATTAATCAAATCTATGCACATTAACTTGAAATCAGATTTAAATGTTTCAGAGCTGTAGTAAAAAGAGGACACTACCTGCTCTGCCTCTGATTCAAACACTCCTTCATCTTCAGACTCTTCTTCTTCTGAGTTACTTCTGGAGGCATCAATTTCCATGAGGCAACCCTCCTTTGCTCTTTCTTCTTCCTCATCTTCATTGGAGCTTGAAGATGTTGACTCATCTTCTGTCTCACTCCATGTCTCAGCCATAAAGCCCTTTTCCTTCTTCTTGTGCTTGTTGGAAGAGGGTTTGCTGGTGTGCTGTCTTCTGGTTTCCTTCTCTCTTCTCTTCTCTTTCTTCTGGTTCTCTAGACACTCAGAGAGGAAGTGCCCAGGCTTCCTACATCCATAGCACACAATTTCTTTGGTTGGTGTCTTGTCATATTTTGGCTTGTCATCATTTCTTGATGACTTTCTCCTGAAATTCTTTCTGGCCATCTTGTAGAATATTTTAGCAAAGAGACTCATGAGCTCATCATTTGATGTTACAGTCTCTGTCTCTTCAGTGGCTTTGAAGGCAATACTTTGTTCTCTTCTGGCTGCTGGAGGTGTTCTTTGTTCAGCTTCCTCCCTGGTCTTTTTCAGCTGTTCATATGACTTTTGTTTACCTAATAGAGATTCAGTTGAAATCTCATTCAGGCATCTGGCCTCCTTGATGGGGCAGATTATTGTATCCCATGAGCTTGGGAAGCACATCAGGATATTGTCATTCACTTCAGTAAGAGTGATGTTCTTATCCAAGGTTTTTAGCTCATTGATAATTGAGCTTAACCTATTATACATATCAGAAACTGTCTCAGCTTCCTCCTTCTTAAAGTTCTCATATAGGGATATGAGATTTGATCTCCTATCCTTTCTCTCATCTGTTGATCCATCCACCATTTGGTTTAGGGAATCCCAAATGGCTTTTGCTGAGGTGCACTCAGCAACTTTCTGGAAAATATCATCTGACATAGTTTGTGCCAGGATATTCATAGCTTTGGCATCTGCAATTTTTGCTTTCTTATGGGCTTCAGTCCACTCAGGTGGTGGGACTGCATTGTTGCTGGAAGATGTTGTAGATGTAGATGCCTATGGGGGACCTGTCAAAATTGAATTGTAGATGTCTTCATCAATGGAATTCATGTACAGCCTAATTCTTGCCTTCCAGATGACAAACCTATTAAGGTTGCAAACTGGAGGTCTGGTGCTTGCATAATCCTTGTTCTGTGTCATGGCTGTGTTTATAATTTAAATGAAAATAAAATAAAATAATGTGTAGATCAAACATAGGATCTTTGTTTAAGGTTTAACTTGTACAATCAAAGGAACCTACCCTAATACCAATTGAAAGTGAGAGTTAGATCTGAAATACTCTAGAGGGGGGGAGGGGTGGGGGTGGGTGGGTGAATAGAGTATTCTTAAAATTTCTTAACAGCTATTACAGCTTTTGCTGTCAATTAAAAGTGCAGAAATTAATATAGCTAGCACACAATAAACCTAAAGTATCAGCACAGCAAGAACACAAGAAAAAGAGGCAACCAGATGACACAAGAATTTTATAGTGGTTCCCCAACCTGGGTACATCCACTCTTCTACCACCCTTGGTAGGAATCCACTCAGATTTTTGATCAGGTGCCTGACACTAATGAGCTTTTGATCAGGTGCTCAAAAACCAACCCAAGTCTTTTGATCAAGAGACTTGCAACCAAGGAATCACTTTTGAAGGGAGATGACAACCCTTTATTCAGTGGGGTTGAGAGATGATTTTGTCTTCTCTTTCTCAATATATAACTGAGTAGACTTGTGGATTTGATTATAGCTTATGGCTCCCCCTGAGAAAAACAGGAGCTAAGCTTCAAGGTGATAGGTCTTCAAACTGAATCCTTGACCAGCAATAATCTTCAGGAACTTCTTTGACAGATTGAACTGAAGTTGTCTTTTTGAAGTATCCGGGAGCACTTGAAGAAAAAGACTCTAGATATAGGTATTGTTGTTGTTCTTCTTCAGGTGCTGATGAGCTTCTGGTTAAGAGCTTCTGTGTATCAGAGAATGCTTCTTGTTGACAGAGCAGATTGTTCAAGACTGAATGTTTTTCTCAGTTTCTCAGTAATCTCTGTATGCTTCTCAGTAAGCTGTGCTCTGTGTAAAGCTTTCGCAATAATGCTTGATTAATTCTGTCTGTGTATCTCTGTGTGTATATCCGTTATTCTCTTCTTCTCTGTATATCAAAAATTTGAATTCATCTGCAATTAATGCTGACAGCCTTGAGAATAATTGGCATTGATTTATTTCCCCAACTGTCCCGTGGAAAAACGGCAAGCAATAATCCTGGAGAAGACCATAATTAATGTTCCTTCTAACGGTTATAATCAGAGAATGTTAGAGCATTAATTACTTAGGAATTATCGCATTAGAGTGGGGACAGAGGGCCAGAAATAACTAAGTCTGGAATCGTCGAACAGATAACAGAATTCGTCGAACTGAGTCCACAGTTCGTAGAGCTGAGATGTTGTATTCGTCGACCAGACGACTTCTGTTTGTCGAGCTGAGTTCCATGATCGTCGAGCTGGAAACTGAACTGTTGTCTCTTTTGCCTATTCTGTATCTGAAGTTCGTCGAGCTGATAAATATGTTCGTCGACTAGAGTTCAGCAATTATCATGGGGTTTTCAAATATTCTGTGTCGACTGAATATCCTGTGTGTCGACACAAGTCTTCTGTGTGGTGTCGACATAATCTTTCCACAGTGTCGACTGATGATCTGGGTGTCGACACAAGTTCTTCTAGTGTCGACTTAGTTGGTGTCAACATATACTCTGAGTGTCGACACAAGTCTTCTGGTTCCAGAATTCATCGGGCAGAGAACTGAGTTCGTCGACCTGAGACTAGAGAACATAGTCTCGACAGAATGCCGTAGTAGTTCAAAGATTCGTCGACCAAAGAATAGTGTTCGTCGAGCTAAGTCTGGAGAACCTTGAATTCGTCTAACTGAAAATGATTCTGGACTTAGAGAGAAATTGATAAACCTCTGGCAGTAGAGTTGAAGTGGAAGTCCAAAAATCGTCAAGCAAAGAATGAAGTTCGTCGACCTGAGAACTAGGTTCGTCGACCTGAGTCTAGAGAATAGTCTGGACTTAGAATTCTGAAGGTGGAGTCCAAGGATCGTCGATCTGTGACTGAAGTTCGTCGAGCTCAGCTCAGAGAATATTTCTCTAAGATCGTCGAGCTGAGAACGACTATCATCGACCTGAGTTCGACGAACGTCGAACTCATTTTACTTAGTTTCTTAAGAAATCTCTGAATCTCTGGAAGAACTCCAAGCCTTGAGTCTTTGGCAGTCTGATGATGGCTTGTCTATGTGATGTTGTTACTGAGGACTTGGCCTAGACTCTAGGACACAACTATGACCCTGGCTATACATGTTGGGTCACATCATCCTAAGTCAGTGAACCTAGCCCAGATCAACTAGGGATCCAACAATGTCTCAGCTGAGTCCTTGAGTTCCTCTTTCAAGGAGTGTACTTCATATCTGAGAGGAAATAGTTGTGCAATTTCTTCCTTCAGATTTGCTTCTACTTCCTTGAGGGAGACAATCTCTTTAACTTGCTTTCGGACTACCTTTCGGCATTTGTCGAAAGCCTTTAACAAGTGCTCATGCTGAGCCATCAACTCTGATTCATTATCATCAGAGGAGTAGTCTTCATGACCATTCGAGGATGTTTCCGATTCGGAAAGAATGGTGTACGAGTTTACCTTCCCATGGTACTCGGAGTCGCCCACTTCCTCGTCAGATTGAGACATAAGCCCAAAGTACGCTTCTTCATTTTCCAAACTTGACTCACTGGAGTCACTGTCGCTAAGTGTCTTCGAATTTTTGGCGACGAAGCTATTTTCTTCTTTCCTTTGAAGGATATATTCTCGTACTTCTTGATGCTCTCCTTCTTCTTGTAGGGGCACTCCGCGATCATGTTACCTGGTTTGTTACAACATTAGCAAACAACGTCAGAGGAAACCTGTTTGTTCGGTTTGGATTTGTACATGTCCTCTTTATTATAGTTTCTTGTCGTTCGATCACCGTCACGACGTGATCTTCTGTAGTCTAAAGAGGGTGACTTATTCTTCATTTGTATTCTCTTGCTCAGCAGCTTCTTGAAATGCTTGGAGAGGAGAGAGAATTCTCCATCCGACAGCTCAGAGCCCAACGTGCTAGGCTCAGAGTCTTTCAGGGTGTCTAGAGCTCATGTCCTTACAGGTGACACAACTTTAGACTTTCTGGAACCCTCTGCCTTTAGGTCTGCAGACTTCTCTTTGCTTGAAGATCGATTGGCTTGCTCCTCCTTCTTTCTGGTGTTCATTTGGAGTTCGTAGGAGAGAAATTTGCCGAAAAGATTCTGTAGGTCGATCTCCGACAACTTTCCAAATTCTATGATGACGACAACCTTTGTGTCCCAGTCCTTAGTGAGGGATCTAAGGAACTTGTCATTTAGTTCACCATAAGTGAAGACGTGGTCGTAGTTCCTGAGACCGTTCATAATCTTGAAGGACTTTTCAAAGCTATCAGCAATGGAGTCATCGAGACCTTGCTTGAAGGCTTCGTACTCCTAGTTCAGCAACGATCTACGATCATCTCGAACCTCTTCAGTACCTTCCATCAAGACAACAAGACAATCCCACATCTCTTTGGCAGACTTGCAGTGGAATAAGTTTTGGAGCATGGAATCGTCCACTGCACTTGCAATGATATTCTTCGCCTTCTTGTCAAGGGAGACTAAGGCAATCTCATCTTTCGTAGGATCCATCATCTTCTTTGGAATCATGACTGCAGGATTTATCATCGATGGCTGTGTTGGGATGTGAGGTCCTTCTTCCACTATCTGAAAGATCCTTGGATCAACAACTTCCATGAAGAACCATACTCGCTCTTTCCACATGGGAAATTTTTCCTTGGTACACACCGGCAGCTTCATAGTTGATATATCTTTGCTTCGATCCATGGTGAAAGTGCAGAATCTCTGAACGCTAGATCAGGGATCTTGATCAAGGTGTTAACCTTATTTGACCAACCTCCCTCTGATACCAATTGAAAGTTTCCAGCATTGACCAAAATCACCTAGAGGGGGTGAATAGATGAAGTTTGCGTCTTTTTGCAGAATTAAAATAATTGAAAATATCAAGCACACAAACGCAGATATTTTATAGTGGTTCCCCGAGTTGGGTACTTCCACTGTCCCACCTCGCCTATCTCCCACGAAGAGCAAATTCGGCTACTTCACCAAAATCAGATTTCGTCAAATCTTACACCTCGGAGTCACAACTCCTACACCTCGGAGACGAAGCTCCTACCACTCGGAGAACAAACTCTCCTACAACTCGATCCACAAACCAGATCTACACACTCAATCCACAAAACAGATCTACTCACTCGATCCACAAATGAATCTACAAAAACTTGGAGAGAAATCTCCTACACAATTTAAAGTAAAATTACAACATCAACACACGACTACAAGTCTTGATCTGACGTTCTTGGAAGGGTTGATCTTGAATCTTGGAGAACTCGAAAAACTTGAAATCGTTGGATCTTAAACCTCGATCTTAGACCAACAACGACTGGAGTAAATCAAATCTAGAACAAAGAAGCTATCCAGTCAACGAAGTTGTCGGCGAAGAAGATTGCACAATGTTGCGGCTGATCGGAAGAAGAATCGTGAAAATAGTAGTTCGGCCGACTGGAACCCTTTCGGGAAATAAGAGATTTTGATTTTTGGAAATCAGGTTTTTGGATCCTTTTCCATTTCACAAATTACTCTTAAGTATTTATAGAGGAATTCGAAATGAAAACACTATAAAATATTTCCAAAATAGAAACTTAGAAGCAGACTGTACATGGCCGCCAGTTTCGAACCAGGAAGAAAAATCACAAAAACGCCAAGGAAAATTCAGCGAGATTCGTCGAGTATCAGGTATGATACTCGCTGAATCATCGAACGGATTTCGTCAAACACAGGGCAAATTCGTCAAACTGAAGGCTAATTCGTCGAATACAGTTTGTCGAGCAAAAGGAAGATTCGGTTTATATCAAAATATTCGGCGAGTATCGCCTGGGATACTCGTCGAATTCGCCTTGGACAAATTTTGGAAACCTGGAGAAGTTACCCTAAGTAAATATGACGAATTCGGCGGGTATCAGGAAGCATACACGACGAATTTGGCGAGTATCAGAGGGATACTCGCTGAATTCGACGTGTATGACTCACCATACTCGCCGAATTTTCCTTAGGTAAAATTCTTCGTTTCTGACTTCTTGTCTTTGGCCTTCCTTGATCCTTCTCCTATACTTGGGATAGAAGCACACCCCAATAGAGAGATTACATGTGAGTCAACACGATGACCTGCACAATGAGGGATTACATCGTGTAGTCCTGTATTTACTGATCCACTATAACCTGACATTAGTGTGTCCTTGGCATTGTAAACCTACAAGTACAAAAATAAAAAGCACTATCAAATACAATCTCAATTCATCTTAGCTTGACCGGACCTGTCACGACCCGTATTTTCTCCGTATTCAAGAATACGTCAGAGTAGATAAAATATGTGCCGTGATGCCACGCCGTGCAGGGGACAACTGCAGACGCTCAGGAAACCCGTCATCACATTTATTTCATGTAAAAGATTTATGAAATTAAGTTAAAAATAATGCATATAAGTTATTAGAGTTAATGACCGTGTCCCTCGGTCGGCTGGATCACTAGTCCATAGGGGAGAAAATATATAGGTTTTACGCGGCGGAAAAATACTGAGTTGGTTCATTTGTTAACCTATATGAGAGTGAAGGTCCAGTATCTTAAAATGATGATGTGACTTCTACATTTAATATATATATATAGAACTTTTATAACGCTTAAAAGTAGTAGATTTAGTAGTTGAAAGTCATGCCATGCCGATACTTCAGAATGCAGTTTTGTACACTTTAAAATAACTAAATGCATCCTGACATAAATCCTTCCCAGAGAGCAAGTATAAACATGTAAAAAGTAACAACAGTGAAAACAACAAGTGGTCTATCACAAAAAAGTCAAAAACTATGGGCATCAACAACTGACACGAACCCATAGTAAAATCTGACATGTCTAAACAAAGTCAACTACCTCAAGCTCAGAGGTGGAAGCAAATGGCCGCAGCAACCAGCAGCACCGGAAGCACAACGCGGTCAGCTAAACCTGCTACAGCTTTGATCCTGAGGCATTCAAAAGAAGAACACCTCAGAAGCAAGATACAAACAGTACAATGAGTAAAGGCAAAGTACACAAACCTCAAAGTGAAGGAAATTGTAAAGCGACTGCAACAAAAGGGTCAGCAGCAGAGTAAAAGTAAGCAACAGTAAAACTAGCCAAACAAGAATGACTAATCACATCATCAGGACAGAACAAAGCACCAACAACAGAGGTTCAAACTTTCATCTTTCATTAATATTCATGTTATTCATTAATAAAAATGAGACTGATCAACTCAACCTTAAAGTGTACTGTGCCGGGGAAAAAGGTCTATAACGCGCACAAACCCAGCCAACAGACACTATGCCGAGGGAGAAACCCTAACGCGCACATACCAAGCTAAGGTAATATGCTGGGGATGAAAGTCCACAACACGCACAGACTCAAGCATAAGACACTATGCCGATGGAGAAACCCCAACGCGCACAGTCCATCTGTGTTTCTTTAGTTACATAATTATAAAAATAGAGTTCATTTTTATCCATCACAGACTCACGGTCAATAATAATATGGACTGCATAAGGTTATTTCAAGGTCAAGCAAAGTGAAGTTTAATCAAAAACACGAAACACAGAAGGTGTCACAACGATCAAGATGACTCGATGGTTAATACAGCACGACAACCAATTCGTTCACCAATTCTATGAAATAAAAATTAGGGGTATGGTGAAAGATATAGTACCTAAACACCTAGAGGGGGGGTGGGGGTGGGGGGTGAATAGGTGACCTAATCCTTTTTAAACTGTAATGGCAGCAAATAGTTATATCACAGAATTCTAACTACTTTTGCACAGCAATCACAAAGCATACACAACAAATCACAATACAGCACAGCAGACACAGAGTTTTATAGTGGTTCCCCAAGATTTGTGTACATCCACTTCCCCCTTCGCCTATCTAGCAGTGTACTAGATTCGGCCAAACTTCACCACTGTCTCAGAACCCAAACTGGTTCCTACACCTCAGGCCCAAAGCCCTACAACTCAGCTTTTCCACAAAGCCTACACTCAGCCACAAAGGCCTACACTCAGCCAACAAGGCCTACACTCAGCCAACAAGGGCCTACACTCAGAGATTCCAATCTCCTACACTCAGGCTCTCAAGCCCTACCCTCAGCCTTTATAATTACAGGTTTACAATCACTCAGATCCAAAGGATCCTACAAGATAAAAATGATTTTACAAATAATAACTTAGCAACTCAGAAACAATAGAGGGGAGTTGTGAGTTTCTTGATGAGTTCTTGGAAGAACTCAGCTGGAAACAATCTGACTTAGCTTTCTTCAAAGCTTCTTGAAAGTAGAACTGAATAAGATTGAATCCTCCTGCAGTTGATCCTTGATCTCTGCTACTTAGAATTCAGAATGAATCTGAACCCTTCTTCTCAGCCTAGTTCCAATGGCTGATTTCTTGGAAGGAACCCTCTCTCTCCAACTTCTTAGATCTGCACTTGGACAGCTAGATCTTCTTTTTTTTTGATACTTGATCAATAACTCTGCGAACCACTTGTTGAATTACTTCAACTACTTCTTCAACAATTTCAACAACAGTTTCTGTAAACTGTATGAGCCTATTTATAGGCCTTCTTCATGGTAACCGGCTGGTCCGGTCCATAACTGTCTTCTGACATCTTTGACAGTTGCTGTAGACCGGCTGGAACGGCAGCTGTCAAGTCATCCAGTCAGTTCTTGAAAATTCTCTAACTGTCTGAAAGTGTCGAGACTTTCTGTCTTTAAGTGTCGACACTTATAGACCAAGTGTCGACACATGTTGTGTAAGTGTCGACACAAGTCTACAAGGTATCGACACAACTCCTTGTGTTGTAGATACTATGTCTCGACACAGTTTCTTCTGCATGTGTCGACACTGAAATTGAGTGTCGACACAAGTACTTGATCTTCTATCTTTTGCTGAATTCTTCTAAGTGTCGACACATCTCCTTTGTGTCGACATAACTTCTTATGTTGAATCTGTTAAGTGTCGACACTACTTCTTGGTGTCGACACATAGTCTTCAATGTTGATACTTGCTGAGTGTCGACACGGCTCCTTGTGTCGACACTTGATTCTTCTGTTGAGACTTCAGCTGAGTGTCGACACATATCCTTAGTGTCGACACTTGTACTTAGAATATTTTGTCGATCTTGCTGTTCTTTGCTAAGTGTCGACACAGCTCTATGTGTCGACACTTTCTTCAAGTGTTGAGTCTTTAGCTGAGTGTCGACACATTGTTCTGGGTGTCGACACTTACTTTAAGTGCTGACTCTTCTGTTGAGTGTCGACACATTGTTCTGAGTGTCGACACTTATACTTAGTCTCTGCTGACTTTTGCTGAGTGTCGACACAGCTTCACTGGGTGTCGACACAGCTCCTTGTGTCGACACTTTCTTCATTGAGTGTCGACACAGCTCCTTGTGTCGACACTTTCTGTCTGGTGTCGACTCTGCATCCCAGGTGTCAACACAATGACTCCAAGTGTCGACACTGCTTGTCTGGGTGTCGATACAAGTCTTCTTAAGTGTCGACACTTTCCCTCTGGGTGTCGACACATGGACTTAGAAACTTTTTCATCATTTCCTGCAAATACTTAACCTGCACATGTAACTCAAAATTCATCAAATACATTTTGATGTATATCATTGAGTTGGGTGAGGCTTCTTCAAATCAGGTACATTTAACCAATGTACCCAACAATCTCCCCTTATTTGGAGAAGTCATAACCCTTAGTCAATGATATACACCATTCATAATTAAAATTACAAAATGATGTAAAGCAGGATTTTGTACAGCAGGGTAAACATAACATGTATCAATTACACATGTATTCACATACATCAACACAGAACAAATAAAAAATAAACATAGACACATTCACAGAACAAACATGAAATATATTAATCATATATTGTTTTAATATCTGTCTTATACATTTTCAGAAGTTCACTAAATGTGTTACATCCAAAAGATTACAAATTAAACTTCAAGAAAATTTTAAATCTATTTTTGTTCTGGCTCCTTAATCACTATGCCTTTGCCAGCTTGAACTTTAGCTTGGACAGGAGCAACAGCAGTTTCAGCATCAGCATGCTTCTTGCCTTTCATATCTTTCTTTTTAAGCTCTTTAGCTTTGATCTTCTGCCTCTCAAAATAATGGTATGGCTTTGGAAAGTACTTGCTAGGCTCCAGAGCAGTAGGAGGTAGCTTTCCCAACTTTGCCTTCCTTATATGTTGAACTACGACCTCCTGTCTTGTCTCATGTTTTCTCCATTCAGCCTCAGAGAACCATTTGTTCCTGTCTTGAATGTTATCCTTGGCATCTTTCCAGGCAGTTAATATAATGTTCCTAGAGGTAGGGCTCCATTGCTCAAAATCTGGTCTCAGTTCAGCTTATTCCCTAAACCTCTTCTTTGACAATCTTGTCTCTTCTTATTTCTGCAATGCCTCTTGCATGGCTTCAGATATAGGCTGAACCACTTTCTCAAGAATAACATTGTCCTTGCCCCCAGGTGGGCTGTACATGGTCTGTACATCAGTATGTGTCATGTCAAAATCTGGAGGAGGGTATATGACTTGAGCCACTTCAGCTTGCTCCCCTCCTAGATATGCAGGTTGAATCCCAGATTCTGCCACATTGTCATCATCACAGAGAGGAGGGTATCCCAGTGTAGCCCTGATTGAATTTGATATCCATTTTGCATGATCAGAACTTGCCTTGACTAACACTCTCTCCCCCTTTATGACTTCTCTTTCAATATGATCTCTCACATCATCCTTCTGAAATCTGACTTGATTGTCCAAGTAATTTACTCCATATTTAAAGAAAGGTTTTAGCCTTTGGAGTTTGTCAGTTATATTCTTTTGAGAATCTTGTATGGCAGTCTTAAGAGCAGTGAGTTCTTCTAGGAAAACTTTGTCAAAATCTGCCTTGGCTATAGCTGGAGTCTGCCCTGCAGCAATATTCTTCAGTTCTGTAACTATGGCATTGTGAGAAGCAGTGAGGTCTTCATTCATTCTTATCTGATTTTCAAGAACATAACCTTGTTTCAAGGCTATGTCATCCACTTATGCCTTTATCTTTTCCTGGTGAGTTGCAAGATAGACTACTGCATTCCCACCATTGTGAAAGCAGTCAGTCATCTCCTTCTTGTTGAGATTCATCTCAAACCTTTTAGACTTGATGTCCTGGGCCAGATCAAACTGTAATGATTTCTGCCCTTCATTCACATACTTCTCTATTGCCTGCTTGTGCTCATCCAGTTTAATTTGCATTGCAACCATCAATGCACTATAATCAACTGATGGTGCTTGCTGAACCATAGACTGTGGAACAATAGTCTGCAAGGCCTTCTTATAGCTTTGACTCCTTCTTTTGAAGACATAAAGTTTCTTTTTCTTTGCTCTTTCAGTTTCCTCATCTTCTGAGGCAGAGGTGCTGGCTATATCCACCCTCTCCTTAGGGCTAGGAGGCTTCTCAGGTTGCACTGCTGTTGCTTTCTCAGGTTCTTGCCTTACAGGCTCTTCCATAATGTGCACTTGCTCCCCCTCAGCACCAGCATTCTCTTCATCAGCAGTAGCCTTGTCCATGTCAAAGTCATGTTGATCTAGAGTTCAAAATAAATCCTCCATAGTGTATTCTTGTGGTGATGGAGCTGGAGGAATACTAGGTTCTTCAACCACTGAATCAGTAACATCTTGAGCAACAGCAGATGTGTCTTCTATGACAGCAGCTGGTACTTGACTATCCAGCTGAGTTTGCTGATGAACATCAGACAAATCAACATCTTCTATAAGAAATTCTAAAGTATTTAGGTCAGTGAGTACCTCTAGTATGGTGTTGGTGGCTTGTTCACTTTCCAGTGTAGTTGGTTCTTCTACAACTGGAAGCTCCCCCTGGCTGTGATCCTTGTGGATGGGGCTAGCTTGAGGTAGCTCCCCCTGGATCGCAGCAACCTCTTGAGGAGTAGGAGTCTTCACTGCAGGCTCTTCCTCATGCTCATCTGGAGTGAAGACAACCTGTTCTTCACTATCAGAGCTGCTAGTGGACTCTTGTGCCACTGGAGCAGTCTTCCTTTTCTTCTTGGGAGGAATCTCTTTCTCAGAAACTGTCTTCTCAGGGGTTGGCAGTTCCTTTGACAACACCCTGTCCCATCTAGAAAAGATCCTCAGATCCATCCTTCTCATATGATTTATCTTGCTTCCTGCAGCTTGTTGCATTACCTCTGGTATGGCACCAGCTAGGTATAGACTTATAATTCTGCCCAGGTTGGGCTTCTTCAAGCTTTCCTTAATCTTATCATAAACTACCATAGACCAGTCAGTTTTGAGAGTGAAGATTATCCTTGTCATTATCCCAAACATATAGGCAGACACTCTGTCATGCCCTCCTGGCTTGCTGAGTAAGACCTTACCAACAATTTCTGAAAGAAATTTGCCTTGGCTGTTCATGCCTTTCCTGTTAAACACAGATCCCAGCTTCATTGTAGAATCAAGTCCACACCAGGTTAGAGCTTCCCTGGTGCTTGAAGCAGTAACCTCATCTTCCTTCTTTGTTCTTGGCAATTGAAGCACCTTCCTCAAGCTCTTTGGTGAAATCTTAACCTTTGTTCCATGAACTCTGGATTTGATTCTGTATCCAGATTCATCCACTTCAGCTCCATTTAGGAATTCAAGAACCTCTTTCTTCCATATCTTAGTAGGTTCTGAAACTAAATATTCTAATCCAGAATCGGCAACTAGGGTTACGACCGCCTGGATTTCTTGATCAGCATCAGTGAAAGCGCCGCGCACCAGCTCATATCCTTCGTTGACATTCTCCTCTAGCTTAGGCGCCATTAGGGTTTGTAGAATTTTTCTTGAGAGAAGAGAGGTGTCGACACAGAAGTTTGGTCTCGAACCTTTGAAAGCGTATCGACAATCAAAGACAAAACCCTATTTATACCTTTCTGATTTTGAAGATGAACAGGCGGGACAACAAACTTAAAATGCGTCAACACTGGCAATAAGTGTCGACACTGACTTATAATGTCTCGACACATATGTGTCGACATAAGTTTAGTCAACAGATATTATGTGTCGACACTTAGTTATGTGTCGACACAACATAACTCGACACATAGTCGAGACTTTACTTAGAAAATTCTGAGTAAATACTAAGTGTCGACACCACTTTGGATGTGTCGACACCTACTTGGCATGTGTCGACACTAACATTCTAAAGTGTCGACACCAACTTCCTAGATGTGTCGACACCTATTTCCTGAAGTGTCGACACCACTATTCTGTGTCGACATAGACTTGTCTATGTGTCGACACCGTTTTACTTAGCCATTTTCAATTCTGTAAACTTACTCTAAGTTTATCATTCCTAGTTCAATTTTAAATCTATTGAACTTAGCTTCTTCTAGGGGCTTAGTAAACATATCAGCTACTTGATTATCAGTTTTAACATATTCTAATAAAATATCTTTTCTTTCTACATGCTCCCTAAGAAAATGATATTTAATTTCAATATGTTTAGTTCTACTATGGGATACAGGATTATTAGCTATTGAAATAGCACTTGTAGAATCATAGAAGAGTGGAGTTCTACTTACCTGAAATTCATAGTCCTCTAGCTGATGTTGTATCCACAGAAGTTGAGCACAGCAACTTCCTGCAGCCACATACTCTGACTCTGCAGTGGAGATAGCCACACTGTTTTGCTTTTTGCTGCTCCATGAAATTAGTCTCCCACCTAGGAATTGACAGGTTCCAGTAGTGCTTTTTCTATCTTCTTTGCATCCTGCAAAGTTTGCATCTGAATAACCTGTTAGATCAAAATCTCCATTCCTAGGGTACTAGAGGCCTAGATAAGGAGTGCCCTTTAGATATCTCAATATTCTTTTGACTGCTGTCAAATGAGACTCTTTAGGGCAGGCTTGATACCTTGCACAGACACATGTAGCATACATGATATCTGGTCTACTAGCAGTCAAGTATAATAGGGAGCCAACTATCCCTCTATACAAGGTTTCATCTACAGGTTTCCCTGCATCATCCTTGCTAAGAGACATACTTAACCCCATAGGAGTCTTCATGGTACTGGATGAATCCATACCATACTTCCTTATGAGTTCTAGGGTGAACTTGGACTGACATATGGATAAACCACTTTCAGTCTGTTTAACTTGGAGACCCAAGAAAAACTTTAGCTCTCCCATACTACTCATCTCAAATTGACCTTGCATAAGTTTTGCAAACTTTTTGCAAAGGCTGCTTTCAGTAGACCCAAATATAATGTCATCTACATATATTTGGACTAGTATAACTTTGCCTCTAGATTCCCTAAGGAATAGAGTCTTATCTATTTTCCCCCTTGAGAACTTGTTCTCAATGAGGAAACTAGATAGGGTTTCATACCAAGCCCTAGGGGCTTGCTTTAACCCATATAAAGCTTTCCTAAGTCTATAGACATGATGAGGTAGAGTTGGATCAACAAAACCTGAAGGCTGTTCCACATAGACTTCTTCTTTAAGATTACCATTCAGGAATGCTGACTTGACATCCATTTGGTAAACCTTGAATCCTTGATAGGTTGCATAGGCCAAGAACATCCTTATGGCTTCCAGTCTGGCTACTGGAGCAAAGGTTTGATCAAAGTCAATACCTTCTTCTTGCCTATATCCTTTAGCAACCAATCTTGCTTTATTCTTAATGATGACCCCTTGTTCATCCATCTTATTCCTGTAGATCCACTTGGTTCCTATTATATTGTGGTCTTTAGGTTTAGGAACAAGTTCCCAGACCTTGCACCTCTTGAACTGATTAAGCTCTTCTTGCATTGCTTCAGTCCATTGTGGATCTAGTATGACTTCTTCAAACTTCTTAGGTTCAACTTGAGATAGAAAACTGGAGTAGATTGCTGCATTTATGTTTCTGCTCCTAGTTTGTACTCCTTGTCTTGGATCTCCAATAATCTGCTCTACTGGATGATCTCTAAGATGCCTATTGGCTGGAAGCATCCTAACTTCTGGTTGAACCTCTTCAGCATCTCCATCATGCTGTACTCCTTGTATTTCTTCAGCAATTGGCACATGTAGTTGTTGGGTTTCTCTATGAGGATGACACAACGCTTGTGCATGCAGCGGAAAAATAAACATCAAGAAAAACCCAAAGAGATGTGGATCGGGCTATGAACGTTGAATCAAGAAGTTAGCAAAAACTAGGCAAAAATTACCTCGGTGGCATTGAGTCACAACTCAACGAAGATGCTCCAAATTTCTTCTTCCTTCTAGCGGCGAGTTCTACGTAGAATAATGTCCACATTTCTGCAGAAGTCCACACGAGCGGGAGAACGCCGATCTATCCATCGCACGGATTATCGGGAAGGAGAAGACCGCACCTTGCTTTCCCACGGACTGCTAGGTCCGCGCCAGGGATTGCAGTGCCAGCGACGATCGCCGGAGAAGAGGGGGTCGACAGAGCGAACACGGCGGCGACAGAACCCTTCCGTCGACGGCGGGATTCGGGATCGGCGGAACGATCGCGGAGCGGAGCTCTTCCGTCGCGGGTTTCGATCTGCTACAGGAGAAAATCGCAAGCTATTTCCGGAAAACCCTAAGTGTTGTATTTATACCAAAGGTATAAATAAACCTAGGAAAATCGCTATCCGCAGACCACCCCGAAATAGGGTTCAGAATCAGCGAGTATCAATCGGTGAGAATCGGCGACAATCGGCGAGAATCACTGAGCAGGTTCTGCGAGAATCAATCATCGAGCATCATAATGGATCGGCGAGAATCAGAGTGCAATACTCGATGATTCTCGCCGATCGTCGAGCATGACTTGATGATACACGACGAACTCGTCGATCGTCGAGCCGCGGTCGACGATACATGTCGAAGTCGTCGATCGTCGAGAATCAACATGTTGATTCTCGACGATTCTCGTCGATCGGCGAGAATCAAAGAGATGATTCTCATCGATCGGCGGGAATCAGAAAGACGATTCTCGACGAATGCTATCGACCCTCGGACGACAATCTAACCAGCCTTCCAAGGCAACATTTGCCCAACCCGACGATCCTTTAAGGCAACACTTTGCCCACAACCCCATTCAGGTCGGTGATTGGCAACCTTTACCAACACAGTCAGTTATCCAACTTCTCCACATCTCTTATGTGCGACCCTGCAGGCTCATATCGCGTTGGTAGTGAGATCATATGTTTGATCACTTCCAGATCACAATGGTAACTCCAACAGACTCCCACTTGATCTCGAAAGTATCAAAGCAAAAACCTCACAAACAATGAGCGGTATCTAGCAATGCATCATTGCTCCCCAAGCAATAAGAGTTCATAACTCATAAGCCTTTATGACCAATGTATCAGCGTTGTCTTTGTCTCTTTGTCCCTTACATCCGGAAAGAACTAGAGACATGGACCGTGTCACCCTCGTAATAGCTCAATCCAAGTTTCTTGATCCAGGACGGACTTCCAGAGAATGGTGAGTCCAATATCACATATTGACTCAACCAAGCATGGCCATGCATTTCTCAGTCCAGTTCCATCAAGGGGCCCATGGATGCAACTCCTGTCATACAGGAGGACAAATCCCATATCTGCTCACACACAAACACCCAAGTGATTCGTAACATGCCCAACAACCACCCTTATCATCAACCTTTCTCAAGGAAGACTTTAGATGGCATCAAAGCATGCTCTTACTCACTTGATGAATGCTGTGACTTCAGGTTAAAGGACTACAACACCATTGTCAATTGAGACCTACTCGTGACACGATTGGATGACAATCCACAGAGCAGTCTCAGGTTGGGTCTGTCCAGTACAACTTGTTCACTAACAAGTACCCACGTGATGACTTGATATCACAATATCATGACCTGTGAGAACCGGTCATCAGTCAACGCACGTGCTAGTCTTCATGTACCATCATCACCCTTAGCTTCTATGATGATACTCGACCAGGGACCTTTAAGAATGAAGCTTCAAATAAATCATGGGCTCTCACATTCAAGTCACGTACTTGATGTCCCATGGAAGCGAACATTCTAAGGGTATCTATTATGTTAACATTTAACTACCATATAGAAAAACATAATAAAAGAATTTGCCATTAATTATAAAAGGAAAATTAGGTACACAGTTCATCATATGAACAAACAGCCAACAAAATACAAGATTACATGCAACCCACAAGATTCTCGCTAGAGTTGATCATTTAGGTATCGTATACCCATCGATCTAGTATGACCATCATGCTTTCTCTGCGCGAGAGGCTTTGTCAGCGGATCCGCAATATTTTCCTCAGTCGGCACTCTGCAAATGTTTACATCTCCTCGTTCGACAATCTCACGAATAAGATGAAACCGCCGGAGTATGTGCTTGGAGCGCTGATGAGATCTAGGTTCCTTAGATTGTGCAATTGCACCATTGTTATCACAGTAGAGAACTACGGGACCAACAATGCTAGGAACTACATCAAGCTCGTCGATGAATTTCCTAATCCATACAGCCTCCTTCGCCGCATTAGCTGCTGCGATATACTCGGCCTCTGTTGTAGAGTCAGCAACTGTCTCTTGCTTGGAACTCTTCCAGCTCACAGCTCCTCCATTCAGGCAAAACACAAAACCTGACTGAGACTTGGAGTCGTCTCGATCAGTTTGGAAGCTAGCATCCGTGTAACCACTTACAACGAGCTCTTACTCTCCACCATACACCAAGAACACGTACTAGTCCTTCTCAAGTACTTCAGGATATTCTTGACTGTAATCCAGTGACACTCACCGGGGTCTGACTGATACCTACTAGTCATGCTCAAAGCAAAGGAGACATCGGGTCGAGTACATAACATCGCGTACATGATTGATCCAATTGCCGAAGCATATGGAATCAACTTCATGCGGTCCTTATCTTCACAAGACTTTGGACACTGGTCCTTAGAGAGATTCACACCATGAGACATGGGCAAAAATCCTTTCTTGGACTCAAGCATGTTGAACCGCTTCAACACCTTTTCGATGACGTACTCTGGGTCAAACCCAGCAACTTCTTCGATCTATCTCTATAGATCTTAATACCGAGTATATAAGTCGCTTCACCCAAATCCTTCATTGAAAAGCAGTTCCCTAGGTTGTTCTTAACAACTTTCAAGGTAGGAATGTCATTCCCAATCAACAGTATGTCATCTACATACAATATCAGGAAGACAACAATGCTCCCACTGATTCGCTTGTAAACACAAGGCTCATCTTCATTCTTGATGAAACCAAACTCTTTGATTTTCTCATTAAAACGAAGATTCCAACTTCGAGAGGCCTATTTCAGTCCATAAATGGACTTATTCAGCTTGCATATTTTAGTGGCTTCATCTGGGGATACAAAACCCTCGGGTTGTGTCATATACACTTCCTCAAGGAGGTTTCCATTAAGGAAAGCCGTTTTGACATCCATCTGCCAGATCTCGTAGTCATAATACGCAGCAATAGCAAGCAATATCCTTATGGACTTTACCATAGCAACAGGGGAAAAGGTCTCATCATAGTCAATACCATGAATTTGCTTGAAACCCTTAGCCACCAGTCGCCCTTTGAATGTCTGTACATTCCCATCCATGTCGGTCTTCTTCTTGAAGACCCACTTGCACCTTATGGGTCGTACCCCTTCAGGTGGTTCCACCAAGTTCCAAACTTGGTTTGCATACATGGAGTGCATTTCAGATTTCATAGCCTCAAGCCATTTGTTGGAGTCCGGTCCATCCACATCCTCTTGGTAGGTTGATGGTTCATCATCATGATCCATAAGCAACACATTACCTATTTGAGACATGAGAAATCCATATCTCTCAGGCTCAAACCTCGGTCTACCAGATCTACGTAGGACTTGTGTTCCCTGAGCAGGTTCTCTAGCTACAACATCTTGTAGTCCTGTCTCAGAATCCAATTCCGGTTCATTCACTACATGTGGTTCTTGAACTTCTTCAAGCTCTACCTTTTCAGTCTTTCTTGATAAGAACTCTTTCTCCAAGAAGACACCAGTCCTTGCGACAAACACTTTGCCCTCAGACGGTAGGTAAAAGTAATACCCTTTCGTTTCCTTAGGATATCCCACCAGATAACATTTATCCGATTTGGGTTCCAGCTTATCAGGCATTTGACGTCTCACGTATGCCTCACAGCCCCAAATTTTAATGAACGACATACTAGGACGCTTCCCAGTCCATATCTCATATGGTGTCTTCAGAACCGTTTTAGTTGGAGCGCGATTCAATGTCATTGCAGCAGTCTCTAAAGCAAAACCCCAAAAGGAAACAGACAAGTCTGCATGACTCATCATCGAACGTACCATGTCTAACATAGTACGATTTCTCCTCTCAGACACACCATTATGTTGTGGTGTTCTAGGTGGAGTGAGCTGTGATACAATACCACACTCTTTCAGATGATCACGGAACTCATGACTCAGGTATTCGCCACCTCGATCAGATCGGAGTGCTTTAACCCTTTTACCCAACTGGTTTTCTACTTCATTCTTGAACTCTTTGAACTTTTCAAAGGTCTCGGATTTGCACTTCATAAGATACACATATCCGTATCTACTGAAATCATCAGTAAATGTAACAAAGTAGAAATACCCACCTCTAGCCATGGAACTCATGGGTCCGCATACATCACTATGTACAACACCCAAGAGATCCTCAGCCCTCTCAGTATAACCAGTGAAAGGAGCTTTAGTCATCTTGCCTAACAAACAAGATTCGCATCGCTCAAATGATTCATAATCAAATGAGTCCAAAAGTCTATCTCTATAGAGCTTGGATATGCACTTCTCGTTGATATGGCCCAAACGACAATGCCAGAGATACGTAGGGTTTGAGTCATTTGTTCTTAGTCTTTTATTATTATCTACATTACAGATCAGATGGTCCAAGTTCAAAACATAAAGACCATTAAACAATTGGGCTACAACATAACAAACATCATTCTTAAATATAGAACAACAATTGTTCTTAATTATAAAAGAAAATCCAATCATGTCCAAACATGAAATAGATATAATGTTTCTAGTTATGGCCGGAACGAAATAACAATTATCAAGTTCTATTACAAGCCCACTGGGCAAAGAAAGACGATAAACCCCTACGGCTACAGCAGCAACTCTTGCTCCATTGCCGACGCGGAGGTCCACCTCCCCTTTACTCAGCAATCTTCTCCTTCCCAGTTCCTGCACAATTGTACAAATGTGAGAACCACATCCGGTATCCAATACCCAAGATGAAGGAGCAGAAAGGTTTATCTATATAACGTAAACATTTGAAGCGGAAGTCATACCTCCCCTCAATTTCTGCAGACCCTCAATGTATGAAGGACAGTTCCTCCTCCAATGACCAGGCTTGCCACAGTGATGGCATTTCCCTTCCTTCACCGTGCTTTTCTTTTTCATCAGTGCTGAAGACTTGGGCTCAAGATATGACTTAGGTCCCACCTTCGTCTTCCTGGAACCCTTGGCTTTGCCCTTGCCCTTATGCACCATCAGTATGGGGCTGGCAGGCTTGACCTTCTTCATGTTGATTTCGGCAGTTCTCAACATGCCTAGGAGTTCGGGCAGTGTCTTGTCTATCTCATTCATGTTGTAGTTCAAGACGAACTGCTCATAACTGTCCGACAACGATTGTAGGATCAGATCCGTGGCCAACTCTTGACCAAGAGGAAAACCCAGCCTTTCAAGGTTCTCGATATACCCAATCATCTTGAGTACGTGAGTCCCTACTGAGTCTCGAACTCCCATCTTTCACTGAAACAACGCTTTCGTGATGTCGAACCTCTCTTGACGAGCCTGCCCTTGAAACATTTTCTTGAGATGCTCGTCAATCTCCTTGCACCCCATGTTCTCATGTTGCTTCTGAAGCTCAGAGTTCATGGTGGCAAGCATAAGGCATTCGACATCCAAAGCATCGTCAGTATACTTCTTATAAGTATCCTTCTCAGCACGGGAAGAGTTCCCGGTCGGCACCTCGGGGGCTTCTTCTTCCAAGACATAGAGCTTTCGCTCCTGCCTGAGAACAATTCTCAGGTTCCTGTACCAGTCCATGTAATTTGTCCCACTGAGCTTATCCTTCTCAAGGATGGCTCTCAGAGACAACGTGGAGTGTGAAACACTTGCCATGGAATTTTACAAGAATTTATGCAGAATAAAATCAGTACCAAATTTCAAATACAATTTATTTTAATTTGGACTTCAATTAAAATACTCCCACTATTTTATTCGAAATGATAGCCCTCACTAACAAATCGGAGAGTTCATGCGAGCTACTCTCTTAGTGGACAAGATCCGTATTTCACCAACACTATGAGTCCGCTTTGGCGTTCCTCTCACGATGCGGTTATTTAGGTAGGCAACGCTTGCCAATTGCATCCTCATGCAATTCTTGTATGGTTGGTGAATAACTCCTTATTCGCATCCAACGTATGGTGCATGCCAACCCTATGCCTCTAGGCACTCAACCTTTGAGGTCACCTAGTTAAGTATGACCCGATGTCGACAGTGGGATATCACAATTATCCGCTCGCACCCTTACCAAGATAGATTAATGCACCTTGCTTTGGCAAGCCCACACTTCATCGATCGAGGCAGGAAGAGTGTCATCCATCGGAAGGCATCCGAACACTTAATATTAGATGAAGGGATTTTTCAATTATAGGTTAACAATTAACCATGATCAACATTTGATCAATGTGCACATCCAAAGAAAAACAAAATTCTTCTAAAACCACATGCATCCCTTATGTGCACATCCTAACACCATCAACAATTGATAGAAGGAAGGGCTAAATCTGAACATCCGGAAATTTCCAAATCCTCAGATTTACATGTATTGGACAAATGCAAAAACAACTCAACTTAAAGCAGTAGACAAGCTCATCTCTCTATGTTGGATTCACAATCCAAAACATACTCGAGGGATGGTTACTGCTAAGGAGACAACAATTTCTAACACTTAGAAATTCCCACGAAATCCCAGACGTTCTTGGAGGAGACCAAGACTAAATCTAGACATTTAGAACACTTCTAAATCCCTAGGTTTACACGCACTGGAATAACAAACTTCCAAAACAACGATCATGGCCGAAACCTGGCTCTGATACCACTGTTGGGTTTCTCTATGAGGATGGCACAACGCTTGTGCACGCAGCGGAAAAATAAACATCAAGAAAAACCCAAAGAGATGTGGATCGGGCTATGAACGTTGAATCAAGAAGTTAGCAAAAACTAGGCAAAAATTACCTCGGTGGCATTGAGTCACAACTCAATGAAGATGCTCCAAATTTCTTCTTCCTGCTAGCGGCGAGTTCTACGTAGAATAATGTCCACGTTTCTGCAGAAGTCCACACGAGCGGGAGAACGCCGATCTATCCGTCGCACGGATTATCGGGAAGGAGAAGACCGCACCTTGCTTTCCCACGGACTGCTAGGTCCGCGCCAGGGATTGCAGCGCCAGCGACGATCGCCGGAGAAGAGGGGGTCGACAGAGCGAACACGGCGGCGGGGGAACCCTTCCGTCAGCGGCGGGATTCGGGATCGGCGGAACGATCGCGGAACGGAGCTCTTCCGTCGCGGGTTTCGATCTGCTACAGGAGAAAATCGCGAGCTATTTCCGGAAAACCCTAAGTGTTGTATTTATACCAAAGGTATAAATAAACCCAGGAAAATCGCTATCCGCAGACCACCCCGAAATAGGGTTCAGAATCGGCGAGTATCAATCGGTGAGAATCGGCGACAATCGGCGAGAATCACTGAGCAGGTTCGGCGAGAATCAATCATCGAGCATCATAATGGATCAACGAGAATCAGAGTGCAATACTCGACGATTCTCGCCGATCGTCGAGCATGACTTGATGATACACGACGAACTCGTCGATCGTCGAGCTGCGGTCGACGATACATGTCGAAGTCATCGATCGTCGAGAATCAGCATGTTGATTCTCGACGATTCTCGTCGATCGGCGAGAATCAAAGAGATGATTCTCGTCGATCGGCGGGAATCAGAAAGACGATTCTCGACGAATGCTATCGACCCTCGGACGACAATCTAACCATCCTTCCGAGGCAACATTTGCCCAACCCGACGATCCTTTAAGGCAACACTTTGCCCACAACCCCATTCAGGTCGGTGATTGACAACCTTTACCAACACAGTCAGTTATCCAACTTCTCCACATCTCTTATGTGCGACCCTGCAGGCTCATATCGCGTTGGCAGTGAGATCATATGTTTGATCACTTCCAGATCACAATGGTAACTCCAACAGTAGTTCTCCCCCTGGACAACAACTACTGTCTTCTACTTGCTGTCTTGCAGCAGGTACTTCTTCTATAGCAAGCTTGTCCATTTTCTTTGTTAAACCTGTGGGGCTGCATACACTACTAGACAACTCATTGTTAATAAGTTTAGTCTCATCAAAAACTACATGCACAGATTCTTCTACAACTTGTGTAGTCAAGTTGTAGACTCTATAAGCCTTACTGTTATTGCTGTACCCAACATAAATTCCCTCTTGGGACTTGGCAGCAAACTTAGTCAAGTAAGACTTTCCATTGTTAAGTATGAAGCATTTGCAACCAAAAATCCTGAAATAGGATAGGTTTAGTTTCCTGCTTTTCACAACTTCATAGGGGGTCTTGTTGAGCCTTTTAGTGATGGTAGCCCTATTTATAATATGACATGGAGTGTTAACTGCTTCAGCCCAGAAATACTCTGGTAGTCATGTATCACTTAATAGGGTCCTACCAGCCTCTATCAAGGTCATATTCTTCCTCTCAGCAATGCCATTTTGCTGAGGTGTTCTAGGTGAAGAGAATTCTTGAAATATCCCAAAGTCTTCACAAAGTTTTGTCATGCTATCAGACTGAAACTCAGTACCATGGTCACTTCTAATCTTGACCACTGTACTGTCTAGTTCATTCTGAATTTGCTTGACAAAGCTATGGAAGACACTAGGTGTTTCAGATTTCTGTCTTAAGAAGAACACCCAGGAAAACCTTGAGTAGTCATCTACAACTACAAGGGTATAGACCTTCCTACCTAAGCTGTGAACTGGCATTGGACCAAAGAGATCCAAGTGCAAGAGGTATAAACACCTCACAGCATCTTTGTTTTCTATGCTTCTAAAGGTGGATTTAGTCTGCTTGCCCTTTTGACAAGCTGAGCAAATACCATCTTTTACACACTTAACTTGAGGACCATTCCTCACTAACTCTTTGTTAAAGAGTTTGCTAATAGTCTTGTAGTTAAGATGGGCTAGCCTCTTGTGCCATTTGACACAATGAGTGACTGTCTCATCAGCTACAAGACAAACTGGAGAACCATTGTTCTCAACCATAATGTCTAAGCAGTAGACATTTCTTTTCCTATAACCTGTCAAAATGATCTCTTGATCACTTGACCTCTTGATATGACAACCATTTTTAACAAATGAGATGTCATACCCTACATCACTTAATTGACTTATACTTATTAGGTTGTGTTTCAACCCTTTAACATAAGCCACTTGAGTAATGGTAACCAAGTTGCTAGAAATGTTACCAAATCCTTTGATGATTTCTTTTTCAGAACCACCAAAGGTGACTTTTGGACCATCTTTTATTGGAATGTAGTCCTTTAGTAATCCTCTTGTTCTAGTCATATGTCAGGAACATCCATTATCCAAGTACCATGTTGGGGTATGACCACTTGGACTCACCTGCAAAACAGATTAATGAACCTTAGAACCCAAAGAATTCTTGGGTCCTTGGTACTTGTTAGTTTGCAATCTGATAAAGCTACCTACTGGCTTTCCAACAGGTAGTTTGGTACTCACTTTGGCACTAGCATTATGCCAACAGTCTACTGCAAAATGTCCAATCTTGCCACAGCACCAACATTCAAACTTATTGTACCTTTGCTTAGGTACTGTCTTTGCTGTCTTATCTACAACAGACTTGTTGAATGTTGGGGCTTTGCCCTTGGACTTGGACTTGGACTGCTCAGTTCTTGCAGGTTTAATAAAACCCAGTCCAGCCTTGCCTTTATGATGAACAAATTCATCAATTAAAGGTAGCACTGACTTAGGTTTAGAAAACCTAGCAACAAGCTCTCTCTCTTTCTGAAGATTGATCTCCAGACTCTTGATTTGATCATTCTTAAAGGTGATAGTCCCCATCTGAATCACTGTTATGTGTTTCAGCCTGGCTATCTCATTTAGCTTTTGATCAAATAGCTTCTCAGAATCTGTTGCAGCAGCTTTAAGATCAGCAATTTCCTTTGCCTGACTTTTGGCTAGGGACTTGCTTTTCTTGTAAGCTTGCAACAGCACTTTATATTCATCTATAAGCTGATGAATATCATCCTCAGACTCAGATACATTCTCATCACTTGATGATGATGAATCTGATTCTGAACTAGAACAAGAAACTGAACTTAGAGTTGAACTTTGTACCTTACTGGGTCCTGGCTGCTCCAGGATTTTGTCATGCTCTGTCAAATCCATTAGCCCTTGGCATTGACTGTCTTCTTGTTCATAAATAGACTCCATGATCTGCATGAATTCTTCTTCTTCTTCTTCAGCAAACAGCCCTATGTATGCCTCAGCATCAGACTCAGTTTCTGAAGAAGAGATATCTGACAGAGTCTTCTCCTTCTTGGCAACAAAAGACTTCTCTTTCTTGCCTTTGAAATTAGTCTTCTTCCTTTCACTAGACTCCTTTCTCTTCTCAGGATAATCTGCAATAACATGGCCTTGTCTATTGCAGCAATAGCACACTATTTTTGAACTAGTTGCCTTGCTAGACTTAGTCCTCTTCCTGTCCTTCTTTGAGGCCTTTTTATTCTGATATAGGTCTTCTTTTCCCTGTGAAGTAGAAGGCCTTGACCTCCACTGTTTCTTCTTCAAGAATTTCTGAAAGTGTCTAGTGAAGGTAGCAAAGTCTTCATCACTTTCACTGCTTTCAGACTTTGTGCTGACTGACTCATCTGACTCTGATTCAACTACCTTTGGAGGTGGAGTTGGTGACTTATTCCTGCACTTTCTGGAGGCTTCTGTCTTGAAAGCTACTGTTCTTTCCTTGTGTTCAGTTCTTGTTGATTTCTCCTCCTCTTTCCTCACTGTCAATTGCATTTCATAAGACAATAACTTGCCAAACAGTGTAGGTGGAGGAATTTCTCCCAACTTAGCCATTTCTCTAATGGCACAAATCTTTGTGTCCCAATCTTTAGTTAGGGACCTTAGGAACTTGTCATTTAGTTCATAATTGCTGAACTCTCTTCCATAAGACATGAGTTCATTCACTATTCTGTAGAACTTCTTATAGCACTCAGTTATGCTATCACCCTTTCCTTGTCTAAAACTCTCATACTCCTGATTTAGCAAGGATTTTCTATCTTGTCTAACTTCTTCAGAACCCTCCATATACACAATAAGAGTGTCCCACATCTCTTTGGCTGTCTTACAGTGTATAAGATTCTGAAATGTTGCATCATCTATGACACTCACTATAATGTTTTGTGCCCTCTTGTCCATGGTGGCTAGGACAATCTCATCCTTAGTCATTTCAGAGAAATCCTTTAGAGTTCTCTGATTTGCATCTAGAACTGATATCTTCATGGGCACATATGGCCCCTCTTTTACTGTGATATAGATCCTAGGGTCTGAGGCTTTCATAAACAGCCTTACCCTTTCCTTCCAGATCCCAAAGATTTTCTTTCTGCATATAGGTAATTTCATGGAACCCAATTCCTTGTGATTCTCAGAGGAACCCATGGTTCTTGATTTTCTTGAATCTGTAATTTGTCTTAGACTGAATCTGCCAATCAGGATCTCCTTAGACTGTTAGTCCTTTTTAAGGAACCTCCCTCTGATACCACTTGAAATATATAGTACCTAAACACCTAGAGGGGGGGGGGGTGAATAGGTGACGTAATCCTTTTTAAACTTTAATGACAACAAACAGTTATATCACAGAATTCTAACTACTTTTGCACAGCAATCACAAAGCATACACAACAAATCACAACACAGCACAGCAGACACAGAGTTTTATAGTGGTTCCCCAAGATTTGGGTACATCCACTTTCCCCCTTTGCCTATCTAGCAGTGTACTAGATTCGGCCAAACTTCACCACTGTCTCAGAATCCAAACTGGTTCCTACACCTCAGGCCCAAAGCCCTACAACTCAGCTTTTTCACAAAGCCTACACTCAGCCACAAAGACCTACACTCAGCCAACAAGGCCTACACTCAGCCAACAAGGGCCTACACTCAGAGATTCCAATCTCCTACACTCAGACTCTCAAGCCCTACCCTCAGCCTTTATAATTACAGGCTTACAATCACTCAGATCCAAAGGATCCTACAAGATAAAAATGATTTTACAAATAATAACTCAGCAACTCAGAAACAATAGAGGGGAGTTGTGAGTTTCTTGATGAGTTCTTGGAAGAACTCAACTGGAAACAATCTGACTTAGCTTTCTTCAAAGCTTCTTGAAAGTAGAACTGAATAAGATTGAATCCTCCTGCAGTTGATCCTTGATCTCTGCTACTTAGAATTCAGAATGAATCTGAACCCTTCTTCTCAGCCTAGTTCCAATGGCTGATTTCTTGGAAGGAGCCCTCTCTCTCCAACTTCTTAGATCTGCACTTGGACAGCTAGATCTTCTTTTTTTTGATACTTGATCAATAACTCTGTGAACCACTTGTTGAATTACTTCAACTACTTCTTCAACAATTTCAACAACAGTTTCTGTAAACTGTATGAGCCTATTTATAGGCCTTCTTCATGGTAACCGGCTGGTCCGGTCCATAACTGTCTTCTGACATCTTTGACAGGTGCTGTAGACCGGCTGGAACGGCAGCTGTCAAGTCATCCAGTCAGTTCTTGAAAATTCTCTAACTGTCTGAAAGTGTCGAGACTTTCTGTCTTTAAGTGTCGACACTTATAGTCCAAGTGTCGACACATGTTGTGTAAGTGTCGACACAAGTCTATAAGGTGTCGACACAACTCCTTGTGTTGTAGATACTATGTCTCGACACAGTTTCTTCTGCATGTGTCGACACTGAAATTGAGTGTCGACACAAGTACTTGATCTTCTATCTTTTGCTGAATTCTTCTAAGTGTCGACACATCTCCTTTGTGTCGACACAACTTCTTGTGTTGAATCCGTTAAGTGTCGACACTACTTCTTGGTGTCGACACATAGTCTTTAATGTTGATACTTGCTGAGTGTCGACACAGCTCCTTGTGTCGACACTTGATTCTTCTGTTGAGACTTCAGCTGAGTGTCGACACATCTCCTTAGTGTCGACACTTGTACTTAGAATATTTTGTCGATCTTGCTGTTCTTTGCTAAGTGTCGACACCGCTCTATGTGTCGACACTTTCTTCAAGTGTTGAGTCTTTAGTTGAGTGTCGACACATTGTTCTGGGTGTCGACACTTACTTCAAGTGCTGACTCTCCTGTTGAGTGTCGACACATTGTTCTGATTGTCGACACTTATACTTAGTCTCTGCTGACTTTTGCTGAGTGTCGACACAGCTTCACTGGGTGTGGACACAGCTCCTTGTGTCGACACTTTCTTCATTGAGTGTCGACACAGCTCCTTGTGTCGACACTTTCTGTCTAGTGTCGACTCTGCATCCCAGGTGTCGACACAATGACTCCAAGTGTCGACACTGCTTGTCTGGGTGTCAACACAAGTCTTCTTAAGTGTCGACACTTTCCCTCTGGGTGTCGACACATGGACTTAGAAACTTTTTCATCATTTCCTGCAAATACTTAACCTGCACATGTAACTCAAAATTCATCAAATACATTTTGATGTATATCATTGAGTTGGGTGAGGCTTCTTCAAATCAGGTATATTTAACCAATGTACCCAACATATGGTTTTAGGGGAAACACGTTGCAATTCAAGAAAAAAGAGAAAAATAATTAGAATTCGAGGATAAGTTTCTAAGTGTTTGAAACGTGACAAACTAAAACGAATGTGGCAAAAAATTATAATAAAGGAGCAAGAGAGAGAGAGAGAGTAAGAACACCACTTGCCTCAATTTTACCGGAAAAATTCTCCGAATCACCACACGTCGCAGATCGGGGCAAAAGAAGACATTATGAGTCAAAATATGAACGAAAATGACCGAAATAGAGTATAGGGCCAAAAAACCCTAACGAGAAAACTCAAGAAATGGAAAAAAAATTACCACGATAGCGTAGCTCTCGACGAGAGGTTTCCAGATCTACGATCGGTTGGAAATATCGAGCACCGGAGCTCCGTCGACGGCTACCGGAAGATTCACGACTTAGAGTTCTTCGTCACAGTCGCCCTCTGGTTCGGCCAAGAGAAGAAGAAGAAAAATTTCTTTCTGTTTGTTTATAACTGTTCTAAGCATAAGATTTTATATTTATAAAATTTCTTGTCTAAAACGGACGATCTACGAGTGAGTGTTCGGAATACGAAATAGAGTTTTAGAATTGTCTCAAATTGAAAACTGCCCAACATGAAAGTTGTAGATCTCGTCGAGACGAACAAATTTCATGTTAACCATTTTTTGATACTACATTGTTTTGACTTTCAAAACGGCACTCAAACACAAATTATAACGGGCTACTCGGGAACAAGATTGCAGGTACTCGAGAGCTAGAAAAAAAAACTACTCGAGTAAGCAGAAACAGTCACTCAAGTATATAAAAAAAAATACTCGACTAAAAACTTCATGAACAGTGGACTTACACGAGAGGAAGAATATGACTCGAGTAGTATTATAACATGACTCGAGTAAATTTATAGCAGGACTCGAGTAAATTTATATAGGACTCGAGTAGATTTAAGAAGTACTCGAGTGGAATGAACATGACTCGAGTAAATAAAAGCAGCAGAACTCGAGGATTCAAATGGAGAACTCGAGTATATAAAAGCACCTCTCGAGTATGTCTTACTGAATTAACAATTTCTTTACATAAATAATAATTTTTTTGCAAAAAAATCTTTTGATCAAATTATACAAATGAATAGTAATTTTCATTTTTAAATATTACTTTAATATTAAAATATTCATATGTATATATTTTTGAATAAGAAAACTACGAGATCAAAACGGAGGCCCAAAAACGAAACTCACATCGTAGGCGAATACGAACGCTACGAACACAACAACAAAGTCAAAACCAAAATCCGACGAGCCGTTCTTGAGATATAAATCCTCAAAGTCTACGACGAACATAAATTCTACAAAACTTCGGAAATTCGCCGAGACTTGAATATCGCTCGGATCGCAACGAAACTTGACGAGCATGTCAAAAATTAATCAATTTAATTTTCCAATGTAAAATTTTCCATTTTCGGCAAGGATTCGCGAATTTGACCGACTCGATCGAATAGACGCGAAAACGCACTAACGGCGACGCGCCGTCAACTCCACGTTACGTAACGCCCCTTACGTCATTATGGCGTCAACAAAAGAATTAAATAATTGCCGGAAAAATCCGGGGTGTTACAGGACCCTTCTTCAAATTAGGGTTATTGTGGATATAAAACCCATAGGGAGCTAGAATGGATTGATTTTCATGCGAATCAGGTTTGGATGAGACTGGCACTCCTCCCTTCCTTTTTATTGATGTTGAATTATTTCATTATGGTGTTAATATAAATTATTTATCAATGCATATGCAACCAAGGGTCGCCTTGAGGAGATGATGACATGTTTTACAACTTCATGTGAAATGTCCGACAAAGTTGTATAACTTGTAATTCATCAAGATGGGGAATGACTAAGGGAGTACTTGTCGGGAAGACTCGTCGGGAACACTCGTTGGGAGTACATGGTGGGAGTACTCTGCATGAGTACTCAGCGGGAGTACTCGTCGGGATCACTCGACGAGAGGAGTTGTCGGGAGTCCTCGACGGGAGCGCCCGATGGGAGTACTTGGCGGGAGTATTCATCGGAAGGACTCGACGGGAGTACTCGTCGGTAGAACACGTCGGGAGCACCCAGAGGAAGTACTCTACGAGAGTACTTGGAGGCCATCAAGAGAGTACACGTACCCCATTATGGTTTGGAAATAACATTTAGGATTAAGGTGGGAGCGGTTGTTCACAGACCCCACCCCTCCCACTTGAATTTGCCTATAAATAGGACCCGAGACACAAGTTGAATACACCTTCATCCCCCCTAAGGTGGGTGAGTTCAATGTCCGCCTCACCTGTGTCGAGTTCAGCAATGGCTTTAGGAGGGAAGTTCATATAGACTTACGTGTGTGTGGCGGGACCTCTTTGCTACAGCACGGAATTCTTATTTGTAGGTAGTCCGTAGTTTTTATGTGTTCACAAGCTTCTTTTCACCAAGTCTCACATGGATTGACCACTAAGGTAGTAATCTTTGGTCGCCCCCTTGGTCCGAATGTAAGAACCAAATTTCATGGTTCCAACATTTTTGTGCGGTGAACATGGATTGTGATTAGAGGAAGAAACATTAGTTCGAGACCTCACGACAAGTCATGATAAGAAGGATGCATGGCGAGCTTCAGCTATGTGATTATCGGCTGAGGCGAGCTCCAGTGTTGACGAGCTCTTGCTGGGCGTGTTCCAACTAAGGAGAGCTATAATTCAGGTGAGCTCTAGCTAGGAGAGCTCAAATCTAGGCGAGCACTAGTTTAGGTGAGCCCTAGCTGGGCGATTTCCAGTTGAGGCGAGTTCAAATGTATCAGAGTTCCAACTCAGGCGAGCTCAAGATAGGTGATTTCTTCATCTCAGTAACCTAAATTGGATAGTTCAATATGGAGACCTCGGTGGTGAGTTCATTATGGAGGTTGTCGTCGGTGAGTTCATTATGACAACCTCATAGTTGGTGAACAAATCTTAAGCTACTCCATGTCACCATTCAACTCTTTAGGCAAGCTCCATTAACCTGTAGGTACTCTACTCACAAATATCCTGCTTGTAGGTATTCTACTCGTATTTAGTCTGCTCACATGTGTAATTAGTCTGCTCCTCTCCTGTATACCAGCTACTTCCGCCCTCGAGTGAGTGGAATACCTCGAGTTTTGTTGTTGTCGTAGTTCGAGAATTTGCACAAGCTCCCATCCTTCATGTCGACTACTTGCCTCCTCGAGTGCGACCCTTCTCTACCTATAGTTGAGCTCGACTACTGTCGGTGTCGACCTCTTCTCCATCTCTAGTTGAGCTCAGATCTTGTAGGTGTTGACCTCTTCTCCACCTCAAGTTGAGCTCTTGATGGCGCCGAGCCCCCAATGATTGAAGATATCTGCCGTTACAACCTCCGCTCACAGCCGCATTGCTACAACAATCAAGAGAACAAAGATGTTTGCCGCTACAACCTCAGTGCACGACCGCGTGCAACCGCATAACTCATGGATTCAACATTTATTAGTAGCGCCATGTTAAAGATTTGCGGCGCCATGTTGTCCTTAAAGACCGTCGCATTATCCAATGCTATAACCGCTACTCGCGGCCACACTCGTCCACGTGACGTTTTAATATGCATCTCGTCATATTAAACGTCATATTTCTTAATCTTTCGCTGCAGTTTTATATTTCCTGCATGTTTAATTTCTGTTATCATTTACTTGCTTGGGTTGAATGTTTTGGATTGGGCCTCTTGATGAATGGCCAAGATGCTTTGTAAAGAACCTTATATTTGGGCCATTGATGAAATGAAAAAGGCAGATGAGATTGGGAAAACCTAAACAAAAAAACTTGCGACTGCTTGGTCGAGATTGGCCTTTTCCACGGACGGCGTGAGACTCGCCGCTCGCCTGCTGGAGTGAATCCGGCCCCCTGCTCTTCACCACTTGCTGGTATGACTACGACGAATCCTTCCTGGTGGTGTGACTCCACCCCTATCCCTCGTGCAAAATGTGAGCACCCCTTGTTCTAGTGCCGCCAACCTGATCCAACAACCGCCGAGCATTCAGTCTAAAACTCCAGCCAACTCTCTTGGTATCGTTTGCCTCTCCACCACTTGGAGCTCCGTAAGGCGACATTATTGAAGCGTTGGAGAAACTCAACCGCTCAGTGTGTCTTCGGTGGAGTCGTAGTAGAGCGATTCTCCTCGTGTCAACCTCCTCGAGCATGCGTAATGAGTTTCCTTCCTCCTCTTGTGTGTGATTCATTCATATTATTTCTTGTGAATGAAACCGTGGCATTTTTGAAGCCTAGATTGCATCGTGGTTTTCTCCGGAATATGTGTTGTTGAAACTCTTGATTTATTTAGCATTATAAGGATTTGATTTTTCGTCGCTTTTCTTTTGTTGGGAGAGATCAACCACCTTGCTCATCGATTTGTTTTTAGTGGATCTCTTTTGGTACAACACAACCATTCGAATCGTGTAGGTCCATTTCGCCTTAGCAAATATTGTCCTATAACCCTTATTTAATCTCTAGAGGATTGACGATCCTTCGAGTTAGTGTGCGATTAATAATAACGCAATTCGTTGTGGATACGTCTTAGTTGTGAGAGAGAATAAGTTTTGAGTTTTTCTATCATCTAAGTCATGTCGATGGGACTAGCCTGCATCAAATTTGGTATCAGAATTCATCGCAAAGATTTCTTAATCTTTGCAGGTCCTCCCGCGTTACTTTCCTAATTTTATGCACACACGTTCTACTTCCTTCATTTTCGGGAACGTGGTTGGCCAATTTCTTCACTTGGCCCCGGTCCGTACTATTTAACGCTAGGTCTCACTTGTGCACCAAAATTTTATTTTCCCACAAAAAAATTATTTTTCTCACCAATCGTATGCCAACTAGGTCCGGTCACGAGTATCACACAACCTCCGGACACGAGTATCACACATCCTCGTCGAGTATGGCCGAGGACCGACACCCAACTCAAAACCCCACTCCGGTTGATGAACTACGCTTTGAGATGAATCAACAATCGGGGGAGCTTCGGGAAATGATGGCCCAACTTTTGGCCAACCGAACCCCCTCACCACCTATAGGTCCTAGGCCACCAACCGTCACCCCCATAATGAGGTCGATCACCACGATGATTTGTCTCCATGTGCATGTCCACAACCATGTCGCCCTGAACGAGACGTCGACCTTACTCACACCATTAAAATAATTGCCCCCACGTATGACGGTTTAGGCAAGCCGCAAATTTTTCTGAATTGGATTATGGATATGGAGTGCTATTTTGAATGGCATCGCCTAGTGGATACCCAGAAAGTTCAAGTGGCTCAGATGAAATTAACAGGACGAGCCAAGGTATTTTGGTTAGATGAGGAGCGACGTTTCGGAGCTGAGAATGGTGTTTCCCCTGTCGGTTGGCATGTTATGAAAAATCTTCTCAAGGATCAATACGTTCCCGTCTATCATGCACTCAAATGTTCGATGAGTTAGCCGCCCTTTGGCAAGGCGAAAGGTCCGTAGCCGATTATATGGGAGATCTCAAGGATAAGATGTCCGATGTGAGGTCCAAGAAATGCCGGAAGTTACCCTATCTAGGTTTCGTAAGGGCCTTAACTATGACATCCAAAAGAAGCTCTTACGCTACGGTCACACCGACTTGAGCACCGCCTTCAACACTTCCCTAGATATTGAAAAACACATAGCCTCTAAGTCCAAACCTAAGCACAACTGCTATAAAGGCAAAGCTACATTTAGCTTTGCTGCCTCTACCTATAAGGATAGGGGGAAATTTAAAACTAAGGACTCCTCCAACATCATTATTACGGCTAGGAAAGCTAAGAACCCCCAGGGGAAAGCATTCCCATAGGCAAGATTAGTAAGGCTAATGCCACTTGCTATGCTTGCGGGGTAACCGACCACTACGCCGTTGAATACCCAACCAAGACAAAGACCTTGGCCATCGTCGAGCCTGCTAGTGAAACACCAGAATTTATCTACGAGGCTACGGATGAGTCAGAACCCGACGGATTCCCTAGTGACATGGAATAGGACAACAACATTATGGTGATGAGATGTATTTTGACTACGCCTCGCGCTTTGGATGATTGGAACCGAACTGATATATATTCCTTGATTTTTAAGAGCGGTGAGAAACTGTGCAAGTTGATTATAGACAACGACAATTGTATGAATGTCATTTCGAAGAAGGCGGTTACACGCATGTCATAATCCGCCGAATCGCACCCACATCCCTATCACATCGCGTGGGTTAACAAAACCTCCCTTCCGATCACTAAGCATTGCCTAGTTCCTATTACCATCAAAGCTTATTCAGAACAAGTTTGGTGTGACGTTATCCCAATGGATGCTTGCCACGTGTTGTTGGGTCGTCCATGGCTTTTTGACCATGATGTTACACACTATGGACGTGCCAAAATCTATGAATTTAAATTTAACAGGAAAAATATCACTCTTAAGCCCACCCCACCTAACGACCCCACTGTTCCTTCCAAAGATACAATTATCCCGGTAGAGAAGAAGACATTGAGTTTGATCGGCAAGAAAGAGTTTGCTAGAGATTCCTTTATGAGTGGAATATTATATGCGTTGGTTTGTTTGCAAGCTAAGGATGAAGTCTCTACTTTTGACGAGTTACTCGTAGAATTGAGGAAACTTTTAGAAGAATTCAAAGATGTCTATCCGGATTAGTTACCTTTTATGTTACCTGTAAAACCCCGAAAATCGTAATCGAACCAGTCGCGTCCTAAGGAATTTTTGGTGCCTTAATAGGGGTACACAACCGGGGACACGGGCGTGTCCAAGGCCGTATCTTTCTCTGTGTTGGCCGGCTGTGTCCAGAAAAGTACACGACATGAAACATGGCAGCGTGACACGGGCGTGTCAAGCATGACACAGGCGTGTGCATACCCGTGTCACCACCCGTGTTCCCAAGAGATGTGTCGGTTGGCGTGGAGGTTACCTGTGACACGCCCCTAGGATATGGGCGTGTCAGGACACGACATGGGCGTGTCATGTTAAGACACGGGCGTGTCTTGACCCATGTCCTTCTCTGTGCTCGACGATCATGCCTGGATCGGGGCACATGGCCTGGGACACGACCGTGTGCAAGGCCATATTCATCCCAGGATTGAGGAATTTTGGGCAGATCTGAGCCGTTCGTTTTCTTTTAATAAGATTTGACGGCCTAGGTGTGTTCCTGCTTTGTTAAGGCCAAGAATGGAGGATTAGTTCTTCATTTTCTCTTAAGCCTTCTCTTTCTAAGGAGTTAGAGAGAGGAGAGAGCAAGGAGGAAGGAAGAGGAGGATTCCGGCCGCCGGCGGAGCATCAGAGCACCGAATAGAAAATCGAGACCGGATCCGCGGAGGAAATTCCCTTGCGAAGCTTTTCATCCAGATAGATTCCCATGGCGCAAAAGCGAACTATAAGGGTAACGATTCTCTACTTGAGCATGTGAAGCTCTCCTTTTGCATAAGGAAACCCTCTCCCACGAGTGTGCGGTGAGTGTGCGGTGTTCCTTGGGGTTGACGTGAATAGTCCTCCTTGTGTTGCATATAGAGTCCGGAATCGAAGTACGGACATAGGCATTGTGTGTGAAGCCTACCCAGACGTGTTGGTCTGGATCGGTGATGTTGCATATTATATGGTTTGCCGGAGAAGACTCTGTTCTTTGTGTTTTCGGGTTTCTACACGGTAGATTGTGTAACACCCCCACCTGTCACATGACATATAACGGTGGGTCCGGCCGGGGCCCCACGCCATATCTTACAGACAAGCGAAGGAATCACGTGTGGAAATCAAAATCGACGCGTATTCTTAACTCATCCATTCTAGAGCAGCATTTTTATGTTAGCATGAACTCAAACCAGAATGTCCACCAATATATAAATACCACATTTATATATACAACACCAGGAATGTATACAACCCACACACCCTGGCCATATGGCCTTACAGGTTCCTCTTTTACACAACATTCATTTCATACATCGGCACGCAGGCCGGCCACACATGAAATCCAAACACCACTCTTCGCATGGCCTTCAAGGGCCAACAGTAGCAAGCTAGCCATTCCACTTATTCATTTCAAGCCGCGGCACCTGCAATGAGACATCCACCAAAAAGCGGCAAAACAAAGGAACGGTCAGCATTTGGCTGACCCATTATAACGACCCTACCCCCTACCCGGGGTAGTGGTTCCTTCCCTGCATACAGTGCTCATCAAGTATCATCAAACAACATATCTATATCATTCTCTTTATCCCGCTAGCAAACACATGACATCACAAATGCTGGAATCCACCAGACGTTCCATGCACTCAGGGCACCTTCTTGGCGTACCGGAATCCACCAGTCATACACCGCCGATCCGAGGTTTTAACTTGTTGGTTGACCGGCCCTAGTCCACCAGTCTCGCAAGCTGGCGACATCCCGCCCAAACCACACAGAGGTACAACCTCACAGCATCCAACAATCAGAGTAGGTCGACCCACAACATGTGGTGTAGCACGCCGGGTTTATCCAAGCTCCCCAGGCAATGTCTACCCATCGACCCCCCTCCTAATCCGATCGACCCACACTATGTGGTGCAGCAAGCCGGGTTTAACTCGGCTCCCCAAGCATTTCCACCAATCGACCCCTACCTAACTAGATCAACCCACCCTAGTGGTGTAACAGGCCGGGTTTATCACGAGCTCCCCAGGCGTGCTACCAATTGATCATATCACAACCAGGAGCTTTGCCAAAGCCTCCTCACATTCAGCATCACATCCATACATTCATCACAAGATAAAACCATTTGCATCTCATCAAATACACAGAGTCTTCTCCGGTTTATCACCGCCTCGGCTTCGCCTTCACGAATCCGCTCTCGGATCTTCGCTCCGCACTCCGCAGCTCCTACAGCAGCTGGTAGACTCCTCCCTTCCCTCTTGCCTTAGCCTTTCTTCCTCCCTTTCTTAAAAGAAATGAAGAAGAAGAAGAAGAAGAAAAGAGGGATTAAATCCCCTTTTTCTCGGCCTTCACATGACCTGGACAGAGCCCAGCCATTGGATCCAGGAAGAGGGAAACAAACGGCTCAGATTTGGCCAGAAAAGCTTGAACACGGCCTGACACGCCCTGTGACACGCCCGTGTCACAGGCCGTGTCCCTCTAAGCGGCAAACAACCGACTCAAAACCAACAGTACACGGCCATGGGACACGCCCGTGTTACATGCCGTGTCCCCGACACGCCCTCAGACACGCCCGTGTCTGAGGCTGTGTGCCTCAACGAAAATAATCCCAAAACAACCCGAGACTTCACACGGCCTGACACACGCCCGTGTTCCTGGCCGTGTGCACCTGGACACACCCGTGTCCCGCAAACACGCCCTAGCTTGAAACGTCGAGTTGAGTTCGACGACGACTGACACGCCCTGTGACACGCCCGTGTCACAGGCCGCGTCCTCACTCGACACTCGACACTCGACGATCGTCGAGTAAAATTCGTCGACATCAAGGCCGATCGTCGACACGGCCCCGACACGCCCTGCGACACGCCCGTGTCGCAGGCCGTGTCCGCTGTGTCGACTCCAAATTTCGTCGACTTCACGACTCGACATACCCAGGCCGGACACGCCCTAGGACACACCCGTGTCCCAGGCCGTGTCACCCATGCCTGAACCCGATTTTGCTCAAATCGATCCGCTTGACTTCGGGGTGTTACAATCCTCCCCCCCTTCAAATAATTTCGTCCTCGAAATTTGACTCCAATCAGCCACAACATCATCAAAGCTTACACCCCAATCCTCCGCACAAACTAACAAACATACAACACAAACAAACATCCCTAACTTCCACTTGTGCACATTCAGCCACAGAAGAACTCAAAATAAAACAACATGATTTAGTGATCTCCTTACCATCACACTTCACAACATATAAACATCATCAAGTTTCGATTCAGTCAAAAGTAATTCACATCACACTTCACTTCCGCTCAGCCTCCCGATTTTGGAATTCGCGATTTAGAGATAAATTAAACACCCGAGGCTGAATTTCACTAACTGAGCTTTGTGGCTCTTGTACTTCCATCGCATGCAATCGAGGTTGCGTCCGGGGTGCAGATGATTTGGCCACTGCTTTTCCCTTTTCTTCATATGACGCACCTATCTTTTTCTCACTCCCTGGAGGGGCATTCCGAAAGAATTTTGCTATATGTCCTTGCTGCCCGCATTTATAGCATATACGTGTATCCACACGTCCTGACCCATAAGTCACCCCCGAAGAAACATTCGACGGAGCTGATTCCGCCGGCCTAAATCTTTTCTTCTCTTGTCGTCGAAACTCCGATTGATCCAACTGCGACACTTTAAACTCTGACTTTTCCACTGCCAGTCGCTTATTCGCTTGTACTCGCTTCATATCCTTCTCTAATGCACGAGCTGTATCGACTAATGCTTGGAAGCCTTGGCTCACTAAACTCGGAAGTGCCAACCTCAATTCATCCCGCAAGCCTTCATAAAACCGATTTGTCTTTCGTGCTTCCTCCGCAAAGTTCGATCCCGCATATCTCCCCAATCTTGTAAACTAATGCAGGTAGGTATCAATCTCTCGCTCACCCTGCACCAAACGGAGAAATTCATTTTCCATCGCAATCCTCTGTGACACTGGCACATACTTGGCTAAAAATATTTGGGAGAATTCCTCCATGGAAACCTCCGTTAAACCTCGACCTGCCAAGTGATGCACTTCAATCTCATCCCACCACAATCTCGCATCGCCTTCCAACAGAAAAGTGGCCAACATCACTTTCTGTTCCTCGACCGTCCGGATTGCGGTCAGGATCCTTTTTATCCTTGCCAACCAATCTTCCGCCTGCGTTGGGGAAAGCGCTCCACCAAACGTCGGTGGATGAAAGTGCATAAAACGTGTCAATGACTCGTCACTTACTTGCGCCTCCACCACCACTGCAGCATGCTCTTGCCTTGCACCAGGCCTTGCCTGTCCAATAGGTTGTGCTTGTAACACTGCAAGCACTGTCTCCGTCACCACCCGTATGGCTTCTGCCGAGGGAGGCATAGGCGCTTCCACGGGTGCTGCACTCTCATCCGACCGCTGGGGCTCAGACGGCCCAGCTCCATCCCTCGCCACCTATCAATGTACAAAACACCATTAATACTTCAAATCATAACGGTACTGCTACATTGACTACACCCTCACGCACATCATGTGCATGACATACATTCCTAGTGGACATTCATGAGTTCATTTCTGTTCTCTCCTCCCAAACAATCTAAACTTGGCTCTGATACCACTTTGTAACGCCCCCACCTGTCACATGACATATAACGGTGGGTCCGGCCGGGGCCCCACGCCATATCTCACAGACAAGCTAAGGAATCACGTGTGGAAATCAAAATCGACGCGTATCCTTAACTCATCCATTCTAGCGCAGCATTTTTATGTTAGCATAAACTCAAACCAGAATGTCCACCAATATATAAATACCACATTTTTATATACAATACCAGGAATGTATAGAACCCACACACCCCGGCCTTATGGCCTTACATGTTCCTCTTTTACACAACATTCATTTCGTACATCGGCACGCAGGCCGGCCACACATGAAATCCAAACACCACTCTTCGCATGGCCTTCAAGGGCCAACAGCAGCAAGCTAGCCATTCCACTTATTCATTTCAAGCCGCGACACCTGCAATGAGACATCCACCAAAAGCGGCAAAACAAAGGAACGGTCAGCATTTGGCTAACCCATTATAACGACCCTACCCCCTACCCGGGGTAGTGGTTCCTTCCCTGCATACAGTGCTCATCAAGTATCATCAAACAACATATCTATATCATTCTCTTTATCCCGCTAGCAAACACATGACATCACAAACGCTGGAATCCACCAGACATTCCGTGCACTCAGGGCACCTTCTTGGCGTACCGGAATCCACTAGTCATACACCGCCGATCCGAGGTTTTAACTTGTTGGTTGACCGACCCTAGTCCACCAGTCTCGCAAGCTGGCGACATCCCGCCCAAACCACACAAAGGTACAACCTCACAGCATCCAACAACCAGAGTAGGTCGACCCACAACATGTGGTGTAGCACGCCGGGTTTATCCAAGCTCCCCAGGCAATGTCTACCCATCGACCCCCCTCCTAATCCGATCGACCCACACTATGTGGTGCAGCAAGCCGGGTTTAACTCGGCTCCCCAAGCATTGCCACCAATCGACCCCTACCTAACTAGATCAACCCACCCTAGTGGTATAACAGGCCGGGTTTATCACGAGCTCCCCAGGCGTGCTACCAATTGATCATAGCACAACCAGGAGCTTTTCCAAAGCCTCCTCACATTCAGCATCACATCCATACATTCATCACAAGAGAAAACCATTTGCATCTCATCAAATCCACGGAGTCTTCTCCGGTTTACCCATGAACATCACCAATCCAGACTACCGGTCCAGATAGGCTTCGCACAACATGCCTATGCCGTACTCCATATTTCCGGCTCTAGATGCAGACTCAACAAAGGAATCACTTCCGCAAATCCACCTCTTGGTGGAGGATTCCAAGCACATGCATAAAGGAAGGACTTCGGTGTCCAAGAAGGAGATCGTTACCCTTGAAGACCGCTTCGGCGCCATGAAGTAGCCGGATGGAAATCACCGCCTCGGCTTCGCCTTCACGAATCCGCTCTCGGATCTTTGTTCCGCACTCCGCAGCTCCTACAGCAGCTGGTAGACTCCTCCCTTCCCTCTTGACTTAGCCTTTCTTCCTCCCTTTCTTAAAAGAAATGAAGAAGAAGAAGAAGAAGAAAAGAGGGATTAAATCCCCTTTTTCTCGGCCTTCACATGACCTGGACAGAGCCCAGCCATTGGATCCAGGAAGAGGGAAACAAACGGCTTAGATTTGGCCAGAAAAGCTTGAACACGGCCTGACAGGCCCTGTGACACGCCCGTGTCACAGGCCGTGTCCCTCTAAGCGGCAAACAACCGACTCAAAACCAACAGTACACGGCCATGGGACACGCCCGTGTTACATGCCGTGTCCCCGACACACCCTCAGACACGCCCGTGTCTGAGGCCGTGCGCCTTAACGAAAATAATCCCAAAACAACCCGAGACTTCACACGGCCTGGCACACGCCCGTATTCCTGGCCGTGTGCACCTGGACACACCCGTGTCCCACAAATACGCCCTAGCTCGAAACGTCGAGTTGAGTTCGATGACCACTGACACGCCCTGTGACACGCCCGTGTCACAGGCCGTGTCCTCACTCGACACTCGACACTCGACGATCGTCGAGTAAAATTCGCCGACATCAAGGCCAATCGTCGACACGGCCCCGACACGCCCTGCGACACGCCCGTGTCGCAGGCCGTGTCCGCTGTGTCGACTCCAAATTTCATCGACTTCACGACTCGACATACCCAGGCCGGACACGCCCTGGGACACGCCCGTGTCCCAGGCCGTGTCACCCATTCCTGAACCCGATTTTGCTCAAATTGATCCGCTTGACTTCGGGGTGTTACAGATTGCAGCAGGGATCGTTGGGGATTAACTCCAAGGCGCACCAGAAAAACTGAGCGGAAATGTTGTTTTGCTAACTTGGCGGCCGGGGAGCCAGCCTTGAACATAACTGGGTTATGTGATGTTTGGAAATGTTTTGGGATCTGAGAGAAGCTTGGCCCGTGCATAGGTCTTAAAGTGACTATGCGGTGTGAACAATGGGCAAGTGGAATCAGACTTGGGCTATGTGGTTTGGTGCTAGAGACCCATAGAGGGACTGGCCGTTGGCATAGTCGGGAGTCTTAGGCAGTGGTCAGAAAGACTAAAAATGCTCACAATGTTGCCATCCTGGGGATGGCAGTGAAGCCATGGAATTGACCAGATTCACCGATAAGGTGCCCTGAGTGCACATGGTGTTTGGACTTGCGAGCCTACACCTATGGCAAAGTATGTTTGTACTTTATTGCTTAGCTGGGCTAATGAAATGCAGGGAAGGAGCACCGCCGTCCCGAGTAAGGGGAGGGGTCGTTATAATTTGGTCGGCTTTGGCCGACCGTTACTTTGTTTGCCACCGTGCGGTGGAATATTGCTTGCAAGTGCTGCGGAGCCAAGTACCAATAGCGAGCTGAAGTCCATGTTGCTGAGCTGGCCCTCGAAGGCCAAAGAGAATAGTTGTTTTTATTTTTGTCATGTGTGGCCGGCCTGCGAGCCGATGTATGTAAACCATTAATTTGTTAAGTAAACTCTTATGAGGCCATAAGGCCATGTACTTTCGGTGTATTTGTTATTTCATTCCTATGGTAGTATGTGGACATTCATGATAGTTGTTATTCAATTATGGGTTCTTTCCAACTGTTTAAAAGCTTCCGCTAGAATGCTCTGTGTTAGGGCGAGTAGTTATAGTTGGCTTTTTGATATTCTTATATAACCCTTCCGACCGTCCGTGGTATATGGCGTTGGGTTCCAGCTGGACCTTCTGTTATATGCCATTCGATAGATGAGGGTGTTACAATTTGGTATCAGAGCCCAAGTGTCGGTCTTCTTTGTTTGAATTCATGGGCGAATTCTTTTAATGGGCGGTGAGCACATGTATGCGCGTCATCGTTATAACATAAAAGAACCCATGAATGTCCACTTAGGAATGAAAAATACACTTGTTTTGAGGAACCTGAGTGTTCCAATGATTGCTTTTAGCAATCTGTTTGTCGCCTAATCAAGGGTTTATGCTATTATAGGCAGTTAGGAGCGGTGCTGGGCAATCAGAACGTTCGTGATCGGCGAAAAGTAGTGCACTGAATGACATGCCTACAACACCTCCTTCAGTAGAAACCATCAGATTGGTGGCTGAAGCAGTCTTTGCTTTGATAAACGCAAAAACTGCAGGGCAAATGCACCACCTGTTAATGAACAAAAACCGATTAGGGTAGCAGAGCCTGGAGTGGTAGAACGCGTGGAAGGAGGACTACGGAGAAGCAGCTCAAGCATATAATGAGCTTTAATCCTCCGATGTTCGACGGGATTGGAACGCCAACACAAGCTGAGGATTGGCTCTCTATAATAAAGAGAGTCTTGATGGCCACGTTAACTGAGGAGTGGCAGAAGACCACCATAGCGACCTTCCTATTGGTTGGTGAGGCGAGGTTGTGGTGGGACGTGTTGGAGGTTCACCTCTTAGTGGGAATGTAACTTGCAGATGTGCCTATGGAGGAATTCTCAAGGTTGTTCTTGGCCAGATATCTATCCTCTGCTCAGAAGCTTGAGATGGAGAATCAGTACCTTGTTTTGACTCAGGGAGACAGAAGCATGGATGAGTATCTCCACGAGTTCACACGGCTGGGTCATTATGCTGGTACTACGTTTACTGAGGAGGAGCGAAAGACCAACCGATTTTATGAGGGTCTACATGACGACCTACAGCTACTCCTTGCTGGGCCTAAGGTGCAGGGTTTCCTAGCCTTGGTCAATTCGGCCCGGTCATTGGAAAAGGTCGTGAAGAAAGTGCAAGAGAAGAGGGACCCAGGGGAAAAGAAGTCAGAGTTCAAAGTGCCGAATACAAATTCGGGTTTCTACAGATAGAGCAAGAAGCCGAAGACTTCGAGCTCACTCCCTTCGTCTGGTGCGACATGGGCAACCACAAGTTGAGTCCCAGGAGCTTGCTACAACTATGGAAAGATGGGGCATTTTGCTCGTGAATGTTGGAGTGGACGCGCAAAGTCCGAGAGGAAGCTTGGAGAACAATATGAAGAAAAAGGAAAGGCGGTGGAGTCCACTGCGCCCCACCATGCTCCAGCCCAGCCTAGAGTATATAATCTTGGTCTGCAAGAGGCCATAAAACAAGCTGACGTGGTGACAGGTATGAGTTAAGTTATAGCAGTTTAACTTTATGTAGTTGCAACCTTTTTATATGTTAGCTTATAAATGTTGGTGATAGGCTTTGTGTTGATTTTCAATTGTCCGGCAAGAGCCCTGTTTGATACAGGAGCTTCACATTCCTTCTTGTTCGAAAGATTCGTATCACACATCGGAGTCCCTTCCTCGATGGCAAAAGACAAGTTGGATGTGTTGTTTCCCATTGAGTGCTCAATGCGCGCGGATAGAATCTGTGTTGTAAAGATACAGATTGGGTACCAGGAGTTTGACTTGCGAGCGTCGGTACTGCCGTTAGTGGAGTTCGATGTAATCTTTGGTACGTGCTGGCTCTCGGAGTAGTGAGCATGCATTGATTGCAACCGAAAGGAGGTTAAGTTGGGACTAAACACTGATCGGGAGACTACGTTTGCGGGCATGAATGGGTCGAGTAAGATTTTGATGTCGGCCCTTCAGGTGATCAAGGCAGTTCGGTCGGGGGCAGAGATGTTTGTCACATTAGTGCAGGCTTCAATGCCTAAGCCAAGTTTGAGTAGTATTCCAGTTGTGTCCGAGTATCCTGATGTGTTCCCAGATGATCTCCCAGGAGCCCCTCCTCAGCAGGAGATTGATTTTACTATTGAGTTGGTGCCGGGTGCCAAACCGATATCACGCTCTCCGTATCGTATAGTGCCAAGAGAGATAGCAGAGTTGACGGTGTAACTGCAAGAGTTGTTGGAGCAAGGGTATATGCATCCAAGTTCGTCGCCTTGGAGCGCACCGGTCCTCTTCGTTAAGAAGAAGGATGGGAGCTTGCGACTCTGTATCGACTATTGGGAGTTGAACAAGCTTACAGAAAAGAATAAGTATATGATCCAAAGGATTGGCGATCTATTTGATCAGTTGGTCGGGTCAACAGTATATTCGAAGTTAGATCTGAAGTCCGGCTACTACCAATTAAGGATAAGGGAAAGTGATATCCCAAAGACAGCGTTCAACACGCGGTTTGGGCATTACGAGTTCACGGTCATGTCGTTTGGGTTGACCAATGCGCCATTCGTGTTTATGGATCTGATGAACAAGACGTTCAGAGAGTACCTGGACCATTTCGTGATAGTATTTATCGACGATATCTTCGTGTACTCGCAGTGTGAGGATGATCACTACAAGCATCTGCATATGGTGTTGGAGATGTTGAGAAGGAATCAGTTATATGCTAAGTTCTCCAAGTATGAGTTCTGGTTATCCTCGGTTGCGTTCCTTGGTCATATTGTTAGTGGAGAAGGGATAGCGGTGGATCCGGCGAAGATAGTGGCGATAAGGGAGCGGCCTGTATTGACTACAGTGGCGGAAGTCCGGAGCTTTCTGGGGCTTACCGCCTACTATAGGCGCTTCGTAGAGAACTTCTCGCGGATAGCGCAACCACTCACGACGTTGACAAGGAAGGACCAAACGTTTGTGTGGTCGCTGGAGTGCGAGCAGGCTTTTGAGAAATTGAAGAGGCGGTTGACCACGACGCCTATTTTATGTTCGTCGAGTGGGACCGAAGGGTTTGAAATCTATAGTGATGCTTCAGGCAGTGGTTTGGGTTATGTTCTGCTACAGCATGGGAGCGTAATAGCTTATGGTTCATGACAATTGAAGGTTCATGAAGCTTTAGAGTTCAGGATCTTATGATCGGTGTAGATATCGACCTTCACACCGTACAAGTAGTGCCTCCACAGCTTTAGAGTTCAGGATCTTATGTTCAGGTACTTGCATGGTGTGCCCCATAGTATTGTTAGTGACCGAAATGGATGCTTCACGTCGAATGACTGGAGGCTGGTGCATAGTCTGTTGGGAACTAAGTTGAGTTTCAGCACAGCCTTTCATCCGCAGACGGATGGTCAGACTGAGAGGGTCAACAGGATGATGGAGGACATGCTTCGCATGTGTGTCCTGGATTTCGGAAAGTGGTGGGAATATCACCTATATATGGTGGAGTTTGCATATAACAAAAACTATCAAGCGAGTATTGGAATGGCGCCTTTCGAGGCCTTGTATGGGAGAAAGTGTCGCACGTCATTGTCTTGGTTGGAGACAGGCGAGTCGAAGTTATTCAAACATCAAGCGGTGGAAGACGCCACTTCAATGATACGTACAATTCAGGAACTGTTGAAGATCGCTCAGGACAGGCAGGCAAAATACTATAATGCCAAGCATAGGAACGTGGAGTTTGGTGTTGGCGACTGGGTGTATTTGAAAATCAAGCCGTTCAAGGGTGTCTCGCGGGTTCGACACTTGAAGAAGCTGAGTCCGAGATACCTTGGACCGTTTGAAATCCTGGAGTGGGTTGGTGAAGCAGCGTATCTATTGAAGCTGTCAGTGGAGTTAAGTGGGGTACACGATGTGTTCCACATATCGGTGTTGCGGAAGGCGGTGCAAGAGTTTTTGCAGGTCATTGCGGTCAATCAGGTGCCGGTTGATTAAGGGTTGACGACAAAGGTCAAGCCAGTACGCATTGAAGACTTTGAAGTCAAACGACTCCGCAATAAGAAAATCTGAATGGTTAAAGTCCGTTGGGATAACTGCGGACGTGAGGAGCTTTCATGGGAGCGAGAGCAGACTATGTTGGAGGAATACCTCGAGTTATTCCACTCAGGTAACATTTAAATTTTGTGTACCTTTACATAATTTCTGGACGAAATTCTTTAAAGGGGGAGATTTGTAACACCCCGAAAATTGTAATTGAACCGGTCGCATCCTAAGGAATTTTTGGTGCCTTAATAGGGGTACACGTCCTGCGACACGGGCATGTCCAAGGCCGTGTCTTTCTCTTTGTTGGTCGGCTGTGTCCAGAAAGGACACGGTAGGAAACACGACATCATGACACGAGCGTGTCAAGCGTGACACGGGCGTGTGCATACCCGTGTCACCACATGTGTTCCCAAGAGACGTGTCGGTTAGCATGGCGGTTACCTGTGACACGCCCTCAGGAAACGGGCATGTCAGGACATGACACGGGCATGTCAGGCTGAGACACGGGCGTGTCTTGAACAATGTCCTTCTCTGTGCTCGATGATCGTGCCTGGATCGGGGTACACGGCCTAGGACACGACCGTGTGCAAGGCCGTGTTCGGCCCAGGATTGAGGAATTTTGGGCAGATCTGAGCCATTCGTTTTCTTTAAATAAGATCTGGCGGCCTAGGTGTGTTCCTGCTTTGTTAAGGCCAGGAATGGAGGATTAGTTCTTCATTTTCTCTTAAGCCTTCTATTTCTAAGGAGTTAGAGAGAGGAGAGAGCAAGGAGGAAGGAAGAGGAGGATTCCGGCCCCCGGCGGAGCATCAGAGCACCAAATCGAGAACCGAGAACAGATCCACGGAGAAAATTCCCTTGCGAAGCTTTTCATCCGGATAGATTCCCATGGCGCAAAAGCGAACTACAAGGGTAACGATTCTCTACTTGAGCATGTGAAGTTCTCCTTCTTTTGTATAAGGAAACCTGCTCCTGCTAGTGTGCGGCGAGTGTGCAGTGTTCCTTGGGGTTGACGTGAATAGTACCCCTTGTGTTGCATATAGAGTCCGGAATCGAAGTACGGAAATAAGCATTGTGTGTGAAGCCTACCCGGACGTGTTGGTCTGGATCGGTGATGTTGCATATTGTATGGTTTGTCGGAGAAGACTCTGTGCTTTGTGTTTTCAGGTTTCTATACGGTATATTGCAGCAGGGATCCTTGTGGATTAACTCCAAGGCACACCCGGAAAACTGAGTGGAAACGTTGTTGTGCTAACTTGGCAGCCGGGGAGCCAGCCTTGAACATAACTGGGTTATGTGATGTTTGGAAATGTTTTGGGATCCGAGAGAAGCTGGGCCCGTACATATGTCTTAAAGTGACTATGCGGTGTGAGCAACGGGCAAGTGGAATCGGACCTGGGCTATGTTGTTTGGTGCTAGAGACCCATAGAGGGACTGGCCGTTGACATAGTCGGGAGTCTTAGACAGTGGTCAGAAAGACTAAAAATGCTCACGATGTTGCCATCCCGGGGATGGTGGTGAAGCCACAGAATTGACCAGATTCACCGATAAGGTGCCCTGAGTGCCCACGGTGTTAGGCCATGCGAGCCTACTCCTGTGGCGAAGTATGTTTGTACTTTATTGCTTAGCTGGGCTAATGAAATGCAGGGAAGGAGCACCGCCGTCTCGAGTAAGGGGCGGGGTCGTTATAATTTGGTCAGCTTTGGCTGACCGTTACTTTGTTTGCCACCGTGCGGTGGAATATTGCTTGCAGGTGTTGCGAAGCCAAGTACCAAATAGCGGGCTGAAGCCCATGTTGCTGAGCTGGCGCTCGAAGGCCAAAGCGAATATTTGTTTTTATTTTTGTCATGTGTGGCCGGCCTGCGAGCCAATGTATGTAAACCATTAATTTGTTAAGTAAACTCTTGTAAGGCCATAAGGCCATGTACTTTCAGTGTATTTGTTATTTCATTCCTATGGTAGTATGTGGACATTCATGATAGTTGTTATTCAATTATGGGTTCTTTCCAACTGTTTAAAATCTTCCGCTAGCATGCTCTGTGTTAGGGCGAGTAGTTATAGTTGGATTTTTGATATTCTTATATAACCCTTCCGGCTGTCCGTGGTATATGGCATCAGGTTCCAGCTGGACCTTCTGTTATATGTCATTCGACAGATGGGGGTGTTACATTACCTCCCATATGCAATATCCAACATACAATAGATTTCATCCCGGGTTCCGCTTTGCCTAATCTTCATCACTATAGGTTGAACCCATCCGCACATTAGGAATTGCAAAAACAAATTTCTGATTTATTATCTGAGGGACTCATTCGACATAACAAGAGCCCGTGTGCTGTTCCCGCCCTGTTAGCCCCTAAGATGGACGGAACGTGGATGATGTGCATAAAGAGTAGAGCTATAAACAAGATCGCTGCTAAATATTGGTTTCCCATCCCTCGTTTGGATGACTTACTTGATATTTTAGCGGGGGCCACAAGTTTCTCCAAGCTGGATCTTAGAAGTGGCTATCACCAAATCCGAATTAGGGAGGGGGATGAATGGAAGACGACTTTTAAATCCAAAGATGGGCTGTATGAATGGCTCGTAATGCCGGTTGGACTATCTAATGCTCCAAGCACTTTCCTAAGGACGATGACTCATGTGCTACAACCCTTCATGAGCAAATTTATTGTGGTATATTTTGACGACATCTTGGTTTTTAGCACTTCTCTGCATGATCATGAATCTCACTTAAGATTACTCCTTATGACGTTAAGAGCGGAAAAAGTATTCGTTAACATAAAAAATATACGTTTTCGGTAAGTTCCATAGAGTTTCTTGGGTATATAGTGAGTTCAGAGGGTATTCTTGTCGATCCAAAGAAGGCCCAAGCCATTAAAGATTGGCCTGAGCCCACTACCCTATGTGAAGTGAGAGGTTTTCATAGTCTTGCCACTTTTTACTGTCGCTTCATTCGTGACTTTAGTAGTATTATGTCGCCCATCACAGAGTGCTAAAAGAAGGGAGATTTTAAATGGACTGCATCAGCCACTAAGGCATTTCAAACTATCAAGACACAAATGTCCGAAGCACATGTTTTACGATTGCCTGATTTTGGTAAGGTTTTTGAGCTGTCCTATGACGCTTTTGGGATAGGCATTGGTGGTGTGTTGAGTCAAGAGGGCCACCCGGTTGGGTATTTTAGTGAGAAGCTTGCTGGCCCTAAATTAAAATATTCAAATTATGATAGGGAATTTTACACAGTAATTCGATGCCTCCAACATTGGCGACACTATCTCCTTCCCAAGGAGTTTATTCTCCTTTCGGACCATGGCGCCTTACGGTTTGTTAACTCACAAAGTAAAACTAGTCCACGTCATGCTAAATGGATTTCCTATCTACAAGAATATACTTTTCTCATTAAACATCTTATGGGTACCCTAAACTGCGTAGCTGACGCCCTTAGCCATGTATCCTTACTATTGTCTACGTTACAAGTGAAGATTATCAGGTTTGAGAGGATCAATGATGAGTATGTTCACTATCCTGATTTTAAAGATATTTATTTATCCGCTCAAAACGATTCACCAACCACTATTTCTACATATTATATTAGGGACGGTTATCTATTTAAGCATGCGAAGTTATGCATCCCCCACTCTTCTTTGCGCTACCTTATTGTGTGGGAGTTGCATGGTGATGGCCTTGGAGGTCACTTCGGTCGTGACAAAACTCTATTACTGGTCGAGGACAAGTTTTATTGGCCCGATCTCAAGTCATTGGTTAGTAAAATCGTTAGTAGCTGTCGTGTTTGCCAATTGGCCAAGGGGAATAAGACTATTGCGGGTCTATACACACCTCTCCCGATTCCGTCCATCCCGTGGGAGGATGTTAGTATGGAGTTTATCTTGGGTCTACCGATCACTTTTCGACGTAATGATTCCATCCTCGTGGTGGTAGATCGCTTTTCAAAAATGGCCTATTTTATTTCGTGCGCTAAAACTAGTGATGCTTCTCATATCGCTAAGTTGTATTTTAAAGAGGTTGTCGAACATCATGACGTTCCTAAAACTGTAGTTACTGATAGGGACGTTAAATTTACTAGTTATTTTTGAAATCTTTATGGAAATTAATGGACACCAAGCTTTTGTTTACTTCGACCTACCATCCGTAGACGGATGACCAAACGGAAGTAGTAAACAGGAGTTTGGAAAACCAATTGAGGTGTCTTGTGGGTGACCACAAGGGCACTTGGGATTTACTTCTCCCTCAAGGCCAACTAGCTTATAACAACTCCAAAAATAGATCTACTGGTTTGTCCCCCCAACAAGATCGTGCAAGGTTATAAATCTCCCATGCCACTTGACCTGATTCCCTTACCACCATCGTATAAGTCAATTCAATTTGCACAGGAGTTCGGTCAACATGTTTGCGACCTACACAAGCACATTCAAGCGACGTTGGCCACTCAATACGAGTCTTATCAAGCGCACACAAATTTACATTGGAGAGCAACTCACTTCAACATTGATGACTTGGTTTTAGTTCATCTTATCCCTGAACGGTTGCCTGCGGGGTCCATAATAAAATTAGCTAATCAGAGAGCTGGTCCTTTTCGAATTGCAAAGAAATTTGGAGACAACGCTTATCTTCTGGATTTACCCGCCGATTGTGGTATACCCCCTATTTTCAACATTTCGGATTTAACGCCATATGTTTCTCCACCACTTGAAATATCTTCCCCTTCATTCACGTCTTCTTCCACTTCTACTCCTGGGTTGGGGGGGGGGGGGAGATTATTCTCGGATCGCTCTCTACTGCAGCTTCTACCGAAGGTATGCTGGATGTTGATTTTGCTAACGCTTTTCCAAGGTTTCCCAAAACCTCCTTTGTGCCTGATAGGATTCTAGATGATGAAGTTGTTACCTCCACAGGCAGTGGCCTCCACCGCTATCATGTTCGTTGGCATGACTGCCCCGCTTCAGATGATTCTTGGATTCCCGAGACTGATTTGGAACGCTTGGATGCTGCTCTCCTCCAACACTATCGCCGTGACCACTCACCGGTGATCAGTGCTTTTGACCGGGGGAGGATTGATGGTGCCGAGCCGCCAATGATTGAAGATATCTGCTGCTACAACCTTCGCTTGCGGCCGCATCGCCACAAAAATCAAGAGAACAAAGATCTTTGCCGCTACGACCTCTGTGCACGACCGCGTGCAACCGCATAACTCATGGATTCAACATTTATTAGTGGTGCCATGTTAAAGATTTGCGGTGCCATGTTGACTTTGAAGACCGCCGCATTATCCAACGCTACAAACACTACTCGCGGACACACTCATCCACATGACGCTTTAATATTCATCACGTCATATTAAACATCATATTTCTTAATCTTTTCCTGCAGTTTTATATTTCATGCATGTTTAATTTCTGTTATCATTTACTTGCTTGGGTTGAATTGTTTGGATTGGGCCTCTTGATGAATGGCCAAGTTGCTTTGTAAAGAACCTTATATTTAGACCGTTGATGAAATGAAAAAGGCAGATGAGATTGGGAAAACCTAAACAAAAAAAACTTGTAGCTACTAGCTAGGTCGAGATTGGCCTCTTCCCCGGACGACGTGAGACTCGCCGCTCGCTTCTTGGAGTGAATCCGGCCTCCTGCCCTTCATCGCCTGCTGGTGTGACTCCGACGAATCCTTCCTGGTGGTGTGACTCCAGCCCTATCCCGTGTGCAAAACGTGGGCACCCCTTGTTCTATCCCCACTCGCCCGATCCAGCAAACACCGAGCGTTCAGTCCAAAACTCTGGCTGACTCTCTTGGTATCGTTTGCCTCTCTGCCACTAGGAGCTCCATAAGGAGACATTATTGAAGCGTTGGAGAAACTCAACCGCTCGGTGTGTCTCCGGTGGAGTCGTAGTAGAGCGATTCGCCTCGTGTCAACCTCCTCAAGCGTGGGTAATGAGTTTCCTTCCTCCTCTCGTGTTCAATTCATTCCTATTATTTCTTGTGAAGGAAATGGTGGTGTTATTTTAGAAGCCTATATTGTATCGTGGTTTTCTCCGGAATATGTGTTATTGAAACTCTTGATTTATTTAGCGTTCTAAGGATTTGATTTTCCGACGCTTTCTTTTGTTGGGAGAGATCAACCAACTTGCGCATCAATTTGTTTTTGGTGGATATCTTTTGGTACAACACAACCGTTCGAATCGTGTAGGTCCATTTCGCATGATCAAATATTGGCCTATAGCCCTTATTTAATCTCTAGAGGATTGGCGATCCTTCGAGTTAGCGTGCGATTGATAATAATGCAATTCAGTGTGGATACATTTTAGTTGCGCAAGAGAGTGAGTTTTGAGTTTTTCGATCATCTAAGTCATGTCGGTGGGACTAGCCTGCATCAGCTCTACTCCTATAAGGTGTCGAATTTCTCTCCACCTCTAGTTGAGCTTGGCTCCTACGAGGTGTTGATGTTTTCTCCACCTCCAGATAAGTTTGGCTATTGAGAGGTGTCGAGCCTTTCTCCAACTCCATTTGATCTCAGCTCCTGCGAGTTGTCAACATTTTCTCCACCTCCAGTTGAGCTCAGCTTTTGTGAGTTGTCAACATTTTATCCACCTCTAGTTAAGCTAGGCTGCTGAGGGTTGTCGAACCTTTCTCCATCTCCAATTTAGCTTGACTCCTGCATGGTGTCAACGTTTTATCCACCTCCGGTTGAGCTCGGCTCTTGCAAAGTGTCGATGTTTTCTCAACCTCCAATTGAGCTTGGCTCCTAAGAGGTGCTGACATTTTCTCCACCTCTATTTTAGCTTGTCTTCTAGGAGGTACCAAGACTTTCTCCACTTCCAATTGAGTTCGACCCCTACGTGTTGTCAACATTCTCTCCACCTCCAATTGAGCTCGACTCCTACGAGGTTTCATTATTTCCTCTACCTCAAGTTTAGCTCAGCTCCTGGAAGGTGTCAAGCCTTTCTCCACCTCCAGTTTAGCTCAGCTCCTGCGAATTATCGACATTTTCTCCACCTTCAGGATCCTAGGAGGTATCAATCCTTTCACCACCACCAGTTGAGCTTCACTCCCGGGTGACGTCGAGCCTTTCTCCACCTCATATTGAGCTCGGATCCTTAGAGGTGTCGATATTTTTTCCACCTCCTTCAACTGAGGTCCGCTCCTGTGAGGTCTTGACTTTCTTATTTTCCTCTAGTTGAGCTCGGCTCCTAGGTGGTGTCAAGCTTTTCTCTACCTCCAGTTGAGCTCGACTCCTGCAAGTTGTCGACCTTTGTCTATCTCCTTTAGTTGATTTTCGCTCATGTGAGGTGTCGAGCTTTTATCCACCTCTAGTTGAGTTCGGCTCCTACAAGGTGTCAACCTTTTTCCACCTCCTTCATTGAGCTTTGCTTCGACGAGGTGTTGGCTCTCTTCTCCACCTCCTCTAGTTGAGCTCGCTCATTTAGCGAATGGTTGGGAAGTGTCGACCTTTCTTCCGCCTCTAATTGAGCTCCAATCCTGGGAGGGACATCGAGTGGCAGGTCGTCTAGCGCCCATCTCTATGAACCATTGGTCCTGCATTATTTTTCCAAGCACATGTTAAGCCCAAAAAAGCGGGGATTATGTATAACCCATAATTCATCGGGATCAAGAACGACTAATGGAGACATTATAGGGGAGTACTCGCCAGGAGTACTCATCAGGAGTACTCGTTAGGAGTACTCGTTGGGAGTTCTCATCAGGAGTACTCATCAGGAGTACTCGTTGGTAGTACTCGTTGGGAGAACTCGGCAAGAGTACTTGTCGGGAGTACTCGACAGGAGTACTCGTCGGGAGTACTCGTCGGGAGTACTCGTCGGGAGTACTCGATCATCCGAAGTACTCGGTGGGAGTACTCAGAGGCCCTTAGTAGAGTAACCACACCCCATTCTAGTCCGGAAATAACATTCATGATTAAGGTGGGAGCGGCTGTTCTCAGACCATACCCTACCCCCATAGATTTGCCTATAAATAGGACCATAAGGCACAAATTGAAGGCACCTTCATCCCCTCTATTGGATCTTGAGGCTCCCTTAGGGGGGGGGGGTGAATAAGGGAAAACGATAATTTTAGGTTAACTTTTTTACTTAGCCAAATAAAAATCAGAATTCAAGTAAACTTTTTCACAACCAAATACTCATGACAAACACTTAGAAGATTATAAGAAAACTGAAATGAAAATTTATTTCATAAGTGATGTAAAACATAAACAGTAGATTTTAGTAAGCTTAAAATAAAGGCTGTGATGAAAAAGACTTTTTTTTTTCAAATTCATCGATCCTTCTACCAAGGGCAGGGCGGCTAAAGCCTATCTCTCCTTAGATACAACAACTATCCTTCCCCTAAATCTCTCCATGACCTAGTTGCTGCACACAAGGTGATGATTTCCCCCTAAACCACATAAGGGTCTAATCACCACTCACATGACAGTGATTTCTCCACCGTTTACAAAATGAATACAAAGAAAATAGAACTAAACAAAAAACTCCTTCTGGTTTTGAGCGTTGAAGAATACAACAAATTCATGCAAAGGTCGCCGGAGTTGGAAAGCACGAACGGTCCCTTCTTCGCTCTTAACTTCCTCAAACACTTCTGAGTTTTTCTGGTTCCGCAGAGTTATCATGCCAAGAATGCACGAGATGAAGGCTCTTGGAGGTGTGCAACATAAATTTCTTGAAATCCAGCCTAAATATAGTTTTTGCAATATCACGCGCGGTAGCTTGATATCGCCTATGATATCTCTATTTCCTTCCACGTGTCCCACTCTGCAATAACCGCGCCAAGAAGCTAGAGAACGTGTACGGTTGTGGGAATATCGCGCCACTATAACTTAATATCGCCTGGCAGTAGCTCGAGTTATGCGCTTTATGGTAACCATCAAGAAACATGGCCTACATCATGGCTGAAGACAACATTATTATTGTGGGGCAATAGTTGTTGTCATCTGCGATAGATCTGCTTTGTAATAATTCGTTGTACGTCGCCCATCCAAAATAATCAGAATATTTTGCTGTTATATTTGTACACCTCAAACACACTATGATGAAATACATTCAGAATTTGTTATTTTCAAATCAAGGAGTGTGGAACGCATGCTCCAACAATCTCCCCTTTTTGATAATAATAAATCCACTTAGAAAAAAAATCAAGTAGCATCTATAGTACTGTGTACAAGATATGATAAGCAACATAAGTACTTGTAAGTGCACAAACTTCCCCTAAATGGTTGGCCTTAAATTCTTTTTAGTTCCATGGTAATTTGAAGTGTAAAAATTTGTAATTCCATGTCATATTAACATTTAAATGAACATAAACTCACCTTTAATGTGAACTTCCCCTAAATACTTGTGTTGAAAACTTATATCGAGGTCTCGATTTCTTTCGATATTCTTCCTCTTTTGGTATTAGCAAAAGAAAGGGGAAGTAGTAGTGTAAAGAGAAAACATAACTAAGAATATGAAAAGAAAGATAGAGAGAATGGTAGAATGAAATATATTGCATAGAAATAGACAAGAAAAAGTTGGTTTATGTGGAAGTGAAAGGTGAACAATGTGAAATAGATAGAAAATATTATGTAAACATACACATTGTGAGATTTACGCAACAATATCTAAAAGAAGTATGGAAGTTGAGATTGAAATGTTGAAATCATTTTCAGACCAATTCTCATGAGAAGAGATTTTATAGTAGATAATGAGATGTACAAAGTGTACTTTGGTAAACAAGAACAAGTGAAAGAATTAAAAATCGCATGAATAAGGTGAATTGAACATACATTGGCAACGTCGCACTCAATGAGAAAGTCATTGGACTTTAGTGAAATAAAATGACCGCAAATATGTGCATATGGTACTTTAAGATTCTTTCCAAGGTGCTCAACCTCATAATTCTTATTAAAACTTATCAGGAGGGTGAGTAGTGCTTGACAGAGTATCATGAGAGCATATTATTTGAACATTTTTTGTTGTTTTTCTTCTTCTTTTTTCCCTTTTTTGACATTATGAGGGACTCTGAATCCACTTGTATATCACAACAAATTTTTTGTTGTTGTTGATAATCCAAGTCATTTTAAGAAAAATGTCCAAGAACCACTGATGAGTAGCAAAATATACATAATTTTAGTATATTTTTTTTATTTTGTTTTAATAAAAAATATAATTATATTATGTAAATATGTAAATTAATCATTTTTTTTTTAATTTTTAGTTATAACTTAATCTGTTTTTGTGTCCTATAAGTATTTCTGGACATTTGGGGCAATTCAATAAAATTTCATAAGCCATGCCCCGTGACCTAGGGCGTAAAACTTTAAAACCAAGAAATCTAGCAGTTCAGCAAATTTCGGGCATCAAGTGAAGTCACACCTAGGGGACACATCCGTGTGCCAGCTGTCATGCTCGTGATATCACTCGTGACCAAGCAATCAACCCACTATTGCGCCATGCCGAAGTCTTGATGCCAACAAGCTCAAATCGATCCCGGGTTACACGCCAATGTGCCAACTGTCACACCCGTAACGTCAGCTGTGACCATGCAGATTTCTAACTATCGCACCTCGAAGAAGCCAAGCTGCCATGCCATACATGCACACATATATTACATGCTCGTGACCTTCAAGTCACGCCCGTGTACTTTTAACCCAATCCAGAAGTCGGCTGAAATTATATCCAAATCAGCCACATCAGCATCATGCCTAGGAGACACACCCTTGGGGGAAGGGGGCGTGTACTTCAATTTTTTCAGCTATAAAAGGAGGGCCAGGGCTGATGTTTTGAGTAGAGCTGGTAGAGTTCCACATAGTTGTACATAGTAGTTAGGAGTAGTTTCTAAGTGATATTTTCCTAACCCTAGTTTGGGTTTCCTAGTGTACGATACTTTTTAAGTAATAAATTTCAGCTTTCAGTAATTTTTTCATCTCTTCTTACTTTTTAACTTAGCTTTTATTTCTGTCGAGAACGGGTGTGTGCGCAAGTACTTTTCATTTTTTTCTTTCTTATTACTACTACCCCATCCCGGATGAGAGGCCAAGAATTTTTTAGCGCTTGATTAAGATGCTTAGACAGATATTATTTCAGCACCTTTATATGTCTTTTACTTTTCTACTACCACCCTCATCCCGATGAGAGGCTAAGAATTTTTTAGCACTCGATTGCGACGAGTTAATTCTGCATTTTAAAAACTCAAGATTTATCAGGAATTGACCATTGTTAGGTAAAGAGAAACTGTGCCTCACTCTCGAAAGAGATGAATGTAAGCCTCCCAGGTTGAACCTTCAAATATTACTAGGAGGTCAATAGCGGGGTTCACCACGTAAAGCGTGCATTAAAGATATTTTCGATTAGATACGAAAGTTCAGTCAAAATATGTAATCACAGGTGGATATTTCCTCGATAAAGATGCACTCATATTTAAGGAACCTCCACGATCAAAAATTTTAATTAATAAAGAAATAGAGTTTTTATTATTTGAAAAGTATTTCCAAAAGTCAAAATTGAGGGCTCTCTACCTCAATTATTTTCAAAATCCCTACGTCTCCCTACGTCTTACTTTTATTTTTACTTTTAAAAATCATTAACTCTTTTTGATAAAATAATACTTCTTTTCCTTAAAGCACAGTACTCGACACAGATCCGTGGAAAAATATGACCTTGATATTTTTAAAAAACAATATACTACTACGCGATATGTACGCTTGCCTTAATCAAAGTATATAAGTAAAACAGTGATAGAACATCCAGAATGCCTAATTTTCAAATCCAACTTAATCTTCAATTTAAAACTATCTCCATATTTTACTTATCATGTTTTTCGCGCCGTTGCCGGGATCATTTTGTGTTGATATTTGAAATAAAAAGAATGACAATTACTTTTATCTTAATTATTTTTAAAAATCACTGTTTTTATAAAAAAACAAACCACAAATTCACTGTAATTACAGAACCTTAGTTTTTATAAAACTATTTTTTTAACAACACTTTTATTTTTGTCTTTTTATTTTTCAAAAAAAACAAAACCATAAAAAAATAATAAAATAAAAAATAAAAATAATAATAAAGAGTTTTATATAATAGTTTTTTAGTGCATGACCCGACAAAACTCTCCAATTTATCATAATCTCAATTTTGATCCTGAAATCGACCACACCTATCACAAGCGCCTTCGATCTCATGATCAATACTTTACATTAAATCTGGAAGAGTCTCTCGGAACAACATACGTAGAAGCTATGACAGATTAAATTCCAGTCGCGGAACCGCAAAGCACTATGTCTTATTATGCGAGGCCGAACTTGGACGACACCGGGTCAAGTATCATTCGTTCCACAGTTGCTAATAATTATTTTGAAATCAATCCTAACATAATCGAAATGATTTAAAACTCAGTTTAATTCGATGGATTGTCAGATGAAGATCCAAATATGCATCTGTCAAATTTCTTTGAAATATGCGACACATTTGAAATAAATGGCGTCACTGATGATGTCATTCATTTGCGCTTATTTCCATTTTCGTTACGAACGAAATAAAAGCAGTGGTTAGGTTCTCTACCTAGAGGATCCATCACTACTTGGGCTGAGATGACCAAAAAATTTTTTAACTAAGTATCTTCTATCTGCTAAAACCACTAAACTACGTACGGATATTTCTTCCTTTGTTCAGGGCAAGTCTGAGTCTCTCTATGAGACTTGGGAACACTTTAAAGAATTTTTACGTAGGTGTCCACATCACGCACTGCCGGCTTGGCTCCAAGTGCATACATTTTATAATGGTTTGAGTTTCCAAACAAAATAATGATTGATGCTGCCACCAGGGGAACGTTAAATAATAAAACCCCCGAGGCCGCTCAAGCATTGTTTGAGGAAATGGACATGAATGCCTACCAATGGAACGTGCCTAGGTCACGCCCTAATAAACCCGCTGGGCTTTACGAGCTCGACACTTCTTCCAATTTAGCATTGCAAGTAGAATATCTAACTAGGAAAGTAGCAGAGATGTCGACTTCTTCCACTACCCCTACTTGGAATTCTAATAATAATATAATAGAAGAGCACATTGATTATATGGGGAATTCATATCAATCTCCTTCCCATAACCTAAATATTAATAATAATAATTACAATTCAGGCTTTAGGAACCATCAAAATTTATCATGGAGCAACCCCAATATTGCTCAGCGTCCGCCTAATGCAAGTCTAATTAGATTTGTTCAACCACCACCACCACAATCACAACCATTACACCCACCCCGATGGAAGACATATTTACAAAATATGTCATTACAAATGAGTCCAATATCCGGAATCTGACTGGATCAATTAAAAATCTGGAAACTCAAATTGTATAGATTTTGAAGATGCTGTTGGAGCGCCAACCTGGAGCTTTACCAGGAAACACGGTAAACAAAGTGCTTGTGGGAGACACCCCATAGTTATCTGTTTTTTTTACTTGTCTTTCATTTTTATAGGTTTTGCTTACGACCTCCCCGACCTCCAATCATGAAAGACTCTTTATTCTATTCTACTTTCAATTTGGTATATATATCTGCTTTTTCTTCGTACTTATGCACAACATAAGTATGATGGAATATTTACTTAAAAAAGAAAAAAAGTTTTTTATATACATAATATTTTCTTATCAATATTTATATATTTGCTAAAAAATAGAAAAATAAAGTCTTTTTATGTATATATATTACTTAATAAATCATGCACAAATAAATTTAAAACGCCTACTTCATTTGTCCATTTTCCAAAATAAAAAATTGACTTGATATATAAATAGTTATCAAGTTTTTCGATTTACTAGTAGTTTAATTATCATAAATAAATACATCTAAATATATGAGGTTAAGTTTTAAAGAATATCTTGTGCATTGTATTTTTTAAGAGAATTTGTTTTGAGCACTACTTCTGGTTTATTATAAATAGAGGCATGTGTATTATGTTAGCCAAACATATGTAGACTGTACTTTTCTTTACTTCACTCTTATCGAAATATAGGAATTTTCAAGCTATTATAAATTGCTCTCAAAAGTTTTATCAAAACTTGAATTTTTTTGAAACCCCCTACCTACTTACTTTTTGCTTGGCATGTTTTCTTACGCAAGCAAGCATCTAGAAGTATGTGCTCCTAAAAAAGAAAAGGTCTTATGTCAATGGGAATAATATTTCATTCCATAAACATAGACATCCAATGATTATTAAAAGACTATATGAAATGGAGTATGTGCTCCTAAACATATACACTGGGTTAAAATAAAATGTAATTCAACTATTTTTTTCTGTTTTGAAAAATATTTTCCTAAACAGTTGTAACAAAACAAGAATATTGAGTAAGGTGAGAGGATAAAATTCATCACCTTCTACATCATAGCTTGCTTCATAGGAAAATACCAAGTTTATATCGCATAAAACCACTACAAATCGATCTAATTTTGCTTAAAATTTTGAGAGAGCATATTTAATAGGTTGTTTATTTTCCTTCATATCTCTTTCAAGGAACAGTTTTGATAATGCCAATCTAACTTGTTACTAATGATTGCAATGTTGCTTGCTATTTGGTTTTCTCAAGAAGTCTATTAGCTACGAACATCTATCCCTCTCAAGATAATTTGCATAATATAGGACTTAATGCTTTATACTCCAGATTTTTATGTCTATTTTCCTTTGATATAATAAATTGATAGTTGAATTAGAAATTTCATAACTGTTTGTATAGTCGACTCATACTTTTGCTCTAGAATCGCAAAGCTTAAGTATATGGGTATCTGATGAGTAGCAAAATATACATATTTTTAGTATATTTTTTGTTTTGTTTTAATAAAAAATGTAATCATATTATGTAAATATGTAAATTAATCATTTCATTTTTAAACAGAGATAGAACATCCAGAACGCCTAATTTCCAAATCCAACTTAGTCTTCAATTTAAAACTATCTCCATATTTTACTTAGCAACCACCGATAAACAAGTTGCTGTATATATTTCAAAGAGTAATGTGGAACAAAAAACATTCATGTAGATAGAAAATTTATAAACTCTTGTATTGTACCAAAAAAGTGTAAGTATGAAGACATTATCATGTATAAATATTATGCATACTTAGAGGTATGCAAAAACAATTAGTACATTTACTAATCACAAATCCATTAAAAAATAGAAGATTATTTGAAACATGAAAGTACATACACGATGTTATTTGTGACTTGAAAAATGAAACTCACATTGCACAACTTCAGGAATTTATAAACCAACAAAAACTTGACTGAAGAATGTGTAGCATATATGAAACAATAAGTGATTGAAAAATTGGATTTTTGAAGCAAAAATACAATGCTGCGAGCGATAGTGATATCACTCCACGATATCAAATTTAATATAAAAGCCGGACTTGAGTCCAAATTTAATTTCTCCCCCTTATTTTCTGAAACTCTATCGCGAGAAACAGACCCGACGCCGACGAAACCTCCAAATCCAAGGTTAGTTTGTGATTTTGTTCTTGAATTTTTTTAGGGATTGTGTTTTTAAAGTTGATTTTAAGAATCCTCTGTGATCAAAAAAAGATTTTTGGAAAAAAATGGGAAGATTTGATAATTGTGCAAGAACTTGAAAAAAAACTAAGTTTTAGAGTGAGATTTTCATGTATCTTGTTGATTTATAGAGTCGATGAAGTTTTTGAAAATTCTTAGATGTTTGAAAGACATAAATGATTGATCTAAAAATAAGAGATGAAGTTTTCAGGTTTTGGAGAGTTTTTGGCTATCGCCCGAAAACAGCTACTGTCGCCCGACGATAGTGAAATTTTGCCTTTTTAACAAAAAATTTGTTTTATACAAATGTAGGAATGACTTATAGTTCAAGAGTATGCAAGAGTTCTTCCAGCAACCCTCATTTGGGATATCAATCGTATTTAGGAATCGAGAAGGCCGCTATATGAATTTCTAAGATCGTGGAAATCGATCGACCACGAGATGCACACATCTATGATCTACTAGCATAGGAATGTATAATGTCCTTAATCATCCCTGGAATGTTTAGCTCGGTGTTTGTTCGAGAATTTTACAATCATTCAGAAGATCCTTCAGTCACAGGGCTAAATGAATGAGTGCGATCTCACATTCAAAGTGGAATACTGGAGATAATGCAAGAGGATTTGAGGAATGAATTTGGACTCATAAATTGTGGTAATGCACTGGATATAGTGGAGAATTATCGAAAAGATAGAGATTGGACATAGACCAACCTAGTTCTTTACGAAACATCCAAAAAGACACTCATCAGTTCTACAGGTAGCCTTACTTCTGATGCATATATGTTACAAGATATACTAAGGAATATATTGGTGTTGGAAGCAGCAGATACTAGGATTATTACTGCACAGCTCAACTTGGTGACTTATATAATGTTGAGATTAAATTATACAGCAGGTCACGCGTATGTGGGACCGTATTTGGCTTCCCCACCTTATTCTAGGTCTGGCTGTTGACCCCGATGGGCCCCTCTGGCGGAATATCCATGCGGGCCTATGGTTGGGGTTAACCCCACACCGCCTGCAGCTTTCTCCCCTCCGTGTTCATGTACCTCACCACCCTTCATCTTAATACCTGGGTTTGAGATGAACTGTTGGGTTGGCGGGTTCTTTCATTGTATCAAAGGGAGGTTGTCCTGCTGTGGGGCTGTGTTGAGATTGATTTGCCAGTAAGACAAGTGTATGTGGGACCGTGTTATGGCTTCCCCACCGAGTTCCAGGTCTGGGTATTGACCCCGGTGGACCCTTATAGTGGAATATCCCTGCGGTCCTGTGGTTGGGATTAATCCTACATCACCTGTAGCTTTCTCCCCTCCATGTTCATGTACCCCGCCACCCTTCATCTCAATACTTGGGTTTTGAGATGAACTGTTGGGTTGGCAGGTTCTTTTATGGTATCAGAGGAGGTTTTCCTGCTGAGGGGGTGTGTTGAGATTAAATTATCAAGCAGGTCACGTGTATGTGGGACCGTGTTTCGCTTCCCCACCGTGTTCCAGGTCTGGGTGTTGACCCAGGTGGGCTCCTCTGGCAGAATATCCTTGCGGGCCTATTGTTGGGGTTAATCCCACACTGCTTGCAGCTTTCTCCCCTCCGTGTTCATGTACCTTGTCACCCTTCATCTTAATACCTGGGTTTTGAGATGAAATGTTGGGTTGGCGAGTTCTTTCATGGTATCAAAGGTAAATTATCCTGCTGTAGGGGTATGTTGAGATTGATTTGCCAGCAGGATAAGTGTTTGTGGGACTATGTTATGGCTTCTCCACCGCGTTCCAGGTTTGGGTGTTGACCCCGGTGGGCCCCTGTGGCGGAATATCCCTGCAGTCCTGTGGTTGAGATTAATCCCACATCACCTGCATCTTTCTGCCTTGGGATTAATCCCACATCGCCTGCATCTTTCTGTCCTCCGTGTTCATGTACCCCACTACCCTTCATCTCAATACCTGGGTTTTGAGATGAACTGTTGGGTTGGCTGATTCTTTCAGATGAACTATTGGGTTGGCAGGTTCTTTCATATAATACTGGAGAAGGTGCAGTTTAATGTAGCAGACGTAATATTATCCGTGATTCGACATACATACAGGATGAAAGATCCCGCGAGGAAGAAGATAAACACACTCCTTATGGAAGTGTAATCCAACGAATGATATACCAAAAGTATAGTTGGGTTCATCAGAACCTTTATATGGATGATTGCATTCCTCTTATCAACAACACTGAGTTGACTATGTTCCCATCAGGACGCAATGCAGCTTCTTTTTCAGTAAGACCAACTCGAGGTGAAGCCTGGACATCCACTATTCCGCCACTTCCTTGAGGAGGATCTCTCCGAGAAAAAGTGGGTGATTTATATGATTTAGTGGAAATGCGCCATGCTGAGATGGCAACTAGGTATATTGGGATGAAGACATTCATGAACTTTATTGCTCGAGGATTGAAGCTCAAACCTACTCCAGCGGAAGAGAAAGAATGGAAGAGCCTAGCATTATATCCTCCACATCCTCAATTTGTTACATGAGACCGAGGGAACAAGTACAAAGCTCTAGTGAAGACCAGGCTCTTACCAGTGAGGATTGGGATGTTTGATACTAGTTTACTACAGTTTTAGCTTACGGGGAGCCATTGCCTGATGATAGGAGCTGTCGCCCGGTGATAGTGAATTTTTATCTTTGCTGTATTCTGTGCTGTGAGACTATTTGTGATGTTGTTTAATGACTTTTTTGAGACTATTTTGTGTGTTAAGGAAATTGGTGGTGTTTAATTATGTTTGAATTTATCATGATTATGTGTGATATGATTACCTTAAGTTGTTAATTCTGTCTTTTTGTTTGTTTTTTGACGTATATATGCATTGTAATTTTTAGTTTGAAATATCTAGGGCACCTAACTCTAGTCTTAATGTTGAAAAACATGAATCAGGAAGTGGTTTAGTGAAAATATATCTTCTAAAGTTCTTTCATCCATAAGGCTTGTGCACAACAACTACTGTAAGGCCCCCTTTTTTTTCTTTTTGAACACCGGGGTCTTAGGCCTAGAACCGCCGCTTTGCGGAGACACCTTCACGCCCTGAAGGGTCATCTCCGTAAATCGCCGATTCTGTCGGCCGATTCGATCACAAAAAAGCAACAAAAGTAGAGTAAGCACAAGAGTGGTAAAACTCTAACCAGAAGTCCACAAAATACAATCACATTAGAGTAAAATGTCTCCACGAAGGGAGAGTCCACAAAATATAAACGTACTGAAATAAGGGCTTAAGCTCGATACATCAAATCCTCACTACATAGTCACTCATGCAGAAGCAAAATAAAACACTACTAAGGTCAGGGGCTCACAGTCCCCGTTGTCTAAAAGCCGGTGCTAGACTGCCCCAACTCCAAGCGTGCCGACCTGCGGGGCTGCTCCTCCATGCTGGGCTCCACGATCCCCTAAATGATGTGGTTCAAAAACCGTTAGTCTAAAATACTAAGTCCTATCATCCCCCACCCCTTCCCCCATGGCCCCTAGGCACCAGGCGGAGAGGAAGAAAGGGGAGGACTTGAAGGTGGAGAGTAATCAAAAAGCAGATGACAGCGGACCTATACTAGCAATTTTATAGTACATGTGACAGTAAAGTAAAGTATGAAAGGTAACCTTAACTTATACGAAAACGTATAAGCAAGGGATCTTCTACAAGGCTCCCATCATATAAAGAGTCACATACCAATTTATACGTTGGGGTGTCAGTTATTAACAGCAAAATATATATAAAGAATTTAACCTTAATTTATAAACTTGCCCACACAAGCTTATAGACCAAGGGGTCGTTTTGCAGGGCCTATTGTATAAGCGTCCCATACCACTTATACAATAGGTGACAATGGTTTTATTCTATGATTATGCTATGACATGCAAGTGGGTTATGATGCAATCATGCAAGTGCAACTCACCCACCCGACTCTGTGCACACAAACCATTAGTTCCCCCTTTTTGGAGCCGAACCTCCCAGGATACCTCCGTAGTGGCAGACGGAAGCGGTGGGTTGGGCCTCGCCCACATCTAAACTAGTAAAGCACTACCAGTCAGACCTATCATATGCCTCAACGCTGGTGCACTAAGCGGAGCTCCTGCGTACTCTTGCCGGCTGGCGCACCAGACTTCTATTGGCGAAGAGCTAACCACACTTGCCGAGTCAATGTATTGGCATCGGTGCATCGACACTCCAATACTGAAGACCCGCCACCTTTAATCTTATACACATGCAACCTTATGTATCAGTACCGAGCCAAAGCTCCCCGGACCATCCCGTCCGTGACAAATATCAACCGAGTCAAAGCTCGCCGGGCCATCCTGCCCCTCACAAATATTAACCGAGTCAAACCAACTTCCCGAGACACCGGGGTGTGTGAAAGTGAAACCCTAATTATTCTAGTTGCTCTTTAAGATTTATCACTCCTACAGTTTACGTTAGCCCAAGACTTCCCAAGGTATACCCCGTGGAGGGCTCTCGAAGGCATAAGAACTACGATGGGATTATGCCCAAAGCCACCTTTCACAAGGCACTTACTATTATTGGTTGCTACCCGATTTCCCGACCCTTAATTAATTTTACTGAATCTAGCCCTAGTGCATTAAACACTTCCTCCCTACGGGAAGGACGATCTTTCGCCGATCCCGAGTGTACAACCCCGTGTCCGGCGAGCGGTCCCCACCAGGGAGGATCCTTTAACAGGCCTGCCCCGCGACTCGCACCCAAGCGGCAGGACGGGCTGAACGACTAAAGGGCTGGCCCGCTCCTGCCCATCTCAGGCGAGCGAGCTGGCGACCCGCAGCAAGCGAGCCGGACCCGGCTGGCGACCCGCAGCAAGCGAGCCGGACCCGCGATTGGCGACCCCACCGCAAGCGAGCCGGACCCCGAGCGCGACCTGACCGCCGATCCGCCCGACAAAAGGCAGGCGGCTCGCCCATATCGGCTCGCACCCGCCCAGTGAGGGTAGACGAGCCCCAGAGCCGGGTCGCGCCCGCCTCCTGCGGGAGAACTGAAGGCGAGCTGACCGCCCGGGGTGCGAATAGCTACTCAGAACAGCGGAGCCTCGCTGTTGACAGACCAGGTTGGACTGCGCATAGCTGTTCAGAACAGCGGAGTTTGGCTGTTGGCAGACCCATCCAGGGCCTTTTGGTACTTCCAGGTCGGTCCTTTTGGTTATTGGCAGTTCAAATTCTGAAAATCTATAAATAAGACCCAAGGGTACCTTCAGGAGACACTTTCTCATTGCCCCCTTGCTCACATTCTCAAGTGTTCTCTGAGGGTACCTTAGCTTGGCTCTTGGCTAAGGAGGGGAAGCGCTCAGAGATCTTCCGGGTTTGTGGTGGGACCTCCCTGCCGAGCCCTTGGGTCTGTCCTTTCTTGTCTCTCTCGTTGTTTTTCTTGCAGGTGCGAAGTAGGCGCGAGACCACCCCTTCCCCAAGGGTCGAACTCCACAAGAGGCCGGTTTCCGGTTTCAACATCTTGGTGCGGTGAGCGTGGAGAGTGGTCAGTGCAGAAAAGCTTCGGCGAGCTCAATGACGGGAGGTCAAGGATCTGACAGGCAGAACTCGCCGCCCAACCCACCTCTCGCGACAGTGGGGATGTTTGAAGACTTCAGGAACAAGGTGCTGGATCTCGTCAAGATCGCACTCGGCGTGCGGGCCGAGTGTTCGACTCCGGCAGCCAGATCGGAGCACCGGCCGCCCCCTCTCTAGGCGAGGACGCTCCTGGCAGGCGAGCCGGGAAGGAAGTGGCTGAGGAAGGTCGGGGGAGCGAGCTCTCGGGGCGCGAGCTCTTCCCCGGCTCGGCAGGCCGAGGCCGATTCGGCGAGCTGGGTCCGCGTGACTCGCCGGCCCGCCAAGTGGGGGGAGGCAGCCCTTTTAGCGAGCTGGTCTCCTCAGCTCCAGTACCAGATGGGTTCAGAGAGCCCGAGATGACCTACTACACCGGGAAGGGAGACCCGGTTCAGCACGTCCAGTGGTTCGAAGACGTGGTCTCCATCCGTCAGATGTCGGACGGATTCAAGTGCCGTCTCTTCGCCATCACCCTCTGGGATAAGGCGAGGGAGTGGTTCCACCAGCTGCCGGCCAGTTCCATCTATTGCTTCGAGGACCTACGCCGAGGGTTCATGTTGAGGTTCACTACCGCAAAGAAAAGGAGAAGGAGTCTGAGTCCCTGTTCCACATAAAGCAGGGGGTGAACGAGACGTTGGGGAGCTACGTCGATCGATTCCAGGAGGAGGTTACCCAAGTCAGGAGATGCCGGGCCACAGTCTGATGATGGCCTTCACACTAGGCCTGCAACAGGGTTTCTTCCGCATGGAGCTGAAAAGGATTCCCCCCCTCTCCTACGAGGAGCTGATGGAGAGGGCGGCGAGAGAGGTCGACGGGGAGGCGTCGAACCCGGAATTTGCGAGGAAGTTGGCCAGGTGGGCGACTGAGGAGGAGAAGGAGTCGAAGGGAGGAAGAAGACAGGAAGAGAGGAGGGAAGAGCCCAGGCAGAGGGAGCAGAGGGAGCAGAGGCAGCTCCAAGGACAACAGCCAGGATGGGGGCGTCAGGAGCCCGACCGTAGGCTGGGCTGGAGACCAGAGTGGCAGGGGCAGGGGCCACAGAGGGGATACTACGGGAGAGGTCACTATCAGGGGAGGCAGGACCAGTTCCACCCCCCAGGCTGGAGGCAGGGTCAGAGGCCGCGGCTCCCCGATCAGGAGGAGGCCATGGCCATAGCTCTGGGAGCAAGGAGAGGGGTCATGAGGAGGAGGAGAAGGGAGTTCAGGGTGGAACTGCCCTACTGCGACTTCCATCAGGAAGAGGGGCACGCAACGGCCACGTGCCCGGAATTCTTGGAGATGAGAGAGAACAGGGGGCGGCAGCAGCAGCAGGAGGGAGTGCGGCAAGGAAGTGAGGATCGAGGAGGTCCTGCCTCGGACGGAGGAGGATCGCTGTGAAGACCGGGTGGATGTGGGGACCCGAGGAATGATCGGAGTGATCCACGGGGGAGTGGGGGTCGAGGCTTCCCGCAAGGCAAGTCTCCACACCATGTATCGGCGGAGCGTCGCCTCTACGTCCCAAACCCCGCCGCCGGAGGAGAGGATCACTTTCTCCAGAAGCGACATGCCGGACCACGAGGATCCGTTCTGTGATGCGCTGGTCATCAAGGCCGCCATCGAGAACTCACTGTCTCTCGGATCCTAGTGGACAATGGGAGTTCCGTGAACGTCGTCTTCAAGAAGGCGTTTGACGTGATGCAGGTGGAAGCTAAGAGGGTGCTGGCCTCGGACGGCCCTTGTTCGGATTCTCAGGAGAAAGGAAGGAGGTAGAGGGAGGAGTCGGCCTCCATGTCACCCTGGGAGGGCAGTCCCGAAACTGCAAGTTCGTCATTGTGGACGCCCCCAGCAGCTACAGCGCAATCTTCGGGAGGCCCCTGATCAGCGCCTTCCGCTGCGTCCCCTCCTCTTTCCATCAGTGCTTGAAGTTCAACGCTGAGGGGGCGCAGGCCAGGGTTAGGGGGACCCTAAGGTGGCACGGGAATGCTACGTCACCGCAGTGAACACCATCTCTTGGCAGGAAGGGGCCGAGGAGATGGGGCGGAGGATGGAGGAGGACGAGCAGGAAGCCGGAGAGGTGGAGCTGGAGGTGAAGGGCTGCGCAGGGAAGGCGGAAGGAGGGAGTTTGGAGGAAGTGGTCGAGGTAAGGGCCGTGACAGAGGAGATGGGGGTAGAGGTCCCCGCTCAGGAGGAAGGGGATGCCGAAGGATGGGGGGAGCGGTCCAGGCTGGAGGTCGCATAGGAGGTGGTGGAGCTGGAGGTGCTCACCCGCGGAGGCAGGGTGGAGAAGATCCGCGTCAGCGGGGGGCTGACCCCGGAGGACCAGGGCAGGATGCTGGAGTGCATCCAGAAGAACGTGGACATCTTCGCCTGGAGCGCCGCGGAGATGCCGGGGGTTGACGCGGATGTGGCTTGCCACCGCCTCAACCTGGACCCGGGAACACGCCCCGTCCAGCAGAAGAAGAGATCCACGGCGGACAGGCTAGCGGAACCCATCAGGGAGGAGGTGGCAAAACTTCTCAAAGCGGGCTTCGTGTCCGAAATTTCAATACCCCGGCTGGGTCTCGAACGTTGTGATGGTCAAAAAGGGAGACGGCCGCTGGCGCTGTGTATCGATTTTTACCTTCTTAATAAAGCTTGTCCTAAGGATTGTTACCCCTTGCCTCGGATCGACGCGCTGGTTGACTCAGCCGTCGGTTTTTTCTGTAATGAGTTTTTTAGATGCATTTTCAGGTTACCATCAGATCAGGATGCACCCCCCGGACATAAAGGATGTCTCATTCATCACAGGGGACGGCTGCTATTGCTACAAGATGATGCCGTTCGGGTTGAAGAACGCTGGTGCCACCTATCAAAAAATGATGGACAGGGTCTTCAAGGAGCAAAGGGGGAGAAACTTGGAGGTCTACGTGGACGCCTCATGATCAAGAGCCGAGACGTGGACTCCCACCTCCGGGACCTGGGAGAGACGTTCGCCACCCTGCGCCGATACAAGATGCGGCTGAACCCCCTTAAGTGTGTTTTCGGGGCTAGCCGGGGAAGTTCTTGGGGCATCTCCTCACCCCCGCGGGGTCGAGCCGAATCCCGACAAGGTCAAGGCAATCTTGGAGTTGGGGTCCCCCGCGGAATGCGAAGGAGGTCCAACGGTTGACCGGGAAGCTAGCAGGACTGAGCCGCTTCTCCTCTCTCGGGCAGGGAGAAGTGCTCCCCCTTCTTCAAAACACTGAGGGGGGGCCAGAGGTTCGAGTGGACTAAGGAATGCGAGGAGGCGTTCCAGGCCCTCAAGGCGCAGCTGACACAGGCTCCGCTGCTCCAGGGGCCGAAAGAGGGTGAAGATTTGTTCTTATACCTCGGGGTCGGGGCAGAGGCCTTGAGCTCCGTCTTGGTGCGAGAAGAGGGGAAGAGGCAGCTCCCTATTTATTATGTCAGCCGAGTCCTGAGGAAGGCCGAGCTCCGATATCCAATCTTGGAGAAGCTTGCGTTCGCACTGATCATCTCGGCTCGGAGGCTACGACCATACTTCCAGGCACACTCGATCCGAGTGGTGACCGACCATCCCCTCCGCAACGTCTTCGAGGGGGTGGAGCATTCGGGCCGGCTGGCCAAGTGGTCGGTGGAGCTGAGCGAGTTCGACGTCTCCTTCGTTCCGCGGCTCTCGATCAAAGCTCAGGCGATGGCCGACTTCTTGGCCGACTACGTGGTGGAAGTAGCGGAGGAGGAACTCACCCCCCGACTCCTTGGAAGGTGAGGGTGGACGGAGCATCAGGAAGGCATTCTCTCGGAGTAGGAGTGGTTCTGGAAAACCTCAAGGGACTCGGATCGAACAGACGGTGGTGGTGCATTTTCCCATTACCAACAACCAGGCTGAGTACGAAGCAGTGATAGCGGGACTACGCCTGGCCAGAGAATTGGGGGTGCTGGATGTGGAAGTTCTGACCGACTCCATGGTGGTGGCTTCCCAGATCAACGGGGAGTTCGAAGCAAGGGAGCCCACTCTGAAGTTATACTTAGCCAAAGTGAAGGGAGTCATCGGGACCTTCCAACCTTCTCCATCCAGCACGTACCGAGGGGAGAGAATGACCATGCCGACCAGCTAGCAAAGCACGGCCCCCGGGCAGGAGGCACCATCACCGACCTGTTTCGCCCCTCCATCGAAGAAGGAGAGCTCATGAGATCGATCGGCAGCCCTCGTGGATGGACCCAGTAGTAGTTTCCTCTCCACGGGAGAGTATCCGGAAGGAGTAGACAAGAAGAAGCTGAGGCACAAGTCCGCCTACTACCTCCTCAAAGACGGGCAACTATACAGAAAGACCCTTTCCGGATGCTGGCTCGCTGCGTATCCGAGGGCGAGGCGCAGAGGATCTTGGAAGAAGTCCACTCAGGGGAGTGCGGGAGTCATTCCGGGAGTCGGACCTTGGAGGGGAGGATAGTCCGGCAGGGGTATTTCTGGCCCACCCTGGGCCGGGACGCCGCGGAGTTCGCAAGAAGATGTCATAAGTGCCAGCTATTTGCCCCCCTCCAGCTACAGCCGGCCCAACGACTCAAGAGCATCACGGCCCCCTGGCCCTTTGCAATCTGGGGAATGGATCTGGTCGGACCGTTCCCCCAGGCTAGCGGCCAGAGAAGGTTCCTCCTAGTGATGATCGACTACTTCTCCAAGTGGATAGAGGTGAAGGCGTTGGCCAAGGTGACTTCCCAGGTAATCAGGAACTTCGTTTGGGGGGAGATCATCTGCCGCCATGGGCTGCCCCAAGCCATCGTCACAGACAACGGACCTCAATTCGCCAGTGCCGAGTTCACCAGTTTCTGCGAGCATCTCGGGATTGACCTCAGGTTCGCCTCGGTCCACCACCCCAGAAGCAACGGGCAGGTGGAGGCGGCGAACAAAATCATCGTCAATCTCCTCAAAAAGGTGGTGGAAAACTTGAGGGGAGTTGGGTGGAGCACTCCCCACCGTCCTTTGGGCCCTTAGAACCACTCCCAAACACGGCCACGGGGGAGACCCCCTTCAAGCTCTCCCATGGGTGCGAGGCGGTGCTCCCCATAGAATTTGAAGTTCAAACGCCGCGGGTCGGAACGGCCAGGGAAGGCCGAGAGGAATGGCAAGCCGAGAATGGGGAAGAGCTGAGACTTTCCCTCGACATGGTAGAAGAGTTGAGGGATCTTTCGGCCGTCCGACAGGAGGAGGTCAAAAGGAGGATGGCGAAATACTTTGACAAGCATGTCAGGGTCAAGCAGTTCACGGAAGGGGACCTAGTACTGAAGAAGTGGACGCGGCAGGGAGGTCAGCGTCCGTAGGGAAACTCAACCCCAGCTGGGGGGCCGTTCATTGTGAAGGAAGCTTTGAGGACGGGGGGCTATCGGCTCCAAAATGTGGAAGGCGAGGCCCTGAGTCTCACCTGGAGTGGAGACGACTTGAAGAGATTTTTTCCCTAATTTTCTGTAAACAACCCGATTTTTCATAATGAAGCTTTTCTTCTCCTCCCCCCAGGAATGTCATATCTAAGCTTGCTCAGAGAGTTGGAATGAACTTGGACCCCGAGAAGATCCCGCTGCCAGGCTCCCACCTAGCTGCAGGGCCGGAAGTCACTCGGTGTCATCCCTAGCCTCGAGAAGATCCCGCTGCCAGGCTCCCACCTAGTTGGCAGGGCCGGAAGTCACTCGATGGAATGAATTTGGACCCCGAAAGATCCCGCTGCCAGGCACCCACCTAGCTGGCAGGGCCGGAAGTCACTCGGTGTCATCCCTAGCCTCGAGAAGATCCCGCTGCCAGGCTCCCAACCTAGCTGGCAGGGCCGGAAGTCACTCGATGGAATGAATCTGGACCCCGAGAAGATCCCGCTTCCAGGCTCCCACCTAGCTGGCAGGGCCGGAAGTCACTCGGTGTCATCCCTAGCCTCGAGAAGATCCCGCTGCCAGGCTCCCACCTAGCTGGCAGGGCCGGAAGTCACTCGATGGAATGAAACTGGACCCCGAGAAGATCCCGCTGCCAGGCTCCCACCTAGCTGGCAGGGCCGGAAGTCACTCGGTGTCATCCCTAGCCTCGAGAAGATCCCGCTGCCAGGCTCCCACCTAGCTGCCAGGGCCGGAAGTCACTCGGTGTCATCCCTAGCCTCGAGAAGATCCCGCTGCCAGGCTCCCACCTAGCTGGCAGGGCCGGAAGTCACTCGATGGAATGAATCTGGACCCCGAGAAGATCCCGCTGCCAGGCTCCCACCTAGCTGGCAGGGCCGGAAGTCACTCGGAGTCATCCCTAGCCTCGAGAAGATCCCGCTGTCAGGCTCCCGCCTAGCTGGCAGGGCCGGAAGTCACTCGATGGAATGATCCAGAAAGCAATGGCCTGCGACCTAGAGCAATCGCATTGTCAGACTCCCACCTAGCCGGCAAGGCCGAAACTACCCGAAAAGCGTGCGCAGCAGGACAGAATCGCAAGGTTAGCCAGAAAAGAAGGAAAGGGTCTAGCATAGCCCCACCCTCAAGCCCCGGGAAAGGTGGTCGAGTAAACACAAAGGGCCTGGGCGAGAGTCCACAGAGAGTTAAGCATGCGGCCGAGGGCGAGCCAGCTCGCCTCGCTCGGCAGACGAGCCAGCTCGCCTCGCTCGGCAGACGAACCAGCTCGCCTCGCTCGGCGGACGAACCAGCTCGTCTCGCTCGGCGGACGAGCCAGCTCGCCTCGTCAGAGCCGGGCCGCTGGGACGGGTCGCGCAGTCCGGAAATGACATCATTAGAAAAACAAGACAGGCGAGAAATGTAAAAAGAACAGTGTGTAAAAGGAACAATAGACAGAAATATAAAGTATAAGCGCAACTCGCGCATACAACTCAGACCAGATTTTTACACTGTTCATCTACAAGGCAAATTACAAAAAACGCGAGATCTAGAAACCCTAAAGCGGCTGGAAGCTTCTGTCGCCGGGCTCCGGCACGGGGAGGAACAGCGCCGGCACCACGTCTTTTGCCGAGAGTCCCGCTGCCTCGCTCGTAAGTAGATCCGCGCGCCTCAGCGTCTGCATCGTGTATCTCGCTGCGCTGGCCGCGTTCTTCTGCATTAGCACCTCTAGGTCATAGTCGGACAGGTGCTCGCGCGGGCAGACCCCGCTGTCTGGTGGAGGGACAGCGGCAGCGGCCTCCAGCTCGCGTACCCGGGCCTCCAGCGCCGCCTTCTCCTGGAGAAGGGTGGCAATCTCGCGCCCATCCGGCTCGCCGTCGCCGCGTCCTGAAAAACGGAATAGGAATTATCATAAGCTGCGTCCGCAAGAAGAAGAGATTAGCTCCGGTTGAGAGCGTACCACCCCGCCCAGATATTGCGCGAGGGTCTCCTCGGCGGCGGCGGCTCGATCCCTCCCTCTCTGAAGATCCGCGTTCTCCCGAGCGAGCTTCGGGCCTCTTCCTTCTCCTCCGCCATCTTTTGGATGGACGCGGCGTTCCGCTCCACCTGGGTACAGCGCCGCCCCACCATATGAGCCAGCTCCAGGCCGCGCAGCTGGGCCCGCGCGCTCTCATGGATCAGCACCCGCGTCTCCTCCTTGTCGTATATGGCGGCGTCTTCGCGCGAGTATAGCCCAAAGGAGAAGCTGTACGCCTCCCCGCCGATTGTATCCTGCTCCATCCAGCTCGGCAGCAGGGTCGAGATCGTTGCGCGATTCGACTCCTTGTCCCACGACAGGAGCGGGACGCCGAGCTCGTCCAAATACTTCTCTCCTCGCCGTAACCAAAGTTCCGATGCCCTCTCGGCACCGGGCCCCGCAGCGGCTTCAGACTCTCCCGGCGGCGCGGAGGTGCCCGCCGACCCGACCGGGGAGTCGCTGGTCGAAGCAACCAGCGGGGGCGAGGGGGCCTCAGTCGGCAAAACCGCGGGGGCTTTGCCTTTTCTTTGGCTCGCGGAGGGTTGCTGATCCGCGGTCTTCGCCGACTTCGGCGGAGGCGCTGACTGTCCGCCGCCCGGTCGCTTCTTGGCCGGGATCGATGAGATGTCGCGCTGGGCGGCATCCGCGGCCTGGGCGCGGGCGAGAACCCCGGGGGGGATCCGGGCGCTTTCGTAAGGAGGATGAAGGGGAATGTCGCGTTCGCCTGCGAAGAAGGGAAGGTGAGATGAAAGAAGAGTGGGAAAGTAAGGCCTAACAGAGACGAGTGGCAAACCTCCCCCGGCGGGACAGCCGCGAGATCGTCAAGGTGGCGGCGCAGGAACGCGACTTCAAAGTTCTTCCCGACGAAGAACGCGAACAGGTCGGCCTCATGGCCGCCTAGGTTGGGCGGCCGATAGCTCGCCTCGCTGAGCTGTACCGGCGAGAAGGGCACGTTGCCGAGGTCCCCTTTGACGAACAGAACTTCTTCAGCCAGTTGTGACTCTTGTTAACCGTCTCCCGCACCTTGAGGTGGGCGCTGGAGAAGTAGGCCGTCCCGTCTCGGTTCGCCCTGAAGGAGAACAGCTTCCGGAATACTGCGAGGCTGAACTCCACCCCTCCTCTCGCAGGAAGCAGGCGAACCCCATCATGACGACGATGGAGTTCGGGGTCATCTGGCCCAGGACGACCCCGAAATATTTGAGCACCTGGCGCACCTCGGGCCATAGGGGGAGTCGCAGGCCTACCTCGAAGTGAGCGAGCGGGATGGCGAGCTCATCCCTAAACAGGTCGTTGATCTTCTCCCCCCTCTTCGGGTCGCCTCGCAGAGAACCCGGCTGGGATGTGGTCGCCTAGAGCCTCCAAGTATTCGCGCTCTGTGATGACGGCGCGAGGGAAATCATGCTCGGAGAAGGTCCAAGCGCATTTGCTTCGGCCGTCCGCGTCGCCGCCGCCTCCGCCCATCCCCGTCGATTCGCCGCCGAACGCGAGAGAAAAAGCCGGGAGGCGAGCTAGAATCGCACTTCGCGAGAAAAGGGGAAGCGAGAAGACGTTTTGGATTCGGTGGAGAAATAAGGGCCGGCAGGACCTATTTATAGGAAAAGAGAAGGGGCGGGAAACTTCCCGCCAAAAGATGGGGTGCGGATAGCAAAAAAATTAATCCGACGGTTCGACTTCCCGCGCGCGAGCACACCTCAAAGGTCGAGCCGGCACAGTTTTCGCCCGGCTGCAACCACGGGAGACCGGCGCGGGCGAACCAACCCCAACCCGCACCCGCACGCCGTGCCGCGCGAGACGGGAGATCCCGTCTAGCGAGTTCCTCGGCTCGCCCTCGCCCCCCCGATCAGCGCGAAAGGAAGAATGGACCCTTCCCTTTAACCCGCACACAGAAACCAAAAGAAAAGCAGCGCGATAATTTCAATACATCTCAGCAACAAAATAGTTAGGCCCCTAGGCGGGCTAAAAGAGTCGCAAGCAATTACAAATACAAATACAAGATAAATGCGAGATGACGGTAACCCCGCGGTATCACGCGAGCGAGGGGCAAACAACTGGGTCAGTACTCGACCCACTTCCACCTGTGCCGCCTCTTCGTTCCCGCCCGAGGCGGCACGCGAGGATCGTGGTAATCGCGAACTGCCACCAGCGGCTCCCGCTGAGCCAGGCCGACCTGCTCCACGGCGCTCTTAAGATGCCCTCGGCTCGCGTTATATGCACGCCCGGCGAGGTGACGTCGTCGTCTTCCGCTTCACGCCGAGGGCCCTCCAAGGCCGCGAGCCGGGCATCGGTCTCGGCCTTGTCGCCTTCGATCCTCCTTATGGCCTCCTGCAGCAGCAGTGTGTGTTTCTGGAATAGCCGCGTCACCTGCCTCTTCATCCCCGCCGCATCGTTCGGGTCGCCCAGATAGTCAGATACACTGTCCACGTCAGGCGGAGGCGAGTACCCTTCGCTCATCTCGGTCTCAGGCGAGGCCCTGCGAAAGCCTGCGAGCAGGGAGGGGTCGGAATGAGCGAGCAAGAGGCAAAATCAACGATGAAAACCAGCTCACCAGGGTGGGCACATCGCCGCACCGACAGATGGGCGGGAAGAGCCCGGCGATCCCGAAAGTTCCCTCCCTCGAGGGTCTCAAGAGATTTCCCCAGCCCATGGGGAGACCGCCGGACGGGGAGTTTCCGGAGGAGGGCGATCCGGACGGATCTGGGGAACCGCGATCTTCTCAGGCGATGGAGGCGGAGGACGATCCTCTCCCCGGTTCTCCACCTCCTCACAGGGAATTACCTGCAAAACAGGGAGTCAGACGAATAGCGATAGCGCAATCATCCGCGGAAGGCCACGCACCCCGGGGACGACCTCAGCACCCGCCGCCGAGCTGGAGGCCGGGCAGTCGCCCGCCAGAGAACGCTTAACGATCTTTCCCTTCGCCGGCCTGAAGAGGGGGCCGGAGGATCCGCGAACTAGCCATGGGGCGGCCTCGAGGGCCTCCTCCTGAGTCTGCAGGACCGCTGCCGCCAGCCGGCGAGCTCGCACTTCTTCACTAACCGGCATCGAGGAACAAAAGTCTGCTCAGAGAAAATAAAGGGATTTGGGAGCCTCCTACAGGGGTCAGCAGTATGTATTTATAGCAGAACAGTGGGCCCCACCAGAAGATTCCCTGCCACTCAGCATAGGGGCTCGCCGAACACGCGGGTTGGATGGTTCTTTCCGAGCTTGGTTCAAGCTCAAAAAGAGCGGGGATTGTGTACAACCCCGTGTCCGGCGAGCGGGTCCCACCAGGGAGGTTGAACAGGCCTGCCCCCGCGACTCGCACCCAAGCGGCAGGACGGGCTGAACGACTAAAGGGCTGGCCCGCTCCTGCCCATCTCAGGCGAGCGAGCTGGCGACCCGCAGCAAGCGAGCCGGACCCGGCTGGCGACCCGCAGCAAGCGAGCCGGACCCGCGATTGGCGACCCACCGCAAGCGAGCCGGACCCCGAGCGCGACCTGACCGCCGATCCGCCCGCAAAAGGCAGGCGGCTCGCCCATATCGGCGGCTCGCACTCCGTGAGCCCAGTGAGGGTAGGCGAGCCCCAGAGCCGGGTCGCGCCCCGCCTCCTGCGGGAGAACTGAAGGCGAGCTGACCGCCCGGGGGTGCGAATAGCTACTCAGAACAGCGGAGCCTCGCTGTTGACAGACCAGGTTGGACTGCGCATAGCTGTTCAGAACAGCGGAGTTTGGCTGTTGGCAGACCCATCCAGGGGCCTTTTGGTACTTCCAGGTCGGTCCTTTTGGTTATTGCAGTTCAAATTCTGAAAATCTATAAATAAGACCCAAGGGGTACCTCAGGAGACACTTTCTCATTGCCCCCTTGCTCACATTCTCAAGTGTTCTCTGAGGGTACCTTAGCTCGGCTCTTGGCTAAGGAGGGGAAGCGCTCAGAGATCTTCTGGGTTTGTGGTGGGACCTCCCTGCCGAGCCCTTGGGTCTGTCCTTTCTTGTCTCTCTCGTTGTTTTTCTTGCAGGTGCGAAGTAGGCGCGAGACCACCCCTTCCCCAAGGGTCGAACTCCACAAGAGGCCGGTTTCCGGTTTCAACACCGAGCACCACCTAACACTAGTCAACCTCTCACTCTACAAATCCTGTCTTCCAATGAGGAACTCCTTTATTTACCCAAACTAGCAACCTACTGAGGATTCAACTCCACAAAATTCACTACCCACTCTAGTTCAGTTTCCGCAAGTACTATATGCAGACCACCCTATACTATATGAGATGTATAAAGGAGGTATTCCAGATTGTCTTCAAAATCTCATATAAAATTCATCAGAGGTCTATCATAACAAATTTAGTCTAAAATCAGAGAACAATAAAATTTCTAATTAATTTGATATTTATTGAATTTTCCCAAATGTTTGGCCATGGGAAGTTTTGAACATGAACTATATGATCTACTCAAGTAATGGCCACCCAAAAATTTTGAACACTAAATAATAGAGATATATGACTAGATATTAATTTCCATAATTTTCTAGAGAATATTTGACCTCTAATTAATTTATCCAAAATATTTCCCTTAATCATGTATAAAGAAGGAAGTACCAAAATTAGTTTTCAGAAAATTATATAAAAAATACAAATCTTAATATGCTCCCGAAAAGAGCATTGTACAAAAATCAGAATTTTACAGGCTTGCTAGACTCCAAAAGAAATTAAATTAAATGTTCATGGGAAACCATACGTAATGAAGCAACCCTTAAAAATAATCATCCAAAAATTCTATAAAAATTCACAGAGCGTTAGAGAATAATAACAAGTCCTCTGGCGAAATTTCATCAATTTCCAGCAAGTAGTTTCTTTCTAATAAATTTCTAAGTAAATAATATAAATTACCAATTTGTTAATGAAGTATCCAAAATAATAGTCCTAAATTCATGATAAAATCTCCAGAGCTTGTACTATCTCTAACAACTACTCAACCCAAATCTCATCACTTTTCACAGAGTTTTAGTGACATTTTACTTCACCACAAGGTTTGTGCCCTAAGCTAGGGTTAGGGTTTTGAGGGGCCTACTCATTTCCAAATCCCCTAAGAGGTTTACCAGGGGGTTTTAGCTATTCTAGTTCTCACTCTACCAAGTCTCAAGTCAATACAAGGTCTTTTGACCCCTTGCCCTTCACAAGACACAAAAGCCCCTCCCTAGGGTTTGGTCTTGGTCCTAAGGTAAATCTTCTCCAATCTACCCCACCTTCCATGGGAGGGTGATAAAAGTCATGCCAAGTCAGTTGCCCCAATTTCAACCTCTGTTGAGGTGATTTGGCCACTCAAAACCCAAAGTGCACTATTTGACCTAAATAGCCTTATATTGGCAAGGCTAGGGTTGCATGATTGAAACTCAAAACATCTCAAAATGAGATGCAATTTTAACCAGAGCCTTACGAATACCCCAAGAACCACTCACCAAAATTTGGGAGGGTTTTGAGGTCATTAGACCTTTTAAATAATTCCTATATTATTTATTAAATTTCTAGAAACACTTTAGGAAAATTTTTCCAAAAATTCCCAATTTTTTATAAGTTCTAGGCATAGTTAAGAATGTCCCCCATCCAAAATTTCAAGTCGTTTGGATGACTGGATTGATGGGGGTACTCAAAATAGTCTCTGGTCTAACCTAGGTGTAGCCCTCACCAAAATGGGTACTGTGGTCAAACCACTTACCCAAATTGGTTCAAATCAATTGTAAATTAAAATAGACTTCCAGGGATACACTGTGCATGTTGGTCATGTTTTCTGAAACATCCCATAAGTATTTTTAATATTTAATTTAAGAACAACCCAAAAATGAGGCAGAAATTAATAAAACAGAAATAATTAAAATCTGATGCAGGACGGATCTTAAAGCAGAATCATGGGGCTCCGGGTCATCTTCTTCCTCCAGCCAAGGGCTGGGATTGGCCGAACCTGGAGCCTATTCCAAGCTCATTTCCCGGCCACCCGGCCACCTCCCAGGCCGGCCACCACCGCCACCACCTTCGTTGAGGTGGGGGCTATCGTCGGGCGGCGGCACGGCCGCCGGAGGGGCGGTTTTCGGCGAACTCACGAGGTATAAAAAGCCATGAAAACTAAAATTTTCCTCACCCGATCCGGCTCAATTGAGCCCGATTTCTCTCCTAATTGATCTAGGATTCTAGCCCACGAAGAGAGGAGTAGAGGAGGACCTTCAACCGTGCTTGCCGACGTGTTTAGTGGTGGTGCGCCATGGCCGCCGAGCTCCAAAAGCTTCCACCTCCAGATCTCTATCCTTAAGCAAAAGCAGTGATGTAAAGGCCTAAATCCACTGCTTATGATGCTCTGAAGATGATAAAGGGGTCAGTGGAGGTATGGGAAGGGGCATGGCTTCAAAGCCATTAATGACCATGAAAGGGAATTTCGGCCATGGAGAAAATCCATGGAAATTCACCTCCCCTTGGTCCAAATTCGTTTGAAAACTCCTCAAAACTGATAGGGGAGATGAATACTAATTAATTGGTGAAGAATGGAGCGGTGATTCACCTTCCCCATCATGAATGACCTTCTCTTTCTTCTTTCTCTCTCTTCCCTATTGGAGGAATTGAATTCAGCCACCTTGGGTGGCTGGCCATGGCTATTCAACCCCTTAAAACTGATGAGGGGGAATGCATTCAACCTTTGGAATCAATTGGAGAGGCCTTTGGTCTCCCTTGGCCAAGAATGACCTCATTTTCTCACTTTCTCTCTCCTCCATTAAAGGGAAAAATGGAGCTTTCTCTCTCCTACTCACCATGGCCGAATTTTCTCATCTACCTAGCATATTGGCAGCCCATTAACTCATATTAATAATAAAAATGAGGTTAGCCCATGTGGGGGAAATGAGTTTGAGCTTGGGTTAGCCCATTTGGGCTAATTTGACCTAACACTAGAATAGAGTTGACCTTGATCAACATGACCATTTGGGTTGACCCCAATGCTTCCTTGGTGACCAATTGGTCTCCACTAAGGTCTAGGAAGACTTGAGTAGGGTTGGTTGGGCATCTTGGGGGTCACTTGACCCTTAGTTAGGGCACTTTGACCCTTTTTGAAGCTAGGGTTGACTTGGGTCAACTTAGCCTCTTTGGTTGACCCCAATGGGTCCTTGGTGACCCATTGACCTCCCCTAAGATCTAGGAAGGATTGGGTAGGGTTGTGATGGCGACGATGATGATCCGGCCGTCGATCCCCGACATCAAGAGTTCGTGGATTGGGACGGTCGTTGCCGCAGGCTCGAGGATGCGAGTCTACCACGACTTTTCTTTCGCCAACACCGCTGACGCTACATGTTTTTGCTCGTTGTCCGCCGCCGCCAATAAACGAAATATATAATTATAAATTACATAATTATAATTATATATTTTATCATTTATATTTTAGTATTTTTTATTTCCAAGAATTTCATTATTATTTTAATTTCATGTAATGATGAGTGCCTATAACCATCAATAGTATTTAAATTTCATGCATTTAAATTTTGCATTGTTTTTTATTTCATGATGGGTGCATATAACCATCATAGTATCATTTTGAAGTTTGAATTTTGAATTTTGAATGGAGGATGATTGAGTGGTGTAGGCTATATATTGCCATGGTTATGAAGGAATATTTAGTTGATGAATGAAAAAAGAACCTAAAATTCTATTTGAGAATTTCTCCTCCCCCAAGGCAAATTTCGGCCACTTTCCTTCCTCCCTCTCCCCTAGGCCGTCGGCCTCCTCCTCCTCCCTCCCCTCTCTATATTCCGGCATCTCTCCTCCTCCCTTCTCAAGTTCCTCCACAAAACAACCCTTTCCTCTCTCCTTCCATACATATATTGGCTTCTTCAAGGTTGCTCCCTCTCTAGGGTTTTCTTGCAAAAGGAAGAACAGCTTGCATCTTCATCAACTGGTGCGGATCTGTGGGTTCACGTGGAAATAGAGAATCTACCACCGTCGTGTGTGATTCCTCCACTCATCTTGTGGACGAACTTTCTTGGGATTGGATAACGATTCCTACACCTCTTGAGTGAATTCTTCTAAATTATTTTGTGAGATTTTGGTGGAATTAGAAGGCTAGTTTTTAGTCCGGATTTATATTGAAATTAGTGCTTAATAAAATTTTAATTTTCAAGCATTTATTTCCCGAATATTTTTCATAAAATTGGAGCGGGTAGATCTCGAGAACCCTAGAAGAAATCGGGTTCAACACCCTTGGTTTCTCCTTGAGTTCAAGTGATTTGGTATATCTCTCTGTTAGTTAATTTTGGGATCGATTATGACTTAATTTTAATCACTAATTTAGCGTGGAACTTTCTTTATTGGAATTGTGAATTGCTTGCGCATAGTTTAATTTGAATAGCTAACTGTCCGGATCGTGTGGGTCCTTTTCGCTTGAGCTAACATTAGCATATAGCCCTTGTTCAATCTAAAATAAGGGGTAGCGCCCCTTTGTATTGTGCCTAGCTATGTTGTAGGATTCATCTTTATTATTACTTGAAGGAAATATTGCTCGCTGCGTAGTTAATTTAAATATCGATCCAAAGAATGCGTAGTGTTCAAACCGTCGAAACCGTGGGCCTGCATTAGGTTGTCTTGGCACTTTGGAGGTCACCTACCCTTAGGAAGGGCACTTTGACCAAATTAGGGGATAGAGTTGACTTTGGTCAACATAGACTCTTGGGTTGACCCAATTGGGTCCTTGGTGACCCACTGACCTGACTTTAGGGTTAGGAGGGCATGGGTGTGGTCCACTTGGCTAGGGGAGGGTCAATTGACCCTAAGTAGGCTAGTTCTACCCATTTAGGGTTAGGGTTGACTTAGGTCAACTTAACCACTTTGACTGCCCACAGTGGGTCCTTAGTGGCCCTACGGACCTCCCAAAGTGTTTGGGGGTGTTGTGGTAGGGTCCTGGGGTCAAGGTGTAGCCCTATGGTCATCCTAAACTATTGTTTAGAATTCTACTATTTATAGACCATGGTGATTTCCAACTTCATGTCCAAGCTCACTTCATCTTCTTAGGCTTCCTAGGGTTTTGTCATGACCTAGTCATGACAAAACCACTCTTAGGGGTCTTGTTGGAAATGAGATGTTACAAATCCCAATAAACAAAAATAAAAATTTCGTCCTCGAAATTCAGGTTAGGCTGCGGGGTTTCTACTGAAAGTAATTGAATGTAACATCCCATAGGAAGTTGAACGTATACTTTACCCAGAGAGATCCGGGTACCTCTGCGACATTAGATCCGATGACTCCCAAGTATACTCCTCCTGCCCATGGTTCCTCTACAGGACCTTGACCAGCGGGACCTTCTAGCGCCGCAAGACCCGCACCGCTGTATCATCTATCCTGACCGGCTCACAGCAGACCGATTGATCAAAAGCTGTCGAGCCATCTATACCAAGAACCAGTCGTTCCGGCCGTAGTAGAGCCTTCCTAAGAAAGGAGACGTGGAAGACATCGTGCAAAATCGCTAACTCCGGCAGTAGCTCTAATCTATAAGCCAATGGGCCGATCCGCTCCAGGATCCTGTAACGTCCCTTATTCCTTGGACTGAGCATCTTTCGCCCGCGTACTCGCGAGAATCCATGCACTAGACATATCTTCAGGAATAAACAGTCTCCATCCTGAAACTCTGCTTGGCAATGTCGTGCATCGTAGCATTTGACCGGTCTGCCCTGGGCCTCCAGCATCCTATCCTGAATCATTCGCACCTGAGTATCTGGGTTCTCCATAAATTTCGAGTTGAGTGCCTTTGGATCCTCATCCTAGATCCATGAAAGTGGAATCCTGCACCTTCGTACGAGGGTGGTGAGGTGTATTGAATGTCGGCCGCGAGCCCAGATAAGCCTGAACTAATCTTCTCTTCTTGGACGAACACTGTCCATCCTGATTCGACACGACCGTCTTGAGCACACCATGATAACTGACAACTACTCACAAATTTCATGAAACACCTACGGGAGTTTTCTTCCGGGTCGGGGTGACCCCAGCTACCTCGGTCAGTCTATCCTCGATGTTCCCTTTATAATTATGTCTGGAGTGGGGACGAGGAATCCTGTGTATGAAAACCCCTAAATATACACTCGAACTTCCACTCTAACTCGGGCGGTGGCTGTAATAGTTCCCCAAAAACTCTTGTACTTAGCCTTCATTAACTGACGGACCTCACCGTGCATCACAAAATCCATGACGCCCTTCTTCACTCCAGGGAGATACATGTTCCGAGATACACCAAACTTCCGATGATTAAATTTCTCGTTTGTACGGGTAGACAACGACTCTATAAAATCTCCACTTCGCAATCAGATTTTTATCCCTACGAATACGCCCGAGTAGCACCAAATATGGTTTACGTCCATTTCACTATATTTACGACGCAAACTTTTCTAGATGAGATCTAAGGGAAACCCAAGTCAGTAACTAATTTGCCCAATAAACAAAAGACACGCCCCCAATAAACAAAAGATAAGCCCCAATAAACAAAAGATAAGCCTCTACCTGCCTTGGGCTGAGTATCTTTGATATTACCATGTTATATCCATCCTAGCTGTGTGCACAATCCCTAGGGCATCAATCATTGACTTGGGGTTCCAACCTGAATCTATTGATATACTTCTTACTTTAAACCCTCCGAGTCATATTTACGACAACCTTATCCGGGTCAAAATGTTCCCAATCCCAACTGGGTCTCTTCCGAACTTGAATTCCTATCCGACCTTCGGTGCTTGTCATGGTGGTTGTCTCCAGGTAATCTTGTTACTGGTACGAGGGTTGAGACTATGTGTCTTCTACCATTCTGCTAATGGATTATTGGTCTCAATTCTTCTTAAAGCAGTCCTTCTGGTTTGAGTAATCCTTGATAGGGACCGTAGGGCTACCTGAGTTTATGGCTTAGGTAGACATTCTCGTGTTATACTCCTCCTTTATTCTCTTTAGGTATCTCCTTAGCTTAACCAAGTTCATACCCAAGGTCTATTTCAGACTAGGGCATACTATAAGTTATCGTGGTTAGTCATGTCTCATAGTGGGTAGAGTCTAACTCATTAACTAGAGAATTATAAGAAGGGATCTTTGCAGCCGGTGGTGCTCCCTGCTGGGGGCAGGGTTTGCCGCAGGCTACAAAGAAGAATTCCAATTGTTAGCTGACGAACAAGTTGAATTAATGAAAAGGTGGACTTTACATGTGATTCCCCTTATGGGCAGACCACTGCTTCCACTATTAGTTTGTCCGCAAACTAAGCTCGCGAGGGGGTGACCTAAGGTTTGTGGACTGTTACTTTTCGATCGAGGTTTCCTCTGATACCACTTGTAAGACCCCTTTTTTTTCTTTTTGAACACCGGGGTCTTAGGCCCAGAACCGCCGCTTTGCGGTGACACCTTCACGCCCTGAAGGGTCATCACCGCAAATCGCCGATTCTGCCGGCCGATTCGATCACAGAAAAGCAATAAAGTAGAGTAAGCACATGAGTGGTAAAACTCTAACCAGAAGTCCACAAAATACAATCACATCAGAGTAAAATGTCTCCACGAAGGGAGAGTCCACAAAATATAAACGTACTGAAATAAGGGCTTAAACCCGATACATCAAATCCTCACTACATAGTCAATCAAGTGGAAGTAAAATAAAACACTATTAAGGTCAGGGGCTCACAGTCCCCATCGTCTGAACTTCAGTGCTAGACTGCCCCATCTCCAAGCGTGCCGACCTGCGGGGCTGCTCCTCCATGCTGGGCTCCACGATCCCCTAAATGATGTGGTTCGAAAACCGTTAGTCTAAAAGACTAAGTCCTATCATCCCCCACCCCTTCTCCCATGGCCCCTAGGCACCGGGTGGAGAGGAAGAAAGTGGAGGACTTGAAGGTGGAGAGTAATCAAGAAGCAGATGACATCAGACCTATACTAGTAATTTTATAGTACATGTGGCAGTAAAGTAAAGTATGAAAGGTAACCTTAACTTATACGGAAACGTATAAGCAAGAGATCTTCTACAAGGCTTCCATCGTATAAAGAGTCACATACCAATTTATACGTTGGGGTGTCGGTTATTAACAGCAATATATATATATATATATATATATATATTATATATATATATATATATATATATATATATATATATATATATTTAAACCTTTATTTATAAACTTGCCCACACAAGCTTATAGACCAAGTGGTCATTTTGCAGGGCCTATTGTATAAGCGTCCCATACCACTTATACAATATGTGACAGTGGTTTTATGCTATGATCATGCTATGACATGCAAGTGGGTTATGATGCGATCATGCAAGTGCAACTCACCCACCCGACTCTGTGCACACAGACCTTTAGTTCCCCCTTTCTGGAGCCTAACCTCCCAGGATACCTCCGTAGTGGCAGACGAAAGCGATGGGTTGGGCCTCGCCCACCTCTAAACCAGTAAAGCACTACCAGTCAGACCTATCGTATGACTCAACGCTGGTGCACTAAGCGGAGCTCCTGCGTACTCTTGCCGGCTGGCGCACAGGACTTCTGTTGGCGAAGTGCTAATCACACTTGCCGCGTCAATGTATTGGCGTCGGTGCATCGACACTCCAATACCGAAGACCCACCACCTTTAATCTTATGCACATGCAACCTTATGTATCAGTACCGAGCAAAAGCTCCCCGGACCACCCCGTCCGTCACAAATATCAATCGAGCCAAAGCTCGCCGGGCCTTCCTGCCCCTCACAAATATCAACTGAGTCAAACCAACTTCCCGAGACACCGGGGTATGTGAAAGTGAACCCCTAATTATTCTAGTTGCTCTTTAAGATTTATCGCTCCTACAGTTTACGTTAGCCCAAGACTGCCCAAGGTATACCCCGTGAAGGGATCTCAAAGGCACTAGGAACTACGATGGGATTACGCGCAAAGCTCCCTTTCGCAAGGCACTTACTATTATTGGTTGCTACCCGATTTCCCGACCCTTAATTAATTTTACTGAATCTAGCCCTAGTGCATTAAACACTTCCTCCCTATGGGAATGACGATCTTTCGCCGATCCCGAGCACCACCTAACACTAGTCAACCTCTCACTCGACAAATCCTATCTTCTAATGATGAACTCCTTTATTTACCCAAACCAATAACCTACTGAGTATTCAACTCCCCAAAATTCACTACCCACTCTAGTTCAGTTTCCGCAGTTTCTATATGCAGACCACCCTATACTATATGAGATGTATAAAGGTGGTACTCCGGATTTTCTTCGAAATCTCCTATAAAATTCATCAGAGGTCTATCATAACAAATTTAGTCTAAAATCAGAGATCCATAATATTTCTAATTAATTTGATATTTATTGAATTTTCTCAAATGTTTGGCCATGAGCAATTTTGAACATGAACTATATGATCTACTTATGTAATGGCCACCCAAAAATTTTGAACACTAAATAACTGAGATATATGAATAGAGATTAATTTCCATAATTTTCCAGAGAATATTTGACCTCTAATTAAGTTATCCAAAATATTTCCCTTAATCATGTGTAAAGAAGGAAGTACCAAAATTGTTCTTCAAAAAATTATATAAAAATTACAGAATCTTAATATGGTTCAGAAAAGAGCATTGTACAAAAATCAGAATTTTACAGGCTTGCTAGACTGCAAAATAAATTAAATTAAATGTTCATGGGAAACCATACGTAATGAAGCAACCCTTAAAAATAATCATCCAAAAATTCTATAAAAATTCACAGAGCTTTATAGCATAATAACAAGTCCTCTGGCGAAATTTCATCAAATTCTAGCAAATAGTTTCTTCCTAATATATTTCTAAGTAAATAATATAAATTACCAATTTGTGAATGAAGTATCCAAAATAATAGTCCTAAATTCATGATAAAATCTCAAGAGCTTGTACTATCTCTAACAACTACTCAACCAAAATCGCATCACTTTTCAAAGAGTTTTAGTGATATTTTCCTTCACCACAAGGTTTGTGCCCTAAGCTAAGGTTAGGGTTTTGAGGGGCCTACTCATTCCCAAATCCCTTAAGAATTTTACCCGAGGGTTTTAGCTATTCTAGTTCTCACTCTACCAAGTTTCAAGTCCATACAAGGTCTTTTGACCCCTTGTCCTTCACAAGACACAAAAGCCCCTCCCTAGGGTTTGGTCTTAGGTCCTAAGACAAATCTACTCCAATCTACCCCACCTTACATGGGAGGGTGATAAAAGTCATGCCAAGTCAGTTGCCCCAATTTCAACCTCTGTTGAGATGATTTGGCCACTCAAAACCCAAAGTGCACTATTTGAACTAAATAACCTTATATTGGCAAGGCTAGGGTTGCATGATTGAAACTCAAACCATCTTCAAATGAGATGCAATTTTAACCAGAGCCTTATGAAGACCCCAAGAACCACTCACCAAAATTTGGGAGGGTTTTGAGGTCATTAGACCTTTTAAATAATTCCTACATTATTTATTAAATTTCTACAAGAACTTTAGGAAATTTTTCCAAAAATTCCCAATTTTTTATAAGTTCTAGGCATAGGTAAGAATGACCCCCATCCAAAATTTCAAGTCATTTGGATGGCTGGATTGATGGGGGCACTCGAAATAGTCTCTGGTCTAACCTAGGTGTAGCCCTCACCAAAATGGGTGCTGTGGTCAAACCACTTACCCAAATTTGTTCAAATCAATTTTATATTAAAATAGGCTTCAAGGGCTACAATGTTCATGTTGGTCATGTTTTCTAAAACAACCCTTAAGTATTTGTAATATTTAATTTAAGAACAGCCCAAAAATGAGGCAAAAATTAATAAAACAGAAATAATTAAAATCTGATCCCGCACAGATCTTAAAGCAGAATCATGGGGCTCCTGGTCATCTTCTTCCTCCAGCCAAGGGCTGGGATTGGCCGAACCTGGAGCCTATTCCAAGATCATTTCCCGGCCACCCGGCCACCTCCCTGGCCGGCCACGACCGCCACCACCTTCGTTGAGGTGGGGGCTATCGCCGGGCGGCGGCACGGGCGCCGGAGGGGCGGTTTCCGGCGAACTCACGAGATATAAAAAACCATGAAAAACTGAAATTTTCCTCACCTGATCCGGCTCAATTGAGCCCGATTTCTCTCCTAATTGATCTAGGATTCTAGCCCACGAAGAAAGGAGTAGACGAGGACCTTCAACCGTGCTTGCCGACGTGTTTGGTGGTGGTGCGCCATGGACGACGAGCTCCAAAAGCTTCCACCTCCAGATCTCTATCCTTAAGCAAAAGCAGCGATGTAAAGGACTAAATCCACTACATATGATGGTCTGAAGATGATAAAGGGGTCAGTGGAGGTATGGGAAGGGGCATGGCTTCAAAGCCATTAATGACCATGAAAGGGAATTTCGGCCATGGAGAAAATCCATGGAAATTCACCTCCCCTTGGTCCAAATTCGTTTGAAAACTCCTCAAAACTGATAGGGGAGATGAATACTAATTAATTGGTGAAGAATGGAGGCGTGATTCACCTCCCCCACCATGAATGACCTTCTCTTTCTTCTTTCTCTCTCTTACCTATTGGAGGAATTGAATTCAGCCACCTTTGGTGGCTGGCCATGGCTATTCAACCCCTCAAAACTGATGAGGGGGAATGCATTCAACCTTTGGAATCAATTGGAGAGGCCTTTGATCTCCCTTGGCCATGAATGACCTCATTTTCTCACTTTCTCTCTCCTCCATTAAAGGGAAAAATGGAGCTTTCTCTCTCCTACTCACCATGGCCGAATTTTCTCATCTACATAGCCTATTGGCAGCCCATTAAAGCATATTAATAATAAAAATGAGGTTAACCCATGCGGGGGAAATGGGTTTGAGCTTGGGTTAGCCCATTTGGGCTAATTTGACCTAACACTAGAATAAAGTTGACCTTGATCAACATGACCATTTGGGTTGACCCCAATGGGTCCTTGGTGATCCATTGGCCTCCCCTAAGGTCTAGTAAGACTTGAGTAGGGTTGGTTGGGCATCTTGGGGGTCACTTGACCCTTAGTTAGGGCACTTTGACCCTTTTTGAAGCTAGGGTTGACTTGGGTCAACTTAGCCTCTTTGGTCGACCCCAATGGGTCCTTGGTGACCCATTGACCTCCCCTAAGATCTAGGAAGGATTGGGTAGGGTTGTCTTGGCACTTTGGAGGTCACCTATCCTTAGGAAGGGTACTTTGACCAAATTAGGGGTTAGAGTTGACTTTGGTCAACATAAACTCTTGGGTTTACCCCAATGGGTCCTTGGTGACCCACTGAACTCACTTTAGGGTTAGGAGGGCATGGGTGGGGTCCAATTGGCTAGGGGAGGGTCAATTGACCTTAAGTAGGCTAGTTCGACCCATTTAGGGTTAGGGTTGACTTAGGTCAACTTAACCACTTTGAATGCCCACATTGGGTCCTTAGTGGCCCTATGGACCTCCCAAAGTGTTTGGGGGTGTTGTGGTAGGGTCCTGGGGTCAAGGTGTAGCCCTATGATCATCCTAAACTATTATTTAGAATTCTACTATTTATAGACCATGGTGATTTCCAACTTCATGTCTAAGCTCACTTCATCTTCTTGGGCTTCATAGGGTTTTGTCATGACCTAGTCATGACAAAACCAGTCTTAGGGGTCTAGTTTTAAATGAGATGTTACAAATCCCAATAAATAAAAATAAAAATTTCGTCCTCGAAATTCAGGTTAGGTACAGGGTTTCTACTGAAAGTAATTGAATGTAACATCCCATAGGAAGTTGAACGTATACTTTACCCGGAGAGATCTGGGTATCTCTACGGCATTAGATTCGGTGGCTCCCAAGTATGATCCTCCTGCCCATGGTTCCTCTACAGGACCTTGACCAGCGGGACCTTCTTGCGCCCCAAGACCCGCACCGCTGTATCATCTATCCTGACTGGCTCACAGCAGACCGATTGATCAAAAGCTGTCGAGCCATCTATACCAAGAACATGTCATTCCGGCCGTAGTAGAGCCTTCCTAAGAAAGGAGACGTGGAAGACATCGTGCAAAACCGCTAACTCCGGCAGTAGCTCCAATCTATAAGCCAATGGGCCGATCCGCACCAGGATCCTGTAACGTCCCTTATTCCTTGGACTGAGCATCTTTCGCCAGCGTACCCGCGAGACTCCATGAACCAGACGTATCTTCAGGAATAAACAGTCTCCATCCTGAAACTCTACTTGGCAATGTCATGCATCGTAGCATTTGATCGGTCTGCCCTGGGCTTCCAGTATCCTATCCTGAATCAGTCGCACCTGAGTATCTGGGTTCTCCACAAATTTTGAGTTGAGTGCCTTTGGATCCTCATCCTAGATCCATGAAAGTGGAATCCTGCACCTTCGTACGAGGGTGGTGAGGTGTGTTGAATGTCGGCCGCGAGCCCAGATAAGCCTGGACTAATCTTCTCTTCTTGGACGTACACTGTCCATCCTGATTCGACACGACCGTCTTGAGCACACCATGATAACGGACAACTACTCACAAATTTTATGAAACACCTACGGGAGTTTTATTCTGGGTCGGGGTGACCCCAGCTACCTCGGTCAGTCTATCCTCGATGTTCCCTTTATAATTATGTCTGGAGTGGAGACGAGGAATCCTGTGTATGAAAACACCTAAATATACACTCAAACTTCCACTCTAACTCGGGCGGTGGCTGTAATAGTTCCCAAAAAAGTCTTATACTTAGCCTTCATTAACTGACGGACCTCACCGTGCATCACAAAATCCATGACGCCCTTCTTCACTCCAGGGAGATACACGTTCCGAGATACACCAAACTTCCGATGATTAAATTTCTCATTTGTACGGGTAGACAACGACTCTATAAAATCTCCACTTCGCAATCAGATTCTTATCCCTCGGAATACGCCCGAGTAGCACCGAATATGGTTTACGTCCATTTCACTATATTTACGACGCAAACTTTTCTAGACGAGATTTAAGGGAAACCCAAGTCAGTAACTAATTTGCCCAATAAACAAAAGACACACCCCAATAAACAAAAGATAAGCCCCCAATAAACAAAAGATAAGCCTCTACCTGCCTTGGGCTGAGTATCTTTTGATATTACCATGTTATATCCATCCTAGCTGGGTGCACAATCCCTAAGGCATCAATCTTTGACTTGGGGTTCCAACCTGAATCTGTTGATATACTCCATACTTTAAACCCTCCAAGTTATATTTACGACAACCTTATCTAGGTCAAAATGTTCCCAATCCCAACTGGGTCTCTTCCGAACTTGAATTCCTATCCGACCTTCGGTGCTTGTCATGGTGGTTGTCTCCAGGTAATCTTGTTACTGGTACGAGGGGTGAGTCTATGTGTCTTCTACCATTCTGCTAATGGATTATTGGTCTCAATTCTCCTTAAAGCAGTCCTTACGGTTTGAGTAATCCTTGATAGGGACCGCAGGGCTACCTGAGTTTATGGCTTAGGTAGCCATTCTCGTGTTATACTCCTCCTTTATTCTCTTTAGGTTTCTCCTTAGCTTAACCAAGTTCATACCCAAGGTCTATTTCAGACTAGGGCATACTATAAGTTATCGTGGTTAGTCATGTCTCCTAGTGGGTTGAGTCTAGCTCATTAACTAGAGAATTATAAGAAGGGATCTTCACAGCCAGTGGTGCTCCCTGCTGGGGGCAGGGTTTGCCGCAGGCTACAAAGAAGAATTCCAATTGTTAGTTGATGAACAAATGGAGTTAATAAAAAGGTGGACTTTATATGTGATTCCCCTTATGGGCACACCACTGCTTTCGCTGCTAGTTTGTCCGTAAACTAAGCTCGCGCGGGGGTGGCCTAAGGTTTGTGGACTGTTACTTTTCGATCGAGGTTTCCTCTGATACCACTTGTAAGACCCCCCCCCCCCATTTTTTTTTCTTTTTGAACACCGGGGTCTTAGGCCCAAAACCGCCGCTTTGCGGTAACACCTTCACGCCCTGAATGGTCATCACCGCAAATCGCTGATTCTGCCAGCCGATTTGATCACAGAAAAGCAACAAAAGTAGAGTAAGCACAAGAGTGGTAAAACGCTAACCAGAAGTCCACAAAATACAATCACATCAGAGTAAAATGTCTCCACGAAGGGAGAGTCCACAAAATATAAACGTACTAAAATAAGGGATTAAGCCCGATACATCAAATCCTCACTACATAGTCACTCAAGCGGAAGCAAAATAAAAACTACTAAGGTCAGGGGCTCACAATCCCCGTCGTCTGAACTCCGGTGCTAGACTGTCCCATCTCCAAGCGTGCCGACCTGCGGGGCTGCTCCTCCATGCTTGTCTCCACGATCGCCTAAATGATGTGGTTCGAAAACCATTAGTCTAAAAGACTAAGTCCTATCATCCCCAACCCCTTCCCCCATGGCCCCTAGGCACTGGGCGGAGCGGAAGAAAGGGGAGGACTTGAAGGTGGAGAGTAATCAAGAAGAAGATGGCATCGGACCTATACTAGCAATTTTATAGTACATGTGGCAGTAAAGTAAAGTATGAAAGGTAACCTTAACTTATACGAAAATGTATAAGCAAGGGATCTTCTACAAGGCTCCTATCGTATAAAGAGTCACATACCAATTTATACGTTGGGGTGTCGGTTATTAACAACAATATATATATAAAGAATTTAATCTTAATTTATAAACTTGACCACACAAGCTTATAGACCAAGGGGTCGTTTTGCAGGGCCTATTGTATAAGCGTCTCATACCACTTATACAATAGGTGACAGTGGTTTTATGCTATGATTATGCTATGACATACTAGTGGGTTATGATGCGATCATGCAAGTGCAACTCACCCACCCGACTCTGTGCACATAGACCTTTAGTTCCCCCTTTCTGGAGCCGAACCTCCCAGGATACCTCTGTAGTGGCAGACGGAAGCGGTGGGTTGGGCCTCGCCCACCTCTAAACCAGTAAAGCACTACCAGTCAGACCTATTGTACGCCTCAACGCTAGTGCACTAAGCGGAGCTCCTGTGTACTCTTGCCGGCTGGCACACCGGACTTCTGTTGGCGAAGTGCTAACCACACTTGCCGAGTCAACGTATTGGCATCAGTGCATCGACACTCCAATACCGAAGACTCACAACCTTTAGTTTTATGCACATGCAACCTTATGTATCAGTACCGATCCAAAGCTCCCCGGACCATCCCGTCCGTCACAAATATCAACCGAGCCAAAGCTCGCCAGGCCATCCTGCCCCTCACAAATATCAACCGAGTCAAACCAACTTCCCAAGACACCAGGGTGTGTGAAAGTGAACCCCTAATTATTCTAGTTTCTCTTTAAGATTTATCGCTCCTACAGTTTATGTTAGCACAGGACTGCCCAAGGTATACCCCGTGAAGGGCTCTCGAAGGCACTATGTTGGATCCCTAGTTGATTTGGGCTAGGTTCACTAGCTTAGGATGTGACCCAACATGTATAGCCAGGGTCAAGTTTGTGTCCTAGAGTCTAGGTATAGTCCTTAGGTTCAACATCAGATGGACCAGCTATCATCAAGACCATCAGAGACTCCAGACTTAGAGGATTTCAAGACTAAGTAAAATGAGTTCGACGTTCGTCGAACTCAGCTCGACGAACGGTGTTCTGCGCTCGACGATCGTGAGACATTTCCTTATATTGAGCTCGACGATCTTTGTTCTCTATTCGACGAAGACTGAGGTTCTTCATCAAGCTAATTGTTGGGTACATTGGTTAACTGTACCTGATTTGAAGAAGCCTCACCCAACTCAATGATATACATCATAATGTATTTGATGTATGTTGAGTTTACTTGTGCAGGTTATGTAATCACTGGACTGAAGCAAAGAGTTTCTAAGTCTATGTGTCGACACCCAGAGGGAAAGTGTCGACACTTAAGAAAGCTTGTGTCGACACCCAGACAAGCAGTGTCGACACTTGGAGTCATTGTGTCGACACCTGGGATGCAGAGTCGACACTAGACAGAAAGTGTCGACACTTGGAGCTGTGTTGACACTCAGTGAAGAAAAGTGCAGACAGAAAGTGTCGACACAAGGAGCTGTGTCGACACCCAGTGAAGCTGTGTCTACACTAGAAAGTGTCGACACTTTGAGCTGTGTCGACACTCAGCAAAGGTCTGTAGAGACTAAGTACAAGTGTCGACACTCAGCACAATGTGTCAACACTCAACAGATGAGTCAGCACTTGAAGTATGTGTCGACACCCAGCATAATGTGTCGACACACAACCAGAAGAGTCAACACATGAAGTAAGTGTCGACACCCAGCACAATGTGTCGACACTCAACTAAAGACTCTACACTTGAAGAAAGTGTCGACACAAGGAGCTGTGTCGATACTTAGCAAAGATCAGAAAGATCAACAAAATTATTCTAAGTACAAGTGTCGACACTAAGGGAATGTGTCGACACTCAGCTGAAGTCTCAACAAAAAGAAGGTGTGTCGACACAAGGAGCTTTGTCGACACTCAGCAAGAATCAACATAGAAGACTATGTGTCGACACCAAGAAGTAGTGTCGACACTTGACAGATTCAACACAAGAAGTTGTGTCGACACAAAGGTGATGTGTCGACACTTAGAAGAATACAGCTAAAGAAAGAAGATGAAGTACTTGTGTCGACACTCAATTTCAGTGTCGACACCTGAAGAAGAATCTGTGTCGAGACATACAAGGAGTTGTGTCGACACCTTGTAGACTTGTGTCGACACTTACACAACATGTGTCGACACTTGGACTATAAGTGTCGACACTTAAAGACAAAAAGTCTCGACACTTTCAGACAGTTAGAGATTTTCAAGAAATGACTGGATGACTTGACAGCTGCCGTTCCAGCCGGTCTACATCACCTGTCAGAGATATCAGAAGTCAGTTATGGACCGGACCAGCCAGTTACCATGAAGAAGGCCTATAAATAGGCACCTACAGTTTACAGAAATTGAAGTTGAAGAGTGATTCAGATTGTTGTTCAAGTGGATCACATTGTTGAAGAACAAGTTATTAAAGTGATACCAAGAGTATCAACACAAGAAGATCTTGCAGTCCAAGTGCAGATCTAAGAAGTTGGAGAGAGAGGGCTCCATCCAAGAAATCAGCCTCTAGAACTAGGCTGAGAAGAAGGATTCAGATACATTCTGGATCTCAAGTGGCAGAGGTCAAGGAACAACTGCAGGAGGATTCAGTCTTATTCAGTTCTACTCAAGAAGCTTTGAAGAAAGCTAAGTCAGATTGAATCCAGCTGAGTTCTTCCAAGAACTCATCAAGAAACTCTCAACTCCCCTCTTTTATTTCTGAGTTGTAGAGTTAATATCTGTAATACATTTTTAACTTGTAGGATCCTTTGGATCTGAGTGAATTGTAAGCCTATAATTATAAAGGCTGAGGGTAGGGCTTGAGAGCCTGAGTGTAGGAGATTGAGATCTCTGAGTGTAGGCCTTGTTGGCTGAGTGTAGGCCTTGGTTGGCTGAGAGTAGGCCTTGATTGGCTGAGTGTAGGCTTTGGGATAAAGCTGAGTTGTAAGGCTTTGGGCCTGAGGTGTAGGAACCAATTTGGGTTCTGAGACAGTGGAGGAGTTTGGCCGAATCTAGTACACTGCTAGATAGGCGAAGGGGGAAAGTGGATGTACCTATATCTTGGGGAACCACTATAAACCACTGTATATGCTATGCTGTGCTGTGATTGTTGTTGTGCATGCTGTGTGTTTGCTGTGATAAAATAGTTAGTATTCTGTGATATAACTGATTGCTGCCATTTAAGTTTAAAAAGGATTAGGTCACCTATTCACCCCCCTCTAGGTGTTTAGGTACCATATCTTTCAAGTGGTATCAGAGGGAGATTCCTCAAAAAGGACTAACAATCTGAGGAGATCCTGTTTGGCAGATTCAGTGTAAGGCAAAACACAGATTCAAGAAATTCAAGAAAATCAAGAAACATGGGTTCCTATGAAAATCACAAGGAATTGGGTTCCATGAAATTGCCCATATGCAGAAAGGAGATCTTTGGGATCTAGAAGGAAAGAGTAAGGCTGTTTATGGAAGCCTCAGACCCTAGAATCTACATCACAGTAAAGGAAGGGCCTTATGTGCCCATGAAGATTTCAGTTTTAGATGCAAATCAGAGAACTCCAAAGGATTTCTCTGAGATGACTAAGGATGAGATTGTCCTAGCTACCATGGACAAGAGGGCACAAAACATTATAGTGAGTGCCATAGATGATGCAACATTTCAGAATCTTATACACTGTAAGACAGCCAAGGAGATGTGGGACACTCTTATAGTGTATATGGAAGGATCTGAAGAAGTGAGACAAGATAGAAAATTCTTGCTAAATCAGGAGTATGAGAGCTTTAGACAAGGAAAAGGTGATAGCATAACTGAGTGCTACAATAAGTTCTACAGAATAGTTAATGAACTCATGTCTTATGGAAGAGAGTTCAGTAACTATGAACTAAATGATAAGTTCCTAAGGTCCCTAACCAAAGATTGGGACACAAAGATCTGTGCCATTAGAGAAATGGCTAAGTTGGGGGAAATTCCTCCTCCTACACTGTTTGGCAAGTTATTGTCTTATGAAATGCAATTGACAGTGAGGAAAGAGGAGGATAAATCAACAAGGACTGAGCACAAGGAAAGAACTGTTGCTTTCAAGACAGAAGTTCCCAGAAAGTGCAGGAATAAGTCATCAACTCCACCTCCAGAGATAGTTGAATCAGAATCAGATGAGTCAGTCAGCACAAAGACTGAGAGCAGTGAAAGTGATGAAGACTTTGCTGCCTTCACTAGACACTTTCAGAAGTTTTTGAAGAAGAAATAGTGGAGGTCAAGACCTTATACTTCAATGGGAAAAAAAGTCTTTTATCAGGAGAAAAAGCCTTCAAAGAAAGACAGGAAGAGGACAAAGTCAAGCAAGGCAACTGGATCTAAGATAGTGTGCTATTGCTGCAAAAAACAGGGCCATGTTATTGCATATTGTCCAGAGAAGAGAAAGGAATCTGGTGACTGGAAAAAGGCTCACTTCAAAGGCAAGAAAGAGAAGTCTTTTATTGCCAAGAAAGAGAAGACTCTATCAGATATCTCTTCTTCAGAAACTGAGTCTGAGGCTGAAGCCTACATAGAGCTGTTTGCTAAAGAAGAAGAGGAAGAATTCATGCAGATCATGGAGTCTATTTATGAACAAGAAGACAGTCAATGCCAAGGGCTAATGGCTTTGACAGAGAGTGCCAAAATCCTGGAGCAGCCAGGACCCAGTAAGGTACAAGGTTCAAGTTCAAGTTCAGTTTCTTGTTCTAGTTCAGATTCAGATTCTTCTTCATCAAGTGATGAGAATGTATCTGAGTCTGAGGATGATATTCATCAGCTTATAGATGAATATAAGGTGCTGTTGCAGGCTTACAAGAAAAGCAAAACCCTAGCCAAAAGTCAGGCAAAGGAAATTGCTATTCTTAAAGCTGCAGCAATAGATTTTGAGAAGTCTTTTGATCAAAAACTGAATGAGATAGCCAGGTTGAAGCACATAACAGTGATTCAAATGGGTACTATATCATTTAAAAATGATCAAATCAAGAGTCTGGAGATCAATCTTCAGAAAGAGAGAGAGCTTGTTGCTAGGTTTTCTAAACCTAAGTCAGTGTTACCTTTAATTGATGAATTTGTTCATCCTAAAGGCAAGGATGTACTGGGCTTTATTAGACCTGCAGGGACTGAGCAGTCCAAGTCTAAGTCCAAGGGCAAAGCCCCAACATTCAACAAGCCTGCTGTAGACAAGTCAGCCAAGGCAGTACCTAAGCAAAGGTACAACAAGTTTGAATGTTGGTGCTGTGGCAAAGTTGGCCATTTTGCAGTGGACTGTTGGCACAATGCTAGTGCCAAAGTGAGTACCAAACTACCTGTTGGAAAGCCAGTGGGTAGCTTTGTCATATTGCAGACTAACAAGTACCAAGGACCCAAGAATTCTTTGGGTTCTAAGGTTCATTAATCTGTTTTGCAGGTGAGTCCAAGTGGCCATACCCCAACATGGTACTTGGACAGTGGATGTTCCAGACATATGACTGGAACTAGAAGATTACTAAAGGACTACATTCCAGTAAAAGATGGTCCAAAAGTAACCTTTGGTGGTTCTGAAAAAGGAATCATCAAAGGATTTGGTAACATTTCTACAAACTTAGTTACCATTACTCAAGTGGCTTATGTTAAAGGGTTGAAACACAACCTAATAAGTATAAGTCAATTAAGTGATGTAGGGTATGACATCTCATTTGTCAAAAATGGTTGTCATATCAAGAGGTCAAGTGATCAAGAGATCATTTTGACAGGTTATAGGAAGAGGAATGTCTACTGCCTAGACATTATGGTTGAGAACAATGGTTCTCCAGTTTGTCTTGTAGCTGATGAGACAGTCTCTCATTGTGTCAAATGGCACAAGAGGCTTGCCTATCTTAACTACAAGACTATTAGGAAACTCTTTAGCAAAGAGTTAGTGAGGAATGATGCTCAAGTTAAGTGTGTCAAAGATAGTATTTGCTCAGCTTGTCAAAAGGGCAGGCAGACAAAATCCACCTTTAGAATCATAGAAAACAAAGATGCTGTGAGGTGTTTATATCTCTTGCATATGGATCTCTTTGGTCTAATGCCAGTTCACAGCTTAGGTAGGAAGGTCTATACCTTTGTAGTTGTAGATGACTACTCAAGGTTTTCCCGGGTGTTCTTCTTAAGACAGAAATCTGAAACACCTAGTGTCTTCTGTAGCTTTGTCAAGCAAATTCAGAATGAACTAAATAGTACAGTGTTCAAAATTAGAAGTGACCATGGTACTGAATTTCAGTCTGATAGCATGACAAAACTGTGTGAAGACTTTGGGATATTTCAAGAATTCTCTTCACCTAGAACACCTCAGCAAAATGGCATTGCTGAGAGGAAGAATAGAACCTTGATAGAGGCTGGTAGGACCCTATTAAGTGATACATCACTGCCAGAGTATTTCTGGGCTGAAGCAGTTAACACTGCATGCCATGTTATAAATAGGGCTACCATCACTAAAAGGCTAAACAAGACCCCCTATGAAGTTGTGAAAGGAAGGAAACCAAACCTATCCTATTTTAAGATCTTTGGTTGTAAATGCTTCATACTTAACAATGAGAAGTCTTACTTAACTAAGTTTGCTGCCAAGTCCCAAGAGAGAATTTTTGTTGGGTACAGCAATAATAGTAAGGCTTATAGAGTCTACAACTTGACTACACAAGTTGTAGAAGAATCAGTGCATGTAGTTTTTAATGAGACTAAACTTACTAACAATGAGTTGTCTAGTAGTGTATGCAGCCCCACAGGTTTAACAAAGAAAATGGACAAGCTAACTATAGAAGAAGTGCCTGTTGCAAGACAGCAAGTAGAAGACAGTAGCTGTTGTCCAGGGGGAGAACTACATGTGCCAATTGCTGAAGAAATCCAAGGTATACAACATGATGCAGATGCTGAAGTGGTTCAACCAGAAGTTAGGATGCCTCCAGCCTACAGGCATCTTAGAGATCATCCAGTAGAGCTGATTATTGGAGATCCAAGACAAGGAGTTCAAACCAGGAGTAGAAACATGAATGCAGCAATCTACTCCAGCTTTCTGTCACAAGTTGAACCTAAGAAGTTTGAAGAAGCAATACAAGATCCACAATGGACTGAAGCAATGCAAGAAGAGCTTAATCAGTTCAAGAGGTGTAAGGTCTGGGAACTTGTTGCTAAACCTAAAGACCACAATGTAATAGGAACTAAGTGGATCTACAGGAATAAGATGGATGAACAAGGGGTCATCATTAAGAATAAGGCTAGACTGGTTGCTAAAGGATATAGGCAAGAAGAAGGTATTGATTTTGATCAAACCTTTGCTCCAGTAGCCAGACTGGAAGCCATAAGAATGTTCTTGGCCTATGCAACCTATCAAGGATTCAAGGTATACCAAATGGATGTCAAGTCAGCATTCCTAAATGATAATATTAAAGAAGAAGTCTATGTGGAGCAGCCTTCAGGTTTTGTTGATCCAACTCTACCTCATCATGTCTATAGACTTGGGAAAGCTTTATATGGGTTAAAGCAAGCCCCTAGGGCTTGGTATGAAACCCTATCTAGTTTCCTCATTGAGAACAAGTTCTCAAGGGGGAAAGTAGATAAGACTCTATTCCTTAGGGAATCTAGAGGCAAAGTTATACTAGTCCAAATATATGTAGATGACATTATATTTGGGTCTACTGAAAGCAGCCTTTGCAAAAAGTTTGCAAAACTTATGCAAGGTCAGTTTGAGATGAGTAGTATGAGAGAGCTGAAGTTTTTCTTGGGTCTCCAAGTTAAACAGACTGAGAGTGGTTTATCCATTTGTCAGTCAAAGTTCACCCTAGAACTCATAAGAAAGTATGGTATGGATTCATCCAGCACCATGAAGACTCCTACGGGGTCAAGTATGTCTCTTAGCAAGGATGATGCAGGGAAACCTGTAGATGAAACCTTGTATAGAGGGATAGTTGGCTCCCTATTATACTTGACTGCTAGTAGACCTGACATCATGTATGCTACATGTGTTTGTGCCAGGTATCAAGCCTGCCCTAAAGAGTCTCATTTGACAGCAGTCAAAAGAATATTGAGATATCTAAAGGGCACTCCCTATCTAGGCCTCTGGTACCCTAGGAATGGAGATTTTGATCTAACAGGTTATTCAGATGCAGACTTTGCAGGATGCAAAGAGGATAGAAAGAGCACTACTAGAACCTGTCAATTCCTAGGTGGGAGACTAATTTCATGGAGTAGCAAGAAGCAAACCAGTGTGGCTATCTCCACAGCAGAGTCAGAGTATGTAGCTGCAGGAAGTTGCTGTGCTCAACTTCTGTGGATACAACGTCAGCTAGAGGACTATGGATTTCAGGTAAGTAGAACTCCACTTTTCTGTGATTCTACAAGTGCTATTTCAATAGCTAATAACCCTGTATCACATAGTAGAACTAAACATATTGAAATTAAATATCATTTTCTTAGAGAGCATGTAGAAAGAGAAGATATTTTACTTGAATATGTTAAAACTGATAATCAAATAGCTGATATGTTTACTAAGCCCCTAGAAGAAGCTAAGTTTAATAGATTCAAAATTGAACTAGGAATGTTAAACTTAGAGTAAGTTTACAGATTTGAAAATGACTAAGTAAAAAGGTGTCGACATGTAACACCCCAGGTTTTGCAAGAGGTTCAGTCTGCAGTGCTGAAAATTTTTGGGTTCTGGCAGGAGGCACACGGCCTGCGACACGGGCGTGTCGCAGGGCGTGTCGAGGCCGTGTCGACACTAGGCCCAAGTGTCGACACTTTGTGCTCGACAGAGTGTCGAGAGTGAGGCACACGGCCTGCGACACGGGCGTGTCGCAGGGCGTGTCGAGTCCGTGTCGACACTCGGCCCAAGTGTCGACACTTTGTGCTCGACAGAGTGTCGAGAGTGGGGCACACGGCCTGCGACACGGGCGTGTCGCAGGGCGTGTCGAGGCCGTGTCGACACTTGGCCCAAGTGTCGACACTTTGTGCTCGACAGAGTGTCGAGACTGGGGCACACGGCCTGCGACACGGGCGTGTCACAGGGCGTGTCCCGCTTGGTCGACGATCTTCGCTCGACGTTTTTTCCGCGGTGTCGACACAAAGCCTGTCGACGGGTGTCGAGACTTGGCACACGGCTTGGGACACGGGCGTGTCCCAGGCCGTGTCACCTCTCGGGTTGGTGTTGGGGCCGTGTCGTTGGAGACACACGGCAGGCCACACGGCCGTGTCGCTGGGGACACGGGCGTGTCGGATTGAACACGGGCGTGTCGAATGCCCGTGTCTGATTCCAGGCGCGTCGATTTGAGACGGCGAATGAGGCACACGGCCCTGGACACGGGCGTGTGCCAGGCCGTGTTCGGCCCAGGTCTTTTATTTTCCAGGCGAATCGCAGCCAGTCTTTTTCTGGTTTTGGGATCTAACGGTTCAGGCCATCTCCTGGGGAGTTAAGACCGAATTCAGGGTTGGAAACCCTCATTTTGTTTTCCAAGTTTCTCTTTCTAAGATCTTGAGAAAACCTAGAGCAAGGAGGAAGAAGAAGATCTTGGGCTGTAGGAAGGGTTTCGGTGCTCCAAATCGCGAGCCGAGTCCGGATCCGTGAAGCTTAGACCGTTGCGAAGATTTCCATCCGGCTATTTTGCCATGGCAAGAAAGAGGAGTCGGAAGGTAACGACATCTCTCCTCTTGGTCCTTAGGATGCACGTATTAGCATCATCTAGTTTTCTTTTCTCTAATTTTTGGGCACCAAACCCTCAAATGAGAGGGGTTTTGGCTTGCCAAGTTTCAAGAGGAACTTCCGGGTTGATTGAGTCCGTCCCCGGCATATTTTTGCATTAGAGATCCGCTTCGTTAGTGGATTAGGCATGGTGGGTGAAGTCGTGGTCGCGACCGTTAGTCCGGCCCGGTGATGTTGCATACGAACTTAGGGTTTCGTAGAGATTTTCCGTTGCGGCAAGATGCCGTTTGTGTTGTGGTGGTGATTGTCCCGTTTGCTTGAAAAGGGTACATGTAGTCGAACCCGGACAAGGTTAGCTCCTCGTGGCGGTAGATGGTTTCCTTGAGGGACAAGGTTAGCTCCGTATGAGAATGGAGATGGTTTCCTTGGTGGACAAGGTTAGCTCCGCACGAGATGGAGATGTTTTCCTTGGTGCGCGGGAACGCTGCGGTACAAAGAGGGATTGCGATGTGTTTAGTCTTGGTTGTGTTGTGCCAAGGCGTGGCTATGTCTCCGTGGTCGGCTGGCTATCCCGTGACATGTGCGTCATGTGTGGAGAGTGTCCCGGCGAGACTAGTCCCCTTCGGTGAGACTGACGAGAATGCCAAGCTTGGGGCAAGCCCGGGCAAAGAGGCCATGAGCGGGTGGGGTCCAGCAAGGCTTCTTAGAATCGGTCGGTCTGTGTTTGTTGGAATCCTGACATGAGACGTCAGAGCTTGCAGGCAAGCCCGGGGCTAAGCCCACGAGCGGGTGGGGCCTTGGCAAGAATTCCTTGTGGCGGCCTGTGCGCCGTTTAAGGGAGAGGTGACTCCCTTAGTGTTTGCGGCTTTATGCCAATTGGGGAAATGTGAGTACCCAAGTGATGTGATGTTGTGCTAGATGCATATGCTGTAGGGTACCTTGGGTGAAGCCCGGGTGTTGCATTCATGTTGCATAGTAGGCCCTTTCTTTATATGCTCAACCAGTAGAGAACATGTTTGTTGATTGAGACATCCAAGCCTGTTTTAATGCTTTTCTATTTATAGAAATTTATATTGCATATGAAGTGCTGACTTGCAGGTTGGAGGGTTCCCCGGGGTCCGTTAGGGGCGGCCGGGAGGAGATGTGTTGTTACACAGTTTGAGGTCAGCCTTTGCTGACCCACGTTACTAATATTTTTTACAGGGCAAGGATCGCATGCAGGAGCTAGCACGCCGGCCAAAAAGGCCTAAGCCCATGAAGTGTTTTCTCTTTTGTAGCACTACTTTTGATTGATGTATGTTTGAGACTATTTTGTCCGGCTTGCATGCCGAGGTAGATTAGGAGTGCTGAGCACATTCATGTTTGATGGACTGTTCACTTTTGGACATTTGATGTAAGGCCTTAAGGCCATTTGTTTACTCTTTTGGTTAGTGGATAACTTCTAGTTGTGCTTGGTTTTCCGCTGTGTTGTGCAAGTGTTTTGAGTTTGGGTAGCTATATCAACTTTTAATACTAAAGCTGTGGCGTTCGTATGTTGTGGGGCCCCGGCCGGACCCATATTATACGTCCATTACAGGGGAGGTGTTACAATTTGGTATCAAAGCGAGGTTAGATTCGAGGTCAGTGCGTAGAGAAGTTATCCACATAAGAGTAACGTGGGACCATGAGTGTCCTTATGTTTTAATCTTGAGATTGGAGACTAATCCCTTATTTCTTGTCTTCCTGAAGAGTGCAAGCAACGAGGCGGGCACTTCAAGAGCAAGGGATGATCTCTCGGCGAGCAGTGCTACTGCTCCAGGCCTTTTGGGCACGGGTGTAAACCCGGCCGACTTCTGCCGTATGCTTGCAGAAGCGATGGTGGCAGCCCAAGCGGCGGCTGCAGCTCAGGTGGCAACCCCTGCCACACCAGATACGGCAACGGCCGTGCCAGGAGGAGAAGCCAGGCGAGTGGAGCCTTTGGCGGAGAGGGTAGTTGTCGGACATGGAGATCGGCACATGAAGTACTTCCTGAGTTTCCATCCCCCGTCCTTCAAGGGTACTGGAACGCCAACGGATGCGGAGGACTGGTGGGTTCGTATTCAAGAACTGTTAAGGGCGGCAGAGACGCCAGAGGAAAAGAAAGCTGAGTATGCGGCTTTCATGTTGGAAGGGGATGCCAAGTTATGGTGGGTGGCCCATAGCGGCCGCCAGTTCCCGGGACGCACCCCGTCAGTGGAAGAGTTTGGGGACGCTTTTCTTAAGAGGTATATCCCAGTTTCAACTCGATTGGCCCTGCAGAGGCAGTTTCTGCACCTAATGCAGCGAGACAAGACAGTGGATGAGTACGTGCAAGAGTTCACCCGATTGGGTCGTTATGCGGGAACGACAATGGCGGATGATGTAGAGAGGGATAACCTCTTCTACCAAGGGTTGAGGGAAAATTTGAGACAACCCCTCATCTCCATGAAGAGGGCGGGATTTAATGAGCTAGTTGAAGCCGCCAGGAGTTTGGAGAATGATTTGGAGCGAACCCAACGCCGTAAGGAGTTTTACTCCCAAGCAAGGGGAAGGGAAGCCTTCCCAATCTCATGGAAAGTCTGATGGGAGTAGGTGGAGGAAGAAGCCTTACACTTCCAGATCTGGTGAGAGGAGCAACTGGACGCCTGGGGGTTCCCACTCTAGGGGACCGCCGACGTGCTACAACTGCGGGAAGGTTGGGCACATAGCCCGTGCTTGTCAGCAAGGGGGAGCAGGGCAAGAGTCAAAGCAGGAGCAGTCTGTGCGCTCGGGCCCCAGTGCTGCAGAGAAAGGAAAGATGGCGGAGTCGAGCGCTTCTCGGTTCCAACCGGTGCAACCAAGGGATTACAACCTTGGACAGCAAGAAGCGATCCGCCAAACTGATGTGGTGACAGGTATGAAGAGAACTTAAGTTTAAATTTTGTGCTTCATCCTTTTAGACTTTTGTGTAATGTCTATGTTGTAGGCTTCGTGTTAGTTTTCGGATACCCCGCTAGGGTATTGTTTGATACAGGAGCATCGCACTCCTTTCTTGCGGAGAGCTTCATCCGGAGAATAGGAGTTGAGTCTTTCTCGTCGGGAGAAGAGCTGAAAGTGCGCATGCCCAATGGGTCATCTATGACCACCGGGGCTAAAGGGCGCATTTGTTGGGAGCTAGACGGAGTTGTCTTCGCTTTGGAAGCGGCAGTGTTACCATTAGTAGAGTTCGACGTCATTTTGGGTATGGACTGGCTTGCAGAGCAGCGCGCCAGTATTGATTGCCTTTCTAAGGTGGTGACCTTAAGGAGTAAAGGGCAAACTGAAGTCAAGTTTGAGGGCCTTGGTGGAGTGGCCTGTTCCCTGATATCGGCCATGCAGTTGGTGCGGGCGGTTAACCAGGGTGGTGTAGCGCTTGTAGAGTTACTGGAGGTTCGTCTCTCCCAACTGTCTTTTGAGGAAGTGCCTGTGGTGGCAGAGTTCAAGGATGTGTTTCCGGATGAACTTCCTGGAGCGCCTCCTCGGCGGGAGATCGACTTTTCGATCGAGGTAGTGCCGGAGGCTAGACCGGTGTCGCGTCCTCCCTTTAGGATGGCACCAAAGGAGTTGGCGGAACTTAAGGTACAGTTGCAGGAACTGTTGGAGCAGGGGTATATTAGACCCAGTTCTTCACCGTGGAGCGCACCGGTGTTGTTTGTAAAGAAGAAAGACGGTAGCATGCGCCTGTGCATAGACTACCGAGAGATTAATAAGTTGACCGTCAAGAATAAGTATCCGATCCCTCGGATAGACGACCTGTTTGACCAATTGGTGGGGTCAGTGGTATATTCGAAGTTGGACTTGAAGTCGGGATACTATCAGCTACGAATTCGGGACGAGGACATACCCAAGACTGCTTTTGGGACAAGGTACGGACACTTTGAGTTTACGGTGATGCCGTTCGGGCTAACGAACGCACCATCGGTGTTCATGGATCTGATGAATCGGGTATTCCGGGAATACTTGGATTCTTTTGTGGTTGTTTTCATTGATGACATTCTGGTGTTTTCCAAATCGCAAGTGGAGCATGAGACCCACTTGAGAATGGTTTTGCAAGTGTTGAGGGAGAATGAGTTGTATGCAAAATTCTCCAAATGCGAGTTCTGGTTGGAGAAGGTGGCATTTTTGGGCCACGTGATTAGTGGTGATGGGGTGGCAGTGGATCCAGCGAAAGTGGAGGCCATCAGGGATTGGCCGGTGTTGAGGACCGTGGCGGAATTCCGAAGTTTTCTTGGGCTAGCCGGGTATTATAGGAGATTCGTGGAGAATTTCTCGAAGATAGCTCTACCCCTCACCTCTCTCACTCGCAAAGACCATAAATTTGTGTGGACCCAAGAGTGCGGTCAAGCATTCGAGGCACTAAAGGAGAGGCTTATGATGGCTCCGATCCTGAGTTTACCGCAAGGGACCGATGGATTTCAAATTTTCAGTGACGCATCGGGATGCGGTTTGGGTTGCGTGTTAGTGCAGCATGGTAAGGTGATAGCTTTTGGGTCTAGACAGCTGAAGCCACATGAGAGGAATTACCCCGTCCACGACTTGGAGTTGGCGGCGGTAATCTTCGCGTTGAAAATATGGCGACACTATGTGTATGGCGCAAGGGTGGAGATCTTCACGGACCATAAAAGCCTGAAGTATCTCTTAGATCAAAAGGACTTGAATATGCGGCAACGCAGATGGGTTGAGTTTCTTGGAGACTACGAAGTGGCGATTCAGTATACGCCGGGTAAGGCCAACGTGGTGGCGGATGCGTTGAGTAGAAAGTACTCGGGGCAAGGAAATTGGATCGAAGCTCATGATGAGCGGTTGGTTCGGGAGTGGGAGTCCCTTGGGTTGGAATGTGTTGCGAAAGGCGAGTCTAGCGTGGCTCGGTTGAACTGGATTGAAGTGCAAAGCGACTTGTCCGATCGTATTCGGGAAGCGACTCGGTTGGATGTGGAGTTTCAACCTTTTGTGTTGGAGGCTCAAACGGGCGAGAGCAGCACCTGGGAGATGATTGATGGGATTCTGAGGAAGGGCGGAAGGGTTTGTGTACCGCAGTTTGGCAATCTCCGTGAGGAGTTGATGTTTGAGGCTCACTTCTCAAAGTACTCCATTCACCCGGGCAGTACAAAGATGTACTTGGATATGAAGAAATCCTTTTGGTGGCCGGGGTTGAAGCGAGATGTGGCTTTGTATGTGAGTCGTTGCCAAACATGTGCCTTGGTGAAGGCCGAATGTCAGAAACTGGGCGGGTTCCTGAAGCCCCTTCCAATTCCTGAGTGGAAATTTGAGGACATCTCCATGGACTTTGTGCATGGTTTGCCTAGATCGCAGCATGGGAATGATGCTATTTGGGTGATCGTGGATCGCCTAACCAAGGTGGCTCACTTCATCCCAAATCGGAAAGAGGACAGCGTGGAAAAGCTGGTGGAGTTGTATGTTCGCAACATTGTGCGACTGCACGGAATTCCTAAGAGCATAGTCAGTGATCGCGATGGACGGTTTACGTCCAAGGATTGGAGACTGGTTCAGAAGAGCTTGGGCACGAAGCTAAAGTTCAGTACGACGTTTCATCCTCAAACCGATGGGCAAACGGAGAGAACGAACCGTACTATGGAGGATATGTTGAGGATGTGCGTTCTTGATTTTGGCAAGAGGTGGGAGGATCACCTCTTCATGGTAGAATTTGCGTACAACAACAGTTTTCAAGCTAGTATAAAGATGGAGCCATACGAAGCTTTGTATGGGAGGCGGTGTCGAACGCCAATGTCTTGGGTAGAGGCGGGGGACACCAAACTTTTGGGAAAGGATGCGGTAGTTGACGCTTGTGAGATGGTACAGACCATCCAAGAGCGTATGAAGGTGGCACAAGACAGGCAAGCGAAATATTTTAATTCTCGTCACCGGAAGTTGGAATTTGCAGTTGGTGATTGGGTTTATCTGAAGGTCAAGCCGTTCAAAGGCGTCTCACGGGTTCGCCGACTCAAGAAGTTGAGTCCAAGGTTTTTGGGGCCTTTTGAAATTGTTGAGCGGGTAGGAGAAGCAGCCTATCGGTTGGCGTTGTCCGCAGATTTGAGTGGATTGCATGACGTCTTCCACGTCTCCGTGTTGAGGAAAGCCTTGGCGGAGGCTAGCGTGATGATTGAGCAGGCATCGGTGCCGGTTGAGGAAGACTTGAGGACGCGAGTCCTTCCAATCGCTATAGAGGATTCGGAGATTCGGCAGTTGCGGAATAAAGAAGTTAAACTGGTGAAAGTTCGTTGGGACAACTGCGGTCGTGAGGAGTTCTCGTGGGAGCGAGAACAAGCCATGCTAGAAGATTATCTAGAACTATTTTTGTCAGGTACAATTTAAGTTTTGTACCTCTTTTGTTTTGTAATTTCGGGACGAAATTCTATTAAGTGGGGGAGTTGTAACACCCCAGTTTTTGCAAGAGGTTCAGTCTGCAGTGCTGAAAATTTTTGGGTTCTGGCAGGAGGCACACGGCCTGCGACACGGGCGTGTCGCAGGGCGTGTCGAGGCCGTGTCGACACTCGGCCCAAGTGTCGACACTTTGTGCTCGACAGAGTGTCGAGAGTGAGGTACACGGCCTGCGACACGGGCGTGTCGCAGGGCGTGTCGAGGCCGTGTCGACACTCGGCCCAAGTGTCGACACTTTGTGCTCGACAGAGTGTCGAGAGTGGGGCACACGGCCTGCGACACGGGCGTGTCGCAGGGCGTGTCGAGGCCGTGTCGACACTTGGCCCAAGTGTCGACACTTTGTGCTCGACAGAGTGTCGAGACTGGGGCACACGGCCTGTGACACGGGCGTGTCACAGGGCGTGTCCCGCTTGGTCGACGATCTTCGCTCGACATTTTTCCGCGGTGTCGACACAAAGCCTGTCGACGGGTGTCGAGACTTGGCACACGGCTTGGGACACGGGCGTGTCCCAGGCCGTGTCACCTCTCGGGTTGGTGTTGGGGCCGTGTCGTTGGAGACACACGGCAGGCCACACGACCGTGTCGCTGGGGACACGGGCGTGTCGGATTGAACACGGGCGTGTCGAATGCCCGTGTCTGATTCCAGGCGCGTCGATTTGAGACGGCGAATGAGGCACACGGCCCTGGACATGGGCGTGTGCCAGGCTGTGTTCGGCCCAGGTCTTTTATTTTCCAGGCGAATCGCAGCCAGTCTTTTTCTGGTTTTGGGATCTAACGGTTCAGGCCATCTCCCGGGGAGTTAAGACCGAATTCAGGGTTGGAAACCCTCATTTTGTTTTCCAAGTTTCTCTTTCTAAGATCTTGAGAAAACCTAGAGCAAGGAGGAAGAAGAAGATCTTGGGCTGTAGGAAGGGTTTCGGTGCTCCAAATCGCGAGCCGAGTCCGGATCCGTGAAGCTTAGACCGTTGCGAAGATTTCCATCCGGCTATTTTGCCATGGCAAGAAAGAGGAGTCGGAAGGTAACGACATCTCTCCTCTTGGTCCTTAGGATGCACGTATTAGCATCATCTAGTTTTCTTTTCTCTAATTTTTGGGCACCAAACCCTCAAATGAGAGGGGTTTTGGCTTGCCAAGTTTCAAGAGGAACTTCCGGGTTGATTGAGTCCGTCCCCGGCATATTTTTGCATTAGAGATCCGCTTCGTTAGTGGATTAGGCATGGTGGGTGAAGCCGTGGTCGCGACCGTTAGTCCGGCCCGGTGATGTTGCATACGAACTTAGGGTTTCGTAGAGATTTTCCGTTGCGGCAAGATGCCGTTTGTGTTGTGGTGGTGATTGTCCCGTTTGCTTGAAAAGGGTACATGTAGTCGAACCCGGACAAGGTTAGCTCCTCGTGGCGGTAGATGGTTTCCTTGAGGGACAAGGTTAGCTCCGTATGAGAATGGAGATGGTTTCCTTGGTGGACAAGGTTAGCTCCGCACGAGATGGAGATGTTTTCCTTAGTGCGCGGGAACGCTGCGGTACAAAGAGGGATTGAGATGTGTTTAGTCTTGGTTGTGTTGTGCCAAGGCGTGGCTATGTCTCCGTGGTCGGCTGGCTATCCCGTGACATGTGCGTCATGTGTGGAGAGTGTCCCGGCGAGACTAGTCCCCTTCGGTGAGACTGACGAGAATGCCAAGCTTGGGGCAAGCCCGGGCAAAGAGGCCATGAGCGGGTGGGGTCCAGCAAGGCTTCTTAGAATCGGTCGGTCTGTGTTTGTTGGAATCCTGACATGAGACGTCAGAGCTTGCAGGCAAGCCCGGGGCTAAGCCCACGAGCGGGTGGGGCCTTGACAAGAATTCCTTGTGGCGGCCTGTGCGCCGTTTAAGGGAGAGGTGACTCCCTTAGTGTTTGCGGCTTTATGCCAATTGGGGAAATGTGAGTACCCAAGTGATGTGATGTTGTGCTAGATGCATACGCTGTAGGGTACCTTAGGTGAAGCCCGGGTGTTGCATTCATGTTGCATAGTAGGCCCTTTCTTTATATGCTCAACCAGTAGAGAACATGTTTGTTGATTGAGACATCCAAGCCTGTTTTAATGCTTTTCTATTTATAGAAATTTATATTGCATATGAAGTGCTGACTTGCAGGTTGGAGGGTTCCCCGGGGTCCGTTAGGGGCGGCCGGGAGGAGATGTGTTGCTACACAGTTTGAGGTCAGCCTTTGCTGACCCACGTTACTAATATTTTTTACAGGGCAAGGATCGCATGCAGGAGCTAGCACGCCGGCCAAAAAGGCCTAAGCCCATGAAGTGTTTTCTCTTTTGTAGCACTACTTTTGATTGATGTATGTTTGAGACTATTTTGTCCGGCTTGCATGCCGAGGTAGATTAGGAGTGCTGAGCACATTCATGTTTGATGGACTGTTCACTTTTGGACATTTGATGTAAGGCCTTAAGGCCATTTGTTTACTCTTTTGGTTAGTGGATAACTTCTAGTTGTGCTTGGTTTTCCGCTGTGTTGTGCAAGTGTTTTGAGTTTGGGTAGCTATATCAACTTTTAATAATAAAGCTGTGGCGTTCGTATGTTGTGGGGCCCCGGCCGGACCCATATTATACGTCCATTACAGGGGAGGTGTTACACGACACATAGACAAGTCTATGTCGACACAGAATAGTGGTGTCGACACTTCAGGAAAAAGGTGTCGACACATCTAGGAATGTGGTGTCGACACTTCAGAATGTTAGTATCGACACATGTCCATAAGGTGTCGACACATCCAATATGGTGTCGACACTTATGTTTTACTCAGAATTTTCTAAGTAAAGTCTCGACAATATGTCGAGTTATGTTGTGTCGACACATAACCAAGTGTCGACACATAATATCTGTTGACTAAACTTGTGTCGACACATATGTGTCGAGACATTATAAGTCAGTGTCGACACTTATTGCCAGTGTCGACACATTTTAAGTTAGCTGTCCCGCCTGTTCATCTTCAAAATTCGAAAGGTATAAATAGGGTTCTGTCTTTGTTTGTCGACACACTTTCAAAGTTTCGAGACCAAAACTACTGTGTCGACACCTCTCTTTTCTAAAGACAAATTCTACAAACCCTAATGGCTCCTAAGCTTGAGGAGAACGTTAACGATGGATATGAGCTAGTGCGCGGCGCCTTCGACGATGCTGATCCAGAAATCAAGGCAGTAGTAACCCTAGTCGCCGATTCAGGGTTAGAATACTTAGTTTCTGAACCAACTAAGATATGGAAGAAGGAGGTGCTTGAATTCCTTAATGGAGCTGTAGTAGATGAATCTGGATACAAAATCAAATCCAGAGTTCATGAAGAAAAGGTTAAGGTAACCCCAAAAAGTCTGAGGAAGATTCTTCAATTGCCAAGAACTCAAGATGAAGAAGAGGTGACTGCTTCAAAGACCAGGGAAGCTCTTACCTGGTGTGGACTTGATCCAAAGATGAAGATAGGTTCTGTTTTCAACAGGAAAGGCATGAATAATCAAGGAAAGTTCATGTCTGAGATTGTGGGAAAGGTCTTACTCAGCAAACCTGGAGGGCATGACAGAGTGTCTGCCTATATGTTTGGAATCATGACAAGGATCATATTCACTCTGAAAACAGACTGGTCAATAGTGGTTTATGAGAAGATTAAAGAAAGTCTGAAGAAGCCCAATCTGGGCAGAATCTTAAGTCTCTACCTTGCTGGTGTGATACCAGAGGTAATGAGTTCTGCTGCAGGAAGTAAGATAAATCACATGAGGAAGATGGATCAAAGGATATTTTCAAGATGGGACAGGGTGTTGTCCAAGGAACTGCCAACCCCAGAGAATACAGTTACTAAGAAAGATACTCCCCCAAAGAAAAAGAGAAAAACTGCTCCAATGGCACAAGAGTCCTCCAACAGTTCAGGGAGTGAAGAACATGTTGTTTTCACTCCTGATGATCAAGAGGAAGAGGCTGTAGTGAAATCTCCTGCTGCTCAAGAGGCTGCTGAGATCCAGGGGGAGCTGCCTGAAGCTAGCCCCATCCACAAGGATCACAGCCAGGGGGGAGCCTCCAGTTGTAGAAGAACCCTCTACACTGGACAGTGAGCAAGCCACCACCATCATAAAAGAGGTACTCACTGAACTCAACACCTTAGATTTTATTATAGAAGATACTGATCTGTCTGATGTTAATCAGCAAACTCAGCTGCCTAGTCAAGCTCCAGATGTTGTTATAAGAGACACATCTGCTGCTCCAGTTATTCCTGATCCTGTGGTTGAAGAACCAAGAATTTCTCCAGCTTCTTCACCCCCTGAATACACCATGGAAGATTTATTTCTAAATCTAGATCAAGCAGATTTTGACATGGACAAGGATGCTGATACAAGAGATAATGCTGCTGTTGAGGGGGAGAAGGTACAAGATCTGGAAGAGCATTTTAGGCAGGAAACTGAGAAAGCACCTGAAGTGCAGAAAGAGAAGCCACAAAGCCCTAAGGATAGGGTTGACATAGCCAGCACTTCTGCCTCTGAAGATGAGGAGAGTGCTAGGGAAAATAAGAAGAAATTATATTTCTTTAAAAGGAGAAGTCAGAGTTATAAGAAAGCTCTGCAATCTATAGCCCCACAGCCTATAGTTCAACAAGCTCCAACTGTTGATTATAGTGCATTAATGATTGCAATGCAGATTAAAATGGATGAACAAAGAAAAGCCATTGAGGCTTATGTTGATGCTGGGCACAGATAATTACAGTTTGATCTTGCCCAAGATATAAAGTCTATAAGGTTTGAAATGAACCTTAACAAAAAGGAAATGACTGATTGCTTCCACAAAGGTGGAAATGTAGTGGTGTATTTGGCAACACACCAAGAGAAGATCAAGGCCCAGGTGGATGATATTGCATTGAAACAAGGATATGTTCTTGAGAATCAATTAAGAATGAATGACAATTTGACTGCCTCCCATAATGCTATAGTCACTGAGTTGAAGAACAAGGCTGCTGAACCTTCTACATCTACTGCTGCTGCTAAAGCTAATTTTGATAAAGTATTCCAGGAAGAAATTTCTGCTGTAAAGACTGCTATCCAAGCCTCCCAGAAGGTCATATCTGAACAACTTCGAAAGCTAAAACCTTACTTTAAAGATGGAATCAGGTACTTGGATAGTCAGATCAGATTTCAAAAGGATGATGTCAGAGATCACATGGCTAGAGAAGTCATAAAGGGGAGAGAGTGTTAGTCAAGGTAAGTTCTGATCATGCAAAATGGATATCAAATTCAATCAGGGCTACACTTGGATACCCTCCTCTGTGTGATGACCAAGATGTTGCTGAATCAGGCATTAACCCTGCCTATCTTGGAGATGAGCAACCAGAAGTAGCTCAGGTCATTTATCCACCTACAGACTTTGAAATGATTCATGCTGAGGTACAGACCATGTACAACCCATCTGGGGGCAAGGACAATGTCCATATTGAAAAGGTTGTTCAACCTATATCTGAAGCCATGCAAGAGGCTCTACAGAAAGAGGAAGAGACAAGGTTGTCCAAAAGAGGTTTAGGGAACAAGCAGAACAAAGGCCAGACTTTGAACAGTGGAGCCCTACCTCTAGGAATATAATTTTAACTGCCTGGAAAGCTGCCAAGGACAATACTCATGACAGGAACAAGTGGTTCTCTGAAGCAGAATGGAGAAAACATGAGATCAGGTAGGAAGCAATAGTTCAGTATAGAAGGAAGGTAAAGATGGGAAAGCTACCTCCTACTGCAGTGGAGCCTAGGAAGTACTTTCCTAAGCCATATCACTATTTTGAGAGGCAGAAGATCAAAGCTGAAGAGCTTAAGAAGAAGGACTTGAAAGGAAAGAAGCATGCTGATGCTGAAACTGCTGATGCCCCTGTCAAAGCTCAAGTTCAAGCTGGCAAGGGAATAGTTATCAAAGAACCTGACCAGAACTAGATTAAGAATTTACTTGAAGATTATTTTGTAATCTGTTGAATGTAAAACATTTTTGTGAACTATTGGAAATGTATAAGACAAATATATGATCAATATAATTCATGTTTGTTCTGTGAATATGTCTATTTCTTAATTGTTCTGTGTTGATGTATGTGTATACATGTGTAATTTATACATGTTATGTTAACCCTGCTGTACTTTATTCTGCTTTACATCACTTTGTAATTTTTAATTATAAATGGTGTATATCATTGACTAAGGGTTATGACTTCTCCAAATAGGGGGAGATTGTTGGGTACATTGGTTAACTGTACCTGATTTGAAGAAGCCTCACCCAACTCAATGATATACATCATAATGTATTTGATGTATGTTGAGTTTACTTGTGTAGGTTATGTAATCACTGGACTGAAGCAAAGAGTTTCTAAGTCCATGTGTCGACACCCAGAGGGAAAGTGTCGATACTTAAGAAAGCTTGTGTCGACAACCAGACAAGCAATGTCGACACTTGGAGTCATTATGTCGACACCTGGAATGCAGAGTCGACACTAGACAGAAAGTGTCGACACTTGGAGCTGTGTCGACACTCAGTGAAGAAAAGTGCAGACAGAAAGTGTCGACACAAGGAGCTGTGTCGACACCCAGTGAAGCTGTGTCTACACCAGAAAGTGTCGACACTTTGAGCTGTGTCGACACTCAGCAAAGGTCTGCAGAGACTAAGTACAAGTGTCGACACTCAGCACAATGTGTCAACACTCAACAGATGAGTCAGCACTTGAAGTATGTGTCGACACCCAGAACAATGTGTCGACACACAACCAGAAGAGTCAACACATGAAGTAAGTGTCGACACCCAGCACAATGTGTCGACACTCAACTAAAGACTCTACACTTGAAGAAAGTGTCGACACAAGGAGCTATGTCGACACTTAGCAAAGATCAGAAAGATCAACAAAATTATTCTAAGTACAAGTGTCGACACTAAGGGAATGTGTCGACACTCAGCTGAAGTCTCAACAAAAAGAAGGTGTGTCGACACAAGGAGCTGTGTCGATACTCAGCAAGAATCAACATAGAAGACTATGTGTCGACACCAAGAAGTAGTGTCGACACTTGACAGATTCAACACAAGAAGTTGTGTCGACACAAAGGTGATGTGTCGACACTTAGAAGAATACAACTAAAGAAAGAAGATGAAGTACTTGTGTCGACACTCAATTTCAGTGTCGACACCTGAAGAAGAATCTGTGTCGAGACATACAAGGAGTTGTGTCGACACCTTGTAGACTTGTGTCGACACTTACACAACATGTGTCGACACTTGGACTATAAGTGTCGACACTTAAAGACAGAAAGTCTCGACACTTTCAGACAGTTAGAGATTTTCAAGAAATGACTGGATGACTTGACAGCTGCCGTTCCAGCCGGTCTACAACACCTGTCAGAGATATCGGAAGTCAGTTATGGACCGGACCAGCCGGTTACCATGAAGAAGGCCTATAAATAGGCACCTACAGTTTACAGAAATTGAAGTTGAAGAGTGATTCAGATTGTTGTTCAAGTGGATCACATTGTTGAAGAACAAGTTATTAAAGTGATACCAAGAGTATCAACACAAGAAGATCTTGCAGTCCAAGTGCAGATCTAAGAAGTTGGAGAGAGAGAGCTCCATCCAAGAAATCAGCCTCTGGAACTAGGCTGAGAAGAAGGATTCAGATACATTCTGGATCTTAAGTGGCAGAGGTCAAGAAACAACTGCAGGAGGATTCAGTCTTATTCAGTTCTACTCAAGAAGCTTTGAAGAAAGCTAAGTCAGATTGAATCCAGCTGAGTTCTTCCAAGAACTCATCAAGAAACTCTCAACTCCCCTCTTTTATTTCTGAGTTGTAGAGTTAATATCTGTAATACATTTTTAACTTGTAGGATCCTTTGGATCTGAGTGAATTTTAAGCCTATAATTATAAAGGCTGAGGGTAGGGCTTGAGAGCCTGAGTGTAGGAGATTGAGATCTCTGAGTGTAGGCCTTGGTTGGCTGAGAGTAGGCCTTGATTGGCTGAGTGTAGGCTTTGGGATAAAGCTGAGTTGTAAGGCTTTGGGCCTGAGGTGTAGGAACCAATTTGGGTTCTGAGACAGTGGAGGAGTTTGACCGAATCTAGTACACTGCTAGATAGGCGAAGGGGGAAGTGGATGTACCCATATCTTGGGGAACCACTATAAACCACTGTGTATGCTGTGCTGTGCTGTGATTGTTGCTGTGCATGCTGTGTGTTTACTGTGATAAAATAGTTAGTATTCTGTGATATAACTGATTGCTGCCATTTAAGTTTAAAAAGGATTAGGTCACCTATTCACCCCCCCTCTAGGTGTTTAGGTACCATATCTTTCACTAAAGTCAGGACAACTTCAGAATTTTTCTAAGTCCAGCTTCAAGCCTTGGTCGATGAACAAGAATCTGAGATCGACAAACTTGGACCTCCAGTTCTCAACTTCTCAGGTCGACGATTTCAGTAATCTCTCGACGATTCTGAATTCAGAGGATTTGTGTCGACACTTAGGGCATGTGTCGACACCAGATTTATGTCGACACTAGATTTATGTTGACACCAGAAGATTCGTGTCGACACCAGGATATCAGTCGACACCAGCTTATGTCGACACTGAATATCAGTAGATGCAGAATATTTTGACTAAGTCCAAAACTGTTCTTCGCTCGACGAATTTGGTTCTCAGCTCGACGAATGAAAATTGTCAGTTCGACAAAGATTGAAGTAGAATTGACAAGATTTCCTTGAAGACAAATTATTATTGTCTGGTCGACGAACTCGTCAAGCTCAGCTCGACGAACTCAAGCTCAGCTCGACGAACTCAAACTCTGCTCGACGAATTGTGTTCTTCGTTCGACGATTCCGGACTACGTCTTCTCCAGTTTCCCGTCCCTTTTCTTGGCGATGATTCCTGAACAATTAATGCTCTATCTTCTCAGAATGTTACCGTTAGAACGCACATTAATCTTGGATTATTACATGCCATTTTTCCATGAGACAGTAAGGGAAATCATTGATTGCCGCTTCCTTTCCAGGCCGACTGCATTTACTGCTTAAGATTTCAAATTTCTAGGGTGATCGACAGTCAGTAAGACAAGAACAAAAGAAAAAGGATCAATCAGTAAGAGACATAACTAGCAACAAACACACAGATAGATTGCACAGAAGAACAATCATACAGAAATCTAAAGTTCTACTGCAATCAGCCCAGGTCAGAGAACATCTTCAATTCTACAGGACAACTTCAAAAGGACAACAAAACTCTATCTGTCAAAGAAGTTCCTGAAGCAATCTCTGGTCCAAGCACTCAAGTTTTCAAGACCTGTCACCCTGAAGCAGTGCTCCAGTTTTCCTGATCTCAGGGGGAGAAAATATGCTAACATCAATCCACAGTCTTCTCAGTTGTTATTGAGATAGAGAAGACACCATCACCTCTCTTTCAACTCCTGTACATGGTTTTAATTCCCTTCAAAATTATTCTGATTGCAAGTCTCCTTCCAAAAGACTTGAGGTTTTGGTTTTTGAGCACCTGAAGAAAAGCTCATTGGTGTTAGACACCTGATCAAAAACTTGAGTGGATTCCTACCAGGGTGGTAGAAGAGTGGATGTACCCAGGTTGGGGAACCACTATAAAATTTCTTGTGTCGTCTGGTTGCCCTTTATTTTTGTTTTGGCTGTGTTGTTCTGTGATTAGATAGGTTGCTGTGCTTATTTATTTTAGTTGCTGACTTGTTCACTTAGGATTACAACAAAAGTTGTAAAAAGTTTGTAGTGAGCACAATACTCTATTCACCCCCCTCTAGAGTATTTTAGATCTAACCTGCACTTTCAATTGGTATCAGAGGGAGGTTGGTTAAATACCACACCTTAAGAGATCAAGTGGTTGAACAAGCTAACACCTGAATCATAAAGATCCCTCTAGTTAGATCTGTTTGTTTTGATTTTGTTATTAGATTTATTTTTTCACAGACATGACTCAAAATAAAGATTATGCAAGCATCAGACCTCCAGTGTGCAATTTTAACAAGTTTGCCATCTGGAAGGCAAGAATCAGGTTATACATGAATTCTATTGATGAGGATATTTTTTCTATTATCTTGACAGGTGTACCTCCAGCACCTGCAGCTTCTACCAACACCTCTACCAACATGACTGCAGTACCTCCTCCTGAAAATAATGATGCCTACAAGAAAGATAAAATTTCAGATGCAAAGGCAATGAATATCTTGGCTCAAACTATGTCAGATGATATATTTTAGAAGGTGGCTGAGTGCACCTCAGCCAAGGCCATTTGGGACTCCCTCAACCAAATGGTAGCTGGCTCAGTAGATGAGAGAAAAGACAGGAGATCTAATCTCATTTCCCTGTATGAGAACTTCAAAAATAATGAGACAGAATCAGTGGCTGAAATGTACAACAGGTTGAGTTCAATCATCAATGAGCTCAAAACCTTGGATAAGGACATCACCCTGACAGAGGTGAATGATAAGATATTGATGTGCTTCCCTAGCTCTTGGGACTCTAGAATTTTGCCAATCAAAGAAGCTAGAAGCCTAAATGAGATATCAACTGAATCTCTACTAGGCAAATTAAAGTCTTATGAGCAGCTGATAAAATCAAGAGAAGCAACAAAACAGAAAGCAACAACTCCAGTGAGAAAGGATCACAGCATAGCCTTCAAAGCATCTGAGGAAAGTGAGACCTCAACTTCAAATGAAGAACTCATAAGCCTCTTTGCAAAAAGATTCTATAAGATGGCTAGGAAGGATTTCAGAAGGAAATCATCCAGGCAGGATGACAAGCCCAGATTTGACAAGACACCAACTAAGGAGGTTGTGTGCTTTGGATGCAGGAAGCCTGGACATTACATCTCTGAATGTCTAGAAAATCAGAAGAAGGAGAAAAGAAGAGAAAAGGACTCCAGGAGAAAACACAGCAACAGACCCTCTTCTAGCAAATACAAAAGAAAGACAAGCGCTTTGTTGCTGAGACATGGAGTGATATAGAGGAAGAATCATCCTCTTCCAGCTCAAGTGAAGAAGAGGAAGAAGCAAGATCCAAGGAGGTTTGCCTTATGGTAATTGATGCCTCCAGGAGCAATTCTGGATCAGAAGGAGAATCTGAAGATGAAGCAGCCTCTGACTCAGAGGCAGATCAGGTTCTTTCAAATTTTGATTTTAATTCTGATTCATTCAAAATTGAATTCAAAGCCATGTGTTTAGATTTAATTAGCTCAGAAAAGGAAATAAAAACTTTTAGAGAAAGACTAGGAAATCTTGAATCTGTTAACTCAGAAAATATTAAACTAACAGACCAACTAACTCTAGCAAATGAACAGATAATTAAATTAAAATCTGAATTATGTGAGGCCAAACAACTTGAGCAATCTCTAAATGGGAGAAGCCTCAAGCTGATGGACATAACAAGCACAATTAATGCAAGATTAAATGGCAAGCTGGGCTTGGGTGCTTCATCAAGTTTGCCCCCCATAATTAAGAAAAATATTCTTATAACCCCCATCAAGTTTATTTTTGCCAAGGGAAAAGAAAAGTTAATAAACAAACCATTATCTGAAAACCATCTAAAACCCATAGACAAGAGAAATAAAAATCAGAAAATAGCAAATAAAAATAAGGTTCAGCAGCATTCGTCGAACGCAGATCGACGATATGTGGCCAGTTCGTCGAACCCAGATCGACGAACGCTGAACGCAAACTTCAGTTATAATAATTCATCTAACTGCGATCGACGAACTGTGTATGGTTCGTCAAGCAGAGGTCGACAAACTTGGGGCACAGAAAATGACTACTATCATTCTCTGAGCAGAGATCGACGATCTCATCCCTATGCGTCGAACTCTAGTCGACGAACTTACAATAATTCGTCGAACCCAGAAGGATCAAACTTAAATCATTTCTCCTACAGAAATTCTAAGTCAGCTAATAAGCCATTTAATACAGTAGCTGATTGGGTAATTCCACCTAGGAGATATCACCCCTTAGGTTATAAATCTCAACCTTCCTTGTTAGTTATTTCCAGCTTTTCATTTCAACCAAATAAATGACCCAAGGTAACCTGGGTCAAGAACAATTGAATTTTGTTTTTCATTGCAGGTACAGGTGAAGAGCTGTCTAAGGGTAAGTCAGACCTGGTACTTGGACAGTGGTTGCTCCAAGCATATGACATGCAGCAAGGACAATTTATCTAATTACAAGTCCAAGCTAGGACCAAAGGTGATTTTTGGAGATTCAAACAGTGGCCAGTCAGAAGGATATGGAGCAGTCAAGATTGGGACATTTACTTTCAAGAAAGTAACATATGTTCCACAACTGTGTGAGTGTATGGATGGACTAAACCTTACCCAAGAGGTGTCAACCCATCCTTCTCCACAGGTTGCTGAAGACAGTGAAGAAGAGATTCAAGTGGAAGTGGCTGAACTTCCCTCAACAGCTAGCACAATTCCTAAAGAGGAATTAAATACAGAAGCTGTTGCTCGACAAACTCCACCAACTGATCTTGTCACACTTAGAGATCACCCCAGATCTCAAGTGATTGGAGACATTTCAGTAGGTGTACATACAAGGCATCAACTCAACCAAGACTTGATGCATGCCTATTTTCTCTCTCAGATTGAACCTCTCTCCATCCATGAAGCAGAGCAAGATCCCCACTGGATCATTGCAATGCAAGAGGAACTAAATCAGTTTGAGAGATGTAGAGTTTGAGATTTGGTTCCAAGACCTCATAACTACCCAGTTATTGGAACCAAATGGGTCTACAGAAACAAGTTGGATGCTCAAGGAAACATAGTGAGAAACAAGGCTAGGCTTGTTGATCAAGGCTACAGACAAGAGGAAGGAATTGACTATGACCAAACCTTTGCCCCTGTTGCAAGGTTAGAGGCCATTAGGATATTCCTTGCCTATGCAGCCTATAGGAGATTCAAAGTCTACCAAATGGATGTCAAGAGTGCATTCTTGAATGGAGTGCTTCAAGAAGAGGTTTATGTAGAACAACCTCCAGGTTTTATCTCTCTAACTCAACGAACTTTTGTATTTAAATTGCATAAAGCTCTCTATGGTTTAAAGCAAGCTCCAAGAGCTTGGTATGAGACCTTAGCAAGCTTTCTTTTAGAGCATAAATTTACAAGAGGAACCAGAGATAAAAATCTTTTCACTAGAAGTCATAAGGACCAAATTTTGTTAGTACAAATATATGTGGATGACATCATCTTTGGGTTTACTAATCCAAAATTATGCAAGAGGTTTGCTGACCTCATGCATTCCAAATTTGAGATGAGTAGCATTGATGAGCTTTCCTACTTCCTTGGTCTCCAAGTGAAGCAGCTCCCTGATGGTATCTTCCTCTCCCAAGCTAAGTATGCTAAAGAGCTTATTAAGAAGTTTGGGATGGGTGATGCTTCAGGGATGAAAACACCTATGGATACAAATGCTGTTGTGGATTCTGATGCAGCAGGAAAACCTGTAGATTAGAAACATTATAGGGCAATTGTTGGATCCATACTATACCTAACAGCTAGCAGACCTGATATAATGTTTGCCACATGCCTTTGTGCTAGGTTCCAAGTGAACCCTAAAGAATCTCACCTTATTTTCTTAAAAAAAAGTTTGAGATATATAAAGAGTTGTCCTAATCTAGGACTCTGGTATCCTGTAGAGTCAGAGTTTGAGTTAACTGGATACTCAGATGCTGACTATGCTGGATGTAGAGTGGACAGGAAGAGTACCTCTAGAACTTGCCAGTTCCTGGGTATGAGACTTGTCTCCTGGTTTTGTAAAAAGCAAACATTTGTGTCTACATCAACTATAGAAGCATAATATATGGCTGCTGGCAGCTGCTGTTCACAAATGTTATGGATACAAAACCAACTCCTAGACTATGGTGTCAACTTAAATAATTCAACATTATTTTTTGATAATACTAATGCTATTGCTATAGCACAGAATCCAGTTCACCATTCTAGGACTAAGCATATTGAAATAAGACATCATTTCATTAGAGATAATGTAGACAAAAAGAAAATTAACTTAATCCATATTCCTACTGATCTATAGAGAGCAGACATTTTCACCAAACCTTTGGATGAGAAAAATCATCTGTTCTGTATAAATCAACTGGGAATGATCAATGGAGAAGAGTTAAATTAGTTTTTGTCTGCATTCGATGAATTTTCCAGAGTTCGTCGAATAGAGTTCGATGAATTAGGGAAAGTTTGAGAGATTCTCGTTGAACGGAGATCGATGAATTCACTGTGTGTGGAAACAATTTTCGTCGACCGGAGATCGACGAACTTTGCTTCAGAAGATATTTCGTCGAACGGAGTTCGACGAACTGTGTTCGATTCTTCTGAATGAGATCGACGAATTATCTATCTATTATTTATTTCGTCGACCTCAGTTCGAAGAACTATTTCTTTTTCGTGGAACGGAGATTGTCGATTCATATTCTGAAAATCTTATATCTAGGTTTTCTTCGACCTCCGTCCCGCGCTTTCAGTTCTCATGCTCTTGATCGCCGTTTTCTGTCTTTCTTACAGGTCATCAATGGCGATTCCAGCGAGATCCTTAGCCGCAATGAAATTCGACAATGGTTTTGATATGGATTTCGATTCTTTCCAGCACTCTGACACCATATTTCTCTATATCCTGGAACTGCTAGAAGAACTTCATCTCAAGGATTTCATGACGAGACAGATTAATCTGCATGCAACTGAAATCAAAGAATGGGTATACACGTCTACTGTTTCTAAGGAAGATGTTCTGACAGGCAATATCGGGAGTACTGTTGTTTCCCTATCTCCCGCCGTTCTCTCTGAGAGTTTTGGTTTGGTGAATGGAGAAGATGATATGGAAATGGATTCTGAAGAATTTAGAGAAATGCTGAAGGTCATGGGGTTTTCTGGAAGCAACCATAATAAGTTGTTAAAGAAACAACTTTCCGCCGCATATCAGTTCCTGGCGGATATCGTGGGCAAAATACTGATGGGCAAGCACACCGCACACGACTACATAACTAGACATCAATTCCTTATCATGTGCGCCGTGGTGAATAAGCATTCTGTTAATTAGAGTAAGATTTTCTTTGAGTTGATTAAGAAGAACAATAGCAAGAAGGAAGTCTGCTTCGGAAGAATCCTGGGGATCTTCCTTAAGGAAAAGGCTGGTGAATGCATGGTCTCCCCGACCATCTTCATCAATGTCAGCAAGCGCCTCACATGCGCCTTGTTTGGCAGATGGGAGAGCACGATCTCCAAGCCCTCCAAGGCTTCCTCCTCTTCCATCCCAGCTTCTGAGAGTACCAGGGCTTTGAAGGCCACTCCCCACCCTACTGAGGAGATCCATCCCCCTCCACCATCTCTTCCAGCACCCCTTCCAGCAAAGCAGCCTTCTCATGTGCCTACTCCACCTCCATCTCCACCTCTGGACATCTCCAACATCCCATCCCCACCTCCATCTTCCCCTCTACAAGCTAATATACAACCAACACCTCCAGCTTCACCTCATGACTTACATATCCCTACACCTCCTCAGTCTCCACTTCCCCCTCATTTGTCCTCCATTCCCTCTTACAACATACCCACAGACTCTGTCATGCCAGATGCCCCCATTCCATCTTCATCACCATCCACTCGTCACACTCATGCTATTCCACCCTCCATTCCATCCTCTTCCCCTTCCTCCTTTGACTCAATTACCATCTCATCTATCCTCACCATTCTTACCCCTCTCATCAAAACTCTAATCACAGAGGCCATTACACCTCTTGTGAATTCTATCAATTCTTTATCTGCACAAGTTTCTCTTCTCTCTGCTACCCCCTCTTCATCCAGGGGCCTGGCTCCAGGTTTTCCTGAACCCAGGCAGGGGGAGATGCTTAGTGATGAAGTTGCAGCAGATGCAGATGGAGCAACAGTAGCAGTCACAACAACAGTTCCTTCTACAGTAGATGCAAATTCAGATGAAGATGCATAAATTTTGCCAGAATATAATTCTGAGATGATTGAATTGATTCATTTTATGGATACTGACAGTGACTTAGATGAGTCAGTACCAGAGTAAATAAAAACTGATGGTGATTTCCAGTTAAATCCCACAGTTAATTTGACTGTTTTGTTGAGAAATTTTAATACTGTATATATGCAATCTCTTCCAGCAGACTTTACTAAGCCACAGTTGGCTCTTGTGCCCTACACTTCTCGAATAAGTCCAACAGTTTCCAAGCAACTCTGTGACAGTTTTGCTCTTCCAGTTGTTGCTCCATCATCTCCAGCTATTCTAGAAGGTATCTCAGCCCCAAGTTTTGTTATGGATGACTCTCCTATGCCAGACTTGGATGAGCTAATCCTGGCTGATATAGAAGAGGAAACTAAGGCAGCAGCTGAAAGCTCTGTCCCCATTATTCCTAATTTCTGTACAGTCTCCTCCTCTCCTGTTGCTGAAACTCCAATTCCTGAACCTTCTGCCCCTCCTCCAGAAAAAGCTGTTATTTCTGGTAAAACTTTAAAAGCTTTGGATGCTCTTTATGATAACACTCAGGGTTCTGACAGTGAAGAAGAAGATGATGATATTGATTCAGATGAAGATGCTGCAAAGAAGAAAAAGAAAATGCTGACAAAGAAAAGGAAGGCTCCTCCTCGTCCAGCTCCTAAGCCTAATCCAAATGCTGACACCCCTTATTACATTCTGCATAATGTTACTCCATATAAGGGAATGCCTGCATGGATGTGGCTATCCAAGAACCAGCAGAAGGATAGGAAAAGAAGTAGGAGATACTCTCCTCCTCCAATTCACAGATTCAGAAAGGATCCACCTCCTCCTCCTCCTCCAGCAGCTGGTGCCTCTGGCTCTAGCTCTCAGAGATCTGCCCTAATGCAAACCTATCAGAGACAGTCAGGGAGATCATCTGGAAGCAGCCAGTAGAGGCAACCATCCTCAGGAAATCAACAGCAACAATAACATCAGCAACAAAAGCAACAAATATCTGAAGTACAAAAAGCTGATAGTCCTAAAAGGCCATACTCTCCTCCAATTCCATTTGAAGATCCTGAAACTGCAAATCTGCAAGAATGGCTAGATACCAGGAATTAATTAGACTATCTTTGATCAATAAAGCTAAAACTGAAGGAAAAGACACATCATGATTCATAATAATGTCAAAGTACAGAAAAGAAGAGTTGAAAAGGTTTGACAAAGGCAATAAACTGTTCAATGTTGATGATTATATGAAGCTCCATCCAGAAGCAGTTGTCCCCAGAGCTACATCATTAAATATTATTGGGGCATCAGATATGACTATGACAAAGGCTCAGGCTTCAGATCCAAAGAGAGAAATCATCTTCAAAAAGCCAGGAGAGCAGATAGCAGAAGACAGGTCCAAGAAGAAAAAGCAAAAGAAGTAATCCTTATTTTGTTTCAGTCTCTTTCTGCATTAGTTTTCAAACTATGTTATTTATTTAAACAAAGCTGTATATATATATATATATATATATATATATATATATATATATATATATATATATATATATATATATATATATATATATATATATATATATATATATATATCTGCTGCATGTGTTAGTAATTCTCTGCCAGATATATTTCTTTTCTTGCTTTGTTTTTCTGTTTGTTTCTGTTTTGACTCTGTTAGTGACCTCACCCAAATATGGAGAGATTGTTGGATCCCTAGTTGATTTGGGCTAGGTTCACTAGCTTAGGATATGACCCAACATGTATATCCAGGGTCAAGTTTGTGTCCTATAGTCTAGGTCTAGTCCTTAGGTTCAACATCAGATGGACCAGCTATCATCAAGACCATCAAAGACTCCAGACTTAGAGGATTTCAAGACTAAGTAAAATGAGTTCGACGTTTGTCGAACTCAGCTCGACGAACAGTGTTCTGCGCTCGACGATCGTGAGACATTTCCTTATGATGAGCTCGACGATATTTGTTCTCTATTCAACGAAGACTGAGGTTCTTCATCAAGCTAAAGTCAGGACAACTTCACAATTTTTCTAAGTCTAGCTTCAAGCTTTGGTCGACGAACAAGAATCTGAGCTCGACGAACTTGGACCTCCAGTTCTCAACTTCTCAGGTCGACGATTTCAGTATTCTCTCGACGATTCTGAATTCAGAGGATTTGTGACGACACTTAGGGCATGTGTCGACACCAGATTTATGTCGACACCAGATTTATGTTCACACCAGAAGATTCGTGTCGACACCAGGATATCAATCGACACCAGCTTATGTCGACACTGAATATCAGTAGATGCAGAATATTTTGACTAAGTCCAGAACTGTTCTTCGCTCGATGAATTTGGTTCTCAGCTCGACGAATGAAAATTGTCAGTTCGACGAAGATTGAAGAAGAATTGACAAGATTTCCTTGAAAACAAATTATTATTGTCTGGTCGACGAACTCATCAAGCTCAGCTCGACGAACTCAAGCTCAGCTCGACGAACTCAAACTCTGCTTGACGAATTATGTTCTTCATTCGACGATTCCAGAATAGGTCTTCTCCAGTTTCCCGTCCCTTTTCCTGGCGATGATTCCTGAACAATTAATGCTCTATCTTCTCGGAATGTTACCGTTAGAACATGCATTAATCTTGGATTATTACATGCCGTTTTTCCATGGGACAGTTAGGGAAATCATTGATTGACACTTCCTTCCCAGGCCGACTGCATTTACTGCTTAACATTTCAAATTTCCAGGGTGATCGACAGTTAGTAAGACAAGAACAAAAGAAAAAGGATCAATCAGTAAGAGACATAACTAGCAACAGACACACAGACAGATTGCACAGAAGAACAATCATACAGAAATCTAAAGTTCTACTACAATCAGCCCAGGCCAGAGAACATCTTCAATTCTATAGGACAGCTTCAAAAGGACAACAAAACTCTATCTGTCAAAGAAGTTCCTGAAGCAATCTCTGGTCCAGGCACTCAAGCTTTCAAGACCTGTCACCCTAAAGCAGTGCTCCAGTTTTCCTGATCTCAGGGGGAGCAAATCTGCTAACATCAATCCACAGTTTTCTCAGTTGTTATTGAGATAGAGAAGACACCATCACCTCTCTTTCAACTCCTGTACAGGGTTTTAATTCCCTTCAAAATTATTCTGGTTGCAAGTCTCCTTCCAAAAGACTTGAGGTTTTGGTTTTTGAGCACCTGAACAAAAGCTCATTGGTGTCAGACACCTGATCAAAAACCTGAGTGGATTCCTACCAGGGTGGTAGAAGAGTAGATGTACCCAGATTGGGGAACCACTATAAAATTTCTTGTGTCATCTGGTTGCCCTTTATTTTTGTTTTGGCTGTGTTGTTCTGTGATTAGATAGGTTGCTGTGCTTATTTATTTTAGTTGCTGACTTGTTCACTTAGGATTACAACAAAAGTTGTAAAAAGTTTGTAGTCAACACAATACTCTATTCACCCCCCCTCTAGAGTATTTCAGATCTAACCTGCACTTTCACACTAGAAACTACGATGAGATTATGCCCAAAGCTCCGTTTCACAAGGCACTTACTATTATTGGTTGCTACTCGATTTCCCGACCCTTAATTAATTTTACTGAATCTAGCCCTAGTGCATTAAACACTTCCTCCCTACGGGAAGGACGATCTTTCGCCGATCCCGAGCACCACCTAACACTAGTCAACCTCTCACTCTACAAATCCAGTCTTCCAATGATGAACTCATTTATTTACCCAAACCAGCAACCTACTGAGGATTCAACTCCCCAAAATTCACTACCCACTCTAGTTCAGTTTCCGCAGTTACTATATGCAGACTACCCTATACTATATGAGATGTATAAAGGAGGTACTCCGGATTGTCTTCAAAATCTCCTATAAAATTCATCAAAGGTCTATCATAACAAATTTAGTCTAAAATCAGAGATACATAATATTTCTAATTAATTTGATATTTATTGAATTTTCCCAAATGTTTGGCCATGGACAATTTTGAACATGAACTATATGATCTACTCAAGTAATGGCCACCCAAAAATTTTGAACACTAAATAACAGAGATATATGACTATATATTAATTTCCATAATTTGCCAGAGAATATTTGACCTCTAATTAATTTATCCAAAATATTTCCCTTAATCATGTGTAAAGAAGGAAATACCAAAATTATTCTTCCGAAAATTATATAAAAATTACAGAATCTTAATATGGTTTAAAAAAGAGCATTATACAAAAATCAGAATTTTACAGGCTTACTAGACTTCAAAATAAATTAAATTAAATGTTCATGGGAAACCATACGTAATGAAGCAACCCTTAAAAATAATCATCCAAAAATTCTATACAAATTCACAGAGCTTTAGCGCATAATAACAAGTCCTCTGGCTAAATTTCATCAATTTCCAGCATTTAGTTTATTCCTAATAAATTTATGAGTAAATAATATAAATTACCAATTTTTTAATGAAGTATCCAAACCAATAGTTCTAAATTAATGATAAAATCTCCAGAGCTTGTAATATCTCTAACAACTACTCAACCCAAATCTCATCACTTTTCAAAGAGTTTTAGTGATATTTTCCTTCACCACAAGGTTTGTTCCCTAAGCTAGGGTTAGAGTTTTGAGGGGCCTACTCATTCCCAAATCCATTAAGAATTTTACCAGGGGGGTTTTAGCTGTTCTAGTTCTCACTCTACCAAGTCTCAAGTCCATATAAGGTCTTTTGACCCCTTGCCCTTCACAAGACACAAAAGCCCCTCCCTAGGGTTTGGCCTTAGGTCCTAAGTCAAATCTACTCCAATCTACCTCACCTTCCATGGGAGGGTGATAAAAGTCATGCCAAGTCAGTTGCCCCAATTTCAACCTCTGTTGAGGTGATTTGGCCACTCAAAACCCAAAGTGTACTATTTGACCTAAATAACCTTATATTGGCAAGGCTAGGGTTGCATGATTGAAACTCAAACCATCTCCAAATGAGATGCAATTTTAACCAGAGCCTTATGAAGACACCAAGAACCACTCAACAAAATTTTGGAGGGTTTTGAGGTAATTAGACCTTTTAAATAATTCATACATTATTTATTAAATTTCTACAAAAACTTTAGGAAAATATTTTCCACAAATTCCCAATTTTTTATAAGTTCTCGGAATAGGTAAGAATGACCCCCATACAAAATTTCAAGTCATTTGGATGGCTGGATTGATGGGGGCACTCAAAATAGTCTCTAGTCTAACCTAGGTGTAGCCCTCACAAAAATGGGTGCTGTGGTCAAATCACTTACCCAAATTGGTTCAAATCAATTTTAAATTACAATAGACTTCAAGGGCTACAATGTTCATGTTGGTCATGTTTTCTAAAACAGCTCCTAAGTAGTTTTAATAGTTAATTTAAGAACAGCCCAGAAATGAGGTAGAAATTAATAAAACAGAAATAATTAAAATCTGATCCAGCACAGATCTTAAAGCAGAATCGTGGGGCTCCTGGTCATCTTCTTCCTCCATCCAAGGGCTGAGATTGGCCAAACCTGGAGCCTATTCCAAGCTTATTTCCCGGCCACCCGACCACCTCCCTGGCCGGCCACCACCGCCACCACCTTCGTTGAGGTGGGGGCTATCGCCGGGCGGCGGCACGACCGCCGGAGGGGCAGTTTAAGGCGAACTCATGAGGTATAAAAAGCCACGAAAAACTGAAATTTTCCTCACCTGATCCGGCTCAATTTAGCCGGATTTCTCTCCTAATTGATCCGGGATTCTAGCCCACGAAGAGAGGAGTAGAGGAGGACCTTCAACCGTGCTTGCCGACGTGTTTGGTGGTGATGCGCCATGGCCGCCGAGCTTCAAAAGCTTCCACCTCCAGATCTCTATCCTTAAGCAAAAGCAGCAATGTAAAGGCCTAAATCCACTGCTTATGATGCTCTGAAGATGATAAAGGGGTCAGTGGAGGTATGGGAAGGGGCATGGCTTCAAAGCCATTAATGGCCATGAAAGGGAATTTCGGCCATGGAGAAAATCCATGGAAATTCACCTCCCCTTGGTCAAAATTCATTTGGAAACTCCTCAAAACTGATAGGGGAGATGAATACTAATTAATTGGTGAAGAATGGAGGGGTGATTCACCTTCCCCACCATGAATGACCTTCTCTTTCTTCTTTCTCTCTCTTCCCTATTGGAGGAATTGAATTCAACCACCTTGGGTGGCTGGCCATGGCTATTAAACCCCTCAAAACTGATGAGGGGGAATGCATTCAACCTTTGGAATCAATTGGAGAGGCCTTTGGTCTCCCTTGGCCATGAATGATCTCATTTTCTCACTTTCTCTCTCCTCCATTAAAAGGAAAAATGGAGCTTTCTCTCTCAAACTCACCATGGCCGAATTTTCTCATCTACCTAGCCTATTGGCAGCCCATTAACTCATATTAATAATAAAAATGAGGTTAGACCATGTGGGGGAAATGAGTTTGAGCTTGGGTTAGCCCATTTGGGCTAATTTGACCTAACACTAGAATAGAGTTGACCTTGATCAACATGACCATTTGGGTTGACCCCAATGGGTCCTTGGTGACCCATTGGCCTCCCCTAAGGTCTAGGAAGACTTGAGTAGGGTTGGTTGGGCATCTTGGGGGTCACTTGATCCTTAGTTAGGGCACTTTGACCCTTTTTGAAGCTAGGGTTTACTTGGGTCAACTTAGCCTCTTTGGTTGACCCCAATGGGTCCTTGGTGACCCATTGACCTCCCATAAGATCTAGGAAGGATTGAGTAGGGTTGTCTTGGCACTTTGGAGGTCACCTACCCTGAGGAATGGTACTTTGACCAAATTAGGGGCTAGAGTTGACTTTGGTCAACATTGACTCTTGGGTTGACCCTAATGGGTCCTTGGTGACCCCCTGACCTCACTTTAGGGTTAGGAGGGCATGGGTGGGGTCCAATTGGCTAGGGGAGGGTCAATTGACCCTAAGTAGGCTAGTTCGACCCATTTAGGGTTAGGGTTGACTTAGGTCAACTTAACCACTTTGACTGCCCAAAGTGGTTCCTTAGTGGCCCTATGGACCTCCCAAAGTGTTTGGGGGTGTTGTGGTAGGGTCCTGGGGTCAAGGTGTAGCCCTATGATCATCCTAAACTATTGTTTAGAATTCTACTATTTGTAGATCATGGTGATTTCCAACTTCATGTCTAAGCTCACTTCGTCTTCTTGGGCTTCCTAGGGTTTTTTCATGACCTAGTCATGACAAAACTACTCTTAGGGGTCTAGTTGGAAATGAGATGTTACAACTACCTTGTACAATATATTCGGCCATGGTGGTGGAGAGGGTAACAAAATTTTGTTTCATACTTGACCATAAAATAAGTGAAGGGCCTAAAAAGTAACAAGTTCCACTAGTGCTCTTACGATCTAAAGAACAACCAGCATAATCCGAATCGGAATAACCATGTAAAATAAAATCATCATTATGAGGATACCACAAGCCTAATTTTGAAGTACCAATAAGATATCTAAAGATTCATTTAACTGCTTTTAAATGTGATTTTTTAGGATTAGCTTGAAATCTATCACATAAATAGACTACAACATAATATCAGGTATAGATGCAGTTAAATACAATAAAGAACCTATCATTCCTCTATATAAACTTTGATCAATAGATATTCCACTTTCAACTTTTCCTAATTTTAATGAAACACTCATAGGAATACTAGCTTGCTTATGATTTTCAAATCCGAATCTTTTTAGAATATCATGAATACTCTTAGATTGACAAATAAAAATACCATAACTTTTTTGAGTAATTTGGAATCCTTCAAATATGTAAGTTCTCCTACCATGCTCATTTCAAATTCATTTTTCATAACTGTTACAACATCATTACAAAACTCTCCATTAGTGGATCCAAAAATAATATCATCAACATAAATTTGTAAAACTACTAAATCACTATTAACATGCTTAATGAGGAGTGTACAATCATTACTACCCATTTTATAATCATTCTTTTATAAATACAAAGTTAATCTTTCATACCATGCACGAGGCCCTTGTTTTAAACCATAAAGCACTATTTCTAATTTATAAACATAATCAGGAAATTTTTCATTCACAAAACCTAGGGGTTGTTGTAACATCCCATTTCCTATTAGACCCCTCTACTTAGATTGGGTTAGGACATGTGGTTGGGGCATGGGGTTAGGCTATGTTTGAACCATGGAGTTAGGGTGTAATCACCCGGGACCCACTATAGGGCCCAAGCTAACCCAAGTCAAACTAGCCCAAATTAGGGTCTTAGCTACACATAGGCCCCACTACTACACCCCCAACCCTAATAACAATCTAAGCAAACCATAATCCATATCATTAAGTCACCTATTGACTCAAGTTGACCCAAGTCAACCCTAACCTTAATTTAGTCAAACCCACACCTAAAGGCCCAATTAGTCCAAGTGGGGCACCACCATGGCTCAACCCAAGTTGGGAGGTACCTTTGGGTCCATGACCATCAAGTGGGGCCAGCCCACTCATCAAGTTGACCAAGTCAACCATAGAAGTCAACTTGGTCAACCTTAGGCCTATTTAAAGGATTTGAAGACCAAGCCCATTCCCCAAAGGGCTAAGCCCATAAGTCAAAGCCCATGACCAGCCCAAGTGCACATTTATAGCTCTTACCCCTGGTTTTGGAGGGTAGTGACATGCATGGGGTAGTTTAGGAATTTGCTAAATGGAGGAGAAAGAAAGAGAGGAAATGGGTGATGAAGGCCATATGGCCCTCCTCCTCTCTTCGCAAGCCTTCCTCTGAGCTCACACAGCATTTCCCAGTCATTTTTAGCAAGCTCCATGACATATGACAACCATGGTGAAGTGTAAGACCCCCCCTTTTTTTCGTTTTAACACCGGGGTCTTAGGCCCAGAACTGCCGCTTTGCGGTGACACCTTCACACCCTGAAGGGTCATTACCGCGAAACGCCGATTCTGCCGGCCGATTCGATCACAAAAAAGCAACAAAAGTAGAGTAAACACAAGTGAGGTAAAACTCTAACCAAATGTCCACAATAAAATCACAATAGAGTAATAATATCTCCACGAAGGGAGAGTCCACAAAAATATATAAATGTATTGAAAATAAGGGCTTAAGCCCGATACACCAAATCCTCACTACATAGTCACTCAAGCAGAAACAAGATAAAACACTACTAAGGTCAGGAGCTCACAGTCCCCGCCGTCTGAACTCCGGTGTTAGACTGCCCCATCTCCAAGCGTGCCGACCTGTGGGGCTGATCCTCCATGCTGGGCTCCACGATCCCCTAAATGATGTGGTTCGAAAACCATTAGTCTATAAGACTAAGTCTTATCATCCCCCACCCCTTCTCCCATGGCCCCTAGGCACCGAGCGGAGAGGAAGAAAGGGGAGGACTTGAAGGTGGAGAGTAATCAAGAAACTGATGGCAACGTACCTATACTAGCAATTTATAGTACATGTGGCAGTAGAGTAAAGTATGAAAAGTAACCTTAACTTATACAGAAACATATAAGCAAGGGATCTTCTACAGTGCTCCCATCGTATAAAGAGTCGCATACCAATTTATACGTTGGGGTGTCGGTTATTAACAGCAATATATATATATATATATATATATATATATATATATATATATATATATATATATATATATATATATATATATATATAAAGAATTTAACCTTAATTTATAAACTTGCCCACACAAGCTTATAGACCAAGGAGTCGTTTTGCAGGGCCTATTGTATAAGAGTCCCATACCACTTATACAATATGTGACAGGGGTTTTATGCTATGATTATGATATGACATGCTAGTGGGTTATGATGCGATCATGCAAGTGCAACTCACCCACCCGACTCTGTGCACACAAACCTTTAGTTCCCCCTTTCTTGAGCCACTATCATGGTCATATCAGCTGCCCCAATAATTTTCAATGATGTAGCCCTGGGGACAACTGCTTCTGGATGAAGTTTCATATAATCATCAATATTAAATAGTTTGTTGCCTTTGTCAAATCTTTTCAGCTCTTCCTTTCTATACTTTGACATAGTTTAAAGACCAGAAATATCTTTTCCTTCTGCTTTAGCTTTATTTATCAATGATAGACCAATCAGCTCTTGGTATCTAGCCATTCTTACTATATTTGCAGTCTCTGGATCTTCAAAAGGAATTGGAGGAGAGAGGTCTTTTTGGGCTTTCAGCTTTATGAGCTTCAGAACTTTGTTGCTGCTGCTACTGCTACTTATGCTGTTGACTTCCTGAGGAGGATGGCCTCTACTGGCTGCTTACATAAGATCTCCCTGACTGTCTTTGATAAGTTTGCATTGGGGCAGATCTCTGGGAGCTAGAGCCACTGACACCAGCTGCTGGAGGAGGAGGAGAAGGAGGAGGATCCTTGCTGTATCTGTGTACTAGAGGAGGGGAGTATCTCCTGCTTCTCTTTCTATCTTTCTGCTGGTTTTTGGAGAGCCACATCCAAGCTGACATTCCCTTATATGGAGTCACATTGTGTAGAATGTAGTAGGGAGTGTCTGTAGAGGGATTTGGCTTGGGAGGATGAGCAGCCTTTCTCTTCTTTGCCAACAATCTCTTTTTCCTACTGGCTGCATCCTCATCAGAATCAATTTCATCATCATCAGATTCTGAATCCCGAGGTGTATCATACAATGCATCAAAAGCTTTTAAAATTTTATCAGAAACAGTAGCCTTTGCTGGAGGAGGGGCAGAAGGTTCAGGAATAGGATTTTCAACAACAGGAGAAGAAACGACTGTACAAGAATCAGAAATAAAAGAGACAGAGCTATCAGCTACTGCCTTATTTTCTTCTTCAATGTCTGCCTGAATGAGCTCATCTAGAGTAGGTATTGGAGAGTCATCCATAATAAAGTCTGGTGCTGAAACTGGCACTGGAGTAACTTCTGGAATGACCTCTAGGCTGGAAGCTGAGAAGGAGGCTGAAGCTGAGAGAGCAAAATTGTCACAGAGTTGCTTGACAACTGCTGGACTAGCTGGAGAGATATAAGGTACCATAGCCAAATATGGCTTAGAGAAATCAGCTGGAAGAGATTGTTTATATACATTATCAAAAGTACTCAGCAAAACTGATAAATTCACTGTGGGATTTAAATAGAAATCACCAACAGGAGTTATTTGAGCAACTGACTCATCCAGATCCATGTCAGTATCCATAAATTGAATTAACTCAACCATTTCAGCATCAAAATCTGTCAAAACTATGGCATCCTCATCTGAATCTGAAACTGCTGGAGAGGGAACTGCTGTGACTGCTGCTGCTGTTGTATCTGCATCTGCTGCAACTTCATCACAGAGCATCTCCCCCTGCCTGGGTTCAGAAAGACCTGGAGCCAGGCCCCTAGATGAAGAGGGGGCAGTAGAGAGAAGAGAAATCTGGGCAGATAAGGAATTAATGGAGGTCACAAGAGGTGTAATGGCCTCTTGGATCAAGGCTTGAATGAGAGGTGTGAGCAAAGAAATGAGGGTAGATGGATCAAATGGGAAAGGGGAAGGGGATGGAATGGGAGGAGGAATAACAGATGGAGGGGGCATCTTGCATGAGTGTATCTGATGGTATAATGTAAGATGGAATGGTGGATAAGTGTGGAGGAAGAGGAGACTGTGGGGGAGTAGGAAGAGGAATGTCCTGAGGGGAAGCTGGAGGAGTGGGTTGATGATCAACTTGCAAGAAGGAAGATGGAGGTGGAGATGGAATGTTTGTCAGGTCAAGTGGTGGAGATGGAAGAGGGGTAGGTACATGAGGAGGCTTCTTTGGAGGAAGAGGTGCTGGAATAGATGGTTGAGATGGAGAAACCTCTTCAAAAGGGTGAGGAGAGGCCTTTACAGCCCTTGTGCTCTCAGAAGTTTGGAGGGAGGAGGAGGAAGCCTTTGAGGGCTTGGAGATGGTCCTCTCCCACCTGCCAAACAGAGCGCAAGTAAGGCGCTTGCTGGCGTTTATGAAGATGGTCGGGGAGACCATACAGTCAGCAGCCTTCTCTTTGAGGAAAATTCCCAATATTCTGCCAAAGCAGACTTCCTTTTTGCTGTTCTTCTTCTTGATCAATTCAAAGAATACTTTACTCCAATCAACCTGGCGCTTATTCACTACTGCACATATTATCAGAAATTGGTGACGAGTGATATAGTCGTGAGCAGAGTACTTGGCCATCAGAATCTTTCCCGTAATATCTGCCAGAAATTGGTAGGCGGCAGATAATTGCTTTTTCAACAACTTATTAGGGTTGTTCCCAGAGAAACCCATTAATTTCAGCATATCACCGAATTCCTCAGAGTCCATTTCCATATTGTCTTCTCCATTCACTAATCGAAATATTTCAGTGAGAGCTGCGGGAGAGAGGGAAACAGCAGTGTTCCCTATATTGCCGGTCAAAGTATCTTCGTCAGAAACAGTAGATGTGTATACCCATTCCCGTATTTCTGTTCCATGAAGTTTGATGCGCCTGGTCATGAAATCCTTTAAACTAAGTTCTTCCAGTAGTTCTAGGATGTAAAGGAAGATGGGGTCAGAGTGTTGAAATGACTCAAAGTCCATGTCGAATCCGCTGTCAAACTTCATTGCAACCAAAGCACCTGAGGGAATCGCCATTGATGTCCTGCAAGAAAAACACAAAGAAAAATGACGATCAAGAGCAAAGGAACTGAAAGCGCGAGACAGAGGTCGAAGAAAACCTAGATATAAGATTTTCAGAATATGAATCGACAAACTCCGTTCCACGAAAAAGAAAAAATCTTCGAACTGAGTTCGATGAAATAAATTGTAGATAGATAATTCATCGATCTCATCCAGAAGAATCAAAAACAGTTCGTCGAACTCCGTTCGACGAAGCGTCTTCTGAAGCAAAGTTCGTCGATCTCTGGTCGACGAAAATTGTTTCCCCACACAGAGAATTCGTCGATCTCCGTTTGACGAGAATCTCTCAAACTTTCACTAATTTGTCGAACTCTAGAAAATTCGTCGAATGCAGACAGAAATTAGGTTAACTCTTCTCCATCAATCATTCCCAGTTGATTTATAAAGAACAGATGGGTTTTCTCATCCAATGGCTTTGTGAAAATATCTGCTCTCTGTAGATCAGTAGGAATGTGGATCAAGTTAATTTTCTTTTTGTCCACATTATCTCTAATGAAATGATGTCTTATCTCAATATGTTTAGTCCTAGAATGGTGAACTGGATTCTGTGCTATGGCAATAACACTAGTATTATCACAAAATAATGTTGAATTATTTAAGTTGACACCATAATCTAAGAGTTAGTTTTGTATCCATAGCATCTGTGAACAGCAACTACCAGCAACCATGTATTCTGCTTCTGTAGTTGATGTAGATACAGATGTCTGCTTTTTACAAAACCAGGAGACAAGTCTCATACCAAGGAACTGTCATGTTCCAGAGGTACTTTTCCTGTCCACTCTACATCCAGCATAGTCAGCATTTGAGTATCCAGTTAACTCAAACTCTGACTCTACAGGATACCAGAGTCCTAGATTAGGGCAACTCTTTATATATCTCAAAATTCTTTTTAGGAAAATAAGGTGAGATTCTTTAGGGTTCACTTGGAACCTAGCACAAAGGCATGTGGCAAACATTATATCAGGTTTGCTAGCTGTTAGGTATAATAGGGATCCAACAATTGCCCTATAATTTTTCTGATCCACTGGTTTCCCTGCTGCATCAGAATCCACAACAGCATTTGTAGCCATAGGGGATTTCATCCCTGAAGCATCACCCATCCCAAACTTTTTAATAAGTTGTTTAGCATACTTAGCTTGGGAGAGGAAGATACCATCTGGGAGCTGCTTCACTTAGAGACCAAGGAAGTAGGAAAGCTCACCCATGCTACTCATCTCAAATTTAGAATGCATGAGGTCAGCAAACCTCTTGCACAATTTGGGATCAGTGGACCCAAAAATAATGTCATCCACATATATTTGTACTAACAAGGTTTGGTCCTTATGATGTCTAGTGGAAAGTATTTTATCTATGGTTTCTCTTGTAAATTCATGCTCTAAAAGAAAGCTTGCTAGGATATCATACCAAGCTCTTGGAGCTTGCTTTAAACCATAGAGAGCTTTATGCAATTTAAAAACAAAAGAGGGTTGAGTAGGAGAGATAAAACCTGGAGGTTGTTCTACATAAACCTCTTCTTGAAGCAATCCATTCAGAAATGCACTTTTGACATCCATCTGGTAGACCTTGAATCTCTTATAAGCTGCATAGGCAAGGAATATCCTAATGGCCTCTAACCTTGCAACAGGGGCAAAGGTTTGGTCATAGTCTATTCCTTCCTCTTGTCTGTAGCCTTGAGCAACAAGCCTAGCCTTGTTCCTCACTATGTTGCCTTGAGCATCCAACTTGTTCCTGTAGACCCATTTAGTTCCAATAACTGGGTAGTTATGGGGTCTTGGAACCAAATTCCACACTCTACATCTCTCAAACTGATTGAGTTCCTCTTGCATTGCAATGATCCAGTGGGGATCTTGCTCTGCCTCATGTATGGTGAGAGGTTCAATTTGAGAGAGAAAACAGGCATGCATCAAGTCTTGGTTGAGTTGATGCCTTGTCTGTACACCTACTGAGATGTCTCCAATCACCTGAGATCTGGGGTGATCTCTAAGTGTGACAAGATCAGTTGGTGGAGTTGGTTGAGCAACAGCTTCAGTATTTAATTCCTCTTGGGGAATGATACTAACTGTTAGGGGAAGTTCAGTCACTTCCTCTTGACTTTACTCATCACTATCTTCAGCATCCTATGGAGTGGGATGGTGTGGTACCTCTTGGGCAAGGTTCAGTCCATCCATAGACTCACACAATGGTGAAACCTGCAAAGAGCTTATGGTAGAAATTTCTTTCTCCTTGTATGACATGTTAGTCTCATCAAAAGATACATGAACAGATTCCTCAATTTTAAGAGTTAATTTATTATAAACCCTATAAGCTTTACTGACCATGGAGTATCCCAGAAACACTCCTTCATCATCTTTAGCTTGAAATTTTGCTATGTATCTCTTGTCATTATTGTGAATGTAGCAAATACAACCAAAGATTCTAAAATAGTCTACTTTAGGTTTCTTCCCTTCGAGTAATTCATAGGGAGTCTTACCATTCAGTTTATGTATTAAACTTCTATTCAACACATAGTTGGAGGTGTTCACTGCCTCTGCCCAAAAGGATAGAGGAAGGTGAGCATCTGACAACAATGTAGTGGCAGATTAAATAAGGGTTCTATTTTTTACTTTCAGCTACCCCATTTTGTTGAGGAGTTCTAGGAGCTGAGAAAGTATGCCTGATCCATTCACTTTAATAGAACTCTTGCATAAGAAGAGAATCAAACTCTGTCCCATGATCACTTCTGATCAGGGCAATGTGAGTGTTGAACTCAGTCTGTATGCATTTGAGAAACTCTGTCAAACACTTAAAGTTATCAGACTTCTTCCTCAGAAAGAACACCCATGTGAATCTAGAGAAGTCATCTACAACCACTAAAGTATAAGATTTCCCTCCTAAGCTTTGTACTGTAATGAGTCCAAAAAGATCCATGTGTAACAGATGCAAAATCCTAGGTGAATCACTCTTATTAAGTGACTTGAAACTATTTTTGGTTTGCTTGCCTAATTGACAAGCCCTGCAAAGTCCTTCCTTCTTGTAGGGGCCAGAATGTAGTCCTCTAACAAGGTTGTCCTTGTATAGCCTAGCAATGGTTCTAAGGTTTATATGTCCTAGTCTCTTATACCATAGTTCATTAGGTCTACTAATAGAGTTAAACAAGCAAATATCCACTTCAGTTAAAAGAAAATCTACAAGATAGATGTTACCTTTCCTTTCACCTGTCAACACAGTTGTGTTGTCCTCTAATTTGATCTTGCATAAGGATTTGCTAAAAGTCACCTGGTAGCCTTCATCACATAGTTGACTGATACTGATCAAGTTGTGCTCCAGTCCTTCCACATAGGCTACTTTCTTGAATGTGACTGTGCCAATCTGGACTGCACCATATCCTTTTGTCAGTCCAAAGTTTGAATCACCAAATATGACTTTGGGTCCAAGCTTGGCTTTGAAGGATGTGCAATTGTCCTTGTTTCCTGTCATGTGCTTTGAGCACCCACTATCCAGATACCATTGCTGGTTTGATGTTGGATAGGTCTTCACCTGCACATAAAACAATTTACTTGTTTTTGACCCAGTTTACCTTGGGCCTAGGTTGATAACCTTTGAATTCAGAAATAAAAGATATCCCTGGTTGACTCTTATAGCCTTCAGGATGATATCTCCTTGGAGGTATTATCCATTCAGTATAAGGGTTAAATCTTTGGGATGAAGGACCCCTAGGTTTGGAATTTGATTTACCTTTGAAGAAGTTTTCAAAACTCTGATCTCTGCTCGACGATCGCTGAGCTGAGTTTGACGATCTTGGGTCAGATCGTCGAGCTCCGTTCGAAGATCGACTGTGGCAGAGTTCAGGTTTTAGAGATCGTCGACCTGAGTTCGACGATTTAGCCTGAGATTGTTGATCTGCATTCGACGATCGTCTAGCTCTGTTCGACGATTTTTGTTGAACTTTGGTTACTTAGGTAGATCAGAATTCTTCCTAGCTACCTCCACAACTCCCTTCCCTTTATCAGAGATAAATTTAATTATGGTTGATAATACTATAGGTTGGCTGGATGAAGCACCCAAGCCCAGTGTACTATTAAATCTTGAGTTCACTGTGCTTGTGATGTCCATTAGTTTGATACTTCTCCCATTGAGGGATTCTTCAAACTTCTTGCCCTCTAATAGTTCACTTTTCAGTGAGGTTATCTGCTCCCTACAACACTCCAACTACTCAGAGAGTTTGAGGTTATCTGATTTTAAGGTACTGTGTTCAGACAATTGATTTCTGAGAGAAATAATTTCTTTTTCAGATTTCAATAGATCTAAACAAAGTGCCTTAAACTCACACTTGAAGTCCTCGGAATTGAAATCAAATGAGTCTATTACCTGGTCCTCTTCAGATTGAGTCTCTGATTCAGATTCTGACTCTTCTGCATCAGAATTCTGTTGTGAGGCATTGATAGCCATCATGCAGAATTCCTTCTCTTCAGCATCATCTTCATCATCACTTGAGCTGGAAGAAGTTTCAGATTCTTCTTCTGTCTCACTCCAAGTTTCAGCTACAAACCCCTTCCTGGTGTGTTTGTTCTTGCTGGAGGAGGGTTTGTCATTTCTGTTCTTCCTGAGGTCTTTGTCTTTTCTTCTTTCTTTCCTGTCCTTTTTGTCCTTATATTGATTTTCTAGACAGTCAGACACCATGTGGCCTGGTTTCCTGCATCCAAAACAAATAATCTCTTTATTATTTGATTTATCATACTTTGGCTTGTCATGCCCTCTGGCAGACTTTTTCCTGAAGTCTTTCCTGGCCATTTTGTAAAATCTTTTGGCCAGTAGGCTTAGCAGCTCTTCATTGCCTGTGACCTTGTCTTCAGGCTGATCTTCAATGGCTTTGAAAGCTATTGATTTTTTCCTTTCTTGTAGCTGGTGAGGCAGCCTTCTGCTCTTCTTCTCTATTCTTGATGAGTAGCTCATAAGACTTGAGCTTGCCCAAGAGAGCTTCAGTTGTGATCTCATTTAGACTTCTGGCATCCTTGATTGGCCAGATCCTTGAGTCCTAAGTGCTTGGGAAGCACATTAGGATTTTATCATTTAGCTCAGTCAATGAGATCTCTTTGTCCAAAGTTTTCAGCTCATTGACTATGAGACTGAGTCTATTATATATGTCTGCTACTGACTCACCTTCTCCTTTCTTGAAATTCTCATATTAGGTTATGAGGTGAGATCTTCTGTCTTTTCTCTCATCAGCAGATCCTGAGACTATCTCAGATAGCTTGTCCCAGATGTCCTTTGCTGAGTTGCATTCAGCTACCTTTTGGAAAATTTCATCAGACATAGTCTGGGCTAGAATGTTCATAGCTTTTGCATCAGCCAATTTCCATTTCTTTATTTCTGTATCTGTTCCTGAAGGAGGTGGAACAGCACTTGTACTTGTATTCTCTGGAGGTCTTGGACACACTGTCAAAACAGAATTGAAAATGTCCTCATCAATAAAGTTCATGTACAGTCTAATCCTCGCCTTCCAAAGTGCAAACTTAGATAGATTGCACACTGGAGGTCTGGTGTTAGCATAATCTTTGTTTTGGGCCATGTATTATGAAGAAATAATTCTAATAACAAAATCAAAATAGGCAGATCTAACTAGAGGGATCTTTGGGTTCAGGTGTTAGCCTGTGCAACCACTAAGGTGTGGTATTTTTAACCAACCTGGCTCTGATACCAATTGAAAGTGCAAGTTAGATCTGATATACTCTAGAGGGGGGGGGGGGGTGAATAGAGTATGGTGTTGTCTAAAAACTTTTTACAACTCTTGTTGTATTCCTAAGTGAACAGGGAAACAAATAACATAAAGTAAATCTAAACACAGAGCAGTCACAGATCACAGCCAGAAAACAAAAGAAAAACAAGCAACCAGAAGACACAAGGAGCTATAGTGGTTCCCCAACTAATCTGGGTACATCCACTCTTCTACCACCCTAGGTAGGAATCCACTGCAGGATGAGTTGATCAGGTATCCTGGGCACCAATGAGTTTTGATCAGGTCCCCAAAAACCAAACCCTCAAGTCTTTTGGAAGGAGACTTGCAACCAGAATAATTTTGAAGGGATTTAAAATCATGTACAGGAATTAGAGAGAGAGAGAGGGTGATAGTGTCTTCTCTGTCAACAGTCAGAGAGAAGACTTGTGGATTGATGTAGCAGCTTTTGATCCCCATGAGGTCTTGAATTGGTCAAGAATGCTGGAGCACTGCTTCAGGGTGATAGGCCTTCAGTGACCTAGAATGCCTGGACCAGAACTGCTTCAGGAACTTCTTTTGATAGAATGTTTGATTGTTGTCCTTTGAAGTTATCCTGTGAATAAAGAGAAGAAGACTCTTGATTGAAATTAGTTGTTCTTCTTCTTCTTCTTAAGAGAGAGTTCTCTGGTCAAGGCTGATTGCAGTCAAGAACTTTAGATTTTAGAATGATTGTTCTTCTACAACTGTTGAGTATTTTCTGTACTGTGTTTCTTGAACTCTGCTTGATTCTATTCTCTTACTGTGTCACTGGTTTTCTTGTCTATCTCTCTTGTCTCTGACTGACTGAGAAAAGAAAAAGATATTCAAATTTTTTTTGAATGTCGAGCAGTAATTACAGTCGGCCTTGGAAAGAATCAGCAATCAATGACTTTCCTAACTGTCCCATGGAAAAATGACATGTAATCATCCATAGTCAATGCGCGTTCTAACGGTAACATTCCGAGAAGATCTTGCATTAAATGTTCAGGAATCACCGCCAAGAAACTGGACGAGAACCTTGAAGAAAACCTAATCTGGATTCGTCGAACAAAGAACACAATTCGTCGAGCTGAACTTGAGTTCGTCGAGCTGAGCTTGAGTTCGTCGAGCTGAGCTTGAGTTCGTCGAGCTGAGCTTAATAGAGTTCGTCGACCAGACAATCTTCATTCATCGGACAAACATTCTTCATTCGTCGAGCTGAGAATCAAATTCGTCGACCTGAGAAAAGTTTTGGACTTAGACAAAATATCCTGCATCTGCTGAAATACTGTGTCGACATAAGCTGGTGTCGATATATTGATCTTGGTATCGACACAAATCCTCTGGTGTCGACAGAAGCTGGTGTCGACTGAAATCCTGGTGTCGACACAAGTAAGTGTCGACTGAAATCCTGATGTCGACACAAACTGTCTGGTGTCGACACAAACCCTAAGTGTCGACACTGATTCTCTGAGTCCAGAAATCATTGAGTAGAGAATAACATTCGTCGACTTGAAAAGCTGACTTCATCGACCTGAGAAACTGAGAGCTTGAGGTCCAAGTACGTCGAGCTCAGAATATAATTCGTCGACCGAAGCATGAAGCTGGACTTAGAAAAATTTTGAAGTTCTCCTGACTTTGGCTTGAAGTAGAAACTGAAGTTTCGTCGAGCAGAGAACATAGATCGTCGAACTCAGCACTAAGAATTATCTCATGTTCGATCGATAATTGTCGAGTAACCTACACAATGTAAGACAACTCCTAATTACAGAATTCCTTTCGTCGAGCTGAGTTACCCGAAGAACATTTGACATGTGAACGTCGCCAAACTCACATGTGTTAAATTTAAAACTTAGATACCTCTGCAAACTGAAAAACTTGTGGAGCCATCAAAATGGAGACAACTTCTCTGAGGGTTGGTCTTGTTGAAAGATGTTATTTCCCATAGCACAATCATCAATCTGACTGTCTGGCATAAACCACATCTTAGAGTTGAATCATATTTATCATCCTTCTTTTTTGCCTAAGATTTATTCTGACTTAACCTAGTTTTGCATCACTCTAGGTAAACACTTTTAATAATTTGCTTTCTGACTTTTGATTGTCCCCTATGACTATACAGGATGGGTCAGTGCTCTTTGTCATCATAAGATCTTCAGTGAACCAATACTTAAACATATTCTTCAAATTCCTATCTTCCATCTTGTTTAAACTATTATGAAGATTTTTGTTAATCCAAATTGTTATGTAACCCCTTTTTATTTCCTCATATCTTGTTTAGGATTTGAAAATTGGGAGAGTGATTGAAGCTGGTTGTAACAATTGAAAGTTGCTGAGTGGGAGTGCCCGGTTCGGTTCTTTAGTCGGTTCACTTGAAAACCGACCCGAACCGATAAGCCTTTCGGTTTTCAAAGAACCGAATCGACACCACCGGGCGATAAGATTTTCGGTTTTCGTTCCTACCCCTTAAGATATCTAAAGATTCATTTAACTACTTTTAAATGTGATTTTTTAGGATTAGCTTGAAATCTATCAAATAAATAGACTACAACAAAAAATCAGGTCTAGATGCAGTTAAATACAATAAAGAACCTATCATTCCTTTATATAAACTTTGATCAATAGATATTCCACTTTCAACTTTTCCTAATTTTAATGAAACACTCATAGGAATACTAGCTTGCTTAAGGTTTTCAAATCCAAATCTTTTTAGAATATCATGAATACTCTTAGATTGACAAATAAAAATACCATAACTTTTTTGAGTAATTTGGAATCCTTCAAATATGTAAGTTCTCCTACCATGCTCATTTCAAATTCATTTTTCATAACTGTTACAACATCATTACAAAACTCTCCATTAGTGGATCCAAAAATAATATCATCAACATAAATTTGTAAAACTACTAAATCACTATTAACATGCTTAATGAAGAGTGTACAATCATTACTACCCATTTTATAATCATTCTTTTATAAATACAAAGTTAATCTTTCATACCATGCACGAGCCCCTTGTTTTAAACCACAAAGCACTATTTCTAATTTATAAACATAATCAGGAAATTTTTCATTCACAAAATCTAGGGGTTGTTGTAACATCCCATTTCCTATTAGACCCCTCTACTTAGATTGGGTTAGGACATGTGGTTGGGGCATGGGTTTAGGCTATGTTTGAACCATGAAGTTAGGGTGTAATCACCTGGGACCCACTATAGGGCCCAAGCTAACCCAAGTCAAACTAGCCCAAATTGGGGTCTTAGCTACACATAGGCCCCACCACTATACCCCCAACCCTAATAACAATCTAAGCAAACCATAAGCCATACCATTAAGTCACCTATTGACTTAAGTTGACCCAAGTCAACCATAACCTTAATTTAGTCAAACCCACACCTAAAGGCCCAATTAGTCCAAGTGGGGCACCACCATGACTCAACCTAAGTTGGGAGGTACCTTTGGGTCCATGACCATCAAGTGGGGCCAGCCCACTCATCAAGTTGACCAAGTCAACCATAGAAGTCAACTTGGTCAACCTTAGGCCTATTTAAAGGTTTTGAAGACCAAGCCCATTACTAAAAGGGCTAAGCCCATAAGTCAAAACCCATGACCAGCCCAAGTGCACATTTACAGCTCTTACCCCTGGTTTTGGAGGGTAGTGACATGCATGGGGTAGTTTAGTAATTTGCTAAATGGAGGAGAAAGAAAGAGAGGAAATGGGTGATGAAGGCCATATGGCCCTCCCCCTCTCTTCCCAAGCCTTCCTCTGAGCTCACGCAATATTTCCCAGTCATTTTTAGCAAGCTCCATGACATATGACAGCAATGGTGAAGTGTAAGACCCCCCCCCCCCATTTTTTCTTTTTAACACCGGGGTCTTAGGCCCAGAACCGCCGCTTTACGGTGACACCTTCACACCCTGAAGGGTCATCACCGCGAAACGCCGATTCTGCCGGCTGATTCGATCACAAAAAAGCAACAAAATTAGAGTAAACACAAGTGAGGTAAAACTCTAACCAAATGTCCACAATAAAATCACAATAGAGTAATAATATCTCCACGAAGGGAGAGTCCACAAAATATATAAATGTACTGAAAATAAGGGCTTAAGCCCGATACACCAAATCCTCACTACATAGTCACTCAAGCAGAAGCAAAATAAAACACTACTAAGGTAAGGAGCTCACAGTCCCCGCCGTCTGAACTCTGGTGCTAGACTGCCCCATCTCCAAGCGTGCCACCAGTGGGGCTGCTCCTCCATGCTGGGCTCTACGATCCCCTAAATGATGTGGTTCGAAAACCATTAGTCTATAAGACTAAGTCTTATCAACCCCACCCCTTCCCCCATGGCCCCTAGGCACCGAGCGGAGAGGAAGAAAGGGGAGGACTTGAAGGTGGAGAGTAATCAAGAAACTGATGGCAACGTACCTATACTAGCAATTTATAGTACATGTGGCAGTAGAGTAAAGTATGAAAAGTAACCTTAACTTATACGGAAATATATAAGCAAGGGATCTTCTACAGGGCTCCCATTGTATAAAGAGTCCCATACCAATTTATATGTTGGGGTGTCGGTTATTAACAACAATATATATATAAAGAATTTAACCTTAATTTATAAACTTGCCCACACAAGCTTATAGACCAAGGAGTCGTTTTGCAGGGCCTATTGTATAAGAGTCCCATACCACTTATACAATAGGTGACCGGGGTTTTATGCTATAATTATGATATGACATACTAGTGGGTTATGATGCGATCATGCAAGTGCAACTCACCCACCCAACTCCGTGCACACAGACCTTTAGTTGCCCCTTTCTGGAGCCTCACCTCACAGGATACCTCCGTAGTGGCAGACGGAAGCGGTGGGTTGGGCCTCGCCCACCTCTAAACCAGTAAAGCACTACCGGTCAGACCTATCATACGCCTCAACGCTGGTGCACAAAGCGGAGCTCCTGCGTACTCTTGCCGGCTGGCGCACCGGACTTCTCTTGGCGAAGTGCTAACCACACTTGCCGAGTCAACGCATTGGCGTCGGTGCATCGACACTCCAATACCGAAGACCCACCACCTTTACTTTGTGCACATGCAACATTATGTATCAGCACTGAGCCAAAGCTCCCCGGACCATCCCGTCCGTCACAAACATCAACCGAGCCAAAGCTTGCTAGGCCATCCTGCCCATCACCAAAACCACCGAGCCTACTGATCGAGTGACCCAACCTAACCCCCATAACTCCGGGGAGTGTGTGTGCAATCCTATATTATTTCTAGTTACTCTTGCATTTCAGTTTTACCTACTATTTAGGTTAGCCCAGGATTGCCCAAGGTATACCCCGTGAAAGGCTCTCCAAGGTACTAGGAACTACGATGAGATTATGCCCAAAGCTCCCTTTCGCAAGGCACTTACTATTATTGGTTGCTACCCGATTTCCCAACCCTTAATTAATTTTATTGAATCTAGCCCTAGTGTATTAAACACTTCCTCCCTACGGGAAGGACGATCTTTCGCCGATCCCGAGCACCACCTAACACTAGTCAACTTCTCACTTTACAAATCCTGTCTTTCAGTGAGGAACTCCTTTATTTAACCAAACCAGCAACCTACTGAGGATTCAACTCTCCAAAATTCATTACCCACTCTAGTTCAGTTTCCGCAGTTACTATATGCAGACCATCCTGTACTATATGAGGTGTATAAAGGAGGTACTCCGGATTATCTTCCAAATCTCCTATAAAATTTACCAGAGGTCTATCATAACAAATTTAGTCTACAATCAGAGATTCATAATTTTTCTAATTAATTTGATATTTATTGAATTTTCCCAAATGTTTGGCCATGAGAAATTTTGAACATGAACTATATGATCTACTCAAGCAATGGCCACCCAAAACTTTTGACCACTAAATAACAGAGATATATTATAAGAGACTAATTTCCATAATTTTTCAGAAATTATTTGACCTTTAATTAATTTATCCAAAATAATTCCCTTAATCATATGTAAAGAAGGAAGTACCAAAATTATTCATCAGAAAATTATACAAAAAATTACAGAATCATAATATGGTACAAAAAGGGTCATTGTGCAAAAATTATAATTTTACAGACTTGCTAAATACCAAAATAAATTTAATTAATTTTACATGGTAAACCATACTTAATGAAGCAACCCTTAGAAATATTCTTCCAAAAATCCCATAAATATTTACAGAGCTTTAAAGCATAATCAGAGATCCTTTGGTTAAATGTTATCAATTTCCAGTAAGTAGTTACTTCATAATAAATTTCTAAGTAAATAATACAAATTACTAAATTGTTAATGAAGTATCCAAAATAATAATCCTAAATTCATAATAAAATCTCCAGAGCTTGTCCTATCTTTAAAAACTACTCAACCCAAATCTCATCACTTTTTAATGAGTTATAGTGACTTTTTCCTTCACCATAATGTTTGTTCCCTAAGCTAGGGTTAGGGTTTTGAGGGGGTTTAAGGCTTCCAAATTCCCTAAATTTTTAACCAGAGGACCATACAAACCCTATGGTCCTCTCCGCAAATTTTCAAGTCATTCCAAGGTCATTGGACCCCATGACCTTCAAACCCTAAAAATCCCCATTAAGGGACCTACCCTAGGGATCTAGGGCTACCCTACTCTTAACCACCACAAATTCCATTGGACGGTGATTCATACTATAGAGAGTCAGTGGCCAAAATATCAGCCTCTGTTGAGGTGATTTGACCTCTCAAACCCCAAAGGGGGTGCTTGACCTAGTTAACCCTAAAAGGGGTCAACCTAGGGTTGGATCAATACCTAACCAAAACATCTCCAAATGAGATGAAAATTTTACGAGAGCCCTAACATGCCCCTAAGACCACCCACCCAAATTTGGGTGAGTTTTGAGATGTTTAGGACACCTAATTAATTTATTCATAGTTTATTAAATTTATCTAAAAACCTATAGAAAAATTTTCTCCAAAAATTCCCATTTTGGACAGGCCCTATGTATAGCTAGGGTAGACTCCTTGCCTAAATATCAGATCATTTGGACAAGGGATGAAGGGTGGGCATCCATTTGAATCTCAAGATAGCCCTAAGTATAGGTCCCACCAAAATGGGTGCCCTGGTCAAACCAAAACTCCAAATTGAGTGAAATCAATTTTATATTATACTAGACATCAAGGGATACAGTTTCTATGTTGACCGCTTTTTCTGATTTAGAATCTAAGTAATTTTAAAAATTAAAACCATTAAATACCAAAATGTGTGACAGAAATGAAATATCATAAAATTATATCCTATAGTTTTGATTTTGATAAAGCACGAATCTTGGCGCGCCTTGGACGGCATCCCATCATCGTCAACCTTGAGCCGATGGCCAGGATTCATTTTTCCTGGGCCAACTTCAAGCGCCTGCCGCCGGCCATCCAGCCGCTGCCCCGGCCGGCCACCACCACCATCACCTCCGTTGAGGTGGTGGCTGTCATCAGGCGGCGGTACAGCCGCCAGAGAGGTATATTCCATCGGTTCTACCAAGTTATTTTTTGGCTCGAAACCATGGAAATACAAAATTGGTTCGGGCTCAATTGAGCCCAAACCTTGAACCTAGACATTGCTATGATCTATCCATGAGATAAGGGGAGGAGGAGGACCTTGCCGGCGGCCTGAAGTCGAGAAGATCGCCAGGAAACCATCCTTGAAGGCGGCGCCGCTCGGTTTCTGCAACTACACAGTGGGGAGGCTCAGTTTCTTCAAGTAAGGATTGGGAAATCCTCCTCTCGGCCCACTAAAGGTATTTAAAGCCTCAGATGGGGAGAGTAGAGGCTGGATCATCAATGGCCATTAAGGCCATTAATGGCTAAATTTGGCCATGGTAGTGGGGGCTGAACCAGGCCCTTGGTGGCCAGGGAAACGGCTGTAAACTTCTTCCCTTCCCTGGGGGAGTTGAATGCAGCCATTAAAGGAGGCCTTTGGTCTCCCCTTGGCCGAGCCCCTTCCTTCCCTCCTCGTTCATTTCTCTCTCTCCCCATAACCATGAAAATGGAGCTCACCCTCTCTCCTAGTCACCAAGTTGACTTGGTCAATCTGGAGGACTATTGGCAGCCCACTCATTCATCATTTCCATGATATCAAGGGTAGCCCAAATAGGGGGGGGGGGGAAATGGGCCTGAGCTTGGGTTAGCCCATTTGGGTTAATTTGACTTAACCTTAAGGTAGAGTTGACCTTGGTCAACATGACCATTTGGGTTGACCCCAATGGGTCCTTCGTGACTCATTGGCCTCTCCTAAGGTCTTTGTAGGGTTGGGTAGGGTTGACTTGGCACCTTGGAGGTCACTTGACCCTGGGTAAGGGCACTTTGACCTCTTTGGGGCTTGAGTTGACTTGAGTCAACTTGGTCTCTAGGACTGCACCCAATGTGTCCTTAGTGACCCATTGACCTCACTTTAGGTCTAGGAAGACTCGGGCAAGGTTGGTTGGGCACATTAGAGGCCAACTCCCCTTTGTTAGGGCACCTTGCCCAATTTAGGCCTATGGTGGTCCTAGGTCAAATTGGCCACTTTGGGTTGACTCTAATGGACACTTAAGGCTCTTGTGGACCCTCTAATGGGTAGTGATGTTGTGGTGGGGTCATGGAGTCATGGTGAAGCCCTAAGGTCAAACCCTAGGTTTTGTGATGAGGTTGTGCCATAGGCAGACCAAGGTGATTCTCACCTTGGCCTTCTATCACTTAGCCCTTTTTAGCTTCCTAGTGTTTTGTCATGACCTAGTCATGGCCAAAACCACTCCTAGGGGTCTAGTTGGAAATGGGATGTTACATGAAGTATCCTATGTTAGGCCAAATTTACACATGCTCAAAACACCATAAACAACCCTCTTCACCCCCATTTGACTTCACCATCAGTTTCAGAAGGTCAAGAGGAGTGGAAATTGAGTCCTGGATCTAGGCATACCGTGGAGAATTGGAGCTAGGAGCAAGCTCGCCGGAGAGATCGTCGGCCATGGCACACCACCACCGCACGCGTCTCCAAGCCCGACTACAGGTCCGTTTCATCTCCCCTCACCCCGTGCTAGTTTCCTAGATCTACTAGGAGATATATCAGACTCAAATTATCCCGATCCCATTAGAGGAAATCAAGAAAAATCCATGGAATTTGAGGTGTTCGGGTTCGCTGGAAACCGCTGCCTCCGGCGGCCAAGTCGCCGCCAATCGATGGCCACCACCTCAACGGAGGTGGTGGTGGTGGCCGGCCAGGGCGGTGGCCGAATGGCCTGGAAATGCGGTTTGAAGATTCTCCAGGCGGGTTAAATCTGAGCCGTTGGCTCATTGGAGAAGACAATAGGATGCCACTCATTTTTTTAAATAAATTAAAATATAGTATATACCTTAATTTCATTTTCTGTCACATTATATCAGTCAATTTTCATGCAATATTTAGGCCTTTTAGAGGCAAATACAGAACTGGTAACCAACAAAAAAATTTTAGCTCCAGGTTTATTGTTAATTTGGCACCCTAAACTTGTAATTTGGAGCAATACAGCTCCCTGTAGGGCCATTCTCCCAGAACTGGTCCTACGCTAGGGAAGATCTTTAAATGAGTGATTAGGTCAAACAATAAGTCCTCATGACCTGAGATTTTGGTCATGCATGTGACTATTTCATACTTTGGTACTGACCAAAAATGGGAATTTTTGGAAAGTATTTTCCATAATTTTTGGTGAAATATTATTTATTAAATTAATTGAATATTTGGAGATCTACAACTCCAAATGCCTCCAAATTTGGGTGGCATGTCCATTGGGTCATTAGATGATCATGGTAAAAATGTTAGGTCATTTTGAGCTCTGCATGTATTGGAAATCTCACATGCATAATGTTAGCATATTCAAATTTGGGGTGCCATTAGTAAAAATGGGAAAATGTGAATTTAACCCAATTGGGTCATTGCAAGTCCATGAAACTCTGGATAGAGGCTCATAGGAATGGAATACACCTCCCTTGGAATATTTGGGATTTTTGGGATCAAAAATCCCATTATTTGAAATTATTGGAAAATGTGTCTAGTTAGGAAATAAATTGGAAAATAGGGCAAATAAATTCATTAAATTATGGATTTTTGACACAAGCTCTGGTAGGGCAAAGTTCACTCCTGTAAAAATTTATGGCACTGTTTATTAATATTTCCTTGGATTTCAAGTAAAATTTACCATTTTGTCCCTTTTGGAAATTAATTAAAAATATGGGAAATTAGTGTATTAAAATTATGAAAAATTTTACAGTGGCTAGAACGGAGACCGGCGGAAGACCGCCGATTCCCCGATAATAACTAAATTCATTAGGTTGGTTCTAGAGTAACAACGAGAGCTGTGAATGGATTTTGGGTAGACATTAATAAAAATAAATATCCTTGCGAAAGGGAGCCTTGGGATTTCAACCCATCATAGCTCCTAGTGCCCTCAAGAGCCCTTCACCGGGCATGCCCTGAGCAGTCCTGAGATTAACCATAAACTGCTAGGTATAACGAACACTAGACAAGAGTAGTTTAATAGGCTAAGACATTGATGTTCATTCTCACCCGTGATGGGTTGGAGGGATTCACAATAAACACACAAATGTGCAATCTCACCCGTGATGGGTTGGAGGGATTTTGAATAAAGGCACTGATGTGCAATCTCACCTGTGATGGGTTGGAGAGATTCAGGACGGGTTGGTCTTACGAGCTGGAGGCTCGGGTTGGAATATCTTGCATGTGCATAAACCTATGGCGGGTCATGCAGTACTGGGCCAATCGTCACACCGATGGCAATACGGTGACTTTAGAGAGGTGTGAGGGTTTGAGGGGCCAGTGAGTTATTTTACACTGCAGTCTGGAGGACGATACCCAAGAACGCACACTCGACCAAAAATACTGGTGGGTAGCCAGCAAATAGTGCGCAAGACTCTAGAGTGTACCTAGGATGTGCACAGAGGCGTATGAGAGGTCTAGGCCCGGTAGTGTGTATACCCACCTAGGAGTGGAGACGCCCGCTCCACTGCTGCCGTAGCCACAATGGTGGTACCAGAGAGTGATTCTAGCTCCGAAAAGTGTGAACTAAAGGTCTGTGATCACAGAGTCGTGTGCGTGAGTTGCACTTACATGAGCCATAAAATGCATGCATATCATACATTCATAACTAAGTCATACACACCAAAGATCCTTATCATATAAATTAGTATGGGCTCTTTTATATGATAAGTTATATTTCTGGAAACCTTAACTTATAAGTTTGTATGTGCATTCATATAAGTTAAGGTACTTCTGTGATGGTAGTAGTAGCTTATTTTACTTACTGTCTTTACTCTGCTTACTTTCAGTGCTTGCTTACTTTCAGTACTTGTTTACTTACAACACTTTTCTTGTTACTATTCAGTTCTTCATACCTTTCATATACCTTATATATATAACTGATAGAGTAGAAATATCTGACATATATATGCTGTTAGTATAGTTCCACTGTCACCTGTTTCCTCTGCTTTACGCCTTATTATCCTCCGCTTCATCATCCCGCTCGGTGCCTAGGAGTTGCAGGTGCGAGGTGTGGATGAAACGATTTAGACTGTTGACTAACGGTCGGTGTGACCAATCTTTTTAGGAGCTCGAGGAGAGGGAGTACCAGCAGGACGAGGTGGCAGGATGTGAGGAGCTTATATCACCACTACCTACTACTACTACTACAGCCCGTCGTCAGGTGGGCCGAGACTTCTGGTGATAGCATAACTTCCGCTTGTTGATATTTGTGAGGGAGAGATTTGTCTTTATGTACTGGGCATATGCCCTTTTTCTCACTTTTGATGTACTCATTCTGGACTTGTATGCTTTTATTATTATTTAATAGTGCTGTGACTTGTAGACTAGTCGTTTTTATATATACTACTTTTACTTCTTTCTCTCATTTGGCCGAACAGGTTATATGATCGTACTAGCCGGCAGGATCGGCGTGTTGCGGTGTCGACTATCCCGTGAGTTAGTGCCACCGTAAAACGGCGGTTCTGGGCATAAGACCGAGTTAACTCCTTGGTAAGGGGAGGGGTCTTACAAACTGGTATCACTTGAACAAAACGATCATAAGAGAAGAAGTCTACAACACTGGGCCACCCCGCTCGAGCATTAGTTTGCTGACAAATTATGCAGTGGAAGCAATGGTGTGCCCATGTGTAAAAAAAGTCACATAAAACAGTTCACCTAAGCAATGAGTCTGGCCAATTCTAATATAAACCTTACCTTTATGCAACCTCCACAGGTCTCCGTACCGCAGAATGTGGTCACTCCCCCTCCGGATGCCACTCCTTTTCTTCAGACAGAGATGGGCCAGACGCCGATGTCCATTCTTGAGGCCATCAGAGCCTAGCAAGTTCCGGCACCGTTGCCAAATCCGGGATCAAACTGGCTGAGTGCATTCAAGAGTTTGTCCCTGCCTATGTACCACGGGACGGAGAATGCGGTAAAGACCGAGGAATGGCTCGAGGCTATACATGAGATGTTGGCAGGCATCAGCTGCCTTGTCAGCCAAGCAGTTCATTTGGCAACTTCTGCACCGGATGCCCATGCAAAGAGGTGGTGGAAGTCCATGCTGGACTCCACCTATACAGATCGGGATCTGTCAGATATATCTTGGGAGGAGTTTGGCGAGGCATTCTTGAACCATTTTGTGTCCACCATGGACCGGGATGATCTAGAAGAGAGGTTTTGAACATCAAACAGGGGACCAGGTCAGTGATTGAGTACCACAGGGAGTTTCCCATCTAGCCAGGTTTGCAGGGATACATGATTTAGACGACAGGAGGTACACAAAGAGATTCTACCGGGCCTTTGAGACGATTTGAGACAGGCCCTACTGTTCATATCTCATGACACTTCAGCTCAGATCATATAGATGGCCAAGAAGTTGAGGGCAGACCAGCTGATGGTGCAGAGCAGGGGAAAGAGACCGCTGGATGGGTCGTTCTTCGGGGAGAATAGCCGGGGCTCACAGAGAGGCAGAGTCATGAGGCACAAGAGAGGTGGGGGACATTATCGTCCCAACTACAGGCATGAGCAGAGATCCCCTGCAGAACCAGCCCCTCCACCACCACAGACACATGGGCAGATGAGGTAGGATGATCGTGGCCAGCGACCGGTAGTTTGTTTCGGGTGCCATCAGCCGAGACACATTAGATCTGAGTGCCTGCATCAGTTTCGTCCACTTCCTCCTCCACCTCCTCCACCTCCAGTGGCCCCTCCAGTACAGCAGGGCCGAGGACGAGGATGAGGTTGAGGTCGAGGCCGAGGACCTTTTGGTTGAGGCAGAGGACAAGAGCAGATGTACGCATTAGACCTTGCCAAGCCGAGGAACCCTGAAGACGTCATCACAGGTACATAAATAATATTACGAAAATAAGGCATTTTGTTTATATATAGTACTTAACCATAAAGTATAATTACCCATTTGAAACTCAAATTAACCTCAGACACAATCTTTATCAGCGGCAAGCCCGCTCATACATTGTTCGGTACGGGTTCTTCGCACTCGTTTGTATCAGAAGCCTTTGTGAAAGGATTGGATGACGTGGAACGATTCACGGGCTCGACGATGAGAGTGAGGCTACCTGATGGATCGGTACTATTATCATCTATCAAGTGCAATATGGAGGCAGAAATCAGAGGAAAGACATTTGAAGCGCCTGCAACGATCCTAAGGATGCCAGATTTCGACTTGATCCTGGGCATGACTTGGTTACATTAAAACCATGCCGAGATCGATTGCCCGTCGAGGAGGATCACATTGAGGCACAAGGACTTCCACGTCATCGTCAAAGGTATTAGACTTGTCACCCATCTATTATTATCATCTGTACAGGCCGTCAAAGCCCACAAGCAAGGAGAGGAAGTATACATTATTTGCTTCGAGATGACGGGGGCAGAGGTTTCTATTCGGGACATCCTAGTGATTTGGGATTTCTCCGATGTATTTCCGGAGAAATTACCCAGATTTCCACCAGCCAGGGACACGGACTTCCGCATTCAGTTGGTGCCAGGAGCGAGGCCTGTATCTCGGGCACCGTACAGGATGGCCCCAAAGGAGCTAGCAGAGTTCAGGACACAGCTACAGGAGCTGGTAGAGTCAGGATTTGTCTGACCGAGCTCATCTCCATGGGGAGCACCGATGTTATTTGTCAAGAAGAAGGATGGCTCACTGCATCTCTGCATCAACTACCAAGAGTTGAACCAGTTGACGGTCCGGAACACATACCCGCTGCTCTAGATCGACGAGCTTTTTGATCAGCTTCAGGGAGCCTTCTGGTTCTACTAGTTGGATTTGAAATCAGGTACTATCAATTGCGGATCCAGGAGGAGGACATTCTGAATATGGCCTTCAGTTCCCGCTATGGATTGTACGAGTTCACGGTGATGTCTTTCGGGCTCACGAATGCGCCTTCTGCATTCATGAGCTTGATGAACCGCGTCTTCGAGCCCTACCTGGACAGATTTGTTATAGTCTTCATCGATGATATTTTGATCTACTCCCGGACACAGGAGGACCATACTCAGCATTTGGCGTTAGTATTGGGGAAGCTGAGAGAGCACCAATTATATGCTAAGTTCTCCAAGTACCAGTTCTGGCTGCAAGAGGTGGCATTCTTGGGGCATACTATTAGTAGGGCAGGGTTGGACGTGGACCCAGCCAAGGTGCAGGCAGTTAGAGATTGGCCATGGCCAAAGTCAGCATCGGACATACGCAGTTTTCTGGGACTCACAGGATATTATCGCATGTTCGTGGAGGGGTTCTCGAGGATAACACTCCGCGTCCTTACACTTCCATCTGGGAAGGAAGGATTTCACATTTATACTGACGCCTCTTATCAGGGGATGGGTGCGGTCTTGATGCAGCACAGACATGTCATCGCTTATGCTTCAAGACAGTTGAAGAAGCCTGAATAGAATTACCCCGTACATGATTTAAATTTCGGGGCGGTGATATTTGCATTAAAGATCTGGAGACATTACCTATACGAGGTTCATTGTGACAACTTCTCGGATCACAAGAACCTCAAGTATGTTGACACGCAGAATGACCTGAACCTGTGCTAGAGAAGGTGGCTTGAATTCTTATGTGACTATGATTACACCATGCATTACCATCCGAGGAAGGCAAACACCGTGGCAGATGCCTTGAGTAGGAGAGCCAACACCTCAGTAGCAGAGCCTCGAGTGATGTTTATGGAGCTACTGCAGATGTTAGAGGATATGCACATTTCTGTCATTTCCGAGTCCAAGCCGGAGATCTATCAGGAGTACTTGAACTCTCTGATCGTAGAGTGTGATATACGAGAGCTCATCAGGGTACAACAGAGGTTAGCATGTAGCTTTGGAGCCAGTGTTCAGGGCCCTGGAAGGGGGCAGGATAGGTGATTATTCTTTGCTTGATGACCTTATTCATTTCCGTGGTCATGTTTATATACCCACAAAAGGTGGTATCCGGGAGGATATACTCAGGGAGGCACACTGTTCTCGATACTCAGTACACCCCAGTATCACCAAGATGACAACGGATCTGCGGAGGAGCATGTATTGTCCAGGAATGAAGAGGGAGATCATCTTCTATGTGACATACTGCGAGACATGCCAGCGAGTAAAGGCAGAGTGTAACAGCCTAGGAGGGTTACTACAGCTACTGCCGGTCCCTGAGTGGAAGTTTGAGGATATTGCTATGGACTTCGTGCACGGATTACCTCGCTCCCACTCGGGGCATGATTCTATTTGTGTCATTGTCGACAGACTGACCAAGGTGGCCCGGTTCATACCTATCAGGAAGGACAACTCAGTTGCTGATTTGGTGAGGTTGTTTGTGGAATAGTTCGTCAGGTACCACGGGGTCCCCAGGATGATTATCTAGGATCGCGATGGTCGATTCACTTCCAGGGAGTGGAGGGCGGTGCAGACGTACTTGGGTTCTCTGCTCGCTTTTAGCACTACTTTCCATCCACAGACCGACGGTCAGACAGAGCGGACCATCATGACCATAGAGGATCTACTATGACTGTGTATACTGGATATATGGAGGCCCTGGGAGAGACTGCTGCCACTGGTCGAGTTCTCCTACAATAACAATCACCAGGAGAGCATTGGGATGACACCTTATGAGGATCTTTACAGGAGGAAGTGTCGGACACCGCTATCTGGGATTCAGGATGAGGACCCCATGACACTTGGATTAGAGTACATTGAGGATACGAATGCTCAGATATGACTGATCAGAGACTAGATGCTGGAGGCTCAAAGTAGACAGACTAAGTACTACGATGCGCGATATCAGAAGGTGGAGTTCCAGGTGGGGGACAGAGTGTTCTTGAAGATACGTCCGATGCATGGTGTTTCTCGGGTGTGGAGGCACAAGAAGCTCAGCCATCGATATATGGGGCCATATTTGATCTTGGAACGGATCGGAACCTTGGCCTACAGGTTGGAGCTACCGCCATAGTTAGGGTCCTTGCACGACGTCTTTCACGTCTCCTCAATACGAAGAGCTCTCCTTCAGCCAGAGCAGTATATTACCACCACAGCAGGCCCGTTAGCACCTGACAGATCAGTTCATTTAGAGCTGCTCTGGATCGATGATACCGTGGTCCGAGTGCTGTAGAAGAAGAAGGTCCCTATGGTGAAGGTGTTGTATTCCAACCATGGATGGGAGGAGCACACCTGGGAGCCGATGGATCTGATGCTAGAGCGACACCCGGAGCTTTTTTTAGCTCAGGTAATACTTTAATTTTGTTTAAAGTTCTTAAATTTTTATGTTTAGAAATCCCGTAGACCCGAACTTAAATTTCAGGGACGAAATTGCTTTTTTTGTTTATTGAGATTTGTAACATCCCATTTCCTATTAGACCCATCTACTTAGATTGGGTTAGGACATGTGGTGGGGGCATGAGTTTAGGCTAGGTTTGAACCATGGAGTTAGAGTGTAATCACATGGGACCCACTATAGGGCCCAAGCTAACCCAAGTCAAACTAGCCCAAATTTGGGTCTTAGCTACACATAGGCCCCACCACTACACCCCCAACCCTAATAACAATCTAAGCAAACCATAAGCCACATCATTAAGTCACCTATTGACTCAAGTTGATCCAAGTCAACCCTAACCTTAATTTGGTCAAACCCACACCTAAAAGTCCAATTAGTCCAAGTGGGGCACCACCATGGCTCAACCCAAGTTGGGAGGTACCTTTGGGTCCATGACCATCAAGTGGGGCCAGCCCAGTCATCAAGTTGACCAAGTCAACCCTAAAAGTCAACTTGGTCAACCTTAGGCCTATTTAAAGGATTTGAAGACCAATCCCATTCCCAAAGGGGCTAAGCCCATAAGTCAAAGCCCATGACCAGCCCAAGTGCACATTTATAGCTCCTACCCCTGGTTTTGGAGGATAGTGACATGCATTAGTTTAGGAATTTGCTAAATGGAGGAGAGAGAAAGAGAGGAAAATTGGTGAAGAAGGCCATGTGGCAATCCTCCTCTCTTCCTAAGCCTTCCTCTGAGCTCACACAACATTTCCCAGCCATTTTTAGCAAGCTCCATGACATATGGCAGCCATGGTGAAGTATCCCATGCTAGGCCGAATTTACACATGCTCAAAACACCACAACCAACCCTCTTCACCCCCATTTGACTTCACCAGCAGCTTCAGAAGGCCGAGAGGAGTGGAAATCGAGTCTTGGATCGAGGCAAATCGTGGAGAATCGGAGCTTGGAGCAAGCTCGTAGGAGAGATCGTCGGCCATAGCACACCACCACCGCACGCGTCGCCAAGCCCGATTACAGGTCCGTTTCACCTCCCCTCACCCCGTGCTAGTTTCCTAGATCTACTAGGAGAGATATCAGGCTCACATCAGCCCGATCCCATGAGAGGAAATCAAGAAAAATCCATGGAATTTGAGGGGTTTGGGTTTGCCGGAAACCGCCGCCTCCGGCGGCCAAGTCGCCGCCAATCGATGGCCACCACCTCAACGGAGGTGGTGGTGGTGGCCGGCCAGGGAGGTGGCCGAATGGCCGGGAAATGCAGTTTGAAGATGCCCTAGGTGGGTTAAATCTGAGTCGTCGGCTCATTGGAGAAGACAATGGGATGCCACTCATTTTTTTAAATAAATTAAAATATAGTATATGCCTTACTTAATTTCATTTTCTGTCACATTATATCAGTCAACTTTCATGCAATATTTAGGCCTTTTAGATGCAAACCCAGAACTGATCACCAACATAAAAATTGTAGCTCTAGGTCTTATCATTAATTTGGCACCCTAAACTTGTAATTTGGAGCACTACAGGTCCCTGTAGGGCCATTCTCACAAAACTGGTCCTAGGCTAGGGCAAATCTTTAAATGAGTGCCCAGGTCAAACAATAATTCCTCATGACCTAAGATTTTGGTCATGCATGTGACTATGTCATACTTAGGTACTGACCAAAAATGGGAATTTTTGGAAAGCATTTTTCCATAGTATTTGGTGAAATATCATTTATTAAATTAATTGAATATTTGGAGATCTACAACTCCAAATGCCTCCAAATTTGGGTGGCATGTCCATTGTGACATTAGATTACCATGGTAAAAAGGTCATTTTGACCTCTGCATGTATGGGAAATCTCACATGCATGATATTGGCATATTCAAATTTGGGGTGCCATTAGTAAAAATGGGAAAAAATGTAAATTTAGCCCAATTGGGTCATTACAAGTCCATGAAACTCTCGACAGGGGCTCATAGGAATGGAATACACCTCGCTTGGAATATTTGGGATTTTTGGGATCAAAAATCCCATTATTTGAAATTATTGGAAAATGTGTCTAGTTAGGAAATAAATTGGAAAATAGGGCAAATAAATTCATTAAATTATGGATTTTTGACACAAGCTCTGGTAGGGCAAAGTTCACTCCTGTAAAAAATTATGGCACTGTTTATTAATATTTCCTTGGATTTCAAGTAAAATTTATCATTTTGTCCCTTTTGGAAATTAATTAAAAATATGGGAAATTAGTGTATTAAAATTATGAAAACTTTTACAGTGGCTAGAACGGAAACCGGCGGAAGACCACCGATTCCCCGACAATAACTAAATTCATTAGGTTGGTTCTAGAGTAACAATGAGAGCTGTGAATGGATCTTGGGTAGACATTAATAAAAATAAATATCCTTGCGAAAGGGAGTCTTGGGATTTCAACCTATCATAGCTCCTAGTGCCATCAAGAGCCCTTCACCGGGCATGCCCTGGGCAGTCCTGGGATTAACCCTAAACTGCTAGGTATAACGAACACTAGACAAGAGTAATTTAATAGGATAAGACATTGATGTTCATTCTCACCCGTGATGGGTTGGAGGGATTCACAATAAACACACTAATGTGCAATCTCACACGTGATGGGTTGGAGGGATTTTGAATAAAGGCACTGATGTGCAATCTCACCCGTGATGGGTTGGAGAGATTCAGGACGGGTTGGTCCTACGAGCTGGAGGCTCGGGTTGGAATATCTTGCATGTGCATAAACCTATGGCGTGTCATGCAGTACTGGGCCAATCGTCACACCGATGGCAGTACGGTGACTCTGGCAAGGTGTGAGGGTTTGAGGGGCCAGTAGGTTGTTTTACACTACGGTATGGAGGACAATCCCCAAGAATGCACACTCGACCAAAAAGACTAGTGGGTAGCCAACAAATAGTACGCAAGGCTCTAGAGTGCACCTAGGATATGTACAGAGGCGTATGGGAGGTCTAGGCCCGTAGTGTGTATACCCGCCTAGGAGTGGAGACGCCCGCTCTACTGTTGCCATAGCCATAACGGTGGTACCAGAGAGTGATGCTAGCTCCAAAAAGTGGGAACTAAAGGTCTGTGATCACAAAATCATGTGCGTGAGTTACACTTGCATGAGCCATAAAACGCATGCATATCATACATTCATAACTACGTCATACGCACCATAGATCCTTATCATATAAATTAGTATGGGCTCTTTTGTATTAAAAGCTATATTTCTGGAAAACTTAACTTATAAGTTTGTATGAGCATTCATATAAGTTAAGGTACTTCTGTGATGGTAGTAGTATCTTATTTTACTTACTATCTTTACTCTGCTTACTTTCAGTGCTTGCTTACTTTCAGTACTTATTTACTTGCAACAGTTTTCTTGTTACTATTCAGTTCTTCATACCTTTCATATACCTTATATTTAGAACTGCTAGCGTAGAAATAACTGATATATATATGTTGTTAGTATAGTTCCACTGTCACCTGTTTCCTTTGCTTTACCCCTTGTTGTCCTCCGCTTCGTCCTCCCGCCTGGTGCCTAGGAGTTGCGGGGGTGAGGTGTGGAGGAAACGACTTGTCTTTTGACTAACGGTCGGTATGACCAATCTTTTTAGGAGCTCGAGGAGAGGGAGTACTAGCAGGATGAGGTGGAAGGACGTGAGGAGCTGATACCACCACTACCTACTACTACTACTACTGCAGCCCGTCGTCAGGTGGGCCGAGACTTCTGGTGATAGCATAGCTTCCACTTGTTGACATTTGTGTGAGAGAGATTTGTCTTTATGTACTGTGCATAAGACCTTTTTCTCACTTTTGATGTACTCATTCTGGACTTGTGTGCTTTCATTATTATTTGATAGTGTTGCGACTTGTGGACTAGTCATTTTTGTATATACTGCTTTTACTTCTTTCTCTCATTTGGCCGAACAGGTTATATGATCGTACTAGCCGGCAAGATCGGCGTGTTGCGGTGCCGACTAACCCGTGAGTTAGTGCCACCGTAAGACGGCGGTTCTGGGCATAAGACCGGGTTAACTCCTTGGTAAGGGGAGGGGTCTTATAGTTGTTCTACATAAACTTCTTCCTTAATATACCCATTTTAAAATGCAGTTTTCACATCCATTTGAAATAATTTAAACCTTTTGAAACTTGAAAAAACAATAAATATTCTAACTACTTCAAGACGCGCTACAGGTGAAAAGTATCATCAAAATCTACCTCCTCAATTTGAGCATATCCTCTGTCTACTAATCTAGCCTTATTTCTAGTGATCTTAGATTCACTATCTAATTTATTCTTAAAAATCCACTTAACTCCTACAACAGGATGACCAGATGGTCTCTCTACAAGTTTCCAAACCTAATTATGTTCAAATTGATTAAGTTCATCATTCATAGCTAAAAACCATGATTCATCATTTAAAGCAGTTGAAACATCTTCTGGTTCTATATTGAAAACAAAACAAAGGTTTGAAAATAAACCATGTAAAGATGAACGTGTACTTACCCCTCTTGATGGTTCTCCAATCACCAATTCTTGTGGATGATCTTTTGAAAATATAAGTTCACTTGGAGGCACATATTCTTACACTTCTTCTTATCTTTCTTCTTTATCTTCTTCTTCTTGTTCTCCAAGTACTTTTTTTATCATCCTTCTCCAAAGGAGGAAGGGGTTCTTCATCATTTCCTGTAGTATTAGTCTCTACACAAGGAACAAACTCATCAAATTTAACATGTATTGATTCTTCTACAATTTTTGTCCGTTAAAAACTCTATAAGCCTTACAAGTTGAAAAATAACCAATAAAAATTCCTTCATCATATTTTTCATCAAATTTACCTGAAGTATCTTTTGTATTTAAAATAAAACTTTTACATCCAAAAACTCTAAAATAAGATACATTAGGATTCTTTTGATAATATAACTCATATGGAGTTAGTTACAAAAATAGACGTAGCATGACACGATTTATAACATAATAAGTAGTACTAATAACTTCAGCCAAAAAAGATTTAGGTAATTTACATTTAGATAACATTATACATGCTAGTTCTTGAAGAGTTCTATTTTTCCTCTCCACTACACCATTTTGTTGTGGTGTGCGAAGAGCGAAAAATTCATGCTTAATTCCTAATTCAATACAAGATGAAATAAATTTATCATTTTCAAATTCACCGCCATGATCCGAGTGTATGCATTTAATTTTTAAATCAAGCTCATTTTGAGTTCTTATGTATAATTTTGTAAATTCAAAGTATCCATCAGATTTTGAAACTAAAAATATCGTTCAACAAAAACGTGAATAATTATCTATTAACACAAAAGTATATTCTCTACCTCCTAGACTTTGTGTAGTAACCAAACAAAATAAATCCATATGAGTTAATTGTAAAGATCTAGTAGTGAAAACTATATTTTTGCTTTTGAAAGATGATTTTGAAAATTTTCCTTTTTGACATGGCATATATAAAGAAGAAAGATTTCCATCTAACAAAGGTAAACCTCTAATCAATTTATTTTTTAAAACTTTTACCTATGCCCCAATTCTAATTCATCATTCTTTTAAATAAAACATTTAAATGAAGATTGAGAAAGATCATGAAAAGTTATCTTATAAACACTATGAATTCTAGGCGCGGTAAAAATAATTTCTTGTGATTGAGAATCAATAATTCTGCAAAGGTTTGTAGACAATTCAAATAAAATATTAAGCCCTCATCGCACAGTTGACTTATTGAAATTAAGTTTTGTTTCAAACCATCTACAAATAAAACATTTGAAATAGTAAAGAAATATTTACTTACTACATCAATGCCCATGATCCTTCCTTTACCGTTGTTGTTAAATGTCACTACTTCTTTTTTCCTCATTTCTAGGCTAAGGTACTTTGATTTGTTGCCCATCATATGTTTTGAACATTCTGAGTCTAAGTAGCACACGTCTTCTTTGTCCTTAGCCTGCCAACACACCTAGAAAGGAGATGAGAGTAAAGATCTGGTTACCCATGTGGTTCCTCCCAAAGAGTATGTAGATGCCTTAGGTCCCAGACTTGTTTAAAAAGACTATGGGCTTTCTTCCTGCAAGAGTCAGTATTGTGTCCAAACCTATTGCATTGGTACAAGTGATAAAAGGTGATGATGTTTTTTTCATAACTGAATTCAGACTCTTACTGGAAGATGAGTTATTAACAAAGAAATTATTTTCATTTTTAAAATTTACGTTTCTGGAGTTTGCGATATCGACAGCGGTAGTAGTTATCGTGGGTCCATAACATCCAACGATGTATACAAGTCTGTACTTTGCAGATCCATGATACTGGTTGGCTAAAATCATATCCAGAGATTTTTGGCCAACTCCAAACTTTTTGATTGCCCCATACAAATCATTTTGTTTGGCTTTCAAAGCGGTGTTTTTGGTGACTAACATAACACACCAATTTTCAAATGCCTTTTTACCATCTTCTACTTGAGATTGAGAAGATTTCAGAGATCTTTCTAGACCCTTTTTTCTTTGGTAAGAGAATCAACATTTGATTGGGACTTAGCAAGAGCTTTTTCTTATTCATTTATTCTTGCCAAAGAGTGATCACACTCTTGGCAAGCGAGCTTCTCCTTCCCTAGCACTTTCAATTCAACAGATAATTTTTTATTTTTCTTTAACAAAATTTTGTTTTCATATTTTAACAAATCAATATTTTTAAACTTTTATCAAAAAATTTGCATGTCTGTAAAAATTCAGAATATAATTCATCATGAGTTGGAGGAGTTACCTCAGTGTCGCTCTGGACACTCCAATCATCTTCGGATGATGTAATGCTCTGTTAGGTCCATTGATCAAAATGTTCTAGATCTAAAAAGGCCCACGAGACAATGGTTTACACATGATTGTATTTGATGTATGCTCTAAGTTCAATGTATGCAGGTTATTTTCTACTACACTGATTTGATACAGACAAGAAATCTGGCTAAGTCCAGAAGCTTTATGTGAAGGCAGTTCACTCAATGCCAAGAGGCTAAAGGCATTAACAGAAGCTCAAGTAGTTAAAGCCTCAGTGGTACAAACGAGAAATCAGTCTAAGTCCAAAAGTGTCGAGTGAAGACAGTTCACTCAATGCCAAGAGGCTAAAAGAGTTGACAGAAGCTCAAGCAGTCAAAGCCTCAGTGGTGCCAAAAATAAATCTATCTAAGTCCAAAAGCATCGAGTGAAGACAGTTCACTCAATGCCAAGAAGCAAAAGCGTTGATAGAACTCCACGCAGTTAAAGCCTGTGAGTTGAAATCTAAGGAATCTATCTAAGGATAGAAGAGTTGAGTGAAGTCAGTTCACTCAACGCCTACTCGATTGGATTTAAAGATCACGTATAAAAGCGTTGAGTGTTGAAGATTCACTCGACACCTCAAGGTATAGAATTCTGCCAAGTATTTCTGTGTTGAGTGACAAGGCACCACTCAATGCCTAGGCAGATTGTCTGAATTTGCTAAGTCCAGAAGCTCTGAGTCATGCTGACATCATCAAGAATTTGAATGTGGCAGGTTTTGCAAGATAGATGATAAAAGGCGCCACTTGCCTTTCGTACAACATTAAATGCAAAAAAGGTATGTTGTTGTTACCAACCCCAGTGGTCCATGCTGCACAAAGAGCCGTTGGATGACAGTATACAAAAGCAGAGTCCCGAGAAAGAAGAGAGGAGACTTTTGAAAATAGAGCTTTTCTAGTCATCTTCTTCCTCTCGACTAAGTGTAGGATTGCCAAGTAGAAGCTCTGACTATAAGTTTATGAACAACAGGCAAGAGTAAGCTGTTGAAGAAATTAATCACTGAAGGTTCAACTAGTCTTCAACATCAGATCAAAAATTATTTTCTAAAGAAAGAGAAGTAGAGCGTGCTTATAACTACTGCTCATCTTCAAGGCCTCAACTTTAAACTCTATTATAATCTAGGCTTGGAGAAGCAGTGCTCTATAGTTACTTCTCAGCATAAGTAGAACAACCTTGAAGATCTATTCTTGGTGCTGTGAAGAAGATAGGGCTGAGTTTACTCAATTCAGAAGGCAGGCTCAGAGGACACTTTCTCTAGAGTCAATCAACAACAACAACTTCACTAAATCTATAGGATCAGTCTTGATCTAAGCTATAAGCCTGAAATATAAAGGCTGAGTGCTAGGATCCTAAAGTGAATCTGAGGTAGGGCCTGTGTGCCTGAGGTAGGAGAGTTATTCTCTCTGAGTGTAGGGCTATCCTCCTAGCTAGAGGTGTAGGACTTTTTATTAAGTCCGAGGTAGGTGGTCTATGGATAACTAAGTTGTAAGAGTAATATTTACTTTAAGTTGTAGGGTTGTGGCCTGAGGTAAGACTTGGAGGAAGTTTGAGAGATCCTGAGGGATCTGTGTTATAAGCACTTTGAGCTCAGATTGGAGAAGATTGCCTTGTCTAACACACTGATAGAAAGGTGAGAGGGATAGTGGATGTACCCATACCTCAGGGAACCACTTTAAATACTTGTGTGTTGTTTTGTGTTCTTGAAAGCATGCTAAATAACTTAAAACTCAACACACTAAATCAAGAAAGTAGTCAAAAAGACTAAGAAACCTATTCACCCCCTCTAGGTGTATATCTACTATTGAAATAAAGACTTTCAAGTGGTATTACTGGGAGGTTGTTCAAAAAAGACTTACCAATCTGAATAGATCTCCAAGAGTAGCTAAAGATTATCTCCATGGGTTCAGGTGAGAGCCATAAGGAGTTGAGCTCAATGAAGCTTCCAGTTTGTAGAAAGGAAAACTTTGGGATTTGGAAAGAGAGGGTCATGCTATTCATGGAAGCCTTAGACCCTAAGATCTTCATTATAGTCTAGGAAAGACCCTTCATTCCCATGAAGATATCTATCCTGGATGCAAATGTCGAAACTCCTAAGAAGTACTCTGAGATGACCAATGATGAGGTCATCCTGGCAACCATGGATAAGAGGGCATAAAATATCATTGTCAGTACCATAAATGACTCCACCTTCTAGAACCTTGTCCACTACAAGACAGCCAAGGAAATGTGGGACTCCCTCATTATCTATATGGAAGGAACAAAAGAAGTGACAGATGAAAGGAAATCCCTCCTAAAGCAGCAATATGAGGCCTTCAAACAAGGCAAGAAGGACTCCATAACAAAATGTTATGAAAAGTTTTTCATGATAGTGAACAGTCTGATCACCTATGGCAGACAATTCACTAATTATGAGCTAAATGATAAGTTCTTGAGATACCTAAACAAGGAAAGAGATATTAAGATCCGTGCCATCAGAGAAGTTGGCAACCTGGCCAACACTATGCCTCAAAACTTGTTTGGGAAACTATAATCCCATGAGATGCAACTGAACACCAAGAAGGCTGAAGAGGATGCACCTAGATCTCTCAACAAAGAGAATTCAGTGGCCTTTAGAGCTAAAGCCACAAGAAGAAGCAGGGAAAAGACTCCTCCTCCAAGGAGAGTTACTGAGTCAGAATGCTTAGAACAAATCTCCTCTAGGAATAAACTATCAGATGGAGAACTAGCAATATTCTCCAGACAATTCAAGAAGTTACGGAGCAAGATGATACAATGGAAGAACAAAGGATCTTCTAGTTCCACCTCAAAAAAATCCCTACACCAGGAAGGACAAATCCAAAAATGACCCCTCCGGGGAAGGTGTGGATCCAAACAGAACAAATATGTTAAGACAAATGTTATTTGTTACTGTTGTAATAGGAGTGAACATTTCATTGCTGACTGTCCAGTTAAGAGGAAGGAGCAGATGAAGTCTGAAGGCAAAAAGCATCATAGGGACAAGAAGACTGAAAAGTGCTTCTTGTCAAAGAAGAAAGTAAGCCTATCAGACAGTGATTTTGAGTCTTCAGAATCAGAGGAGGTGGAGTCCTACATTGGTCTCATGTCTATTGAAGAAGGGGCTGATCATCTTGCTGCCCCATCTAGCATAAGGGCCCCACTGTCCTCTGTTGATAGTGATTGGGAAGAGGATGAGGAATTCAATCTCATGGCTCTATCAGAAGAAAATCAGGATAATGCTATTCTTGAGACGACACATTCCATCCATAGCTCTCCTTCTATCTGTTAGTCTGGCTCAGACTCTGAAGCATCCCCTTCCTCCATTGAGGATGATGGTTCAGATTCTGAAGATGATGTCAATCAATTGATTGACAAATATGGTGCAATTCTAGACGCTCTAAAGAATAGCAAAAGACTTGTCAAGAGACAAGCTGAGGAAATTGTCTCCCTACATCAAGTTGTTTACCTGCTATCTGAATCAACATTATTGCTAGATCAGATGAGGAGGGAAGTTAGCCAACTCAAGACAATCTCAATCATCCAAATTGGGACCATCAACCAGAAGAACAAGGTCATTATGAATCTTGAAGAGAAGCTCCTTAAGGAGAAAAAGTTAGTGGCTGAATTCTCAAAGCCCAAAATAGTGCTACCATTGATAGACTCCTTTACCTCTTAAAAGGATAAAAGAGGTTTGGGGTTTAAGTTGAACTCTAGAGTTGCCAAGTCCAAAGAGAAAGGCCAAGCTCCAGTAGTGCCTCAGACCACCTTTCACAAGGTAATTCTCCCTTCCAACAGGTATGACCAAGACAACGTGTACGACCACTGGTTGAATGAGAACTCTTCTTGTAATAATACAAAAGTATCTTACAATGGAAGAAGAAAGGACATGGGTGTGAGTGCACTGAAGGCTCCCCATGAGGAAATCCAGATGGCCCATCATAGACCATTTGTGTTAATGCTCCAGCCCCCACACTCAAGGATAAGGCAGTGGCCCATCCTCAGGCTCTTCTAGCGAAAACCCTGACCAATGGTAAGTCAGTCAGTAAGCCTAACTTGACTATCTCTGAGGCCATTAACTGTAACACCCCAAAGCCCACTTTGGGTTTCTGGTTGGGTGACACGGCCTAGGACACGAGCGTGTCCCAGGACGTGTCATGCTCGGGTTGAGTGTGTGGTCGACGAACAACGCTCGATGATTGTCGAGTGGCAAGCCAAGGGAGTATACGGCCTGTGACACGGGCGTGTCACATGGCATGTCCTTTGTGGGTTTCAGTGAGGAGTGCATGTGCTGGTGGACATACATGTGTACTGGAGGACACAGCCTGGGATATGGGCGTGTCCCATGGCTGTGTCCTGCTCGGGTGAAGTGGAGATTGTGCTGTGCGAAGTACACGGATAATAGACACGGGCATGTAGGGCATGACACGGGTGTGTAGGGTGTGACACGGGCATGTCACATGGCCGTGTACTGGTTGGATTTGAGTCAATTTCCTGCCGCTTAAGTGACACAGCCTGTGACGTGGGCGTGTCATAGGGTGTGTTAGGCCGTGTTCAGCCTATTTTGGGCAAATCAGATCCGCTCATTTCCCTGTTCTGGATCCAAAGGTCCAAGCTTCTTCCCTGTGGATATAAGGCCGAGAAATGAAGGATTATTCCTTCATTTCATTATCCTTCTTCTTCTCATTCTCAAAGATAGAGAAAAAGAGAGAGAGAGGGCAAGGGAAGGAAAGGAGGAAGGAGAAAGCCAGCTGATAGAGGAGCTGCGGAGTGCGGAAGCAAGATTCGAGCTTGGATTCGTGAAGGCAAAGCTGAAGCGGTGATTTCCATCCGGCTAGTTCATGGCTCCAAAGCGATCTTCAAGGGTAACGATCTCTTTCTTGGACATCGAAGTCCTTTATTTATGCATATGCATGGAATCCTCCACCAAGAGGTGGATATCGTAAGCGATTCCCTTGGTTGAGTCTGCATCTAGCGCTGGAAGTATGGAGTATGATATAGACATGTTGTGTGAAGCCTATCTGGACAGGTAATCTGGATTGGTGTGATTATGGATAAACCGGAGAAGACTCTGTGGATTTGATGATATGTAAGGTTTATGCTTTGTTGGGTGGATGTATGGATGTTGTTTATGGATGTATGGATGCTTTGAGTAAGCTCCTGGTTGTCATGAGAGGTCAATTGGTAGCACGCCTGGGGAGCTGAGTTAAACCCAGCTTGCTACACCACTATGGTGGGTTGATCTAGATAGATGAGGGGTCGATTGGTGGCAATGCCTGGGGAGTTGAGTTAAACTCGGCTTGCTACACCACAAGGGTGGGTCGATCGGAAATAGGTGAGGGGTCAATTGGTGGTAATGCCTAGGAGCATCGATAAACCCGGCTTGCTACACCATTAGGGTGGGTCGATCTGCTCTGGTTATGGTTATGGATGCTGTGAGGTTAGTACCTCTGAGTTGTATGGACGGGATGTCGCCAACCCGCGAGATTGGTGGACTAGGATTGAACCGCCCAACCAACAAGTTAAAAACCTCTGATCGATAGTGGACGACTGGAATGTCTGTTACACCAATAAGGTGCCCTAAGTGCACGAAGCGTCTGGTGGATACCAGCATTTGTGATATGGTTGTGATTGGTAGCTTGATAGAGATTGCTGTGGCAATGCATACAGGAAAGGAACCACTACCCCGGGTAATGGGTAGGGTCGTTATATTTGGTCATCTAATGCTGACCATTACATTGTTTGCCGCTCTTGGGTGGATTGCTACTTGCAGGAGCTGATGATTGAACTAATTTGAGCGGAATGACGGATCACTGCTAAAGGCCCTTGAAGGCCTACGAAGCGTGGTTGGATTTCATGTATGGCCGGCCTGCGTGCTGATGTACGAAGCTGTAAATTTGTAAAGAGGAACCTATATATTAGTGGACATTCATTGTGCTGAGTTCATCTAACGTAAAATGCTGCACTAGAATGTTCGAGTTTGGATACGAGTAGATTTTGATTTTCATACGTAATTCTGCCGCTTGTTTGTGAAATATGGCGTGGGGACCCGGCCGGACCCACCGTTATATTCCATGCGACGGATGGAGGCGTTACAAAGTGATATCAGAGCCAGTTTGAGATTTATGGGAGGGAGAACATAATTGAACTCATGAATGTCCATTAGGAATGTAATCCATGTACATAAGGTGCGTGAGCGTGTAGTCAATGTATAATTACCATTATGAAATGGATGATTAATGGTGTTTTGTACATTGGTAGGTGGCAAGGAGTGGTGCTGGGCAGTCTGAGCCCCAACGGTCCGATGAGAGTGCAGCACCCGTTGAAGCTCCTACGCCTCCCTCAGCGGAGACCATATGGGTGGTGACTGAGACGGTGCTTGTAGTGTTACAGGCGCATCCTACTAGGTAGGCAAGGCCTGCAGGGGTGCTAGTACGGCCTGGTGCAAGCCAAGAGCATGCTGAAGTGGTGGTGGACGAGCAAGCAATGGATGAATCATTGAAAAGGTTTATGGAATTTCATCCACCTACGTTTGGTGGGGAAATTTCCCCAACACAAGCGGAAGACTGGCTTGCTAGAGTGAAGAGGATCCTGACTGCAATCAGGACTGCGGAGGAGCATAAAGTGACCTTAGCCACTTTTCTGCTGGAAGGAGATGCGAGACTGTGGTGGGATGATGTGGAAGTGCATGACTTGGCAGGTCGAGGTTTGGAGGAGATATTAATTGATGAGTTCTCCAGATTGTTTCTAGCCAAGTACTTGCCAGTGTCGCAACGGATTGCGATGGGGAACGAGTTTCAACGTCTGGTGTTGGGTGATACTGATATTGATACGTACCTGCATGAGTTTACCAGAATGGAGTGTTATGCGGGGTCTACTTTAGCTGAGGAGGGACGAAAGACGAATCGATTTTATGAGGGATTGCGTGATGAGTTATGGTTGGCACTTCCAAGTTCGGTGAACCAAGGCTTCTAAGCATTGGTTGATACGGCCCGTACGCTGGAGAAGGATTTGAAGCGGGTATAAAAATGGAGGAGTCTGGCGGTGGCGAAGCTGGACTTTAAAGTTTCGCAGTCAGAACAGTCAGAGTTTAAGAGACGAGACAAGAAAAGGTTCAGGCCGGATGAATCAACTCCGTCGACTATCTCTTCGGGGGCAACATATGGGTCAGGATGTGTTGATACACATACTTGTTGTAACTGCGGAAAGCAAGGACATATATCCACATATTGTTGGAATGCCCCTTCAAGGAGTGAGCAAAAGATAGGTGCGTCTTATGAAAAAAAGGGTGAAGTAGTGGCCGAGCCATCTGCAGCCCAGAAGCAACCTCGGTTGCATAATTTGGAAGTGCAAGAGCTGCAAAGCTCAATTGGTGAAGTACAGACTTGAGTGTTTAACTTGACGGCAAATCAGGCAGCTGGCGGAAGTAAATATAGAAAAGTAACTTGTCTCACGTTGATGCTGTGAATCCTATGATGAATCATGAGATGGTTATGTATATAGATGTACTATGTCATGTAAATGTTGGTGCATACTTGTTGTTAGTAAGTAGAGAAAAGAAGCGAAAAGTAGAGAACAAGCCGAATAAACTTTTGAATAACTGAAATTTTATTATTCAAAAAAGATATCTATTACAAAGGTATGCCCTCCTTTATATAGAATGGAGGAGAGATGAGAGAATACAAATAAGAGATGTGGGACTATAATTTACAGGACAAGCGGACTATACAAAACAAACCGCACAAGCCGCGCGGTTAGACAGCAGGGCTAACCGCACGGCTACCACCAGAGAGGAAGAGAGACTGCCAGGGAAGACCGCCAGACCGCCCGGTCTCCAAGCCGACTGAGACAAACCGCCAGACCGCGCGGTCTTCAACCCGCCAAGACAAACCGCCAGACCGCCCGGTTACCAACTTCAACACTCCCCCTCAAGCTGGAGCATATATATCGATCATGCCCAGCTTGTCACAGATGTGGAAAAAGGAAGCGGACACTGGCTTGGTGAAGACGTCTGCCAACTCGTTGTCGGACGTGACAAATGGAGTGCAAATCTGTTTCTTCAATATTTCTTCTCGAATAAAATGACAGTCGACTTCTATGTGTTTTGTTCTCTCATGAAAGACCGAATTTTTGGAAATGTGTATCGCGGCCTTATTGTCACAGAACATAGGAAGAGGATAGTTGTAAACCTCTCCTAAGTCAAGCATGAGAGCCCGCAACCACTTCAACTCACATGTAGTCGATGCCATGCTACGATATTCAGCCTCTGCACTAGACCTGGAAACGACAGACTGTTTCTTGCTCTTCCAACTCACAAGATTGCCTCCAACAAATGTGCAGAAACCTGAAGTCGATTTGCGGTCCCCTTTGTCATCTGCATAGCTTGAATCAGAGTAAGCTTCAACCCTTAGGTGACCATTCTTCTGAAATAGGAGTCCTTTCCCTGGAGCAGCTTTAATATACTCTAATATCCTCAGAGCAGATTGTAGATGACACTCCCTCGGAGCTTGCATGAACTGGCTCACCTTGCCAACAGCATAGGAGATGTCGGGTCTGGTTACCGTGAGATATATGAGCTTGCCCACCAGACGCCGGTATCTCGTAAGATCAGAGAGAAGAGGTGAGTCATCTGTCCAAGTTTTGTCTTCTCCAGCAGCCATAGGACAACTTGCAGGTTTAGCACCAGTGAGTCCTGCATCCTTTAAAAGATCAAGAGCATACTTCCATTGTGAAAGGACCATGGAGTTGGGCTTTCTAGAGATTTCAATCCCCAGAAAGTATTTCGGGGAGCCCATATCCTTTGTAACCAGATGTTGACGAAGGTGTTTCTTGGTCATCAGTATCCCATCCTGGTCATCGCCAGTAAGAAGAATGTCATCAACATAAACCGCAAGAACAACAAGACCAAAGGCGGTTTTCCGAACAAACAAGGAGTGATCTGCTGAGCTTCGTGTAAAACCAATGGCCGCAACAATGCCACTGAACTTGTCAAACCAGGCACGAGGACTCTGCTTGAGGCCATAGATAGCCTTCTTTAGCCGGCATACACGTGTCTCCCCCTGAGCAACATACCCAGGAGGTTGCTCCATGTAAACAGCTTCCTGCAGATCTCCATAGAGGAAGGCATTCTTAACATCTAGCTGCGAGATGGGCCAATCCCTGTTGACAGCTACAGAGAGAAGAACCCGAATAGTGCTGAGGCGAGCCACGGGCGAGAAAGTGTCAAAGTAATCAACCCCATAAGTTTGGGTAAAACCCTTGGCAACCAGGCGAGCCTTATAACGATCCACACTGCCATCCGGGAGAAACTTCACCACGAAGACCCAGCGACAACCAACAACATCGGTGCCGAAAGGAGGCGGAACAAGGGTCCAGGTACCCCGTTCAGTGAGAGTAGAAATCTCCTCATCCATGGCAACTTTCCAGTGAGGAATAGTAAGGGTCTCCTGGTAGGAACGGGGGGTGGTAGTGGCCGAGATAGCCAGGGCAAAGGCTCGGCGAGCAGGAGTAAGGCGATCGTAGGAAACAACCGCAGCAAGAGGATGGTGGGTACAAGCCCGAACCCCTTTGCGAAGAGCAATCGGGAGATCCAGGTCAGCAGGTGCCTCAGTATTCGGAGTATCCGTGGTGGAGAGAGCTGGCCCGGGATTAGAGAGAGATGGCAGCGGAGTGGAGGGAGAAAGCGGAGTAGATGGTGGAGATGAGGAGGATGGGGAAGGCGGTGGAGTGGGGGGAGAGGATGGAACCTCAGTGGGAGCAGAGGGAAGGGATGAGTTGGTATGAGAAGGAGGAGCAGGAGGAGGAGGAGAGGAAGCGGGAGAGAAGTAAGAGGCATTGGCAAAGAAGGTGACATCCGCAGAGACAAATTGCTTGCGGGTAACAGGGTCAAAGCAACAATAGCCTTTCTGAGTGGGAGAATAGCCCAGAAAGACACATTTGGTGGTACGGGGTGAGAGTTTATCACGGGTGGCAGCGGGAGAGTGCACAAAAGCGGTGCACCCAAACATGTGTAGAGGAAGAGGAAAGAGATCCTTGTCCGGATAAAGGATGGAGAAGGGGGTAGCACCGTGGAGAACGGTGGAGGGAAGGCGATTGATGAGATAGCAGGAGAGAAGGACAGCATAGCCCCAATAGGAGCGAGGAACATGCATTTGATTCATCATAGTGCGAGCGACATCAAGGAGGTGACGGTTTTTGCGTTCCGCCACCCCATTTTGTTGGGAAGTGTAGACACAGCTGGTTTGACGAATAACACCATGGTGAGTGCAAAAGGAGGAGAAGTCGTGGCTAAGATACTCCTTAGCATTGTCAGAACGAAGGATTTTAATAGACGTAGAGAACTGAGTTTTAACCATCGAATAAAAGGAGGTCCAAACAGAGAATAACTCGGAGCGATCTTTAAGAAGATATACCCACGTAGATCGAGAGAAATCATCAATGAAGGTGACAAAATAGGAACTGCCCCGACCGATGGTGAGGGTAGGAGCGGGACCCCATATGTCAGAGTGAACGAGGTCGAACGGATGGGAGGAGCCCCGACTCTGCGTTGGTGGGAAGGAGCGGTGATGTTTGCCAAGTTGACATGCATCACAGTTTAGAGGAGGATGATGAGGAGGGAGGTGCGGCAGGAGTTGTCGTAGAATGCGGGGAGGAGCATGACCAAGGCGAAGATGCCATTGGAGAAGATCTGTAGAGGAGGAGGAGAAAACGGATAGAGCAGAAACGTTGTCAAGGAAGTAGAGGCCACCACTCTCAGTCCCGGTAGCAATCGTCCGTTGGGAGTCCGGATCCTGAAAAGCACAAGAGGTAGGGGTGAATGTGACAGAACACTGTAGTTGCTTGCATAAAGAAGTAACCGATAATAAATTGCACGGAAACTTGGGCACATAGAGGGTATCAGCCAAGCAGAGAGACAGAGTGACTTGAACCATGCCCGTCCCATGGACCGGGGAGGGAGATCCATCAGCGACAATGACTGGGGGCAACTGAGCCTGTGTGTCAAGAAGAGAGAAACATTGAGGGTTGCCTGTCATATGACTTGTTGCACCAGAGTCGATGAGCCATCGTCCGCGAGTCACAACATGAGCACTACCAGAAGAGGTGACCACGGAGGCTGACGGGCTGGAGGAGAGGAAAGCCATGGAAGCAAGAGAGTAGCAAACCGCTATGAGAAGAACAAGCCGCGAGAAGAGAATAGAGCACCAAGCCGGGCGACCAGAAAATAGGTCGGGCGGCTAGAAAGGCCGCTTCCAAGAAGCCGAGCAAAGCAGAGGGAAAGAAGTCGCACGACCTGAAAAAGTCGGGCGAACAGAAGCGGTTAGAAAATAGACGAAGCCGCGCGAACAGTAGCGGCTTGAAAGAGGCAAAGGCTCAGTGGGGAAGAGGTCGCGCGGACTGAAAAGGCCGAGCGAACAGCAGAGAGGAGAAGAGCAGGTGACCGCGACCAAGATGCGGGTAAGAAAGGAATAACCCGCACGGTCAGGCAGATCACAGCAGCTGCGAGAAGGTGGTCAAAGGCACAGCGGGGAAGAGGTCGCGCGGACTAAAAAGGCCGAGCGAACAGAAGGGAGGAGAAGAGCTGGTGACCGCGACCAAGATGCGGGTGAGAAAGGAACAACCCGCACGGTCAGGCAGATCACAGCAGCAAGCCGCGAGTATAGAGACAACACACGCGGATAGGGACAGACCGCAACGACTATGAAGTCGGAGCGGGAGGAAAGAACAAGGAGCGCGGCGACAAGGAAACAGGTCGCTGCGACAAAGAACAGTAGGAGAAGAGAAGAAGAAGAAGCAAGCCGCGCGAACAGGGCAGCGGACAGAAACAAGCCGCGCGGATAGAAAGAAGCCAAGTCGCGAAGCAAGTCGCAGAATGCGAAAAACAAGCCGCGAACAACAGAGAGCGCACAGAATCAGAAGGAAATGACCGTGTGCTCTGATACCATGTTAGTAAGTAGAGAAAAGAAGCGAAAAGTAGAGAACAAGCCGAATAAACTTTTGAATAACTGAAATTTTATTATTCAAAAAAGATATCTATTACAAAGGTATGCCCTCCTTTATATATAATGGAGGAGAGATGAGAGAATACAAATAAGAGTTGTGGGACTATAATTTACAGGACAAGCGGACTATACAAAACAAACCGCACAAGCCGTGCGGTTAGACAGCAGGGCTAACCGCACGGCTACCACCAGAGAGGAAGAGAGACTGCCAGGGAAGACCGCCAGACCGCCCGGTCTCCAAGCCGACTGAGACAAACCGCCAGACCGCGCGGTCTTCAACCCGCCAAGACAAACCGCCAGACCGCCCGATTACCAACTTCAACACTTGTGATAGTTAAGTGATCGATAAATCATAGTGTCTATACATAATGTGATTGGTTATAGATCACTAGATGAATTTTGTGGATGAATGTTCACATAAGGAGGTTTTGTATGTGTGTATATGCTACATGTGTTGTTTGGTTTGTGCGATGCCTTAGGGTGAGACAAGCCGCGACCTCTGAGCTCTAGCCCGACTCGCTTATTTGAGTGCTCGGTTGCTGATGATGCAACTTTGAGTGATTAAGCTGCTGGTTGTAGTTGAGCCAAATTTCGGGACGAAATTTTTTGAAGGAGGGGATGGTTGTAACACCACAAAACCCACTTTAGGTTTCAGGTTGGGTGACACGGCCTGGGACACGGGCGTGTCCCAGGGTGTGTCATGATCGGGTTGAGTATGTGGTCGACGAACTGCGCTCGACGATCGTCGAGTGGCAAGCCAAGGGAGTACATGGATTGTGACATGGGTGTGTCATAGGGTATGTCCTTTGCGGGTTTCAGCGAGGAGTACGTGTGCTGGTGGACACGGGTGTGTCCTGGAGGACACGACCTGGGACACGGGCGTGTCCCATGGCCGTGTCCTACTCGGGTGAAGTGGATATTGTACTGTGTGAAGTAGATGGCTAATAGACACGGGCATGTCGGGCATGACATGAGCGTGTAGGGTGTGACACGGGAGTGTCACACGAAAATGTACTGGTTGGATTTGAGTCGATTGCCTGCCATTTAAGTGACACGGCCTGTGACACGAGCGTGTCACAGGGCGTGTCAGGTCGTGTTCAGCCTATTTTGGGCAAATCAGAGCCGCTCGTTTCCCTGTTATGGATCCCAAGGTCCAGGGTTCTTCCCTGTGGATATAAGGCCGAGAAATGAAGGATTATTCCTTCATTTCATTCTCCTTCTTCTTCTCATTCTCGTGGATTTGATGATATGTAAGGTTTATGCTTTGTTGGGTGGATGTATGGATGTATGGATGTTGTTTATGGATGTATGGATGCTTTGAGTAAGCTCCTGGTTGTGATGAGAGGTCAATTGGTAGCACACTTATGGAGCTGAGTTAAACCCGGCTTGCTACACCACTAGGGTGGGTTGATATGGATAGATGAGGGGTCGATTGGTGGCAATGCCTGGGGAGCTGAGTTAAACCCGGCTTGCTACACAACAAGGGTGGGTCGATCAGAAATAGGTGAGGGGTCGATTGGTGGTAATGCCTGGGGAGCATTGATAAACCCGACTTGCTACACCACTATGGTGGGTCGATCTGCTCTGGTTATGGTTATGGATGCTGTGAGGTTAGTACCTCTGAGTAGTATGGATGGGATGTCGCCAGCCCGTCGGATTGGTGGACTAGGATTGAACCGCCCAACCAACAAGTTAAAAACCTCTGATCGGCGGTGGACGACTGGAATGTCCGGTACACCAATAAGGTGCCCTGAGTGCACAAAGCATCTGGTGGATACCGGCATTTGTGATATGGTTTTGATTTGTAGCTTGATAGAGATTGTTGTGGTAATGCATGTAGGGAAGGAACCACTGCCCCGGGTAAGGGGTAGGGTCGTTATAATTGGCCAGCTAATGCTGACTGTTACTTTGTTTGCCTCTCCTGGGTGGATGGCTACTTGCAGGTGCTGATGATTGAACTGATTTGAGCAGAATGATGGATCACTACTAAGGGCCCTTGAAGGCCGTGAGAAGCGTGGTTGGATTTCATGTGTGGCCGGCCTGCGTGCCGATGTACGAAGCTGTAAATTTGTAAAGAGGAACCTGTAAGGCCTTAAGGCCATGAGTGGGTATGTTGTATGCATTCCTGAGTTGATATATAAATGTGGAGTTTGTATATTAGTGGACATTCGTTGTGCTGAGTACATCAAACATAAAATGATGCGCTAGAATGTTTGAGTTAGGATACGAGTAGATTTTGATTTCCATACGTAATTCCGCCGCTTGTCTGTGAAATATGGCGTAGGGCCCCGGCCGGACCCACCGTTATATTCCATGCGATGGATGGAGGCATTACATTAACAACATGTCAACTGCAAATAATAATACTATTGATGAAACTCAGAGTAAGCCAAGTATATTTACTGGAAGATTCTCCTTCAGTCAGATTCTTGCAGAACGAAAGAAGAAGAAAATTACTGCTCTCCCTTCTGAACAGATAGCTGTTGATAGCTTGCACTCCGCAAGGACTGTTCAGAAGAGGAGATACAACATTCATGAATGTTGGTGTTGTAGTAAAGTGGGTCACTTTGCTAAAGATTATTGGAACAACCCTAGTGCGCCAATATAACAGCCCAGGACCGACCGCTACAAAGGGCTTTACTGGGACCCAACTAGCACTACTACAGGGCTATAGCTCGTACACCCCAACGCCTCTCCGTTCCTGTTTCTCAGCAATAATGAGATGTTGGCGCTATGTTTCGAACCCACAACCCTTTATAATAAACCTTTAACAGTTCTCATCACCATCTGAGCAGCTTAGTTGGTGATGAGAACTGTTGAAGGTTTCTCATAAAGGGTTGCAGGTTCGAAACCTAGCACCAACATCACACTATTGCTGAGAAACAGGCATGGAAAGGTGTTGGGGTGTATGGGTTGTAGCCCTGTAGTGGTGGCAGTTGGGTCCCAATAAAGCCCTTTGTAGTGGTCGGGCCTGGGCCGTTACATAAAAGTGTACTTTTTATTGTAACATCCCGTTCCACGTTTCGTGGATCACAATACCATTAAGCCTTACGCAGACCATTACAGGCTGCATCCCAAGCACCCCAACCCATCTCCAGCCCACATGTGGGTTGTTGGTGGCCACAAACTCCCTTTGATGAGCGAACTCGACAGTTAAGTTGGGTTGTATGGGGACTTCCCAGGAGGTCACCCATCCCAGTACTACTCTCACCCAAGCACGCTTAACTATCAAGTTCCTCCACTTCTCATCACAAATTGAGCTTTTTCTCATGGACTAGATGAGACGCTAAGCCGAGGGATACGACTAACCTCTTAACCCTAACTATATTTCTTCTCTTAATAACATACGAATCTTTCATAAAGGTGTTAAGTTAGAGTTTTGCCTGAGAGTCTGCAGTTATCCCAACCGACGTGGCATCATGACACGCATTTTCTCTTACTCTGATATATCTTTAAATGCAAAGAAAATGCGGGTTGTCATAGCTGGTATCAGAGGGATGAGCTGTTTGACAATTGGTCGAACACCTATCTCAGGTTTGTGTTAGTTGTCTAGTTTCAATTCATATACACACCGATGTGTCATCAGTACATCTTGGCTGAAGCATGAACACTACACTCATAAGAATGATAAGAAGTATACGGGGCATATTATATTGTATGAGATGTATAATATGTGTTTGTATATGGATCCTCATAGGAGGAAACATGTGACTGTTATGTAGTATGGGATGCATAGCATCATCACATGAATGCACATTAGATTTTGATTTTCATTGCATGTGATATTATGCAATATGAATTGCATAATATTTCATGTGTACGACAGTCATAACATACATTAAGACCTTTTTAGATTGCATAGCACAACATGCATGACATAACATTGCATTATCACACGTGCCAAGCTAAAGATTTACATGATGACATATGTATATACATGGTTTTGAGTCAAAGAGAATAAGAATTCATGCTTTCATGGTTTAGGCACATGAGTCAGTAGGATGACTGTATATCATCCTAAGTTTAGGCATGACATCATAATTAAAAATCTCAGAGTAAGTTAGCAGCATGAGCAATTATTTAATTATGTATTGTCTGAACTAAGTTGTTTGGTTCTAGCAGTTAAGCTAGGTTTTAATTACATATTCATTGCTTGATTAGAAGCCGCCTAAGAATCCAGTGATGAGGTCGACTCCCTAGTCGGAGGGGGAATCATATGGTGTCCAGAGTGAGGCCGTGATAGAAGGATTGCGGTAGAGCAATGAGGCCCTGTCGAGGCAGATGCTGGAGATGCAGTCGCAGATCCAAACGTTATAGTAGGTTGTTGCTAGTCAGCCGCCTAGAGTGCAGGACCCGACTATGGGTCAGACTGTTCCTGTTCCCCCTGCTCCTCTAGTGCCCCGGTTTTGTTACCGCCAGAGATGACGTTTATTTTGCATTTCCAGAGACTAGGACCCCCTACCAACAATGGTAGAGTAGATTTTATGGCTTTGGATGATTGGATTACAACTATCAAGGTGATGTTCACTTATTTAGGAGTTTCAGCAGACCAGAGGGTAATGGTCGCTGCATATCAGCTCAAGGGACTTGTAAAGAGTTGGTGGCTGAGAGAGAAGGAAAACCTTAAGGATGGGTGTTCATGGGAATCCTTCAAGGAATTACTGATGAAAGGTTTCTGCCGTCAGTCGAGAGGGACCGTTTGATGAATGATTTTCTGCACCTCAAGCAAAGGCAGCTCACCGTTAGCGAGTACGAGGTGGAGTTCAACAAACTGTGCCATTTTGTCCTTAACATGGTGTCTTCAGAGTCTAGTCAAGTTAAACATTTTCTGGGTGGTCTTAGGAATGACATCCATCAGCTGACTAGTGTTTATGGATTTAAAAGCTATGCTGAAGTTGTGGAGGCTGCTCTGAAGGTCGAGGTGATTGATAATGCCAAGAACTGAGGTCAACAAATGAGAAAAGATAATAGAAAGACTGGTGAGGGTAAGAGTTCCCAAGAATCCAGTGCTGCTTCAAGGAAAAGGAGTAAAGAGATATGCAATTTCTGTGGCCGATCAGGCCATCCATTCGAGAGATGTTACAAGAGGATAGGAGCTCAGAAGCAGGAGAAGTTCTTGCGATCTAGGGCACTCCTAAGGGAGATTTAGTTTGTTTTGCATGTTAGCGGAGGTGGCATGACGCTACCCATTGTTGGGTAAAGGATAGGGTCTGCTTCCAGCGCAGATAGAAAGGACATTTCAAGTCGAAGTGCCCGCAGGTTCAGCCCTTGTTGCAACCAGTTCCACTTCAGGCCTTTCCGCCACTGCAGTAATTAGACAGGGGAATGGCAAGCTGAATGTGGTGTCTTTGGAGGAAGCTCAGAAGTCCACTCAAGTAATTTCAGGTTAGATCATAACCTAGTTCTAGTTTTTTGTTTGTAGCTGTAGCTTTGAAATTTATTCCCTTAGTTGCATATGTGATTTTATAGGAAAGTTTAAGGTCAAGAACCGCTGGGCGCGCATTAGTTTCGATTCCGGTGCTACCCATTCGTTCGTGGCTAGGACCTTTGTAGAGCGTCACCGTTTGACCCTCGATCGTGTTGGCGATGCGTTTCACGTCAAGTTTCCCTCTAGCGAATCAGTGGTGTCGGACCAAGGCATTCAGAGTTGTTCGATTCAGTTAGGAGATTTTTTTAGCCGTTGCTGATCTAAAGGTGATAGACTTGGAAGATTTCAACATGATTTTGGGCATGTACTGGTTGTCCAAGTATGATACAGTTATCCAATGCAAGGTCAAGCATTTGGACTTTAAGATGACAACAGTCAACCCAGGAGTGTTTATGGTTTTTCGTGCCAAGCTTGTCCGATTATTTCTGCGGTACGTGCTCAGAAGCTTGTAAATTCCGGATGTTTTGCCTGTTTGGTTTCGGTGCTGGCGACCAGTGGTAGTTTGTCGCGTGTAGAGGAGATTGTTGTAGTGCCCGAGTTTCCTGATGTATTTCCTGATAATCTTCCTGGTCTTCCTCCTGAGAGAGACGTGGAGTTCGTCATAGATTTGGAGCCGGGTACCCGTCCTATTGATAAGGTGTCGTATCGTATGTGTAACATCCCTCAGACACACAGAAAGTTCAGTCGACATCAACTATGTCGACACACAGGACTTGTGTCGACACCCAGAAAGTTCAGTTGACATCAAATGTGTCGACACACAGGACTTGTGTCGACACATACACACCAGAATTTCTTCTAAGTTAATTGTGTCAAGACAAGAAGTGACTGTGTCGACACATAGGACTTGTGTCGACACATTCTTATAGAAGCTATGTCGAGAAGCAGTGTCGACACCATGAGAGCTGTGTCGATACCACCAAGGATTGTGTCGACACTTAGTCTTCTTGTGTCGACACATGTGAAGTTCAGACTCGACACTTTACGGACAGAGACAAAGTTTCAAGAAGTGACTGGAGACTTGACAGCTGCCATAACCAACAAGTCTACTGCCACTGTCAGATCTGTCAGAAGTTGGTTAGCAACCGGATCAGCCGGTAACCTTGGATGAAGTCTATATAAAGATTGATTCTATTAACTGAAGACGACAAAGTACACAAAACACAATTACAACAGAAGATCCAACATACACAAGAAAATCTAGTCAGGGATTTCAAGTGGATCTAAGTGAAGAATTTCAAAATATCTTCAGAAGAATTTGTAGAGAGAGAGTGCTCCAACAATTCAAGTGAAGAAAGAGACTATCATCAACTAGTCTCTTAAGAGCAGATCCTGAACTAATCTGCAAAGAAGAATTCAGATTAATTTCTGGATTTTAAGAAGGAAGCTGATTGAAGATCAACTTCAAGAAATTCAACCTTTCTGTGTTCAGATTCAAGATGCTTTGAAGAAAGCCAAAGACAGGTTGAAATCTGAGTAATCAGATTCTTCAAGAACTGATCAAAAAAACTTTATACTCATTCTCTCTCAACTTGGGTAAAAGATAAAACTTATTTTACATCTTTTTTCTGTAAGATCATTATTGATCTGAGTTGTAATCTTAATTTATAAAGGCTGAGGTAGGGCTGAGTGCCTGAGGTAGGAGATTTAGATCTCTGAGTTGTAGGCCTTGGGAAGGCTGAGGTAGGGTTGTGTGCCTGATGTAGGAGAATTAATTCTCTGAGTTATAGGCCTGAGTGAAGGCTGAGGTAGGGCTTAATTGCCTGAGTTGTAGGAGTGTGGACTCACTCTGAGTTGTAGGAACCTTGACTGGGTTCTGAGCTGTAAGATCTGTGGATCTGAGAAGGAAGGAAGAAGTTAGGCCGAATCTAGCACACTGCTAGATAGGCGAAGGGGGAAAGTGGATGTACCCATCATTTGAGGAACCATTATAAATCTGTGTGCCATCTGTGATTGTGTGTGATATTGTGATTTCTGTGATGTGGTAGCTGTAGAACTGTTTGATTCTATTTGATTAATTGAATTAATATTCTGCCTTAGAGTAAAAAGGAATTGAACCTATTCACCCCCTATAGGTGTTTAGGTTATCTTGAAACCAATTCTTTCAAGTGGTATCAAAGCGAGGTTTCTCAAAGATAGACTTAACAGTCTGAGTAAGATCTGTGAGGCAGAATAAATTAGAAAAGATGGGTTCAGGAGAAAATCATAAGGAACTTGGTTCCATGAAGTTGCCCATATGCAGGAAAGAAATCTTTAGAATATGGAAAGAAAGGGTCAGATTGTTTATGGAAGCATCTGATCCAAGAATATATATAACTGTTAAGGAAGGGCCTTATATTCCAATGAAAGTCTCAGTTCTTGATGCTAATCAGAGGACACCAAAAGACTTTTCAGAAATGACTAAGGATGAGATGATCTTAGCTACTATGGACAAGAGAGCTCAGAATATTATAGTGAGTGCCATAGATGACTCAACATTCCAAAATCTGATTCACTGTAAAACCTCCAAGGAGATGTGAGACACATTGATAGTCTACATGGAGGGATCAGAAGAAGTTAGACAAGATAGAAAGTCAATGCTTAATCAGGAATATGAGAGCTTCAGACAAAGCAAATCAGATAGCATCACTGAATGTTACAAGAAGTTCTTCAGAATTGTGAATGAACTAATGTCATATGGAAGGGTCTTTAGTACATATGATTTGAATGATAAATTCTTTAGATCTTTGACTAAGGATTGGGACACCAAGATCTGTGCCATCAGGGAAGTGGCCAGACTGGCAGAAATCTCTCCTCCAACACTATTTGACAAATTGCTTTCTTATGAAATGCAACTCATGGCCAGAAAGGAGGAAGAGAAACGTACTAAAGTTGACCATAGAGAAAAGTCAGTGGCCTTCAAGACAGAAGCCACAAGAAAGGACAGGAGGATGTCTCCATCTCCTCCTAAGAAAGCTATAGAAGTGATCTCTGAAAGTTCTGATAGTCACACCTCAGACAGTAATCATTCTGATGAGGACTTTGCTGCCCTCACAAGACAGCTTTAGAGATTTTTGAAGAAGAAGCAGTGAAGAACTAAGCCATCCTCCTCTCAGTCCAAGGATGAATATTATCAGAAAAGAAAGTCATCTAGAAAGGACAAGAGTAGGTCAAAACCTAGCAAATCCACAACTACAAAGATTGTGTGCTATTGCTGCAACAGACCTAGACATGTAGTAACTAATTATTCATACAAAAGAAAGGAATCTGCAGATAATAAGAAGTCTCAGTATAAGAACAAGAAAGAGAAATCCTTTGTAGCAAAGAAAGAGAAAAGCTGGACAGATCCATCATATTCAGATTCTGAATCTGATGCTGAAGCTTATATTGGTCTGTTTGCAACAGAAGAAGAGAATGAGTTCTTGCAATTGCTGCACTCAATAAATGGAACTGAAGATCATCAGTGCAAGGGCTGATGGCTCTGACTGATGAAGATCACTGCTAGGATCAGCCTGCTCCCAGTAAGGTAAAAAGCTTATCTAAAGACTCTGATTATTACATTGGCTCAGAATCAGAAGCATCTGCATCAAGATATGCGGATGGATATGAATCTGAAGGATATATTCATCAACTTATAGATGAATATGGTGATTTGCTGCAGGCATTTAAGAGATGCAAAATCATGACTAAAATTCAGGCTAAGGAATTTGCAGCTCTTAAGTTGGCTGCATCTGATTCAGAAAAGCTGCTGGATAGAAAGATGAATGAGATTGCCAAGCTGAAAAACATAACTATTATTCAGATGGGAACAATCACATTCAAGAGTGATCAAATCAAAAGTCTGAAAGTCAGACTTCATAAGGAAAAGGATCTAGTGACTAGTTTCTCTAAGCCAAAATTTGTCATACCCTTAATTGATGACTTTATGTCTCAAAAGGGTAAGGCAGGATTGGGTTTTAAGGAAAATACTAGGGCAGTTAATTCCAAAAGAAAAAAGGAAAGCCCCAGTTAAGCAACTTGTCTTCAATCCCCCCATTGCTCTCAAAAAAGTGCAACAGCCTACCAATAGATATGATCATGATATCATACATGGTCATGGTAAGCCTGATATTCTGAATGACAAGTGGTATCCAGCACTCAAGCAAAGAAACACTGTACATACAGTATTAAGAACAGCTGACAGCAAAGCTGTTAAAACTGTACCTAAAAAGAGGTATAATAGATATGAGTGCTAGTGTTGTGGCAATGTGAGACACTTTGCCATTGACTGTTGGCACAACACTAGTGTCAGGATGAATGCCAGCTTACCTGGAAGAAAGGCTGCTACAAATTATGCTAAATTTCAGTCTAAACTGAACCAAGGACCCAATAATAATTGAGGTTCTAAGGTTAAGTAATTATTTGTTACAGATAAGTCCAAGTGGCCATGCCCCTTTATGGTACTTAGATAGTGGATGTTCCAGACATATGACTGGAACAAGAGTATTGCTGAAGGAGTACTCACCCATATTGAATGGACCTAAAGTAATTTTGGTGGTTCTGAAAAAGGAGTCATCAAATGGTATGGTAACATTTCTAACAGCTCAATTACTATCACTCAAGTGACTTATGTGAAGGGTTTGAAACATAACTTGATAAGCATAAGTCAACTGAGTGATCTTAGATATGACATTTCATTCATTAAGAATGGTTGTCATATTAAATGGTCAAGTGATCAGAAGATCATGTTGACTAGTTATAGGAAAGGAAATGTGTATTGCCTAAACTTTGCGAGTGAGAATAAAGATTCTCCTATTTGTCTGGTAGTTGATGAGAAAGCCTCTCATTGTGTCAAATGGCACAAGAGGCTAACTCATCTAAATTACAAGACTATTGGTCAACTCTTTAATAAAGAGTTAGTGAGGAATGACCCTCAAGTTAAGTGCATTAAGGATGGAATATGCTAAGCTTGTCAAAAAGGCAAGCAGATCAGATCCTCCTTTCATAGACTAGAAACCAAAGACTCAGTGAGGTGTTTATACCTATTGCATATGGATTTATTTGGTCCATTGCCAGTTCAGAGTCTAGGTAGGAAAGTCTACACATTTGTGGTTGTAGATGATTATTCTAGATTTTCATGGGTTTTCTTTCTGAGGCAGAAATCTGAAACCCCAACTATTTTCTACAACTTTGTTAAGCAAATTCAGAATGAACTGAACAATTCAGTGGTCAAAATCAGAAGTGACCATGGAAGTGAATTTCAATCTGAAAATATGACAAAGTTGTGTGAAGAATTTGAGATTCATCAGGAATTCTCCTCGCCTAGAACTCCTCAGCAAAATGGAATTGCTGAAAGAAAGAATAGGACTCTTTTTAAGGCTGGTAGAACTCTATTGAGTGACACTTCTCTCCCAGAATATTTCTGGGCTGAGACAGTAAACACTACATGTCATGTGATCAATAGGGCTTCCATCACTAAGAGCCACAAAAACACACCCTATGAGGTTATGAAAGGCAGAAAACCAAACTTATCCTATTTTAGGATCTTTGGTTGCAAGTGCTATGTGTTTAACAATGGCAAGTCTTACATGACAAAGTTTGCTGTCAAATCCCAAGATAGGATATTTGTTGGGTACAACAACAATAGTAAGGCATATCGAGTCTATAACTTGACTACACAAGTTGTAGAAGAGTCTGTTCATGTTATATTTAATGAATCAAGACATATTAACAGTGAGTTACCTAGTAGTTCTTGTAGCTCTATAGGTATAAAAGAGAAGATGGACATGCTGACTATCAAAGAAGATCAAACTGCAAGGCAGGAAGAGGAAAATGATGGTTGCTGTCCAAGGGGAGTACAAGACTCATAAGATGCTGATGAAGACCATGAAGTACTGCAGAATGAAGAAAATGGAGAAAGTCAAACTATAGACAGACTTCCTCCAGCAGTTAGACATTTAAAGGATCATCCTGTACACCCGATTATTGGTGATCCTAGACAAGGGGTTCAAACTAGAAGCAGGAGCTTGAACACTGTACTATGCTCAAGCTTCTTGTCTCAACAGGAACCTAAAAGATTTGAAGAAGCTATACAAGACCCACACTGGATTGATGCTATGCAGGAGGAGTTGAATCAATTCAGGAGATGCAAGGTCTGGAAGTTAGTTCCTAAACCAAAAGACCACAATGTCATATGGACTAAGTGGATCTAAAGGAACAAGCTAGATGAGAGTGGGATCATAATTAAGAACAAGGCAAGACTTATTGCCAAAGGATACAGGCAGGAAGAGGGCATAGACTTTGATCAAACATTTGCCCCTGTGGCAAGGTTGGAAGCAATAAGGCTATTCCTAGCCTATGCAGCTTATCAGGGTTTCAAAGTGTTCCAAATGGATGTTAAGTCAGCATTCCTGAATGGAGACTTAAAGGAGGAAGTCTATGTAGAATAGCCATCAGGTTTTATTGATCCACTCTATCCTAATTATGTGTATAGGCTTAGGAAAGCCCTATATGGTTTGAAACAAGCCCCAAGGGCTTGGTATGAAACCTTGTCTACTTTCCTCATTAAGAACAAATTCTCAAGGGGGAAAATAGACAAAACTCTATTCCTTAGGGAATCCAAAGGGAAGATAATCCTAGTCCAGATATATGTTGATGACATAATATTTGGTTCTACTGAAAACAACCTTTGTAGGAAGTTTGCTAAACATATGCAAGGGAAGTTTGAGATGAGGAACATGAGAGAACTTAAGTTCTTCTTGGGATTCCAAGTAAGACAGACTGATGATGGCCTGTCCATATCCCAGTCTAAGTTCACCCAGGAGTTAATTAAGAAGTATGGTATGGAGTCATCCACTACCATGAGAACTCCAATGGGGACAAGTATGCCTATAAGCAAAGATGATGCATGAAAACCTATAGATGAGTCTTTGTATAGAGGGATAGTTGGCTCCCTCCTTTATCTGACTGCTAGTAGGCCTGACATCATGTATGCTACATGTGTCTGTGCTAGGTACCAATCATGCCCAAAGGAATCTCATTATACTACTGTTAAGAAGATTTTGAGATATCTTAAGGGCACACCTAATATATGCCTTTGGTACCCTAAGAATAGAGATTTTCTACTGATCGGATATTCAGATGCAGACTTTGCAGGATGCAAAGAAGATAGGAAAAGCACAACTAGCACCTGTCAATTTCTAGGAGGGAGATTGGTATCATGGAGCTGTAAGAAGCAGACTAGTTTGGCAATCTCCATAGCTGAGTCTGAGTATGTAGCTGCAGGGAGTTGCTGTGCACAGCTGTTGTGGATACATCATCAGCTTAAAGATTATGGTATCCAGGTAAGTAGAACCCCATTATTCTGTGATTCTACAAGTGCTATTTCTATTGCTAATAATCCTGTTTCTCATAGTAGAACAAAGCATATAGAAATAAGATATCATTTTCTTAGGGATCATGTAGAAAAAGAGGATATATGTTTAGAATTCGTCAACACAAGTTTTCAAATTACTGACATGTTCACTAAGCTATTGGATGAAACTAAATTCAATAATTTTAAAATTGAATTAGGTATGATGAACATAGAATAGATTGACAAATTTGTCTAAGTAATTTTGTGTCGACACAAAAAGAGGTCTATGTCGACACAGAGAAGTTGTGTCGACACATCTAGAAAATTGGTGTCGACACTTCAGAGGAGTTGTGTCGACACATCCAGGAGTTGTGCCGACACATCCAGAAGTTGTGTCGACACTTAGAATTAGAGTTGACACAAAATTTCTGTTGAACTAATAAGTATGTCTGTGTCAACACATCATCACTTGGTGTCAACACATAGTAGTCAACACTTCTATCGAGACATTAACAGTCTGTGTCGACACCATCTCAACAGCATCGACACACTAAGTAAATTTTGACGCACCTTTTGACCTTCTATGTTTAGACACATATAAATAGGTCAAGAACAAACCCTGTCGATACGCTCTCCAGATTTTTGAGACTAGATTCTTGTGTCGACAAACTCTCTCTTCTCCATTCAAGATTTCTCACCATCCCAATGGCGCTGAAACTTGACGAAAACGTGAATGAGGGATATGAACTGGTACAGAATTCCTTTGACGATGCTTAACCAGCGATTAAAGCTGTGATAGCTCTAATTGCAGAAAATGGCTTGGAGTATTTGGCATCAGAACCTACAAAGATATGGAAGAAGGAAATCCTTGAGTTCTATGGAGCTGCAACTCAGGATTCAACTGGACTAAAGATTAGGTCTTCAGTCCAGGGTAATAAAATCAAACTCACCATGAAGAGCATACGAAAAACTCTTCATCTGCCCAAAAATCAAGAAGACGAAGAAGTTACCTCTTCCAAGACCAGGGAAGCACTCCAGTGGTGTGGATTATATCCCACCATGAAAATTGGATCATCCATGAATAGAAAAGGAATGAATGTACAAGGAAAATTCCTTTCTGAAGTAGTTGGCAAAGTAATCTTATGCAAACCAGGTGGACATGATAGGGTCTCAGCCTACATGTTCTGCCTCATGACCAAGATCATCTACAAAATCAACACCAATTGGTCTGCAGTCATATTTGAGAAGATTAGAGAAAGCATCAATAAACCAAATCTGTGAAGGATATTAAGTTTATACTTGGCTGGAGCAATTCCAGAAGTGATGCAACAGGCTGCTGGATCCAAGATCAATCACATGAGGAGAATGGATCTAAGGATAATCTCTAGATAGGATATAGTGCTGATAAAAGACATGGCTGATGAAGAGAGGCCAAATAATACTGAGAAATCACCTGCTTAAGACATTAGACATGATGATCAGATGCAGGGGGAGCCTCATCTTGAGGAAGAGCCAACACACTTAGAAAGTGAAATGACTAATCAAACTATTCTTGAGGTAATCCAAGAAGTTAATCAAACAATTTTCAATAATGAGTATGAAACACTAACTGTGCCCTTAATTGATGATGACCAGACCACTCAACTCAACAATCAAGCACAGGTTGTTATCATGGAGGATACATCTACAGCTGTTGATGCTCTAGAGTTAGTGGTGCCTCCAGTCCAAACTCAACAAGAGTTTACTCTTAAAGAGTTGTTCCCTAATATAGAGCAATCCAGGACTGAGGGGGAGCAAGCCAGGACTGAGGGGGGAGCAAGCCATGACTGAGGGGGAGCAAGCCAGGACTGAGGGGGAGCAAGCTGAAATTGAGGGGGAGCAAACTAGGACTGAAAAGGAACTGCCTCCTAGTCCTCAGGAAAGAGTTGATATAGCAAGTACCTCAGCTTCTGAATATGAAGCAGAATCTCAAGTAAAGAAGAGAAAGCTGATGGTTTTTAGAAGAAGAAGGCAAAGCTATAAAAGGGCATTGCAAAATGCTCCACAACCAGTTCCTGCACATGATTATAACTCCTTACTAGTATCTTTGCAAGTAAAATTAGATGAACAAAGAATAGCCATGGAAAAATATATGGATGAAACTCATAAATATTTGCAATTCTCCTTGGCTCAAGATATAAAATCAATTAGATTTGAGGTAAACCAGAATAAAAAGGAGATGACAGATTGCTTCCATAAAGGAGGTAATGCAGTCATTTTTCTGGCAAAACAGCAAAAGAAGCAAGGACACAAATTGATGATATAGTAGTTAAGCAAGGCTATGTCCTAGAAAATCAACTAAGGATGAATGATAATCTTACTGAATCGCATAATGTGATTGTTACAGAATTAAAGAATACTGCAACTACACTGACTGAGGCAAGGGCTAAAGAGAAATCAGAGTTTGATAAGAAACTTCAAGAAGATTTAGCCACTTTCCAATCTGCACTTCAAGCCTCTCAGAATATTATATCTGCTCAGCTTCAAAAGTTTAAAGCCTATTATACAGAGGGAACAAATTATCTGGTTAATCAAATAAGGTTCCAAAAGAATGATCTCAGGGATCATATTGAAAGAGAAGTCATAAAGGGGGAGAGGTTGTTAGTCAAAGCCGGCTCAGATCATGCTAAATGGATATCAAATAGCGTCAGAGCCACTCTTGGATATCCACCCCAATATGATGATGACAATGTTGCTAAGTCTGGTGTGCAACCTGCCTATATTGAAGGTGATCAACCTGAAGTTGCTCCGATCATTTACCCTCCAACTGATTTTGACATGGTTCAGCAAGATGTTCAGTCAATGTACAACCCTCCACAGGAGGTTGACAGTATTATTCTTGAGAAAGTGGAAATGTCAGTGGTTGCCAAGGAAGCTCAGAAGGAAGCACAACTGTCCAAGAAACGGTTTAGAGAACATGCTGAGTTGAAGCCTGATTTTGAGCAATGGAGCCCTACTTCCAGGAACATTATATTGACTGCCTGGAAATCTGTGAAGGACAAGACCCACGAAAGTGGTGATGACTACTTTTAGTCATCGTTTTTGGTATAATTTATAAACCTAAATTCCTAAGTTTAGTTTATTTTATGTCTGTTTTGTTTTATTTCGCGTATGTTATGATAATTTCTAAATTTATCTTGTGTTTTATATTTTATGATGTGTTATGTTTAGTTTAGTTTTAATATTTGTTGCTATGATTAGTCTTATTAATATATATATTATTCTATTTTATGTTTAGTCTTATTTGTTATAATTTTATGCTCATGAATAATATTTTGTTTCTAATGATTATTTTGTGTTGTTATTTGTAGGATCATGGCCCAAATGCATGCAACATGGAGCAGCCCTTGTACGTAAATGCAACCATGCAGCCCAAGCTTCTCCTTCAAGTGAAACCCAAGCAGCCCGTCAACAACCATGCAGCCTACATGATGCAGCCCAACCACTTCAACATCCATGCAGCCCCCACATTGGAGCAGCCCGTCCCCTTCAAGTGCAGCCCACTCTCTCCATTGTTTGGTCCATTTAAGGCCCATGCATGGCCGGCCACCTCATGCCCTCTCTCCCCCCTCCTCATTAATTTCCAAATGCATGAATCCCTCTACATGGCCGGCCACACTCTTTCCTCCTCTTTTATTTCTTGTTTTTATTATTCTACATTCAACCCCTCTCTCTCTCTTTCTTTATTTCTTATCCATTCCCCTTTTCTATTTTATATTTTCCAAATCATTCCCTTAAAGTCCATGCATTGAACCCACCTCTTCCTCCCCACCTAATTAAATGTCATGCATGCACTTCGCTCCTTACATGGCCGGCCACCCCCCTTGGTCTCCTCCTCTTCATTTCATTCTAGATCCTTCTCCATCTCCTATAAAAGCCACCCCATCCCTCAAGCCAAAGGGAGAAAATTTTGAGAAGTAAAGTTTCAAGTTGAATGTGAGTGTTGAGTGTTGAGTGGAGAGTACTTGTGAGTTGTTTTTAGTTTCACTATTGTATTAGTTTTCTTTTCCATTTTTGCAAGTTTTTCTTCCTAACATAGTCTTGTCTTTTTAATATTTTGTGTACTCTCTTTGTTTGCAAGTAATGAAAATGTTTCTCTCTTATTTTGTTTTGTGTTCCCTTTCAATTATGCGTAGCTAATTTCCTATAGCATTCGATCGTGAGGATCCATGAAGTGAGATGAGAATTTATTTTCGTTCTTAGTTTTATTTTTGTTATTTCATGCTCGATCCTTCTTTGATTTATTTTTTTGTCGACTCCGTATTTCCGGTATACGGTAGTAGGCTTGGGATCTCATATTTGAGTAGCCGAGAGGCTCATGAATGTGAAGGATCACTCAAAGAAGGAAGGAGTTGAACGCAATCCTAGAGATAGGACGACGTAAATCCTCCGGATTGGAGTCAAATCCAATAGTGCGGATCACCTCGATAATGCAACTTTAGGCTTCTTTGGTTTGTAAAGAGATTTCGATCGAAGAGTCTATAAGTTAGGAGACCTAATGCTCTAGTGAGATTTTGTCTTATTTTCGGATCCGTCACGGTCGAGTATGATTTGCAAAATTAAAACTATCTTTATTTTTATCTCTCTCATCTAATTTCATGGTGAATCATTGATCGAATGCTAGCTTTTTATTATAAGTTTTTCGTCTCGCAAGTTGTCTTTTGTTTTATTCTAAAAAATTCTCAAATCCCATTAGTTTTTCGGTAGGATAATAGTTAGAGCGTGAATAGAAGTAATTGACAGCCCCGTGTTTAAATACGACCTTGGTACTACGATTCGACAGGTACGCTTGCCTCTTCGGGTTTTGGCCCACCAAGTTTTTGGCGCCGTTGCCGGGGACTTTTCTTCGTCAATATTTTGAAAATGCTTGCGCTATTACTTCTACAAAAATAAAATTTTTTTTTAATTTATATATTTAAATATTTATAATCAACCCACTTCACCTTATTTCTACCCCACCTAAAATCTCTCGAAAAGGGTAAGGGGCTTTAAGCGCCACCATTTTACCTAGTACCGGGCGAACCCTTAACCGGGTAGTCCTCGGGAAGTTCGAGGGCCAAGCCGTCTAAGAAAAAAAAAAATCTTTTTTTCAAAAAAGAAAAACAAACAAAAAAAAATTTCCTTTCTTTTCCTCTTTTTCTTTCTTTTCCAAGCTTTCATTTTCATCTTCCCTCGTTTTTTTTGCTAGTGCATGACCCGAGCGAATCCGTCGCTACTTGTTGATTTGGACCCGGAAATCGAACGCTCCTTTCGGAGACAACTACGATTCGGAGCTTCCACTTCTCAAATAGTGGTTGAGGATTCCTTCGGGGATTGTAATTTTTCTGAAATGGGAGACCCTAACCCAGAAATGGCTCAGCAAAGGACCATGTCCGATTATGCTCGACCCAATCTGGAGGGGACAGAGACAAGTATTGTTCGACCTGCGATTGCGAACAATAACTTCGAGCTTAAGCCTAGCATAATTCAAATGGTGCAGCAATATGTACAGTTCGACGGATTACAAGATGAAGATCCGAACTTACATATTGCTAATTTTCTTGAAATCTATGACACCTTTAAAATAAATGGTGTCTCAGACGATGCTATAAGGCTAAGACTCTTCCCCTTCTCCTTAATAACTAAAGCCAAACAGTGGTTGAGTTCTCTTCCAAGAGGATCAATCACTACTTGGAACATTTTAGTCGATAAATTTCTTGCTAGATATTTCCCTCCCGCTAAAACTGCTAAGTTAAGAAATGATATAACTTCTTATTCTCAAATTGCTTCTGAGACCCTCTATGACACTTGGGAGAGGTTCAAAGAACTTTTGAGAAGATGCCCTCATCATGCTCTGCCTGTATGGTTACAGGTTCAGACATTTTACAATGGGCTAAATCAAGAAACTAAGCAAATGATAGATGCTGTTTCCGCTAGTTCTTTGGACCGCAAAACTCCGGAAGCCGCTCTTGAGCTTATCGAGGACATGACGATGAACACTTATCAGTGGAATTCGTCTAGGACTCGCCCATCTAAACCTGCAGGTATCTATGAAGTGGACTCGGTTTCGCAACTGGCGTTGCAAGTGGAAATGTTGAACAAGAAGATTTCGGAGATGACTGCTTCCTCCGCCGCTAAGGTATATGAAAATGTGAATGCTGCTGCTGCCGAGCAGGTGGATTATCTGGGGAACATACCCAGGCCTGCTCAAAATAATTCTGCCAATAATTTTTCTGCTTTTTCTAATTTTTTTGCACCTCCTGGTTTTAATTCTTCTTCGAACTCTTATAATCCAGGATGGCGTAACCATCCTAAGTTTTCTTGGAGTAACCCTGCTAATGCTGCATGCCCACCACACGATTTCACTCCACCACCACCACAATATCAAAACCAAAATTTTCAAAAAACTCCATCTTTGGAGGAAATGCTTTCTAAATATATAAGCTCGAATGATGCTACCATTAGAAGTCTATCTGGCTCCGTGAAAAATTTAGAGAACCAGGTCGGGCAACTTGCCAAGGTCATCTCCGAGAGGCCACCCGGGGCTCTTCCCTCAAACACTGAACCTAACCCAAGGGAGCAAGTGAATGCGATTTCCCTTCGGAGCGGTAAAGTTATTAACGAGCCCACCATAAGGGAAGAGCCAGAGGTGATTGCCCCTCCTACTGCTGAAAATAATATCGTTACGAAGTCAAATGATAAAATTTTTGAAAAAGAAAAAGACAAATCTAATTTTGAAAAAGAAAAGCCTATTTTTGAAAAAGAAGTTAACGATTTTCAAAATGATGCTCCGACAATTATAAAGGAATTTCAGTCACCTCCTTATCCGGCTAGGCTTAGGAAGGAAAAATTAGATGATCAATATTCACGCTTTCTTGAAATGTTTAAACAAATTCATATAAATTTGTCATTTCACGAATCCATTAGCCAAATGCCGAAATACGCCAAATATCTCAAGGATTTATTAACGAATAAAAAGAAATTGGAAAATCTTTCTCACGTAACGTTAAATGAAGTGTGCTCGGCGGTCGTTAAAAACTCTAACTTGCCTAAAAAAATACACGATCCGGGTAGTTTTTCAATTCCTTGCGTTTTTGGTGATCTTTTTATAAAACATGCGCTAGCGGATCTAGGTGCGAGCATCAACTTGATGCCTTTTTCATTGTTTAAAAAGCTAGGATTGGGCACTCTCAGCCCTACGCGTATGAGTATTCAATTGGCTGATCGATCGATTAAGTATCTGTTAGGTATCGTTGAGGATGTGCTAGTGAAGGTCGACAAATTCATCTTCCCGGTGGATTTTGTCATTCTCGATATTGAAGAGGACGTCGAGGTCCCTCTTATCCTTGGTCGTCCCTTCCTAGCCACCGCTCGAGCAATCATAAATGTGAGTGACAGAAGACTTTCTCTACATGTGGGAGATGAAGAGGTTACTTTTGATATTAATCAATCTATGAGAAATTCTTTGCAAAATGATGACACTTGTTTTTTTCTTGATGAATTAAAAGAAGACTCCTATATTTCTCCAAATGATTTTTCGTCTTCTTCTGCTGAACTTTCTCCAATTGTTTTTAAAAATACGGTTATGCCCATGCAAATAAATTTTGAAAATGAAACTATTTTTAAACAAAAGACTCTTGAAAATCTCATTTTTGAAGAAGACAAAAATCTGAAAAATTCATATGCAAAATCACCCGACCCTGAAACGAAAGTCGATCACGATAAGAATTTGGGCCAACATAAAATTTTTAAACCTGGCGATCAAGTTCTTCTTTTTAATTCACGCTTACGTATTTTCTTCGGACACATTAAATCTCGATGGACTTGACCGTTTACGGTTAAGGAAGTTTATACAGACGACACTGTGCTACTTTCACACCCCGATAAGGGGGACTTTAAAGTTAATGGCCATAGACTTAAACTCTATTTCTCTAATGATTCTGTGACTCCTGCAAAGGAGAATCTTCTTTTTGATTCTTAGTTTATTATTTTCTGATGGACATTTTTATTTTTGGACTACTATTTTTTTATGAAACTCTTTTATTTGGACTGTTGTAATAAAAAAATATTATTGGGCATCTGCCCATGGACTCTATCTATTTTTCTTTTATTTTGCTCTTTCTACCAGAGGCCAATCAAGTCCATGATCGTGGTCGCCGCTCCGCCGCTGCTGATATCAGATGGATCAAGTCATACCTGCTGACGATCAAGTACTCTAAAAAGCAAGCATGGGGGAGCGACATCCGCCTTCATCTCACGAACCCGGGGAAGTTCTGTTCTTATTTATTTATTTTTCCTGCATTTTTCTTTTTCTCTTCTTCTCAGTCCCCTTCTCTTTTTCTTTATGTTTTCTTCATTGAGGGCAATGAAGAATTTAAGCATGGGGGTCTAGTTTCTTTTCGTCTTTCCTTTCTGTTTTTCTTCTTTCAAAAGAAAAAAAATAATATTATGTTTTATATTAGTATAGTATTTTATGTTATGACATCAAAATCCAAAAAAATTATAAAATATAAAACCCCAAAAAATTAGAAAAACAAGAATTAAAAAAAAATTTGTGCTTAAACCTATTTGAAAAACAAAATCTAAAATTATTTTCTATCTTTATTTTTATGTTTCTTCTAGTGATGTGTAGGCCCGTGCGGTTCCTTAGTTCTATTTATATTTCTTTGAATTGGTTTTCTAAATTTATCAGTTTAACATAGCTTAGTTTTAGTAGTTTCTTTTTCTTAAATATAGGCATCCAATTTTTACGTTTTAAGTTAGCAATTTGTAGTTATGTCTTTTTATTCGGTTAGTTGCTTACGAATGGTTGCTAGGTAATGTTATCTCTTTTTCATTTGCGGGGTAGTCTTTCTTGGTGTCTAGAACTTGTACCAAGCTCTTGCAAAACAATTTTGGGCCTTTTCCTTTTTTTCCTTGTTTTAGCTCCACCTTTTATTATATTCACCAAAGCCAAAAATCTTTCCTATTTTTGCACTATAAATTTGAGCTTAAAAATTATTTTTTGTGGGAAGGGTATTATTTTTGAAATGAATAGGAAATTCTCAAGCTTATTTTTGGAGCTTTCTTATCAAATGCTATTCAAAAGAAAAAATTGAGAAAGAAAAAAAATATCATTACAAAATCAAAAAAAAAATGAATGCAAAAAGTTTATGTTTGGCCAAGTTTATAAAAGAAAAATTTTCATGGCCTTGTTTTTGTAGTTTCATATTGGAGAAATGACATACTCGTTATTCCTCATGTTTTTATGCTTTGTTTATTTTTGAGCTCACCTTAGTTTAGTGCAAAAACCTTCATGTTTATCTTTGATTCCACTTCCTAATCATTTACCTAAGCCAAGTTTTAAAGATTAGTAGAAGTCCTATTGATCTTAGAACGTAAATTCGCGTAGTGGAGAAAGTGTGAACGTATAAGCCTATGGCCACCATCATTGATGGATTTCTTTGGAGGTTATCTTGGAGTGTTTTAGGGTTAATGTTTATCTAGAAACCAAGTAGTTTGTTAATGCGCCGTTTATTTAGAACCTCTACTTTTGTTTTTCTTATTTTCATTAATTTTGGATGCCCTGTTTTAAGATTTAGAAATGTGTAAATCTTCTTTATGTTCTAATGATATTTTTAGGTCTCTACTTTCAGGTTTTCTATTGTGCACTTCTCACCCCACTAGTTGTTAACATAGGAATTAGGATAGTTTAATTTTTCATGTTTTGTTTTTCTTAATTATGAAATCTAAATTTGCTTTATTTACTTTTTCCCTAGTTTTCAATTCTATTTGCTTGAGGGCAAGCAAATACTCTAGCATGGGGGAATTTGATGACTACTTTTAGTCATCATTTTTGGTATAATTTATAAACCTAAATTCCTAAGTTTAGTTTATTTTATGTCCGTTTTGTTTTATTTCGCGTATGTTATGATAATTTCTAAATTTATCTTGTGTTTTATATTTTATGATGTGTTATGTTTAGTTTAGTTTTAATATTTGTTGCTATGATTAGTCTTATTAATATATATATAATTCTATTTTATGTTTAGTCTTATTTGTTATAATTTTATGCTCATGAATAATATTTTGTTTCTAATGATTATTTTGTGTTGTTATTTGTAGGATCATGGCCCAAATGCATGCAACATGGAGCAGCCCTTGTACGTAAATGCAACCATGCAGCCCAAGCTTCTCCTTCAAGTGAAACCCAAGCAGCCCGTCAACAACCATGCAGCCTACATGATGCAGCCCAACCACTTCAACATCCATGCAGCCCCCACATTGGAGCAGCCCGTCCCCTTCAAGTGCAGCCCACTCTCTCCATTGTTTGGTCCATTTAAGGCCCATGCATGGCCGGCCACCTCATGCCCTCTCTCTCCCCTCCTCATTAATTTCCAAATGCATGAATCCATCTACATGGCCGGCCACACTCTTTCCTCCTCTTTTATTTCTTGTTTTTATTATTCTACATTCAACCCCTCTCTCTCTCTCTCTTTCTTTATTTCTTATTCATTCCCCTTTTCTATTTTATATTTTCCAAATCATTCCCTTAAAGTCCATGCATTGAACCCACCTCTTTCTCCCCACCTAATTAAATGTCATGCATGCACTTCTCTCCTTACATGGCCGGCCACCCCCCTTGGTCTCCTCCTCTTCATTTCATTCTAGATCCTTCTCCATCTCCTATAAAAGCCACCCCATCCCTCAAGCCAAAGGGAGAAAATTTTGAGAAGTAAAGTTTCAAGTTGAATGTGAGTGTTGAGTGGAGAGTGGAGAGTACTTGTGAGTTGTTTTTAGTTTCACTAATGTATTAGTTTTCTTTTCCATTTTTGAAAGTTTTTCTTCCTAACATAGTTTGTCTTTTTAATATTTTGTGTACTCTCTTTGTTTGCAAGTAATGAAAATGTTTCTCTCTTATTTTGTTTTGTGTTCCCTTTCAATTATGCGTAGCTAATTTCCTATAGCATTCGATCGTGAGGATCCATGAAGTGAGATGAGAGTTTATTTTCGTTCTTAGTTTTATTTTTGTTATTTCATACTCGATCCTTCTTTGATTTATTTTTTTGTCGACTCCGTATTTCCGGTATACGGTAGTAGGCTTGGGATCTCATATTTGAGTAGCCGAGAGGCTCATGAATGTGAAGGATCACTCAAAGAAGGAAGGAGTTGAACGCAATCCTAGAGATAGGACGACGTAAATCCTCCGGATTGGAGTCAAATCCAATAGTGCGGATCACCTCGATAATGCAACTTTAGGCTTCTTTGGTTTGTAAAGAGATTTCGATCGAAGAGTCTATAAGTTAGGAGACCTAATGCTCTAGCGAGATTTTGTCTTATTTTCGGATCCGTCACGGTCGAGTATGATTTGCAAAATTAAAACTATCTTTATTTTTATCTTTCTCATCTAATTTCATGGTGAATCATTGATCGAATGCTAGCTTTTTATTATAAGTTTTTCGTCTCGCAAGTTGTCTTTTGTTTTATTCTAAAAAATTCTCAAATCCCATTAGTTTTCCGGTAGGATAATAGTTAGAGCGTGAGTAGAAGTAATTGACAGCCCCGTGTTTAAATACGACCTTTGTACTACGATTCGACAGGTACGCTTGCCTCTTCGGGTTTTGGCCCACCAAGGGGTAAATGGTATACTGAGCAAGAATGGAACAAGTATAAAGCCAGGCAGGAAGGCATTCTTCAATATAGAAGGAAAGCAAAAGCTGGGAAATTACCTGCTAATGCTCTGGAGCTTAGCAAGTACTTCCCAAAGCCTTTTCATTATTTTGAAAGGCAAAAGATAAGGGCTGAAGAACAGAAAAGTAATGATCTGAATGGGAAGAAACCTGCTGATGATGCTGAACCTACTGTGCAGGCTCAGATCAAACCAGGAAAAGGCATAGTCATCAAGGAGCTTGATCTGCCTTACAATAGGTTAACTAGATTTTACAATAATGTAATCTTTAGTTGTTAAAAAAATCTATGTAAACTAATTGTTGACAAACTTTTGAGAGTTTAAACAAAATAATGATTCATGCTCACTGTGTTTGCATCATTCTGTAATGACATATTATACATGTTTTGTTTATATGTTATCCTGTCATGTAATGTTTATATACATCATAATGTGTGTTTATTATAAATGGTGTATATCATTGACTAAGGGTTATGACTTCTCCAAATAGGGGGAGATTGTTGGGTACATTAGAAAATGTGTACCAGATTTGGAGAAGCCTCACTTAGCTCAATGATATTCATCAAGGTATATTTAATGTTGTTTTGAGTTTATATGTGCAGGTTAAGAATATGCAGGAAAAGTTTCTAAGTGCATGAGTCGACACCAGAAGAAGCTGTGTCAACACTTGTGAAGACTTGTGTTGACACTTGAGAAAAGCTGCGTCGACACCTGGAGTAAATTGTATCGACACTTGGAAAAGCTGTGTCGATACCAGAAGAAATTGTGTCGATACACAGGACTTGTGTCGACACACAGAATGTTCAGTCGACATCAACTATGTCGACACACAGGACTTGTGTCGACACCCAGAAAGTTCAGTCGACATCAACTATGTCGACACACAGGACTTATGTCGACACACACACACCAGAATTTCTTCTAAGTTAATTGTGTCAAGACAAGAAGTGACTGTGTCGACAAACAGGACTTGTGTCTACACATACTTACAGAAGCTATGCCGAGAAGTAGTGTCGACACCATGAGAGATGTGTCGACACCACCAAGGATTGTGTCAAGACTTAGTCTGCTTGTGTCGACACATATGAAGTTCAGACTCGACACTTTGCTGACAGAGACAAAGTTTCAAGAAGTGACTGGAGACTTGATAGCTGCCATAACCAACAAGTCTACTGCAACTGTCAGATCTGTTAGAAGTTGGTTAGCAACCGGATCAACCAGTAACCTTGGATGAAGTCTATATAAAGAAAGATTCTATCAACTGAAGACGACAAAGTACACAAAACACAATTACAACAGAAGATCCAATATACACAAGAAAATCCAGTCAGAGATTTCAAGTGGATCTAAGTGAAGAATTTCAAAATATCTTCAGAATAATTTGTAGAGAGAGAGAGCTCCAATAATTCAAGTGAAGAAAGAGACTATCATCAACTAGTCTCTTAAGAGCAGATCCTGAACTAATCTGCAAAGAAGAATTCAGATTAATTTCTGGATTTTATGAAGGAAGCTGATTGAATATCAACTTCAAGAAATTCAAACTTACTGTGTTCAGATTCAAGATGCTTTGAAGAAAGCCAAAGACAGGTTGATTTCTGAGTAACCAGATTCTTCAAGAACTAATCAAGAAAACTTTCTACCCATTCTCTCTCAACTTGGGTGAATGAAAAAACTTATTTTATATCTTTTTTTTGTAAGATCATTATTGATCTGAGTTGTAAGCCTAATTTATAAAGGCTGAGGTAGGGCTGAGTGCCGGAGGTAGGAGATTTACATCTCTGAGTTATAGGCCTTGGGAAGGCTGAGGTAGGGCTGTGTGCCTGAGGTAGGAGATTTAATTCTTTGAGTTGTAGGCCTGGGTGAAGGCTGAGGTAGGGCTTAATTGCCTGAGTTGTAGGAGTGTGGACTCACTCTAAGTTGTAGGAACCTTGGCTGGGTTCTGAGCTGTAAGATCCGTGGATCTGAAAAGGAAGGAAGAAGTTAGGCCGAATCTAGCACACTGCTAGATAGGCGAAGGGGAAAAGTGGATGTACCCATCATTTGAGGAACCACTATAAATCTGTGTGCCATCTGCGATTGTGTGTGATATTGTGATTTCTGTGATGTGGTAGCCTTAGAACTGTTTGATTCTATTTGATTAGCTGAATTAATATTCTACCTTAGAGTAAAAAGGAATTGAAACTATTCACCCCCCTCTAGGTGTTTAGGTTATCTTGAAACCAATTCTTTCAGATTGTTTATGCCTATACCTTTTATGGAAATATTGAGGGGTCATATGATCTTGGATCGTCATGAGATTTTGGTAGGAGTAATTTTATAGTCATAATGACCTCTGAAATTTATTATAGGATGTTTAAAAAACAGTAGCTCATACTTGTAGATATAACCTTCATCTTATCCATTGTGATGATTTTGAAGTAACCATGACTAAATTAATTTAGAAATTTATGAAACTTTGGCAATGCTGATTAAATATCATTTAGATGCACTAGTAAATTATTGGGATTATTTGGGCATTTTCTCTTAGTACTTCATGTGTAAAGTGAACTAGTGCACCTTATTTTGATAAATAGATAATAAATAGTCTATATTGCTGGAAGATTATGTTACTTCTCCAGATAAAGTTTTAGAGCCTAATAAAGCCTATAAAATTATTACATGTTATTTGGATGAGTTTATAAGAATGTTTCTTCGCAAGTGCACTTTAATGGAATTATTTGAAGTGTTTTTCTACATAGCTTACTTACTTTAGAATTGCATGAAATTTAGTCAGTAATGTTTTATGATTATAATGAGGCTTTGGTAATTTTTACATAATTTTTGGACTATGATTTGTGGTACTCGCTTCATTAACTCTAATTATTTAAATTACCTTGAATTAATTATTTAGAGGTTGTTACATTTATAAAAATATGTGAAATTTGATATTCACTGATATTTTGCTTATCATATAGTGTTCATAATTATTGGATGGTCATAACTTAAGGAAATCTAGTACTTCATGTTCAAAATTACCCATGACCTAACTTTTGGGAAAATTTAGTAAATTCCAAATTAATTAGGAAAATTACAAGTTTTTGGATTTAGGATAAATATGTCATTATAGACCCCCAATAATTATATTAGGGCCATTGTATAGAAATTTGGAGTACCTCCTGTCATGTACATCATATAGCTTAGATTAGTCTGCATATAGTAAAACTGTGGATATTGTGATAACATGTGGAATGAACTTATGGAGATGAGGTTAATAGTTTACTGATTTTGGTGAAGTGAAAATGAGTTCATCATTAGGAGTCATGATGTGGAAGTATTAGGTCGACTAATGTTAAATGGTGCTCGGGATCGACGAAACATCGTCCTTCCTGTGGAGTGAGAAGAGAGTCAAAATACACTAGGGTTAGATTAATTATATCTTTAAATGGGGTTTGTTATGGGTAGATAACAATAATAATAAGTACCTTGCGAAAGGGAGTTTTGGGCTTCAGCCCATCGTAGTTCCTAGTGCCCTCAAGAGCCCTTCACAGGGAATGCCTTTGGCAGTCCAAGGTTAACGTAAGCCATAATAATAAATGGATTACAAGAGTAATTAGAAATACTATAGGATTACACTTACACTCACACTCCCTAGTGTTGTGGGATTTAGGTTTGGTCTCACTAGCGGTAGGCTCGGTGGTTTCGGTGGTGGGCAGGTTAGCTCGGCGAGCCGATGGCTCGGATGGTTTTGTGACGGACGGGATAGTCTGGGGAGCTTGGGCTCGGTGGGAAAATACATTAATGTTGCATGTGCATAAAATATAAGATGGTGAGTCTTCGGTATTGGAGGGTCGTCGCACCGACACCAATACGTTGACTCGACAAGTGTGGTTTAACACTTAGCCAAATAAAGTCCAGTGCGCCAACCAACAAGTGTACGCAGGAGCTCCGCTTAGTGCACCAGCATTGAGGCATATGATAAGTCTGACTGGTAGTGTTTATACCGGTTTAGAGGTGGGAGAAGCCCAACCCACCGCTTCCTTTTGCCACTATGGAGGTATCCTGGGAGGTTAGGCTCCAAAAAGTGGGAACTAAAGGCCTATGTGCACAGAGTCGGGTGTGTGTGTTACACTTAAATGTTCTTATCATAGCATCCTTGCATTACATAACATATTCTTTGCATATAACCCTTGACACCTACAACATAAATTGGTATGAGACTCTTTATATAATAGGCCTTGCAAAACGACCCCTTGGTCTATAGGTTTGTATGGGCATTCCTATAGGTCATGGTTACTTAGTTACCTTTTTGCACTTTACTTGCTCACCTTGTTCATGTGTATACTCATATTGCTTATCTACTATTTGCTTCTTATACTTGCTGTGATTATATACTCATGATAGACTAGTTCCGCCATCACCTGCTTACTTTTGTTACTCTCCACATTAAATACCTTCCATTTCCTTCTCCTCGCTCGGTTCCAAGGAGCCATGGGGGAGGGGTGGGGAATGATAGGACTTAGTCTTTTAGACTAACAGTCGTTGACCAAATCATTTTAGGGGATCATGGAGCCGAACCGGAGATGCATCCCCAGAGGTCAGTGTGCTTGGAGACAAGATAGTCTAGCACGAGAGTTCACGCAGCAGGGACAGTGAGTCCCAATCATTAGTAGTTACTATAGCTTTGCTTCTACGATAAGTGACTTGTAGTGAGGATCATGATGTATCGGGAAGGAGCCTTTTTTATTAGTACTTGATTTATCGTTACCGTGGACTCTCCATTCGTGGAGATTTATTTTATATTCATGTGATTTCTGGTGGACCATCATTTGAGCTTTATTTCACTCTTGTACTTTCTCTTCTCTTCTGCTATCGGTATGGCCAGCAGGATCAACATTTTGTAGTGATGACCTTCCCGAGTGTGTTGTTGTCACCGCAAAGCGGTGGTTCTGGGCATAAGACCCTATTGGTTTTGCAAAAAATGGTCTTACAAACTGGTATTAGAGGAAAATCTCGATTGGAAGAGTAGAAGTCCACTAACCCTGGGTCACCCCCGCTCGAGTTTAGTTTGGGGACAAACTTAGCAGCGGAAGTTGAGGTGTGCCCATATCAGGGATCACATGTAATTGTCCACTTTTAACTAGGTTTGAGTTAAATTTCTTACAATTGGCCTTTGTTATACAACCCCTGACATATCCTACACCGCAGGGCAGAGCTCAGCAAACTTCGAATGTTGCACCACCTCCCCCAGCTCCCACTCCGTTTCTATAGTCGGAGATGGGGCAGTCTCTGACGGCCATCTTGGAGGTCTTCAGGGCCCAGTAGACTCCAGCTCCGCAGCCGAACCTGTGGGCCAATTGGTTGAGCATCTTCCGAGGACTCTCTCCCCCATCTGACATTGGGACGGAGTCGACCGTACAGATAAAAGAGTAGCTTGATATTATGTTCGAGATGCTGATCGGGATACAGTGCCCGTGGGAGGAGATGGTACCTCTGGTCGTCTCCTACTTGGAGTCTCATGCCAAGAGGTGGTGGAAGACACTTCTGGATATGGTGTTTGCAAATCGAGAGGTTGCTGACATCACTTGGGAGGAGTTCAGGGCTGCACTTTTGGAGCACTTCGTCCCACAGTCGGTAAGATATGAGCTGGAAAATAGGTTCCTGCAGCCGAGGCAGGGCAACAGGACGGTGCTGGAGTACCACCGGGAGTTCACTCACTTAGCCCGGTTTGTGGACTCCTATCAGCTGGATGGTGCGGGGTACACCAAGAGGTTCTATAATGATCTTCAAGAGGATATGAGATAGGGTGTTTTGTTTGTATCCGACGGGCCTATACCTTAGATTCTGGAGATGACAAAGAGGATGGAGGCTGATTGACACACGACTCGAGGCCAGAAGAGGCCTGCTGAGGATCAAGGTATGGGAGGCAGGAATGATCAGTGGAGGGGCCGCTTTGCTGATGAGAGAAGGGCAGAGGACCAACCACGCTAAGAGGTGAGATAAGAGCTGAGGGAGCCGATGGTATTGGCCCCTCAACCTTTTCAAATGTGGGGGATATAGAGGCCCGGAGGTGTGGCACTTCCCACGCCCATGTGCTACAACTGTCATCAGACATGGCACATCCGAAGGAACTGCCCCATGAGAGGGGTACCTCTACCAGCACCACAAGCTTCCCCATCCGCTCAGCAGTTTGCAGGCCGAGGCCATGGAAGAGGACGTGGTTTCCAGGACGAAGATTGGTGGCAAGAGAGGGAGCAGGTGTATGCTCTAATTTTGGCTCCACCTCGGGACCCGGGCAGGGTGATTGCAGGTATGCTAGTAATTTTATGTTGTTATTTACGTTTGGAATTTTGGAAACAACAAACAATAGTAGCATACTAGGAAAGAAAACCACAGGCTCAGTAACCTAAACATACTTAAATAAACAGGAATAGTTATGGTGTGCAGCAAACCTACCCATACCTTAGTGGATATGGGGGTGTCACACAAATTCATCTCCGAGGAGTTCGTAAAGGGACTGGAGGGAGTCATACATTATTCGGGTGTTGCCAAGAGGGTGCGTCTCCCCAACGGGACGAAGGTCTTAGCTACTGCTAAGTGCCTCCTTAAGGTGACTTTTGATGATCTGACACTCGAGGCCCCAACGATGGTCTTGAGGATGCCGGACTTAGATCTGGTTCTGGGCATGACATAGCTTACTTGGGACCATGCCCAGATAAATTTCCTGGCAAGGAAGGTTGTACTAAGTTATGATGGCACCTTCGCGACCTTTGAAGGTATTGCCCCAGTTTCGCGCATTTTTCTCTCGTCTATTCAGGCCGTCAAGGCCCACATGCAGGGAGACGAGATCTATCAGGTGTTCTTTGAGATGGTCGAGGTCAAGACAATGGTTACCGATATATAGGTGGTGCGCGACTTTGTGGATGTGTTTCCAGAGAAGCTACCAGGATTGTCGCTGCATCGGTAGAAGGATTTTCAGATCTTGTTGGTTCCTGGAGCTAAGCCGGTGTCTAGGATTCCCTATCGGATGGCTCCAAAGGAGCTGGTGGAGTTCAGGAGTCAACTGCAGGAGCTGGTGGAGGATGGATTCGTTAGGCCAAGTTCCTCTCCTTGGGGAGCTCCTGTCTTGTTTGTGAAGAAGAAGGATGAGTTGTTATGCTTTAGAGGACGAGTGTACATATCAGCTGGGGGCAGGATTTGGGAGGACATTATGACTGAGGCTCACAGTAGCATGTACTTGATGCACCCAGGCATTATCAAGATGACGGACGACCATAAGAGGATGATGTACTGGCCGGGCATGAAAAGGGATATCTCATACTTCATGACCCATTGTGAGACTTGTCAGTTAGTGAAGGCAGGGTGTAAGTGTCAGGCCGGGTTGCTGCAGCCACTTCCAGTGCCGGAGTGTAAGTTCGACGATACCTCCATGGATATCATACATGGTCTTCCTCAGTCACATGCAGGGAACAACTAGATATGGGTGATTGTCGATCGATTGACTTAGTGTAGAGGTTTGTGGAGCAGTTTGTCTGATACCATGGAGTGCCGAGGACGATAGTGTCTGATTATGATGGACGATTTATGTCTAAGGAGTGGAGGTCGACCCAAGCTTATTTGAAGACCCGGTTGACATTTAGAACCACTTTCCACCCTCAGACGGATGGGCAGACAGAGCGCACCAATCAGACATTGGAGGATTTTTTGTGTCTTTGCATACTGGACCGCGAAGAGCCATGAGAGATGCAGTTACCGTTGATCGAATTCTCATACAACAACAGCCACCAGTCTAGCATCGGCATGGCCTATTATGAGGCTTTATATGGGGGGATATGCAAGACTCCTTTATCTTGGATCCAGGATGAGGATCCGAAGACACTTGCCTTGGAGTTCGTCGAGGATACTGATGCTTAGGTGCAGTTGATTCAAGATAGGATGTTGGAGTCCCAGAGCAGACAGGCCAAGTAATACGATCCCGACATCGTCAGGTAGAGTTATAGGTAGGAGACCGGGTGTTTCCGAGGATACGACTAATGCATGGAGTCTCGCTGGTGCCTGGTGGGAAGAAGCTCAATCCGAGATACTTGGGGCCTTACAGGATATTGGAACGGATCTGTCCCTTGGCTTATAGACTGGAGTTGCCGACAGAGTTAGCCGGTTTGCATGACGTCTTCCATGTCTCCTCCCTTAGGAGAGCTCTACTTCGGCCAGAGCAGCGGATTATGACTACAGATGGGCCTATAGCTTCTGATTGTTCGGTGCACCTGGAGCCGATTCGGATAGACGATACTGGGATGAGGGTCTTGCGGCACAAGAAGGTTCTGCTGGTCAATATCTTATGGAGAAATCATGGACAAGAAGAGCACACATGGGAGCCACAGGAGTTGATGCAGTAAAGGTACCCGGAACGTTTCACGTCAGGTATCCCCTTTAACCTCTCGGGATGTTACACTTTATTTCTCATACTGGAAACCCCGTAGGCCTAACCTGAATTTCGGGGACGAAATTTTCATTTTTATGTATTGGGATTTGTAACATCCCTCAAACTTCTAGACCCCTAGGATGGTTTTGTCAAGACTGGATCATGAGAAAACCCTAGGAAGCACTAAAGGGTTTGGGTGAATATGGGAATTAGAGTGTGAACCACCTTGGTCTGCAAATAGTAAAATTCCAATTACTATCTTAGGGATGACCATAGGGCTCCATTATGACCCCATGGCCCCACCATGGCACGCCTAACCCTAGGGGAGGCCAATGGGCCACCAAGGACTCATTGTGGTCAACTAAAGAGGCTAAGTTGACCCATGTCAACCCTAGCCCTAAAAAGTTCAAAGTGCCCTAACTAAGGGTCAAGTGACCTCCAAGGTGCCCAACCAACCATACTAAAGTCTTCCTAGACCTTAGGAGAGGCCAATGGGTCACCAAGAACCCATTGGGGTCAACCCAAAAGGTCAATTTGACCAAGGACAACTCTACCATAACATCAAGTCAAACTACCTCAAATAGGCTAACTCAAGCTCAAGCCCAATCCCCCTTAGGCTACCCTTATTTCCATGAATAATATGGGTTAGTGGGGTGAATGTAGGCTGAAATAATCACCAAAATCAGCCATAGTGACTAGGAGAGAGAAAATGGGAGTTTCGCCCAATTTTAGAGAGAGAAAGTGAGCTTTAATGGCCATGAAAGGCCAAGGGCCTCCTCAATCCTTCTCCCGTGGCAAGGTGCCTCCTCCCTAGTCAGTTAGGGGAAGATTGACAGCCATAGCCAGCCACCCAAGTGGCTGAAATCAATTCCTCCCATGAGGAAGAGAGAGAAAGAGGAGAGAGAAGACCATTAATGGCCATGGGAGATCAAGAGTTCCTCTCCTCACCTCCAAAGGCTTGATTCATCTTCCCCCATCAGTTCTGAGGAGATTAATAGTTTTTCTAGGCTGTACAGTGGCTACATCCACTGGATCTTACCATGGTCAAAATCCTCCTCTACTACTTTGTGGGCTATATCTTAGGATTCTCTAAAGATGAAAATTGGGCTCAATTGAGCCCGATCCAGTGAGAAAAAAATGGAGTTTTCCGATTTTTGATGGTGGCGGGTTCATTGGAAACCACCACCTCTTGCGGTCGTGCCGCCGCCCAGCGACAGCCACCACCTCAACGGAGGTGGTGGTGGCAGTTGCCAACCAGGGAGGTGGCCAGGTGGCCGGCGGTAGCACTTGGAAATAGCTCCAGGTCGGGTAGATCGTGACTCTTGGCTGGAGGAGGAAGAGATAATCTTCGCCGTCAATTTGTTTTATATAAAAATTATTAATAGTGTATTTTTAACCCTTGTTGTGCACCCTTTTAAATAAAATAAATAAGGCCCTTAGGGACTGAACCATGAAAAATTGTCAACATGAAAGTTGTAGTCCTTGAAGTCAACTTTATTTTAAAATTCATTTTGACCCATTTGGGTAAGTGGTTGGCCACAACACTCAAAATGATGCAGCCTATACATAGGCTTGACCAGAGACTATATTGAGTGCCCCCATCAATCCATTCATCCAAATGACCTGAGATTTTGGATGGGTGTCACTCCTATCTATACCTAAAACATATCCAAAAATGGGAATTTTGTGAAAACAATTTCCTAAAGTTTTTTTAAAAATTTAATAAACCATGTATGAAGTAGTTAAGGGGACTAATGACGTCTAAACCCACCAAACGTTTGGTGTCTATCTCTTAGGGTCATGACATGACTCTGATAAAAATCTCAGGCCAATTGGGTTTGATTTTAATAGGTTTTGATGAGGCCAAAGTGTGGCCTTTAAGGGTTAATTAGGGCAAGAGTGAGCTTGGGGCATGGAGGGGCCAATTCTCAACCAAAGGGGTTGGGACTTTGGCCAGAGCCCCAAGGTTAGTTTAAACACCCCCTCATAGAGTTAGAGATAGATTGGGGTGGATTTGCCCTAGTACCCTAGTTCAAACCCTAAGGTTGGACTTTGGGGGTTTGTGAAGGACATAGGGTGATATGCCCTTGTATGGACTTGGTATTTAGTCCATGTGATCTTAAGGTGGTGAAATGCCCTAGGAAGGAATATGGTGACATTTATACTTAGGCACACAACCTAAACCAAATAGGAATTGTTTAGGCCTATGCCTTTTATGGAAATATTGAGGGGCCATATGATCTTGGATCTTCATGAGGTTTTGGTAGGCGTAATTTTATAGTTATAATGACCTCTAAAATTTATTATAGGATGTTTAGAAAACAGTAGCTCATACTTGTAGATATAACCATCATCTTGCCCCTTGTGATGATTTTGAAGTAATCATGGTTAAATTAACTTAGAATATTATTAAACTTTGGCAATGCTGATTAAATATCATTTATATGCACTAGTAAATTCTTGAGATTATTTGGGCATTTCCTCTTAGTACTTAATGTGTAAAGTGAACTCGTACACCTTATTTTGATAAATAGATAATAAATACTATATCTTGCTAGAAAATTATGTTACTTCTCCAAAGAGCGTTTTAGGGCCTAATAAAGCCTAGAAAATTATTACATGCTATTTGGATAAGTTTATAAGAATGTTTCTTCACCAGTGCACTTTAATGGAATTATTTGAAGTGTTTTTCTACATAGTTCACAGACATTGGAATTGCATGAAATTTATTCAATAATGTTTTATGATAATAATTAGGCTATGGTAATTTTTATATAATTTTTGGACTGTGATTTGTGGTACTCCCTTCATTAACTATAATTATTTGAATTACCTTGAATTAATTATTTAGAGATTGTTACATTTATAAAAATCTATGAAATTTGATATTTACTGATATTTTACTATCATATAGTGTTCATAATTTTTGGGTGACCATAACTTAAGGAAATCTAGTACTTCATGTTCAAACTTACCTATGACATAAGTTTTGGAAAAATTTAATAAATGCCAAATTAATTAGAAAAATTACAAGTTTCTGGTTTTAGGCTAAATATATCATGATAGAGCCTCAATAATGGTCTTAGGCCTTTGGATGAAAATTTGGAGTACCTCATATCATGTACATCATATAGCTTAGATTGGTCTGCATATAGTAAAACTGTGGAAATTGTGATAACTTGTGGAATGGACTTAGGTAGATGGGGTTAATATTATACTGATTTTGGTGAAGTGAAAATGAGTTCATCATTAGGAGTCATGATGTGGAAGTATTAGGTCGACTATTGTTAAATGGTGTTCGGGATCGACGAAATATCGTTCTTCCTGTGGACGGAGAAGAGAGTCAAAATACACTAGGGTTAGATTAAGTATAACTTTAAATGAGATTTGTTATTGGTAGATACTAATAATAATAAGTACCTTACGAAAGAGAGCTGTGGGCTTCAGCCCATCATAGTTCCTAGTTCCCTTGAGAGCCCTTCACAGGGAATGCCTTGGGCAGTCCAAGGTTAACGTAAGTCGTAAGACTAAATGGATTACAAGCGTAATTAGAAATACTCTAGGATTATACTTACACTCACACTCCCCAGTATTATGGGAATTAGGTTGGGTCTCACGAGCTGTATGCTTGGTAGTTTCGGTGATGGGCAGGTTAGCCCGGCGGCCGATGGCTCGGATGGTTTTGTGATGGACGGGATGGTCCGAGGAGCTTGTGCTCGGTGGGAAAATACATTGATGTTGCATGTGCATAAAATATAAGGTGGTGGGTCTTCAGTATTGGAGGGTCATCGCATCGACACCAATACGTTGACTCGGCAAGTGTGGTTTAGCACTTAGCCAAATAAAGTTTGGTGCGCTAGGCTGCAAGAGTACGCAAGAGTTTTGCTTAGTGCACCAGTGTTGAGGCGTATGATAGGTCTGACTGATAGTGCTGATACTAGTTTAGAGGTGTGCGAGACCCAACCCACCGCTTTCGTTTGCCACTACAGAGGTATCCTGGGAGGTTAGGCTCCAGAAAGGGGGAACTAAAGGTCTGTGTGCACAGAGTCGGTTATGTGTTACACTTGCATGTTCTTATCATAGCATCCTTGCATGACATAGCATATTCTTTGCATATAACCCTTGACACCTACTATATAAATTGGTATGAGACTCTTTATACAATAGGCCTTGCAAAACAACCCCTTGGTCTATAGGTTTGTATGGGCATTCCTATAGGTCATGGTTACTTACTTACCATCTTGTACTTTACTTGCTCACCTTGTTCATGTGTATACTCATATTGCTTATCTACTATTTGCTTCTTATACTTGCTATGATTATATACCCATGATAGAGTAGTTTCGTCATCACCTGCTTACGTTTGTTACTCTCCACATTAAATACCTTCCCTTTCCTTCTCCCCGCTCAGTGCCTAGGAGCCATGGGGGAGGGGTGGGGATGATAAGACTTAGTATTTTAGACTAACGGTCGTTGAATAAATCATTTTAGGGGATCATGGAGCCGAACCAGGAGATACAGCCCTAGAGGTCGGTGCGCTTGGAGACGGGACAGTCTAGCACGGGAGTTCATACAACAGGGATAGTGAGTCCCAATCATTAGCAGTTACTATAGATTTTCTTCCGCGATGAGTGACCTGTAGTGAGCATCATGATGTATCGGGCAGGAGCCCTTTTTTATTAGTACTTGATTTATCGTTACTGTGGACTCTCCCTTTGTGGATATTTATTTTATATTCATGTGATTTCTGGTGGACACACATTTGAGCTTTATTTCACTCATGTACTTTCTCTTCTCTTCTATGATCGGTATGACCGGTAGGATGAATGTTTTGTAGTGACGACCTTCCCGGGCGTGTTGGTGTCACCGCAAAGTGGCGGTTCTAGGCATAAGACCCTATTGGTTTTGCAAAAAATTGGGGTCTTATAGTATGGCCCTGCTCGAGCTAGAGGAGCTACATACTCAATTGGATGAGTTGCTGGAGAATGGATTTATTAGATCAAGTTCTTCACCATAGGGAGCTCCTGTGCTATTTGTGAAGAAAAAAGTTGGATCGATGAGGCTGTGCATTGATTATAGAGAGCTGAATAAGGTAATCATTAAGAATAAGTATCACTTGCCGAGAATAGATGACTTGTTTGATCAGTTGCGTAGTAGCACTGTGTTTTCAAAAATTGATCTTTGTTCAGGCTACCATCTGTTGAGGATTCGTGAGAAGGATATTCCACAGACCGTTTTTCATTCTTGACATGGACATTTTGAGTTCTTGGTGATGTCCTTTGGATTGACTAATGCACCCTCTACCTTCATAGACATGGTGAATAGAGTGTTTAAGTATTTCCTAAACCATTTTGCGGTTGTATTTATAGATGACATTCTGGTATACTCCCGCAGTACTGAAGAGCATGCACATCACTTGTGTTTAGTTTTGTCTATTTTAAGGGAGCATAAGTTGTATGCCAAGCTAAACAGGTGTGAGTTTTGGCTTCCTCAGGTTTCTTTTTTAGTTCATGTGGTTAATAAGGATGGAATTTCTGTGGACCCCGAGAACATAGCTACTGTAATGAATTGGAACAGACCAACCACACCAAAAGAGATAATACGTTTCCTAGGGTTGGCAGGATATTATAGATGGTTTGTGGAAGGTTTCTCTATATTGTCTACGTCGCAGACTAAGCTTACGCAGAAGAATACAGCTTTTGTTTGGAGCGATAAGTGTGAAGAGGCTTTTTAGGAATTAAAAAGGAGATTGTGCATTGCTCTGGTTTTGGCCTTGCCTAGTGAAGGGATAGAGTATTTTGTGTATGTGGATGCATCGCACGCGGTACTTGGGTGCATGTTGATGCAAGAGGGCAAAGTGATTGCGTATGAATCGCAACAGTTAAAAATACATGAGAGGAATTACCCTACACATAATTTAGAGTTTGCAGCTGTGATTTACGCCTTAAAGTTATGGAGACACCTATTATATGACGCTCTATGCAAGATTTATACTGATCATAAGAGTTTGAAGTATTTCTTCACTCAAAAGGAATTGAACTTGCGCCACCGGAGATGGTTAAAATATATGGCAGATTATGATGTTGAGATCTAATACCATCCGAGCAAAACTAATGTGGTACCGACGCCCTGAGTAGGAAGTCAACAATTTTTTTAACCTTTTTGTGGATTTGCTGGTAGAGGAATTTCTCTTAATGGATATATCGGTGGGGAGCAGCGACTCGCCCAGCAGTTTGGAAGTAATAGAGCCTTCATGGATTACACTTACGAGGCTACATCAATAGGATGATCTTGATTTATTGCACCTTTATAATAGAACTGTGAAAGGGGAATTACCTGACTTTTCAATTGATGATGCGGGGACCTTGAAGTACCGCGATAGATTTTGTATTCCTACAGTTGAGGATATCTGAATTAAGTTGTGCAAAGAGGCGCATGGTTCTAGTATTGCCTACCACTCTGGTTATACTAAAATGTAAAAGGATTCGAAGCAGATTATTTGGTGGTATGGTATGAAGGGCGATATAGCTAAGATTGTATTAGAATGTTTTACCTGCAAACGAGTTAAGACCGATCATGGAAGGCCTGGAGGCAAGTTGACGCCGTTAGAAAGTCTAAGTGGGAAGTGAGAGAGTATTTATTTAGATTTCATTACTGGATTGCCGAGATCTCCCGGAGGACACGATTCAGTTTGGGTTATAGTGGACAGATTAACGAAGTGTGCCCACTTCGTGCCATTCAAGATTGACTACATCATAAAGAAAATAGCTGAGTTATACTTGGATGAGGTCATTAGATTACATGGAGTGCCTGTCAGTATTATATCAGATCGAGACTCCAGGTTTACGTCTCGCTTTTGGAAAAGTTTACAGAAAGTGTTGGGTACTAATTTAAGGTATTCCACCGCCTATCATCCGCAGACAAATGATCATACTGAGAGAGTAAACCAGATCATGGAGGATATGATCAGGTGTGATATTTTGGACCACGGTGGAGCATGGGATGAGTGTTTGAGATTGATGGAATTTGCGTACAACAACAATTATCAAGAGAGTATTTAGATGGCCCCGTTTGAGGCTTTGTATGAGAGACGTTGCAGAACTCCCTTATTTTCGGTCGAGGTTGGTGAGAGACTGTTGTTGGGTCCGGAGGCCTTGGAAGAAATGGATATTTCTGTTAGGCATATTCGAGAGAAGTTTCAGATAACTGAGAAGCATTATGAAAAGAACTCCAATCGTCGAAGGTCTGAGTTAGAATTTACTGTTGGGGACATGATGTTTCTTAAGGTTTCCCGATGTTCGGTGTTAAGAGATTTGGTAAGAATCAGAAGTTGGACCCTAGGTATGTGGGACCTTTCAAAGTTCTTGAGCGGATTGGTGTATCAGCTTATAGGCTGGATTTGCCTGCAAATTTTCCTGGTGTGCACGATGTCTTTCACGTGAGCCAATTACGGAAGTGTAAGCCGAGTGATAGGAAAATTCTTGATGCTGTGCCCCAGTTGGAGCCTAACCTTTCCTATATGGAAGTGCCTGTTCGAGGTTTGGATACTTAATATCGGGTATTGCGAAGAAAGACAATACCCATGGTAAAGGTTTTGTGGAGGAACCAGGACGTGAAGAGCACGACTTGGGAGTTGGAGTCAGCTATGAGTGTGGCTCATTCTCTTTTGTTCTCCTGATGTTTTTGGTAAGTGTTTTCTTTGATAGCCTATGACTGTTTTCTTTTGTTTTGGATTTGATCATATTTATGTCAAGTTTCGGGACAAAACTTCTTTTTAGGGGGTGGCTGTAACGCCCTTGATTTTTCGGTGTTTTTTAATTCTCATAGTGACGTATTTTTGACGTCAGGGCGTTACGTTTATGGGTAGTTAACAAGTGTTATTTGTTTGAGCATGGGTTTGATCAGTGGATTTTCCTATGTGGTTGGTTTTGACTTGCTTGTGCACCTTCCCTTGCGAGTCGGGTCTATTTTGGTGACTCGGTGGAGCTTTTTATAGGGATTTGGCAGTGTTTTTTCTTCGGGTGGTGTTTTACCTAGGTTTGGTTTGTCGGATTTTGATTTTGACATCGTTGTTGGATTCATAGCGTTGATATTTAGCTACGACGTGATTTTCGTAAGATTTCGAGTTGGTTTGGATTTCGTGTCGTGTTGGGATTATTTAAAATTAATTGTAATGTAATTATATATATATATATATATATATATATATATATATATATATATATATATATATATATATATATATATATATAACAGGTGTTAAGGGTCGTGTCAAAACCCTATTCATCATCTTCCTAACCTGAGCGTCAGCGTTTTCGCGAGCGGAAGAGGCACAACGTCCCGCGTGCTATCGACCAACGATTTCTAGCGATTCAGTTGTCGGTTTTGTCAATAGATTAGAGATCTGGAAAGGTCTCGCAGAGATATACGCGTTCGTGGTAAGTTTTCCCCGTTTCTCCGATCTTTATGTGTTAGGGTTTGTGATTTTGACCTCTTTTTTCCCCAAAAGTTTCAGGAAACGTTGCTTAGGGCTTTTGGTGGCCGATCCTTGTCGCGAAGCTGCGAATTTCCGGAGTTTTAAGGCAAGTGGTGGTTTTCTTTTTGTAATCGTTTCTTGCTTTCCCTTTTGTTCATTTCTTCTCCTTAGAAGGTAGTAATAGTATAAGACTTAGTCTTGAAAGAACCCTTAGGGTAGTGTAAGTTTTTGGCCAAGAATCCGTCGAGCATGGTGTACAGCTTAAGGAAAATTCGTCGAATATAGGGGTGTAAAACCATCAGGAATTCGCCGAATATAAGTATTTAGACTAGGTGAAAATTCGCCGAGTAATGTAGCCATATTCGTCGAGTACATGTTAATTAGATTAAGGCTATTTCATTGAGTATCGACTGGCGCGTTGTTAAGTAAAACTTATCGAGTATCATTTGTCAAGTAAGGATAAATTTTGCCGATTCATTTTCGTCGAGTATCTAAGCATCGAGTTCATCGAGTATTGGCGGGCGCGTCGTTGTTTGAAGTTGGATTCGTCGAGTATTCTCGACGAATTCATCAAGTAAGGCTAGGTTGGCATTGAGTTCATCGAGTATAAGGCTAGGCGTTAAGTGGATTAGGTTGAGAGCTGAGAGCGTTGAGTGACCATTGAGCCTACGTCAAATTCGTCGAGTATTCTTGATGAATTCGTCGAGTATTGCTGGCTTGGCATTGAGTGTGCTGAGAGCAATCAACACGACATTGAGTGAAGGGCTATTCATCGAGTAGCCGGCTCGGCGTTGAGTGCGCTAAGAGCACTCAACGCGGCATCATGTTGACTCGATACTTTCTCCTTGGACTTAGAATATTTTGCTGTTTTGTGTCTGATTCGTCGAGTTTGGGCCTTAGGGTATATTTTTTTGGGTATTTGTCATGGGTGAGTTGGGCCTTAGTGTGATTTGGGGTTTTCTCCCTCCGTTGGAGATGTCTTATGGTTTAGGTTGTGATTTTATATGTATTAAAGGTATTTTGATGTAGCCATGGTTGTCTATGAATCTTTTGACCCTGGTGGATTGTGACTGTGGGTGTGCTGGCGGAGGGATCTCCCCCACAGGTGCCGTTTTCCCGATTTTGGGTGTGTCAAGGTATAAGGTCACCTTCCTTTTGACCCCATTGGGTTTGTGACTGTGGGTGTGCTGGCGGAGGGTTCTCCCCCCACATGTGCTGGTTTTTTTTCCAGGTGTTTATGCTCATTTTAAGATGGGTCTGCTATATTTATTTATGTACTCACTTGTGTAAGTGTCTTCGAAACTTAGATCTTTTTCGCACTTGGTGCAAAATTTGGGATGTCTAACCCTTGTGAGCTCTTTCTCACTTTGATCTCATGATTTGATATTGATGACTTCCATGCAGCTTTTCTTTTTCTGTTTGGGTGGTAACCCTTCTACTCTTTTGCCTTTTTGTCTACTAACAATTTCTTTTGCCACTTGTATTTCTTGCTGAGGTGTTCTTCTTTTGAATGCCTCTGGTTCAGGGCTATTGCGGGTGGAACAACTATGTTGGGTGATAGCTTGTGGACTGCAGTTGTTGCAATGATTTTCCTCACCATCGTGAGGTAGTTGTTGTTTTCAGTTTTAGTTCAAACTTACATACTTTTAGTGGGTTCGTGTCAGGTTGATGATGCCCACGGGTAGTTTTCTTTTGTAATGTTGAATACCTTGCTAGCTGCTAGTGTACCTTTTTGGGCTGGTTGTACTTTCTCTCTGCGAAGGTTTTATGTTAGGTATTTTAAAGTATAAAATTACTATTATAACTACATACATGCCATATTTGAAATCTAAATAACTATATTTAACAACTGTAAAAGATACTTTCACTATTATTATAAATCTAGAATCTCGCATACCATGAGTTGTCCTCTGGGGATGTTTATAGTCATGTAGGGCATCTAATCTTGTAAATAATGTATTTTTTTGTAGCGTATAACTATCGTTTTCTCGTGGACTAGATGAGCCACTGAGCCGAGGGATACAGCTAACTGCTTAACCTTAACTAGATTTTTTCTCTTAATAATATGCAAATCTTTCTTAAAGGTGTTAAGTTAGTGTTTTGCGTGAGGGTCTGCATTTATCCCCTGTAGACGTGGCATTATGACATGCGTTTTCTCTTACTCTGATATATCATTAAATGCAGAGAATATGTTGGTTGTGACAGCCAAGTGCAAGTGTGAGTCTTCCTGTCAGAAGGGCTGCAGGTAGACATTTTCATTTTCAGGATAACAAGAACCAAGGACCCAATCCCTTTTGGGGTCCTAAGATAGACTAAACTGTGTCTGTAGGATAGTCCAAGTACCCATGCACTTATATGGTACTTGGACAGTGGATGTTCCAGACACATGACTGGAACAAGGTGCCACCTGAAGAATTATACTCCTGTGAAGAATGGACCTAAGGTGATTTTTGGAGGTTCAGACAGAGGAGTCACCCGAGGTTATAGTGTGATCACCAATGATATAGTCTTCATCAGAAAAGTAGCTTATGTGGAAGGATTGCAGCGCAATCTGATTAGCAAAGTCAACTATGTGATTTGGGATATATCATTGTCTTTCACAAGGATAAGCGTGTAATTAAAAGATCAAGTGACCAAGAGGTCATTTTGACAGGCACTAGGAGTGGAAATATATATTGTTTAAACTTTTTTATGTTTAAGTACAGACTCACCAGTATGTCTGGTAACAACTGAGAAAGTCTCTTATTATGTGCAATGGCACAAGAGGCTTGCTCACTTAGACTATAAGATAATTAGCAAGCTCTTCAGTGGCAGGCTAGTAAGAAATGGACCAAATATAAGATGCACCAAGGAGAACATTTGCTCTACATGTCAAAATGGTAAGCAGACCAAAACATCATTTAAGAGCACTGTGGCCAAGGATTCTGAGAGGTGTTTGTACCTCTTGCATATGTACTTATTTGATCCTATACTAGTTCACAGTCTAGGTAGAAAAGTCTATACACTTGTGATATTTGATGACTATTCCAGATTTGCTTGGGTTTTCTTTCTAAAGAAAACGTTTGAAACCCTTGACATTTTTGTGACCTTTGTTAGGCAAGTTCAGAATGAAAAGGACAACTCTATGGTCAAAATCAGAAGTGACCATGGTACTGAATTTCAGTCTGATAGCATGACAAAATTCTATGAAGAACAAGGGATTCACCAGGTATTTTATTCTCCAAGAACACCCCAACAAAATGGTATAGTTGAGAGAAAATAGAACTCGCATAGAAGCTGGTAGGACACTATTCAGTGACACCTCTCTCCCAGAATACTTTTAGGCTAAGGCAGTGAACACTGTTTGTCATGTCCTGAATAGAGCTTCTATCAACAAGTATCTCAAGAAGACTCCCTATAAGATTACGAAAGGCAGAAAGCCAAATCTAGTCTATCTCAGGATCTTTGGAAGCAAATGCTTTGTGCTCAATAATAGCAAGTCATACTTGACTAAGTTTCCTGTCAAATTGTATGAAGGAATTTTTGTTGGGTACAACAACCATAATAAAGCCTATAGAGTCTACAACTTGAAAAATCAAGTTGTAGAAGAGTTTGTTAATGTTGTGTTTGATAAATCATCAATGATTAATAGTGATCTGCCTAGCTCCTCTAGATATGTATGTATAAAGTTGGAGATGGAAAATCTAACCATTAAGAACCCTCCTACTGCCCAAGAGGAAGAAGTTTTGTGCATTCCTAAAGAAGAATAATGCTCACTGGACATGGATAAAGACCAGCTTGATCTGGCTATTGAAGGTCTAGGTGCTTAGAATAGATTGCCAGCAGCTGACAGGCATTTGAAGGATCATCCAAGAGATCAAATCATTGCTGATGCTAGCCAAGGGGTTATAATAAGGAGCAGAAGCCTCAACATTGCTATGTACTCCAGCTTTCTGTCTTGGGTTTAACCTAAAAGGTTTGAAGATGCCAAAATAGACCCATTTTAGATTGTGGCTATGCAAGAAGAACTGAACCAGTTCAAAAGATGCAAGGTCTGGAAACTGGTTCCCAGACCATAAGGATATAACATCATTGGAACCAAGTGGATCTATAGTGTACAACCTTGGGCTCGCAGGAGGCCTTTCCAGCAGTGGGATGGAGGAGCTGGCGAGATGAAGTGAAGAAGCGATAGGGACTTTTTATCCACTCGCAGACGGTGAGACAGGGTCTCAGCGCTGTAGGTGAGACGTCCTCTAGGGCGTGTCTGGCCCTAGCGATAAGATGGCCCATGGAGCGAGAGGTCGGCGAGACGAGCAGGTAGGATCGTCTCGCCTGCCAGTCATTTTTCCCCACTCGCTGCATAGGAGGAAAGATGTTTTTACCTTCTTACCCCTAGGGGGGATTTTACTCTTCTACCCCAAGTAATTTTACACTTCTACCCCTGGGGGTCTACATATAGCTCTTCAAGACAGTGGAGTTTGGTTGTTGGCAGACCCGACCTAGGGTATTTTGGTAATTTCAGGTCGGTTCAGTATGGATATTTGCAGATCGAACTCAGAGGCCTATAAATAGACCGACAAGGTGCCTGGAATAGGTTGTTGAACCTTTCCATATTTTTCCTCACAGGCACCTAGCTCAGCATTGGCTAGGGAGGGGAAGGACTTCAGTTTCTTCCGAGTAAGAGGTGGGACCTCCGAGCTGGGACCCCTCGGTCTGTTTCTAGGTCTGCGACTCACCTCGGGAGGGTGGTTCAAGAGGAGTAGGTATGGGCTGCAACCTCTGGTCCGAACTCTAGGCGGGACCGGGTAGCTAGTTCCAACATTTTTGGTGCTGTGAGCGTGGACCGCAGCCCTCAGAGAAGAATCTTGAGCAACCACATGGCGGGAGGTCACAAAGAAGGAGACTGATGTGGGTCGGATAACCCGGGAGGATTCGTTGGAAGGGAAGAGTTCATGGCGTCAATCAAAGACATCATGGACTTGCTGCAAGGGATCTCGCGACAGGGGGATTGTTCAACCCCGCTACCTCAGGTGCCTGCTCTCGAGCCGCAGGAAGAGCTCTTCTCGGCGCGAGTAGGAGAAGATGCCCCAGGGAGGCAATAGGGGAAGGAAGTGATGGTGGAAGGATGCGGGCAAGACATGGCAGGAAGGGAGCTGTTCCCCAGCCCTGCGAGTGCTATCTCTCCAGGAGAGGTCGTCGTGCGAGTAGGGGCGGAGATACCAGTGGCGAGAGGGTCACCTTTTTGCGAGTCGATCCTATCGGCTCCCGTCCCAGAAGGGTTCCGGGAACCCGAGATGAACTACTATGTGGGGAACGATGACCCCCTCCATCACTTGCAGCGGTTCGAGGACGCGGTCTCGATTAGGCCCATGACAGACGCGTTCAAGTGCCGTCTTTTTGCCATCACTCTGAAGGACAAGGCTAGGGCTGGTTTCACCAGCTCCCAACATGCTCGATATACTGCTTCGAGGACCTAAGCAGGAGTTTTTAGCTATGATTCTCGACTTCAAAGAAGAGGAAGGAGAACCCGGAGTCGATCTTTTTGATTAAGCAGAGAGCGGACGAGTCCCTAGCTCAGTATGTTGATAGATTTCAGGAGGAGATCTTGGATATTCAGCAGATGCCTAGATTCGCCCTCCAGATGGCCTTTACCGTGGGTCTACTGGAGGGCTTCCTCAAGATGAGACTCGCTCAGAAGGAGCCACTGTCGTTTGAAGTGTTGATGGAAAAGACTGCGAAGGAAATAGCTATGGAGGCGGCGAATCCAGCTTTAACAAAAAAGCTAGCGTGGCTGACAGAGGTGGAATCGAGAGAATCATGGGGGAGACAACAGGAGGTGTGGAGAAGGGAAGAGCTGAGGGCGCCAGTGTATCAGGAGTTGGGATAGAGGCAGCAGGGAGGCCCTGTCCAAGGGCAAGGGAAAGGATTTCCACAGGGGGAAGGAACCAACCGGGAGGACCTGGAAGATTTCACCAGCAAGGGCGGGGGTACGGTCATAGACCACCCCTTCCCCGCCGCAGCAAGCTATGACAATCGGCCGAGGGAAAGGTAGAGACCGGGAGAGAGGAAGAGCAGGAACAGGATCTGGGAGGAGGAGGAACCCTCGGGAAGGGAGACAGGGGGGGGGAGGTAGCCTTGCCATACTGTGACTTCCACGAGGAGGAGGCTCATGCAACAGCTACCTGCCCAGAATTCTTGGAAATGAGAAGAGTTAGAGGAGCAGGAGAGCAGCAGAGGCCGGTGCGAATAGAGGAGGTGACTGGAACCGGAGAGGAAGATCTATGTGTGGATCGAGTGGATGTAGGAGACCGAGGGGGGATTGGAGTAATCTATGGGGGGTGAGGACCGAGGTTGCCCGAAAGACGAGCCTTCATACTATGTACCGTCAAAGTGTAGCCTCGACGTCACAATCCCCTCCCACAGATGAGAAGAACACCTTTTCGAGAAAGGACATGCCAGATCATGAAGACCCTATAACACCCCCTATCCGTCGCATAGCATATAGCAGTAGGTCCGGTCGGGGCCCGACGCCATATACCACAAATAGACCAGAAGGTTAATCAATGGAAACCATCCAACTAAGAATCAACATCCTACTCAGAGTGCATTCTAGTGGAAGCAATTTAAAAGTTGTAATAAATAAAGAACCCTGCCAATAACATGAATGTCCACTAAACAAAACCAGAAGGAATGAATGTACAATACACAAGTACACGGCCTTATGGACTTACAATAGTTTACTCAAATTAAAGTGTTTTCCAAACCTCCTCACGCAGGCCGGTCACACATGAGAAATAAAGTAAACACTCAATAATTAGGCCTTCGTGGGCCGGCTCAGCAACATGGGCTTTTGCCCGCTATTTACTACTTGGCTCCGCAGCACCTGTAAGCAACATTCCACCGCAATGGTGGCAAACAAAAGCAACGGTCAGCTATGCTGACCAAATTATAATGATCCCGCCCCCAAACTTGGGGCGGCGATGCTCCTTCCCTGCACTTTGTTAGCATAACCAAGCAGTATAGTGTAAAAACACTTCATCACAGGCGTAGGCACGCACGACCACTCACCCAGTGCTCTCAGGGCACATTCTCTGTGAACACGGTCAAAGTCCACTGTCTCACCACCGCCCATAGGACGACAAATTCTTGTGAGCATTATGGTCATTCCGGCCAATGCCTAAGACCCTCCATCTATGCCAACGACAAGTGTCATTTACCTTTACGTCTCTTTAACCGAACGATATAGAGCGGGTACGGTTCCGCCTAACCTATTGCTCACACCGCCCAGTCACCTTAAGACATGGGCGCGGGTCAAACTTCCCCGAGTCCCAATCCCATCAAACACTTCATATAACCCAGTGTTGGGTATTACGTCCACATTAACCCAGATTTGATGAAGTCACCCTGGAACTAAGATGAATTAAGTTGTATTTTATGCTTGGTTTGAGTTATATGTTTGCAGGAATTTCACTGGGAAGTGTAGACCAATGTCAGTCCACAGTGGGTCACCAAACACAGGAACTGTGCAATGTAATCCCTCATTGCATATTCCAAGGTGTTGACTCATGTGTGGTCTCTCTATTGGGATACACTTCATATTCAAGCTATTGGACTATGGGAAAGAAATTGGAAGTTGACTGCTCTAGAAGAAACAGTTTTCCAACATCAAAAAATTCTCTAAGTCTTTTACTCGAGTAGGTCTATCACTACTCGAGTAGTTTGGGTATAATTTACTCGAGTAAAGGAACCTTGTACTCGAGTACTTAAGTGTATCTCTCGTGTATCCAAGTCACCTACTCGAGTAGACATAGTCATATACTCGAGTAGCATGCTTATATACTCGAGTAGATTACTCTTTATACCCGAGTGTTAAAGGGTTCACTCATCAAAATTTTTCTAAGTCATGGACTCGAGTAAGTATACTCAAATACTCGAGTAGATAGAATCATACTCGAGTAGTTCATTATACCTACTCGAGTAGTTCATGTTTCACTCGTGTACCTTGATATTTTTCCTATTCCAGAATTTTCTAAGTCTTTTACTCGAGTAGAACTTTCACCTACTCGAGTAGATTACTTCCTCTCGAGTAGTTTAGCTCAACTACTCGAGTAGCTCTTGCTGACATCTTCAGAATTCATTCTAAGTATCCCACTCGAGTAATCCTTCATGTTCTCGAGTAGTTTATGTAATATACTCGAGTAGTTTTCCCAGTACTCGAGTAGATCCTTTATGTACTCGAGTAAGTCACTCTACATACTCGAGTAGTTCTGTCTGCTTACTCGAGTAGTTGACTTCTACCTACTCGAGTAGCCTATCTTTATATACCCGAGTATGTTCTCCTTCATGTACTCGAGTAGTTATTCAACTACTCGAGTAGTTATTCACTTACTCGTGTAGTTGGCCGAACCTTTCTGAAATTTTGCTAAGTCCTTTTTCTGACGGGATTTTAAAATCACGCGACATGATTGGTCCACGTGTACATCATTATGACCGATTATGACCGTTAGTCTCTCCTATATAAGGTCTTATCAGAAAATGACAAACTCTAAGTATTCTCCAAGCTTTCTTGTCATTTTAATTTCGAGAAAAATTCTTCAGCCAACTCCTCCCTATTTTCCCGAAATGGAAGACGCCGCCGCCACCATCTTCTCCGGCCACTGCTTCTAAGGTCAGAGGATTCATTCTGAAGAAAGTTACAGATCAATATCAACATCATCGTTCATCTTCTCTCTCTGATTCTGTAAAGGCAAGAAGATCCAGATCTGGGCCGAGACTCTCTTCACCGATTTCTGATAGTGCCTGCAAAGTCCATAAGAAGAAGTTTCTCAGGCCGTTTCATCAGATCTGATTGGATTTACTGGTTGTATAATTTTCCAACTTTATTAATCTTGTAGGAGAAAGTTTCTCCGAGTGTAGGAGAAATTTTCTCCGAGTGTAGGAGTTTTTTTTTCACTCCGAGTTTGTAGGAAGTGTTATCTTCCGAGGTGTAGATCCCCTTGTTTGGATCGAGTTTTTAGGAACTTTGTTCCGAGGGTAGGATCGATTTTTGATCCGAGATAGTGGAGTAGCCTAGTCTAGTTGATTGCTAGATCGGTGAGGGAAAGTAGATGTACCCAAGGTTGGGGAACCACTATAAATCTTGTGTCGTTTGTGATATTGGTAGATAGTTCTGTGTTGTGCTCTAATTATTTTTATTCCGCAAAAGACGCACAACTCACCTATTCACCCCCCTCTAGGTAATTTAGGTTGACAACCGTTTTCTTTCAATTGGTATCAGAGGGAGGTTGATCGTGTTTAATTTTCTCAACGTGGTCAGCAAGATAGCCCAAACGCCAAATTAATATCTTCGGAACTACCCAGTTCTCACGTTGAACCAGCGGAAAACAAAGGAACAAAGGTTAATCCCAACAAACAATGGAAGCACAAGTAGGTCTTTTATTCATTCACTTCTTTACAACACGAGGCATACATAACGAGACATGATTTCGCTAGTATAACATCTGTAAACAGAAAGCACCAAAAAAACAAGCCGGGCGGACAGCACCGGAGTCCGCCGAGACCGCGAGGTCGCCGAGTCCGCTGAGATCGCCCGCACTTAGCTGCAATCCGCCGAATAGCCACGGAGTCCGCCGAAGCCGCGAGGCCGTGCGAACATACCGTTATATGTCTCCTGTTGAAGCTGACCTGAGGAACACCCCTACCCGCCTGAAGCCGGCGGACAGGTTATTGAAGCTGGCAAAGATGAAATAGAACTGACAAGCCGCAGTGCGACCTCCTGCTGAGTTCGCAGAGACCGCACACTTCCAAGTACTTGACCGAAGTCACAGCCAAACTCATGGCTCCTTGAAGCTACCCGCGCGACCTGTACACAGCAAACGTCAGCACTGAAACAATCAGCGCAAATAGACAAACTGAGACCGCAGCTCCTTGCCCAACCCAACTTACTGTTCACTCAAGTTACTGTAGACCTGCCAGGGGGGTCCTATTTATAGGCGAGGTGAGGAGTGTGGTCACCGCCCTAGAGATAGAGACACCACCCCAGCCCGCGCGATAGCAAAACACCGTCCGCCGAGTCCGCAAGGACTTAGCCGGATACCAAGCAAACCGCCAGGAGCAAGGCGACATTGGCGAACCCTCTCCAGTCCGCCGAAGCTATGCGTACAAGGCATCAGCCCGCAAAGCTTCCTACCACTGCAGGATAGCAACCTCCTTCAATGGCTGTCCGCACCAACCCGATGCAGTCCGCAAGACTCAAGGCCCAATCCGCCACAAGTCCACGACAAAAGGCAGATAGCAACAGTCCGCCCGGTCACAGCGGACTTGGCGGATACGGCGGACACCATGAACTTGGCACAAAGTGTGACCAAGTCCAAAAGCCATCAAAGGCCAATGCGAGCAAGGCGGACGCAAACACCCGTCTGCCAAACGCCAAAGCACAGACCGCCAGTAGTCCGCAAGATCCTCGCACTCCTGCCCCATCGCAGCAGCCACCTCCCGGACTCCAAAACCAGTCCGCCAATGACCTCCACAGCAAAGCACCTGCTGTGCCACCAGAGCTTAACAAGGCCTCAGCTAAGCTCTAAGCCCAGTCCGCAATAGCCCACACCGCGGACACGCCAGTCCGCAAGCTTCCCGCGGACACGAGCCAAATCGCCTATCAGCACAAGCTTGCACCATGGCCACTGAGCAATGCACCAGTCCGCATGCCTCTCTATCCGCAGATACCAGGCCGCATAATCCGCGGACTCCGTGCAACAACCCGCTCAGAAAACAGCCGGCTTCCCACTAGACATTCCACCAGGCCGCACATCTCAGTCTGCCCAGTCCGCCTAGTCCGCCAATGTTGTCCGCCCAGGCCGCCCGGCCTGTCCCGTCAACCACTTCCACTTCACAAATTTCAACACTCCCCCTTGAAGTGGGAAGTGGTGACCAAGCCCAGCAAGCTGCGCAAGCGTTCAAAGGTCCCCTTCGACAGTGGCTTCGTGAAGATGTCAGCAAGATTATCTTCACTCCGAACATGCCCGACCAGCAGAGACCCCTCCAACACCTTCTCCCCGATGAAGTGGTGATCAATCTCTATATGCTTGGTCCTGGCGTGACACACTGGATTGTTAACCAGTTTGAGAGCACTCTCATTATCACCCCAGAGTAAACTAGGCCCTTGCACTTCTTCATGAACATCCTCTATAAGCCTCCTCAACCAAACGGCTTCCCGAGCAGCCAATGCCGAAGCCTTATACTCCACCTCCGTGGTTGAAACCGACACCGAGTACTGCTTCTTGCTACACCACGAGATGCTAGCTGAACCGCAAGTGAACACATAACCTGAAGTAGACCTCCGATCATCCGAATCACCGCCATAGTCAGCATCCGTGTACCCGAGCAACGCAAACTCTGCATCCCTTCCATAGAGGAGTCCCATGTCAGAAGTCACCTTGACATACTTCAGAATTCCCTTTGCCGCCACTAGATGAGATTGCCTTGGTTCAGCCATATACCGACTTACTCGGCCAACAACATAAGCAATGTCTGGCCTTGTAATCGTCAGGTAAATCAAGCTCCCAACAAGAGCCCTGAACACCAAGGGATCAAGAAGAACCCTTCCCTCATCTCGTCGAAGCTTCAGCCCAGGTTCCAGTGGAGTAGAACACTTCTTCCCTTCGCCCATGCCGAACCGCTTCACAATACGATCAGCATACCCCTTCTGGCTAATGAGAATCCCGCACTCCTTCCTCTCCACTTCCAGACCGAGAAAGTGATGCAACTCTCCCAATTCATTCATCTCGAAGCATATAGAAAGCTCAGCCCTTAGCCTTGATACTTCCCCCTCCGAATTTCCTGTGATGATCATGTCATCCACATACAGCAGGACCAAGACTCGTAGCTCCCCCTTCTTCTTGACGAACAAGCTTGAATCCGAGTTAGAAGCAAGGTATCCACAGAATTGCAAGTACTCTGCAATCTTCCCATACCACGCTCTAGGAGCTTGCTTCAACCCATAGAGAGCCTTCCTGAGTTTGCAGACATAGTCCGGATGCTTTTCAGAGACAAAACCAAGCAGCTGATCCATGAAGATGTCCTTGTCAATCTCTCCGTAAATAAAGGCATTCTTCACATCGAGTTGCCATAACCTCCATCCCTTGCTAGCAGCCAAGGCGATCACCACTCTTACTGAAGTCATCTTCGCAACTGGACTGAATGTCTCCTCATAGTCTTCTCCATACTGCTGTGAGAATCCTCTAGCGACCAGGCGAGCTTTGAACCTATCAATGCTCCCATCAGCCTTCTTCTTCAACTTATACACCCACTTGCAAGTAACCGGAGTAATGCCATCAACCTTGGGCACAAGGTCCCAGGTTTAATTCTTCTTCAGAGCATCAATCTCTTCTTTCATGACACATTCCCACTCCTTCACTCCAGTGGCCTCGTTGAAGTTTGCAGGCTCTCGCTCATCCAGAGCACCTGCAAAGAAGCAGGAGACAAAGCTCACTGCATTCCCATCACAGTACCGAGCCGGTGGCTTAACCACCCTCTTCGATCTCCGAAGGGTCGGCTCCTTGCTCACTGCTTTCGTTGCTTCTTCGGGCTCCACTCCTACCTGGGGCAAGAATTGAGCAGTGCTCCCCCTGCTTCCTGAGCCAGAAGGCTCAGCCTCGGAGTTAGAAGCAACAGGAGCTGCTGGTGAAACAGCAAGCTCCTCTTCCAAGCCTTCAGCAGCCACCACCGGTGCTTCATCAACCATGCTACTTCTAGTTAGCTCCACCGAGCCACCTCCATATGACGTCAGCTCGTCAAAGACAACATCTCTTGACACCACGAACTTCTTCGTCACAGGATCCATGCATTTCCATCCCTTCTTCCGCTCATCGTAGCCAACAAAGACAAGTTTCCTTGCCTCCGCATCCAGCTTTGTCCGTGAAGCATCCAGGACATGCACGTAGCAAGTTGAACCGAACACCCTAAGGTGTCCAACACTCGGCTTCTCCTTCAGCAACAGCTCAACAGGAGTCTTCATGTTGATAGGGCTGAATGGAATCCGGTTGATAACATAAGCAACACAAGACATCCCCTCCGCCCAAAAAGGACCTTGGGATATCTTTCGCATGAAGCCAGCATTTGCAGGTCTCCGTCAGATGACGGATCTTCCGCTCCGCTACCCCATTTTGTTGTGGAGTGTGAGCACAAGTAAGCTCTCGTTGGATCCCGTGCTTCCTGCAGAAGTTAGAAAACTAGGAGGAGACAAACTCACCCCCGTTATCAATTCTAAGCTTCTTAATCTGCAAGCCAAGTCGACCTTCTACCAACTCCTTAAACTCCACAAACAAACGGAAGGCTTCCGACTTCTCCTTTAAGAAGTACACCCAAGTATACCTTGAGTAGTCATCAACCAAGACAAGCATGTATCTGCTTCCACCAAGGCTGGCAGTAACCGTCGGTCCCATCAGGTCGCCATGAATACACTCCAATGGTTTCTTGCTCCTTGTTTGTTATTTATCAAACGGAAGGCGATGTGCCTTACCGTATTGACAGCCCGCACAAACATGCCCATCACCAAAGGAGGACAACTTCGGCAACCCCCTCACCAAACTTCTACTAGCCATCGCCTTCAGCTTGTCCATGCCAACATGCCCTAGCCTCTCATGTCAGATAGTAGCACTATCATTGGCTCTCATTCTATCAACATAAGCATTGGTGGAAAGAACAAACAAGTTCTTCACCCTCCTCCCAACATGAGCAACATCAGCCTTTACCGCTGATACGTTGCGAAGGAACCTCATGTCTGTTGGCCCAAACAGAACGTGATACCCAGCGTCCACCACATTGGTCACCGAAAAGAGGTTCTTCTTCATGCCCGGCACGTGATACACACTCCTTAACGTGAGTGGCCCCTGATCACTACCCAAAGACACGACCTCCTCTTTCTCTACTGCATAAACAGTATTATCAGCAGTGATAATAGCTTCATTACCTGAGTACGCCTGCATGGAGGTGAACTTCGACTTGTCTCCGGTGAGGTGATGACCACACCCGGAGTCCACGATCCACTCGCCGTTGAAGTCCTCAGCAGACAAGGCCCGGACACAAGTGCCTGTCATAAAAGCTCCGCCCCATTCTGCTTCTTCACTTATCGAGCAAGCTTCCTCCTTTCCTACAGCATTCCCAGGCTGCAGTTTGACCTTGCAGTCCCGCTTGAAGTGCCCTCGCTGATGACACCGGTAGCACTTCAAATTCTTCTTTCAGTCCTTAGGAGCATTGCTCCTCTCCGGCTGATATGAAGTTGAAGTCTCCTTCTCACCAACGACCTGCACCTTCTTCTTCTTCTTCCCTTCCCATCCTTTCTTCTTGCCTGAGAAGAGAGCTTCGCTGCCTTCCTGATTCAGGTTCACTCTAGCCATCTGCCTTGCCAAGCTCTCCTGCGATGCAAGCAGATTCTCCAGCTCCAGCAAAGACGGCTGTGTAGCCCACCCTTGAACAGATGTGACAAAGGCCACATACTCCTTCCGCAAGCCGCGGATAATGTGCCTTTTCATCTTCGCCTCAGAGATAGGCTCATCAGGATCCAGTGCCGATAGCTCAGCACACAAGCTCTTCATCTTTAAGAAGTACTTGGAGATGGAAAGGTCTCCCTGAGTTGCCCTGGCCAACTCATTCTCCAGGAACTGAAGCCGCGCCACATTCTTCCTATTGAACAACTCATCAATGGTTGTCCAAATATCAGCAGCCGACTCACATCCAACAATGTGATCAAACAGTTCTGGAGACACAGCTCTCTTCAGAATGAACTCCGCCTTAGTATTTGTTCTTCTCCAGAGCCTAACCTGCTCAGCAGTACCGAACGCAGCCGTGACTTCCTGTCTGTCGTCCCCACTGACGACTTCCCACAGCTCCTCGCCAAGAAGATAACTCTTCATGCCCGACTTCCACTTCTTGAAGTTAGTCGGCGTTAAGAGTTCAACGCCAAGACCCCTTGCAAAGCTCCCTTCCATTGAAACACCTATTGGCAACCTTTCAGAAGCTCCGAGCAACAACACAGGTTGATCACCACTCAATCACTGAGTATCAACACTGGCTGACTCCCGCTCACGCAACTGAACTCCTCTGATACCATGTTAAATTTTCTCAACGTGGTCAGCAAGATAGCCCAAACGCCAAATTAATATCTTCGAAACTACCAAGTTCTCACGTTGAACCAGTGGAAAACCAAGGAACAAAGGTTAATCCCAACAAACAATGGAAGCACAAGCAGGTATTTTATTCATTCACTTCTTTACAACACGAGGCATACATAGCGAGACATGATTTCGCTAGTATAATAGCTGTAAACAGAAAGCACCAAAAAATAAGCCGGGCGGACAGCACCGGAGTCCGCCGAGACCGCGAGGTCGCCGAGGTCGCCAAGTCCCCTGAGATCGCCCGCACTTAGCTGCAATCCGCCGAATAGCCAAGGAGTCCGCCGAAGCCGCGAGGCCGCGCGGACACACCGTTATACGTCTCCTGCTGAAGCTGACCTGAGGAACACCCCCTACCCGTCTGAAGCCGGCAGACAGGTTATTGAGGCTGGCAAAGATGAAACAGAACTGACAAGCCGCAGAGCGACCTCCTGCTGAGTCCGCAGAGACCGCACACTTCCAAGTACTTGACCGAAGTCACAGCCAAACTCCTGGCTCCTTGAAGCTACCCGCGTGACCTGCACACAACAAACATCAGCACTAAAACAATCCGCGCGGACATACAAACTGAGACCGCAGCTCCTTGCCCAACCCAACTTACTGTTCACTCAAGTTACTGTAGATCTGCCAGGGGGTCCTATTTATAGGCGAGGTGAGGAGTGTGGTCACCGCCCTAGAGATAGAGACACCACCCCAGCCCGCACGATAGCAAAACACCGTCCGCCGAGTCCGCAAGGACTTAGCCGGATACCAAGGAAAACTGCCAGGAGCAAGGCGACATTGGCGAACCCTCTCCAGTCCGCCCAAGCTATGCGGACAAGGCATTAGCCCGCAAAGCTTCCTACCACTGCAGGATAGCAACCCCCTTCAATGGCTGTCCGCACCAACCCGAGGCAGTCCGCAAGACTCAAGCCCCAATCCGCCATAAGTCCACGACCAAAGGCAGATAGCAACAGTCCGCCCGGTCATAGTGGACATGGCGGATACGGCGGACACCATGAACTTGGCACAAAGTGTGACCAAGTCCAAAATCCATCAAAGGCCAATGCGAGCATGGCGGATGCAAACACCCGTCCGCCAAACGCCAAAGCACAGACCGCCAGTAGTCCGCAAGATCCTCGCACTCCTGCCCCATCACAGCAGCCACGTCCTGGACTCCAAAACCAGTCCGCCAACGACCTCCACAGCAAAGCACCTACTGTGCCACCAGAGCTTGACAAGGCCTCAGCCAAGCTCTAAGCCCAGTCCGCAATAGCCCACACTGCGGACACGCCAGTCCGCAAGCTTCCCGCGGACACGAGCCAAATCGCCTATCAGCACAAGCTTGCACCATGACCACTGAGCAATGCACCAGTCCGCAAGCCTCTCTATCCGCAGATACCAGGCCGCATAGTCCGCAGACTCCATGCAACAACCCGCTCAGAAAACAGCCGGCTTCCCACTAGACCTTCCACCAGGCCGCACATCTCAGTCCGCCCAGTCCGCCTAGTCCGCCAATGCGGTCCGCCCAGGCCGCCCGGCCTGTCCCGTCAACCACTTCCACTTCACAAATTTCAACATATCGTCAAAAGGTTAACACCTTGATCAGATCCAAATCTGTTGTCTGAAAGATTCTACCATAAAATGGACAAGGGTAAGGATTTCTCCAAGCTTCCACTGTGCAACAAAAATAACTTTCCCATGTGGAAAGAAAGGATAAAAGTTTTCATGGAAGCTGTGGATCCAATGATCTTCATGATCGTTGAAGAAGGTCCTTACGTTCCCATGACTGTGTCCACTATCGACCCTACCAAGAAAGTTCCCAAAAAGCTAATGGATCTCGACAAAGACGAGATTGCACTTGTCTCTCTCGACAAGAAAGCTAAGAACATTATAGCAAGTGCAGTCAATGACTCGATGCTGCAGAATTTGATTCACTGTCAATCAGCTAAGGAGATGTGGCATTCCTTGGTCACTTTGATGGAAGGGACTGAAGAAGTAAGGGATGATCGGAGATCCCTTCTCAATCAAAAATATGAAGCTTTCCGACAAGGGAACAAGGAAAAAATTGCCGACACCTTTGAGAACTTCTTCAAAATTATAAATGGCCTAAGGGTGTACGGCCGTGTCTTCACCAACGGAGAACTGAACGCCAAATTCTTGAGATCCCTAACCAATGAATGGGATAACAAGGTATGCGCCATCAGCGAGTTCGGGAAGCTAGCTGAAATGGACCCGCAAAATCTCTTTGGAAAGCTTATGTCTTATGAACTCCAAAGCAATACAAGGAAAGCTGAAGAAGAGAAAGGCAGGTGTGCACTAAAGGAGAAATCTGTCGCTCTAAAGGCAGACACCTCCAGAACGACTAAGGCTTCCTTCCCCGCTCCAGCTCCAGAAGTTGATGATGAAGAAGAAACATCAGAGCCTAGAACCTCAGGCTCTGAACTATCTAAAGGAGAGTTCTCCTTACTCTCAAGGCAATTCAAGAAGTTTCTCAATAAAAAGAAACAATGGAAAGGCAAGGATGCCTCATACAGAAGATCACAACGCGATGACGATCGACAAAGAAAAGGCTCAAGCAGCCACGAAAGGTATAATACTAAACAAAACAAATACGTTTCAACTGACATCATTTGCTATTGCTGTAATAAGCCAGGTCACGTCATTGCTGACTGCCCTCACAAGAAGAAAGAGGGTGGTAGAAGATAAGACAAGAAATCCTCACTCAACAAGAAAAGGAAAGAGAAGAGCCTCATAGCCAAAATGAGCAAGACTCTTAGCGACTCTGACTCATCTGAGTCAAGCGAAGAAGAAGAAGCTTACTTTGGGCTAATAGCTCAAACAGATGATGAACAAGAGCCCCAGTTCACTGGGAAGGTAAACTCTCATACCCATCTTTCAGAGTCTGAAGTCTCTGAACATGATTGCGAGGGTAGCTCCTCTGACGATGAGTCAGAATTGATGGCCCAGTACAAGAAGTTAATCATGGCTTACGACAAATATCGTCGAGTCGTGAAGACTCAGGCTAAAGAGATCAAATCTCTAAAAGCCGAAGAGAGCAACTTGAGAGAGAAAGTCGCAAAGACTGACTCCCTCGAGGAAAACTTCAATAATACTATTGAAGAATATAACAAGGCTCTTGAGCACCTTGACCTGAAGGAGAAGATCATCAAAGGATTGGAAGCCGAACTTGCGGCTGAAAGGAAACTTGTTGAGAGTTTCTCGAAGCCCAAAACAATTCTTCCATTCGTTGCTGAATTCTCAGCAAAGGCCAATGGAGCTGGACTAGTCCATGAAGAAGCTCCTAGTAAATCCTCTAGGAGAAACAAGAATCAACGAAAAAATAAGACCGCCAAAAAGGCCTCAGCCAAAGAAAAGGGAAAAGCCCCTCAAAATCAAACCACATTCAAAAAGGTCATCTTTCCATCAAATGAGTTTGATTTTGACTCATCATACGGGCACTTTGCTAGGCCTACTTATGTAGAGCCAAAGTTCCGCTATCAAGGATGGGCTCGACCCCAAAACTTTGGCGAAAGTGTCTTTAAGGCACCTTATGAAGAAGTTATTCTTCAGAGCTATGGCCCTTTCAATCATGGGCATAACTTCAAGAAAGCACCGAAGAAAAAGCCTGTTGTAGAGAAGCCCATAAAGGAGAAGAAGCCATGTGATTGCCATCATCATGAGGCATCTTCCTCCAAGAATGCTACCACTGCTAGACCAAAGTTCCAAAAGGTCAAGCAGGAGATCTTGAGGCAAAGGTACAACAGATTTGACTGTTGGTGTTGTGGCAAGGTTGGTCACTTCGCCATAGATTGCTGGTTCAATTCCAGAAATACTGCTACCCCTCATGTCAGCAATATGAGAAAGACCGCTCATAATGCTAACACTCGTAGGGGGAGCACTCTAACCCCAGACCAAGGACCCAAACGTGTTTGGGTTCCTAAGGAAAATTGATTATGATTGCAGGGATGTCCAAAGGCCAACAAAATGCCTATCTGGTACTTTGACAGCGGATGCTCTCGGCATATGACCGAGACTAGAAGCCTCATTCAGAACTTTACCTCAGTCGTGAACGGACCAAAGGTCATCTTTGGAGGTTCAGACCGTGGAATTACTAGAGGCTATGGTATGATTACTAATGGCAATGTATCCTTCTCGGATGTGGCCTATGTCGAAGGATTGGAACACAATCTCATTAGCATAAGCCAACTCTACGATAAAGGATACGTAGTTGAGTTCCATGCTGATAAGAGCTTGATAAAATCCGTTGACAATATGAAAACGATTCTATCCGGCACTCGAAGCAGGAATATTTTCTGTTTAAATTTCATCTGTATAGATTCCTCTACACTAGTGTGTCTTTTAGCAAAAGATAGTGTGTCTCTTGGTGACCAATGACACAAGAGACTAGCACATATTAATTTCAAAACAATTAATAAACTATTTTCAATGAACTTAGTACGTGATGCCCCAAATGTCAAATACGTCAAAGACAGACCTTGTCATGCATGCGTAAAAGGCAAGCAAATAAGGGCTACCTTTAAAAGCATTATTGACAAAGACTCTAACAGATGTCTTCATCTATTGCACATGGACTTGTTTGGTCCACTGCAGATTAGAAGTTTGGGAGGTAAGGACTATACATTAGTAATTTTTGATGACTACTCGCGCTTTGCATGGGTGTTCTTTCTGAAACACAAGTCAGATACCTTCGACATCTTTACTAATTTTGCCAGGCAAGTCCAAAATGAATACAACTGCTCCATAGTCAAAATCAGAAGTGACAACGGAACAGAGTTCAAATCTGGGGCCATGACAGAATTCTGTGAAAGCTTAGGTATCTTTCATGAGTTTTCCTCTCCTCGTACTCCACAACAAAATGGAGTGGCTGAGAGAAGGAACAGAACACTCATAGAGGCCTGCAGGACCATGTTGAGTGATGCTTCACTACCGGAGTACTTCTGGACTGAGGCCGTCAACACTGCATGCCACGTGCAAAATCGAGCACTCATAAACAAAGACCACAATAAGACACCTTACGAACTTCTGAAAGGCTGGAAACCAACAGTCTCTTACTTTAGAATCTTTGGTTGTAAATGCTTCGTACTTAACAATGGTAAGTATCATACCACCAAGTTCAGCGAAAAGAGCTTTGAAGGTATTTTTGTAGGATATAGTAGCCATAGTAAGGCATATAGGATATTTAATAGAAAAAGCCTGGTGGTGGAAGAATCGATACATGTTGTATTTGATGAGACGAGCTTGCTGCAAAGCAATTCATCTAGTGTGCTCACTGAAGATGCAGGTGAAAAGCTGAAAGAAGCTAGCTTGGATGATCCGTCCGAAGACAAAGGCGAGAAGTTCATTAAGATCACCACTACAACTCCTATTGGAGAGGTTGATGATCAAAATGAAGAAGTCATCCAGGATGAAGAAATCACTCAGGTGCTTGAAGATAATCCAAATGCAAGAACTCTAGAGCTCAGACATCTGAAGGATCACCCCATGGACCAGATCATAGGAGATCCCCGGGATGGTGTCAGAACTCGGAGAGGTACAACTAATGAGAATCTTCATTTGAGTTTTCTCTCCCAGGTTGAAGCAAAGAAATTTGAGGAAGCAAACTCAGACGCATCATGGATAATGACAATGAAAGAAGAGCTAAATCAGTTCAAGAGCTGCAATGTGTGGATGCTGGTTCCAAGACCCAAGGGAAAGAACATCATTGGAACAAAATGGGTCTACAGGAACAAGATGGATGAAGACGGAACTATCATAAAGAACAAGGACAGACTCGTCGCTAAAGGCTATCGTCAAGAAGAAGGAATCGACTTCGACCAGACATATGCTCCAGTGGCGAGGCTGGAGGCAATAAGGTTGTTCCTAGCATATGCTGCTTTCAAAGGCTTCACCGTCTATCAGATGGATGTGAAGTCGGCCTTCCTGAATGGTAACATAAAGGAGGAAGTGTATGTGGAACAACCTCCAGGTTTCGTTGATCCTAACTTTCCTGATCATGTCTATTTTCTACACAAGGCCCTATATGGTCTGAAACAAGCTCCTAGAGCTTGGTATGAAACACTGTCTACCTTTCTACTTGAGAACAAGTTCACAAGGGGAAAGATAGACAAGACATTATTTCTTAGGGAAATAAAAGGCAAGATTTTGCTCGTGCAAATCTATGTCGACGACATTATTTTTGGCTCTACAGATGACAACCTCTGCAAAAAGTTCTCAAAACTTATGCAAGGGAAGTTTGAAATTAGCAGTATGGGCGAGCTGAAGTATTTCTTAGGGCTTTAGGTGAAACAATCTGAAGATGGAATTTTCATCTCACAGACCAAGTTCACCAAAAAACTAATTAAGAAATTCGGAATGGAGAACGCAACCTCTATGAGGACTCCAATGAGCTCAACTATGTCTCTGGATAAGGATGAAAAAGGGAAACTTTTTGATGAAGCCAAGTACAGAAGCATAATTGGATCCTTGCTCTACCTTACTGCCAGTAGGCCTGACATAATGTTTTCAACATGTGTCTGTGCTAGATTTCAGGTGAACTCTAAGGAATCTCATTACGCTGCTGCAAAGCGGATCCTGAGATACCTTAAAGGCACACCAAATCTTGGCTTATGGTACCCAAGAAGTAATGACAGCGAACTAATTGGATTTTCAGATGCAGATTTTGCAGGTAGCAAAGACGACCGGAAAAGTACCTCAGGGACTTGCCAATTCTTCGGAAGAAGGCTAATCTCCTGGAGTAGCAAGAAGCAGAACTGTGTCGCAATCTCAATGGCCGAGTCAGAGTATATCTCTGCAGGTAGTTGTTGCGCACAGTTGCTATGGATAAAAAATCAGTTCGAGGACTACAACCTGCAGTTCAAGGATATTCCCTTGTACTGTGACTCCTCCAGCGCAATTTCAATAGCCAACAATCCAGTCTCCCATAGCCGGACAAAGCATATCGAGCTAAGGTATCACTTCATCCGGGAACATGTGGAGCATGGAGACATAGATCTCCAATATGTGCCCACAGATAGACAAGTTGCAGATATCTTCACAAAGCCGCTGGACGAGACCAAGTTCTCGTTCTTCATGACAGAGCTTGGGATGCTCAACAATGACGATTAAAGAAGGCTGGATGACTAAGAAGCAAGTAAATGCAAGGGGTTAGTCAAAATCTACTTTTTCTTAACTTTTTCAAAATTCAACTCGAGAAGCACGAGACATACTCGAGTATGTGGCTTCACCTACTCGAGTCACGGCAGACCTACTCGAGTAAGAACTAACATACTCGAGTACTCTTCTCTACTTACTCGAGTATAAGAATGTGCCTACTCGAGTATCTACTGACCTACTCAAGTAAGTCACTTACCTACTCGAGTAAGTCACCTATCTACTCGAGTATTTTTCTCCACCTACTCGAGTACTCTCTGCAGACCTACTCGAGTAACTCCTGGCGACCTACTCGAGTAACTCACTTACCTACTCGAGTAGTCTATCTTTTTCTCGTGTACTGTTTCCCAGATTTTGAAATTTGTTCTATTCGCCACCCAAGGCTAAATGCCGCCTCTTCCTTTAAATTAATTAGCGGTAATTCAAGAATTACATATATGAAATTCCGAAAACCCAAACCTACACGACATTATCTCCTTCTCTCGAGTACCCTCTGCCGCTTCGTCTACTCGGCCGCTTCGCCTACTCTCCTCCGCCGCTGTTGCAGAGCCGCCTCTCTCACTTCTTCCAGTCACTCGCATCCATGGCGACTTCCTCCAAGATCGGCGTCGGCTTAGAACTAGTCACCGCAGGTATTGCAGAGCTCTCCGATGACTTCCACAACCTCCTCATCCTTCTCGACACCGCCGGCCTCTCCTTTATTCTCCAGGAACCCTGTCGCGTTCTATTCCCCGAAGTTGCCGAATTCTTCTCCAATCTCAAGGTCAGAAGAAATGGAAAAGTCCTAAAATCCAAAGTGAAGGGTTTGAAACTTAAGTTCACCAAGACCTCTGTCTCTCAGCTTCTCCGTTTGCCGATTGTCGATGAAGAAGATGATTTAGATGATGAAGACTCTGACCGAACAGCCCTTTTCTGTGGCATTTCTCCTGAAGCTCAGTATATTAAAAGGTCAGACATGAATGCTGAAGGAAAATTTTTAGTTGACATTATTGGCAAAATTCTTCTCTGTAAGACACACTCCATCAGAGACATTCCATCCTATTTCTTCGACATGATGCAAGCAATTGTCTGCCGCAAGAAATATCAAATTAGTATGCTGATTCTGGATAAAATTAAGGACAGCTCGAAATCCCCCAACTACGCTAGAATCATCTCTCTGCTCCTCCATGAAACAGATCCTGAAGTCTTCAACTTCTCCAAAGGGACCCCACTTCACCACATGAAGAAGGTCTCCATTTCTTCCATTCAGAGATGGGATCTCAAGCTAAAGAATTCTGCCCAAGCTGCAAAGGCTTCAGAAATTCCAAAAGTTCCACCTGTAGAGGATAGGACTCCATCTCCCTCTCCTCATCATGTGGCCAACTCCTCTGGTGCACCAAGTGAGGGGGAGCCTGCTCCTTCTAGCCAAGTCAAGCAGCCTTCTACTCAGCCAGAAATTCCATCCCTACCTCATACTCCACAGAGTCCAGCCACTCCTTCAGATCAAATACCTCAAGACACTCTTCTGTCCACAGCTGCTGCTATAGATGCTATGATTGCAGAGCTTTCTGAAGAAGTGCTTCCCCTTCCTCCTCTATCTCCTCCAGCTCCAACCTCTGAAGGTCACAAGGACTTTTCTCCAGCACAGACTCCTGCCCATTCTCCAGCCAGGACTCCAACACTATCTCCTAATCCTCCAATAGAAAAGTCAGACACCATTCTTATTTCTGATGAGCCCTCTCCTGAGCCAGCTGAGGCCCCTCTCAGAAACCTAGATTTCTCCCTTCCCCATGATACAGAAGAAAGGGATGCTATAATTCATACCACCAGAGCTCTCAGCTCTGTCATCATTGAAGAAATAGCTCCTTGGGTAACTACTCCTATCCCTACTGCTGCTCCCTCTACTGCTGCTACAGTCTCTTCCTCCTCAGACTTGCTGCAAAGTATTGCACTTCTTCTTCAAGAATAGAGAACTTACTTTGACACCTCTCTAAAAATAGTCACTGACAAGGTAACTGCTCTTGAGACTGAGATGAGCAAAGGTTTTGCTGAAATTCAGCACAATACTGACAGGCTCAAATACTTATTTCAACTTGGTGGCAAAGCCATTGATCATACTATCACTAGTGTGGGTAATGTTATGGAACAAGGTGTCACACTGGCAAACAATCAGATGGAACTAGACAAGAGGAATGAAGCCAACAAGATGAAGATCTGTGAAGAAGTGGGCATTTTCAAAGATGATGCCATAGCCCAGCTCTCTGTTGAAATCAGAAAGGGGGGAGGGTTTGATAAAAGAACTCAAAGAACAGGTAGAAAAATCCGCTGCTGAGAAGACAAATGAATGAGAAGCTCATGTGAACACCATTCATGCTGATGTGCTAGCCCAGATACAGAGTGTCAAATTTCACACATATGACACTGCTGTCTGGATGCACAATCAGATCTTTCCAGACCTTGCAGTTGACCCAAACATCATTCCCCATCATCTCAACCCTCTAGCTACAGATGTCTCTGCCCCAGTTGTTCCTCTACAACCCACCTTCTCTCCCAAGCCTGGAGACTCAGTTGCCCCTCCAGATACTTATGTTCAAGGCTGGGAAGAAGATACTGCTGATATATTCCTTCAAGCTCCTCCAGAGATTAGAATCCACAAGAAGAAAAGGAAGTATGGTGAAGGCCCCTCTGCTAGCAGGACTGCTCCTTCCAAAGCCACTGAACATGCTGAAGCTTGGTCTCCAACCTCAAAGTCTCTAATTTTGGACACACTCAGGCTAGTTATGGATCATAATGAGAACAAGAGCATTCACTACAGTTCCCAGGAATGGGAGTTATGTTAGAAATCAATGCTAAAAAGGAAGATCCATGATAGAGAGTTTGGGAGAAATAACCCTGCTGCTCCTCCAAGGCCTCCTAAATATTTCCCTAAGCCATTCCGCTATCTAAGAGGACAGCAAGAAAAGATGGATAAGCAACAATCCCAAGCCTAAACCTAAAAGATGATGAGAGATTGAAATGACAAGTTGTAGACTTGATGTTTTTGGAAACTTACATATATACAATTCTTCATTCCTGTCTAATTATCTTTTTCATTGTCTTTTGCTTACCTGCTCATGTTTTTCTACTTAGTTTCTTTTATGTCCACAATTCACCTTAGTGTAAAGGGTTCTGACTTCAACAAATAGGGGGAGATTGTTGGGTATTACGTCCACATTAACCCAGATTTGATGAAGTCACCCTGGAACTAAGATGAATTAAGTTGTATTTTATGCTTGGTTTGAGTTATATGTTTGCAGGAATTTCACTGGGAAGTGTAGACCAATATCAGTCCACAGTGGGTCACCAAACACAGGAACTGTGCAATGTAATCCCTCATTGCATATTCCAAGGTGTTGACTCATGTGTGGTCTCTCTATTGGGATACACTTCATATTCAAGCTATTGGACTATGGGAAAAAAATTGGAAGTTGACTGCTCTAGAAGAAACAGTTTTCCAACATCAAAAAATTCTCTAAGTCTTTTACTCGAGTAGGTCTATCACTACTCGAGTAGTTTGGGTATAATTTACTCGAGTAAAGGAACCTTGTACTCGAGTACTTAAGTGTATCTCTCGTGTAGCCAAGTCACCTACTCGAGTAGACATAGTCATATACTCGAGTAGCATGCTTATATACTCGAGTAGATTACTCTTTATACCCGAGTGTTAAAGGGTTCACTCATCAAAATTTTTCTAAGTCATGGACTCGAGTAAGTATACTCAAATACTCGAGTAGATAGAATCATACTCGAGTAGTTCATTATACCTACTCGAGTAGATCATGTTTCACTCGTGTACCTTGATATTTTTCCTATTCCAGAATTTTCTAAGTCTTTTACTCGAGTAGAACTTTCACCTACTCGAGTAGATTACTTCCTCTCGAGTAGTTTAGCTCAACTACTCGAGTAGCTCTTGCTGACATCTTCAGAATTCATTCTAAGTATCCCACTCGAGTAATCCTTCATGTTCTCGAGTAGTTTATGTAATATACTCGAGTAGTTTTTCCAGTACTCGAGTAGCCTATCTTTATATACCCGAGTATGTTCTCCTTCATGTACTCGAGTAGTTATTCAACTACTCGAGTAGTTATTCACTTACTCATGTAGTTGGCCGAACCTTTCTGAAATTTTGCTAAGTCCTTTTTCTGACAGGATTTTAAAATCACGCGACATGATTGGTCCACGTGTACATCATTATGACCGATTATGACCGTTAGTCTCTCCTATATAAGGTCTTATCAGAAAATGACAAACTCTAAGTATTCTCCAAGCTTTCTTGTCATTTTAATTTCGAGAAAAATTCTTCAGCCAACTCCTCCCTGTTTTCCCGAAATGGAAGACGCCGCCGCCACCATCTTCTCCGGCCACTGCTTCTAAGGTCAGAGGATTCATTCTGAAGAAAGTTACAGATCGATATCAACATCATCGTTCATCTTCTCTCTCTGATTCTGTAAAGGCAAGAAGATCCAGATCTGGGCCGAGACTCTCTTCACCGATTTCTGATAGTGCTGCAAAGTCCATAAGAAGAAGTTCTCTGGCCGTTTCATCAGATCTGATTGGATTTACTGGTTGTATAATTTTCCAACTTTATTAATCTTGTAGGAGAAAGTTTCTCCGAGTGTAGGAGTTTTTTTTTCACTCCGAGTTTGTAGGAAGTGTTATCTTCCGAGGTGTAGATCCCCTTGTTTGGATCGAGTTTGTAGGAACTTTGTTCCGAGGATAGGATCAATTTTTGATCTGAGATAGTGGAGTAGCCGAGTCTAGTTTATTGCTAGATCGGTGAGGGAAAGTGGATGTAACCAAGGTTGGGGAACCACTATAAATCTTGTGTCATCTGTGATATTGGTAGATAGTTCTGTGCTGTGCTCTAATTATTTTTATTCCGCAAAAGACGCACAACTCACCTATTCACCCCCTCTAGGTGATTTAGGTTGACAACTATTTTCTTTCACCCAGTTATGTGCAAGTTGGCTCCTACACCACCATATTGGCAGAATCACGCATCTGCCTAGTTTTTCAGGTGCACCTTGGAGTTAATCCCCAAGGCTCCCTGTTGCAATCTACCGCATAGAAACCCGAAAAACAAAGATCTGCATGGAGTCTTCTCTGGCCATTCATGCAATGCAACATCACTGATCTATACCAACTTGTCCGGGTAGGCTTCACACATCATGCCTATGTCCGTTTCTCGACTACGGACTCTACATGCTAAACAACTGGGACTATTCATGTCTACCCGAAGGAACGCCTCACACTCTCCGCAAACTCACGAGAGCGAGCTTCCTATGTAAAGGAAAAGAGGACTTCACATGTCCTAGGATGAGAATTGTTATCCTAGTAAAGGAAATCCATGAGGATGAAAAGCACTGCAATGTCCTCGCCTCCGTAGATCCGAAGTCGGCTTGCGATTTGGGGCTCCGAAGCTTCGCCGGCAGCCGGATCTATCTCCCTTCTCCTTCCTTGCTCTCCCCTCTCTCTAGAACTTTTAAAAGAGAATAACCCAAAGAGAATGAGGGTTTCCAACCCTATTCCCGGGTATAATACAACATGAACAGCCCTGAACCGTTGAATGCCAAAATAAGGAAACGGACGACCACGATTCAGACTTAAAATCCAAAACCTGGGCCAAACATGGCCTGTGAAACGCCCATGTCCAAGGCCGTGTGCCCCATTTGACGCCAAAACCATCGCATCCCAAAAAGTACACGGGCTCTCGACATGCCCGTGTCCGACTTGACATGCCCGTTGCATCCAGTACACGGCCGTGTAGCGGGCCGTGTTCCTCCATTAACATAGGACAACACCAAACCGTGAAGAACACGGGTATTTGACACACCCGTGTCCCAAATGAAACGCTCGTGTCATACCCGAATATGCCTGGGCTCCAGTCCGTGTTTCACCCACGACACAACTCGGCCAACCACCCGAGTAGGACACGGCATGGGACACGCCCGTCTCTCATGCCGTGTTCGCTGCTCGACGATCATCGACTGAAATTCGTCGACCACACGACCATCGTCGAACCCGAGGATGACACGTCCCTGGGACACGCCCGTGTCCCAGACCGTGTGACCCCTACCAAATTCCAAACTTGGCTCAAAATGCCTCCGATCGCTCTTTTGAGTTTCGGGGCGTTACAACTCTCTCCCTCTTAATAGAATTTCATCCCGAAATTACATAAAGAAAAGATAAAAACAAAACTTAAACGGTACCTGAGTGGAATAACTCCGGGTACTCCTCAAGCATGGTTTTCTCTTGCTCCCACGAGAGCTCCACCCGACCGCAGTTGTCCCAATGGACCTTGACCATCCTGATCTCTTTGTTATGCAACCGCTTGACTTCCGAGTCCTCAATGCGAATAGGCTTGACCTTCGTCGTCAACCCATTATCGACCAGCACTTGATCGACTGCAATCACTTGCGAAGGCTCTTGCACCGCCTTCCGCATCACCGATATGTGGAATACGTCATGTAGACCACTTAGCTCCACTGATAGCTTCAAACGATATGCTGCTTTGACAATCCACTCCATAACCTAAAACGGTCCAAGGTACCTCGAGCTTAGCTTCTTCAAGTGCCATACCCGCGAGACACCCTTGAGCGGCTTAATCTTCAAGTACACCCAGTCGCCGACAGCGAACTCCGCATTCCTATGCTTGGCGTTATAGTACTTTGCTTGGCAGTCCTGAGAGATTAGCAATCTCTCTCGAATCGTTCGAACCAACGGCGTTGCATCTTCCACCTTTTGGCGCTTGTACAACTTTGACTCACCCGTTTCCAACCAAGACAATGACGTGCAACATCTTCTACCATAAATGGCCTCGAAAGGCGCCATTTGTATGCTCGCCTAGTAGCTATTGTTGTAAGCGAATTCCACCAAGTATAGGTGATCTTCCCACTTCTTCCCGAAATCCAGAACGCATATGTGAAGTGAAAGTCCACCTAGTGTCAACTAGCTTCACCTATGGGGGGGGGGGGGAATAGGTGACGTGCAGCATTTTTGCGGAATTAAAATTGTACCTGCACAAGAAGATAAAACAGCACAGCACAAAGAATACACAAGCTATTTATAGTGGTTCCCCGATTTGGGTACATCCACTTTCCCCCTTCGACCTATCTCCCAACAAGGGACGACTCGGTCTCTTCACCAACAGGATTGAAATCCAATCCTTGCACTATCAGAAGGAACCCTTCCACACGTAGGAGTCAACACTCCCACAACACGGGTTGCACCCAACCCTTACAGCTAGGAACCAACGTTCCTTTACAACAAAAATAAAACTAGAATGTACAAGAAATACAAACTAAGTTTGGAGACTAAGGTGTCCCTCTTCGTTGACGACGTGTTATTGAAGTCCACGAAGAGTCCACAACCCTAGATCTCTCTTGGAGAGAATCTCCCCGGAACCGGCGGCAGCAAGATGGGTGGCGGCTAGGTTCATGGGATCGGCGGCGACAATGATGTGCGGCTGCTGTACTTTGGAGATCCAAACTTCGTAGCGAAGCTAGCTAGGTCTACCAACGGTCACACTAGGATCAATCATCTCGATCGATTCGGATGGGGAAGATTTTCCCGATCAACAAATCAAGAGACAAGAGATCTCCGGTTAGACACGTGAGACTCTAAGCTTGGTGAAAGATATGGTACCTAAACACCTAGAGGGGGGGGGGTGAATAGGTGACCTAAACCTTTTTTAAAACTTTGTTGGCAGCACAACAATTATTTCACAGATTACTACAGCTAACAGCAATTACAGAAATCAAACAATTAATCCACAGCACAGCACAGCACACCACAGCAAACACACTAATTTATAGTGGTTCCCCAATCTTTGGGTACATCCACTTTCCCCCTTCGCCTATCTAGCAGTGTACTAGATTCAGCCAAACTTCTCCACTAACTCAGAACCAAACTAGGTTCCTACCTCAGGCCCAAAGCCTTACACTCAGCCAAAAGGCCTACACTCAGCCACCCAGGCCTACACTCAGCCAATTAAGGCCTACACTCAGAGTTCTTCAACTCCTACACTCAGGCAACCAAGCCCTACCCTCAGCCTTTATAAAATAGGCTTACAATTCTCTCAGATCCAATGGATCCTACAATTTAAAATAGAAAGTAAAATAGATAACTCTACAACTCAGAAATAGGAGAGGAGTTGAGAGATTCTTGAAGAGTTCTTGGAAGAACTCAGTTAGATCCAAACTGACTTAGCTTCCTTCAAAGCTTCTTGATTAGAACTGAATTAGTCTGAATCTTCTGCAGTTGTTCCTTGACCTCTGCTTCTTGAAATCCAGATGACTCTGAATTCTTCTTCTCAGCCTTAGTTCCAAAGACTAAATACTTAGTTGGAGCTCTCTCTCTCCAACTTCTTAGATCTGCTGATGCACAGCAAGATCTTCTTGTGTTGATCCTCAATATATCACTTTTACAAAGATCTGAACTCTCTCTGTAAAAACTTTGTCAACCACTTCTATATTACTTCAACAATCAATCTCTTAATCTCAATCCTATCTTCTGTAGACTATGAGTGCCTATTTATAGGCTTCCTTCATGGTAACCGGCTGGTCCGGTTCATAACAGACTTCTGATATCACTGACAGTTGATGTAGACCGGCTGGATCGGCAGCTGTCTTATCAACCAGTCACTTCTTGAAATTCTTCTAACTGTCAGATAGTGTCGAGACTTTCTGTTCTTAAGTGTCGACACTTATAGGCCAAGTGTCGACACATGTTGTATAAGTGTCGACACAAGTCTACAAGGTGTCGACACAATTCCTTGTATGTCTCGACACAGTTTCTTCTGCATGTGTCGACACTGAAATTGAGTGTCGACACAAGTACTTGTACTTCATTCTTTAACTGTATTCTTCTAAGTGTCGACACATCTCCTTTGTGTCGACACATCTTTATGTGTAGAAACTGTCAAGTGTCGACACTGCTTCTTGGTGTCGACACAAGTCTTCACTTTTGTTTCTTCAGCTGAGTGTCGACACATTCCTTTAGTGTCGACACTTGTACTTAGAATATTTTGTAACTTTTCTGATCTTGCTAAGTGTCGACACAGCTCCTTGTGTCGACACTTCTTCAAGTGTAGAGTCTTCAACTAAGTGTCGACACATTGTGCTGAGTGTCGACACTTTCTTCAAGTGTTGACTCCTCTGGTTGTGTGTCGACACATTGTGCTGAGTGTCGACACTTACTTTAAATACTGAGTCTTTAGGTAAGTGTCGACACATTGTGCTGGGTGTCGACACTTACTTCAAGTGCTGACTCTTCTGCATAGTGTCGACACATTGTGTTGAGTGTCGACACTTGTACTTAGATTCTGCAGACTTTTGCTGAGTGTCGACACTTACTTCAAGTGTCGACACTTTCTGGTGTTGACTCAGCTCTTCTAGGTGTCGACACTTCTGCTAAGTGTCGACACAGCTTTTCTGCATTCTTCTACACTGAGTGTCGACACAGCTCCAAGTGTCGACACTTTCTGACTGGTGTCGACTCTTCTTCCCAGGTGTCGACACAATGACTCCAAGTGTCGACACTGCTTGTCTGGGTGTCGACACAAGCTTTCTCAAGTGTCGACACTTTCCCTCTGGGTGTCGACACATGGACTTAGAATTTTTAGCTTCAGTCCAGTGTATTCCTAACCTGCACAAGTAACTCAAACAAACATCAAATACACTATGATGTATATCATTGAGTTAGGTGAGGCTTCTTCAAATCAGGTACATTTGACCAATGTACCCAACAATCTCCCCCTATTTGGAGAAGTCATAACCCTTAGTCAATGATATACAACACTCATAATTAAAAATTATAAAATGAAGTAAACCAGATATATGACAACAGAGTTAAACTTAAACATGTAATAAAGCACACATGTATACTCATTCAGCATTACAGAACAAACAAGAATTAGACACATTTATCAGAACAATCATGAAATTTGTTTAACAAAAATTGTTCATACATTTAATACATTTTCAATGATTTACACAAAAAAAACAGATTACAACATTCTTCAGTTTTAATCTTAGTCTAATTCTGCTCTGGTTCCTTAATGACTATTCCTTTTCCAGCTTGTACTTTAGCTTTCACAGCAGCAGCAGCAGCAGGCTCAGCTTCAGCAATCTTCTTCCTTTGGAGTCCTTCTTCTTCTGTTCTTCAGCCTTGATCTTTTGCCTTTCAAAATAATGATAGGGCTTAGGAAAGTACTTGCTAGGCTCCACAGCTGTAGGAGGTAGCTTTCCTAACTTAGCCTTTCTTCTATGTTGGACAATGGCTTCCTGTCTACTTTCATGTTTCCTCCATTCTGCCTCTGAGAACCACTTGTTCCTCTCATGGGCATTGTCCTTGGCCGCTTTCCATGCAGTGAGAATGATGTTCCTAGAAGTAGGGCTCCACTGTTCAAAATCAGGTTTTTGTTCAGCAAGTTCCCTGAACTTCTTCTTTGATAGCCTAGTCTCTTCTTCTTTGTCCAAAGCCTCTTGCATAGCAGCTGTGATAGGTTGAACAACCTTTTCCAGAATAATATTAGGCTTACCAGCAGTTGGACTATACATTGTGCTTATATCTGCATGAATCATTTCAAAATCTGGAGGTGGATAGATTACATCAGCCACTGCCTGTTGCTCACCTCCAAGATATGTTCCTTGAATACCAGATTCAGCTACTTCATTATCATCACACAGGGGAGGATATCCAAGTGTAGCCCTGATTGAATTGAAATCCATTTGGCATGCTCAGAACTGGCCTTGACTAACACTCTCTCCCCCTTTATGACTTCTTGGGCTACATGATCTCTCACATCATCTTTCTGGAACCTTATTTGGCTGTCCAAATACCTTATGCCCTCTTTAAAGAAAGGTCTTAGCTTGGTAAGCTGTTCAGAAATGACCTTCTGGGAGTCCTTGATGGCAGTCTTGACAGCAGTTAGTTCAGCTTGAAAGAGTTTATCAAAATCAGCTTTGGCAGCAGCAGAGGAGGTTGATGGTTCATCAGACTGTTTCTTGAGTTCAGTGACTATGGCATTGTGAGATGCAGTCAAGTTATCATTCATCCTGAGTTGATTCTCCAGCATATAGCCTTGCTTTAGTGCTATATCTGCTACTTTCTCTTTGATTGTTTCTTGATGTTTAGCCAGGAAGACTACTGCATTTCCACCCTTGTGGAAGCATTCATTCATTTCCTTCTTATTCATGTTCATTTCAAACCTTATTGACTTGATATCTTGAGCTAGATCAAATTGTAGAGATTTTTGGCCCTCATCAATATATTTCTCTATGGCCCTTCTTTGCTCATCCACTTACTTGCATTGCCACCATTAGGCTACTGTAATCAGTTGATGGAGCTTGGTGGACCAGTGAGTGTTGAGCAACAGTTTGGAGAGCCTTCTTGTAGCTCTGGCTTCTTCTTTTGAAAACAAAAATTGCTTTTTCTTAGCTTGCTCAGCTTCATCATCTTCAGATTCTGATGTACTGGCTATATCCACCCTATCCTTAGGGCTGGATGGTGTTTCATGTGCACATCTTGTGCCTTCTCAGTATCTAGCCTTATAGGCTCTTCTTGAATATCCAAATTCTCCCCCTCAGCAGCAGCATCCTCCACTGCATCAGCAACATTCTTTTCCATATCAAAATCATCCTGATCTAAATTCAGAAATAGATCTTCCATTGTGTATTCTGCTGGAGAATGTGCAGGAGATGTACTGGTTTCATCAGCTACAACAGATGTGTCTTGGAGAACAACATCTGGTTCTTGAGTTGCTGGCTGATTTTGCTGATGGTCATCAGACAAATCAGAATTTATTATAGAAAAATTCAAAGTATTAAGGTCAACAAGTACCTCTTGAATGAGGAGGGTGGCTTGCTCACTCTCCAGTGTAGATGGTTCTGCTACACCTGGAAGCTCCCCCTGGATGTCATCTGGCTCCTGAGGAGCAGGTGACTTTTCTGCAGCCTTATCCATTGGACTATCAGGAGTGAAAACCACATGTTCTTCACTGCCTGAGCTGCTGGATGACTCTTGAGGCACAGCAGCAGTCTTCCTCTTCTTCCTGGGAGGAGAGTCTTTCTTAGAAGCTTGCTTTTCAGGGGTGGTCAATTCCTTTGACACCAGCACCCTTTCCCATCTAGAGAATATTCTTGAGTCCATTCTCCTCATGTGATTGATTTTTGTTCCTGCAGCAGAGCTCATTACCTCTGGAATTGATCCAGCCAGGTAGAGACTTAGTATCCTGCCCAGATTGGGCTTCTTCAGACTTTCTTTTACTTTCTCAAAGACAATCATAGACCAATCTGTCTTAATGTTGAAGATGATCCTGGTCATGATACTGAACATAGAGGCTGACACCCTGTCATGCCCTCCTGGTTTGCTTAGAATAACCTTGCCTACAACTTCAGACAGGAATTTGCCTTGATTGTTCATCCCCTTCCTGTTGAAAACTGATCCTATTTTCATCTTAGGATCAAGACCACACCAAGTGAGTGCTTCTCTAGTCTTAGATGTGGTCACTTCCTCTTCTTCTTGAATCTTAGGTAGCTGAAGTACCTTTCTCAAAGACTTGGGTGAAACCTTGACCTTGGTTCCATGCACTCTGGATTTGATTCTGGATCCAGAGTCGTCCACAGTTGCTCCAGTAAGAAATTCAATCACTTCTTTCTTCCATATCTTGGTTGGCTCTGAAACCAAGTATTCCAGTCCTGAATTGCTGACTAGGGTTATCACTGATTTGATTTCACGATCTCCGTCGTCGAATGCGCCTCGCACGAGCTCATAGCCTTCGTTTACGTTCTCTTCCAGCTTGGGAGCCATTAGGGTGTTGAGAAATAGTCTTTAGAGAAGAGAAATGTCGACACAGGAGTTTAGTCTCGAAACTCTGAAAGCGTGTCGACAAACACAAACAGAACCCTATTTATACCTTTCTTGTTTGAAGACGAACAGGCGGGATGAATTTCTAAAGATGTGTCGACACTGTCAATAAGTGTCGACACTGACTTATAATGTCTCGACACACATGTGTCGACACAAGTTTAGTCAACAGATTTTATGTGTCGACACTTGGTTAAGTGTCGACACCACTATACTCGACATGTAGTCGAGACTTTACTTAGAAAAATTCTGAGTAAAACTTAAGTGTCGACACTTTATTGGATGTGTCGACACCTACTCGACATGTGTCGACACTAACATTCTGAAGTGTCGACACTAACTTCCTAGATGTGTCGACACCATTTTCCTGAAGTGTCGACACTTACTATTCTGTGTCGACATAGACTTGTCTATGTGTCGACACCTTTTTACTTAGCCAATTTTTGTTCTGTATACTTAATCTAAGTTTATCATACCTAGTTCAATTTTGAACCTATTAAACTTAGCTTCATCTAAGGGCTTAGTGAACATATCAGCTATCTGATTATCAGTTCTAACATATTCAAGTGCAATATCATTTCTTTCTACATGCTCCCTAAGAAAGTGATATTTAATCTCAATATGTTTAGTTCTACTATGTGATACAGGGTTATTAGCTATGGAAATAGCACTTGTAGAATCACAATAAAGTGGAGTTCTACTTACCTGACATCCATAGTCTTCTAGCTGATGTTGAATCCACAGAAGTTGAGCACAGCAACTTCCTGCAGCTACATATTCTGACTCAGCTGTGGAGATGGCCACACTGGTTTGCTTCTTACTACTCCATGAAATGAGTCTTCCACCTAGGAACTGACAGGATCCAGTTGTGCTCTTTCTATCTTCTTTGCATCCTGCAAAGTCTGCATCTGAATAGCCTGTTAGATCAAAATCTCCATTCCTAGGGTACCAGAGGCCTAGATAGGGTGTGCCCTTTAGATATCTCAAGATTCTCTTGACTGCAGTCAAGTGAGATTCTTTGGGGCAGGCTTGATACCTGGCACAAACACATGTAGCATACATAATGTCAGGCCTACTTGCAGTCAAGTATAGTAGAGAGCCAACTATCCCTCTATACAAGGTTTCATCTACAGGTTTCCCTGCATCATCCTTGCTTAGAGACATACTTGACCCCATAGGAGTCTTCATGGTACTGGAGGAATCCATACCATATTTCCTTATGAGTTCTAGGGTGAACTTAGACTGACATATGGATAGACCACTTTCAGTCTGTTTAACTTGGAGACCCAAGAAAAACTTCAGTTCTCCCATACTACTCATTTCAAATTGACTCTGCATAAGCTTTGCAAACTTTTTGCAAAGGCTACTTTCAGTAGACCCAAATATAATGTCATCTACATATATTTGGAACAAGTATTACTTTGCCTCTAGATTCCCTAAGGAATAGAGTCTTATCTATTTTCCCCCTTGTGAACTTGTTCTCAATGAGGAAACTAGATAGGGTTTCATACCAAGCTCTAGGAGCTTGCTTTAACCCATACAATGCTTTCCTAAGTCTATAGACATAATGTGGAAGAGTAGGATCAACAAAACCTGAAGGCTGCTCCACATATACTTCTTCTTTTAAATTACCATTAAGGAATGCTGACTTCACATCCATTTGGTATACTTTGAATCCTTGGTAGGTTGCATAGGCCAAGAACATCCTTATGGCTTCCAGTCTGGCTACTGGAGCAAAGGTTTGATCAAAATCAATACCTTCTTCTTGCCTATATCCTTTTGCAACCAGTCTTGCCTTATTCTTAATGATGACACCTTGTTCATCTAACTTGTTCCTGTAGATCCACTTTGTTCCTATCACATTGTGATCTTTAGGCTTAGGAACCAGATCCCACACCTTGCATCTTTTGAACTGATTAAGCTCCTCCTGCATTGCTTCAGTCCACTGTGGATCTTGTATAGCTTCTTCAAATTTCTTTGGTTCTATTTGAGACAGAAAACTTGAATATACTACAGCATTCTGATTTCTGCTCCTTGTCTGAACACCTTGTCTTGGATCTCCAATGATCAGCTCTACTGGATGATCTCTTAGATGCCTGTTGGCTGGAGGCATCCTTACTTCTGGTTGAACTTCTTCAGCATCTTCATCAAGCTGAGTTCCTTGTACTTCAACAGCTCCTTGTACATGTAGTTCTCCCCCTGGACATAAGCCATCTTCTTCTACTTGCTGTCTTGCAGCAGGTACATCTTCTATGGTTAGCTTGTCCATCTTCTTAGTAAGACCTGTAGGGCTGCACACACTACTAGACAACTCATTGTTAATTAGTTGTGTTTCATCAAAAACTACATGCACAGACTCCTCTACAACTTGTGTGGTCAAGTTGTAGACTCTATAAGCCTTACTATTATTGCTGTACCCAACAAACACTCCCTCTTGGGACTTGGCAGCAAACTTAGTTAAGTAAGACTTCCCATTGTTAAGTATGAAGCATTTACAACCAAAGATCCTAAAATAGGACAGATTTGGTTTCCTGCCTTTCACTACTTCATAGGGGGTCTTGTTTAACCTTTTAGTGATGGTAGCCCTATTTATCACATGGCATGCAGTGTTAACTGCTTCAGCCCAGAAATATTCTGGCAGTGATGAATCACTTAATAGGGTTCTACCAGCCTCTATCAAGGTCCTATTTTTCCTTTCAGCAATGCCATTTTGCTGAGGTGTTCTAGGTGAAGAGAATTCTTGAAATATCCCATAGTCTTCACACAGCTTTGTCATGCTTTCAGACTGAAACTCAGTACCATGGTCACTTCTAATTTTGACCACTGTACAGTTCAATTCATTCTGAATTTGCTTAACAAAACTATAGAAGACACTAGGTGTTTCAGATTTCTGCTTTAAGAAGAACACCCAGGAAAACCTTGAGTAGTCATCAACAACTACAAAGGTGTAGACCTTCCTACCTAAGCTGTGAACTGGCATTGGACCAAATAGATCCATATGCAAGAGGTATAAACACCTCACAGCATCTTTGTTGTCTAAGCTTCTAAAGGTGGATTTAGTCTGCTTGCCCTTTTGACAAGCTGAGCAAATGCCATCTTTGACACACTTAACTTGAGGACCATTCCTCACTAACTCTTTACTAAAGAGTTTGCCAATAGTCTTGTAATTAAGATGAGCAAGCCTCTTGTGCCATTTGACACATTGAGAGACTGTCTCATCAGCTACAAGACAGACTGGAGAACAATTGTTCTCAACCATAATGTCTAAGCAGTAGACATTTCTCTTTCTATATCCAGTCAAAATGATCTCTTGATCACTTGACCTCTTGATATGACAACCATTTTTAACAAATGAGATGTCATACCCTACATCACTTAATTGACTTATACTAATGAGGTTGTGTTTCAAACCTTTAACATAAGCCACTTGAGTAATGGTAACAAGGTTAGAAGAAATGTTACCAAACCCTTTGATGATTCCTTTTTCAGAACCACCAAAGGTCACCTTTGGACCATTTTTGATTGGGATGTAGTCCTTCAGTAGTCCCCTAGTTCCAGTCATGTGTCTGGAACAACCACTATCCAAGTACCATGTAGGGGTATGGTCACTTGGATTCACCTGCAAAACAAATTAATGAACCTTAGAACCCAAAGTAAACTTGGGTCCTTGGTGATTGTTAGTTTGCAATTTGACATAGCTACCTGCTGGCTTTCCAATAGGTAACTTGCTACTCAACTTGGCACTGGCATTGTGCCAACAATCCAAGGCAAAGTGGCCAACCTTGCCACAACACCAGCATTCAAACTTGTTGTACCTTTGCTTAGGTACAACCTTTGCTGTCTTGACCACAGCAGCCTTGTTGAATGTTGGGGCTTTGCCCTTGGACTTGGACTGATCCTGAACAGTCCTCACAGGCATAACAAAACCCAATCCAGCCTTTCCTTTATGATGAACAAATTCATCAATCAAGGGTAGCACTGATTTAGGTTTTGAAAACCTAGCAACTAACTCTTTTTCCTTCTGGAGATTGATCTCCAGCAACTTAATTTGATCATTTTTAAATGTAATAGTACCCATCTGAATCACAGTAATGTGTTTCAGCCTGGCTACTTCATTCAGTTTTTGATCATACTCCTTCTCAAAATCTGTTGCAGCTGCCTTGAGATCAGCAATCTCCTTTGCCTGACTTTTGGCTAGGATCTTGCTTTTCTTATAGGCTTGCAACAGTACTTGGTATTCATCTAAGAGCTGATGAATATCTCCCTCAGATTCAGAATCACTTCCATCACTTGATGAAGATGATTCTGACTCTGAACTAGAACTGGAATCTGAACTTGGAGTTGGACTTTGTACCTGACTAGGTCCTGGCTGCTCCAGGATTTTGGTACTTTCAGTCAATGCCATTAGTCCTTGGCACTGAACCTCTTCTTGATCATAGATTGATTCCATGATCTGCATAAACTCTTCTTCTTCTTCAGCAAATAGCCCTATATAGGCTTCAGCATCTGTCTCAGTGTCTGAAGAAGAAATATCTGAAAGAGTCTTCTCATTCTTTGCAACAAAGGACTTCTCCTTCTTTCCTTTGAAGTGAGTCTTCTTTTTGTCACTGGATTCTTTCCTTCTTTCAGGACAATCTGCAATTACATGACCCTGTCTATTGCAGCAGTAACACACAATCTTAGACCCAGTTGCCTTGCTAGTCTTTGTCCTTTTCTTGTCCTTCTTTGAAGGCTTCTTATCCTGATACTGAACTTCTTTCCCTTTGGAAAAAGAAGGTCTGGACTTCCACTGTTTCTTCTTCAGGAATTTCTGAAAATGTCTGGTAAATGCAGCAAAGTCTTCATCACTTTCACTGCTTGTAGATTTAGTGCTAACAGACTCATCAGAATCTGATTCAACTACCTCTGGAGGAGGAGTTGATGACTTAGTCCTGTTCTTTCTAGGTACTTCTGACTTAAAGGCAACAGTCCTTTCCCTGTGTTCAGTCCTTGTTGACTTTTCCTCCTCTTTTCTTACTGACAATTGCATCTCATAAGATAACAACTTGCCAAACAGTGTGGGAGGAGGAATTTCTCCCAACTTTGCCATTTCTCTGATGGCACAGATCTTAGTGTCCCAATCTTTGGTTAGGGACCTCAAGAACTTATCATTCAATTCATAGTTTGTGAACTCCCTTCCATAGGACATGAGTTCATTAACAATTCTGTAGAACTTTTTGTAGCATTCAGTGATGCTATCTCCTCTTCCTTGCCTAAAGCTCTCATATTCTTGATTAAGCAAGGATTTCCTATCTTGTCTTACTTCTTCAGAACCTTCCATGTAGACAATGAGGGTATCCCACATTTCTTTTGCTGTTTTACAGTGAATAAGGTTCTGGAAGGTTGCATCATCAATTGCACTAACTATGATGTTCTGTGCCCTTTTGTCCATTGTAGCTAGGACAATCTCATCCTTGGTCATCTCAGAAAAATCCTTTGGAGTTCTCTGTATAGCATCCAAGACTGAAATCTTCATGGGCACATAAGGCCCTTCCTTGACTGTGATGTAGATCCTAGGGTCAGAGGCCTCCATGAACAGCCTTACCCTTTCTTTCCAGATTCCAAAAATCTCCTTTCTGCAAATGGGTAGTTTCATTGAACCCAATTCCTTGTGATTCTCTGAAGACCCCATGTTTCTTGATTTTCTTGAAATTGTTTCCTGACTTATATTGAATCTGCCAAACTGGATCTCCTCAGACAGTTAGTCCTTTTTGAGGAACCTCGCTTTGATACCACTTGAAAGATATGGTACCTAAACACCTAGAGGGGGGGGGGGTGAATAGGTGACCTAAACCTTTTTAAAACTTTGTTGGCAGCACAACAATTATTTCACAGATTACTACAGCTAACAGCAATTACAGAAATCAAACAATTAATCCACAGCACAGCACAGCACACCACAGCAAACACACTAATTTATAGTGGTTCCCCAATCTTTGGGTACATCCACTTTCCCCCTTCGCCTATCTAGCAGTGTACTAGATTCGGCCAAACTTCTCCACTAACTCAGAACCAAACTAGGTTCCTACCTCAGGCCCAAAGCCTTACACTCAGCCAAAAGGCCTACACTCAGCCACCTAGGCCTACACTCAGCCAATTAAGGCCTACACTCAGAGTTCTTCAACTCCTACACTCAGGCAACCAAGCCCTACCCTCAGCCTTTATAAAATAGGCTTACAATTCTCTCAGATCCAATGGATCCTACAATTTAAAATAAAAAGTAAAATAGATAACTCTACAACTCAGAAATAGGAGAGGAGTTGAGAGATTCTTGAAGAGTTCTTGGAAGAACTCAGTTAGATCCAAACTGACTTAGCTTCCTTCAAAGCTTCTTGATTAGAACTGAATTAGTCTGAATCTTCTGCAGTTGTTCCTTGACCTCTGCTTCTTGAAATCCAGATGACTCTGAATTCTTCTTCTCAGCCTTAGTTCTAAAGACTGAATACTTAGTTGGAGCTCTCTCTCTCCAACTTCTTAGATCTGCTGATGCACAGCAAGATCTTCTTGTGTTGATCCTCAATATATCACTTTTACAAAGATCTGAACTCTCTCTGTAAAAACTTTGTCAACCACTTCTATATTACTTCAACAATCAATCTCTTAATCTCAATCCTATCTTCTGTAGACTATGAGTGCCTATTTATAGGCTTCCTTCATGGTAACCGGCTGGTCCGGTTCATAACAGACTTCTGATATCACTGACAGTTGATGTAGACCGGCTGGATCGGCAGCTGTCTTGTCAACCAGTCACTTCTTGAAATTCTTCTAACTGTCAGATAGTGTCGAGACTTTCTGTTCTTAAGTGTCGACACTTATAGGCCAAGTGTCGACACATGTTGTATAAGTGTCGACACAAGTCTACAAGGTGTCGACACAATTCCTTGTTTGTCTCGACACAGTTTCTTCTGCATGTGTCGACACTGAAATTGAGTGTCGACACAAGTACTTGTACTTCATTCTTTAACTGTATTCTTCTAAGTGTCGACACATCTCCTTTGTGTCGACACATCTTTATGTGTAGAAACTGTCAAGTGTCGACACTGCTTCTTGGTGTCGACACAAGTCTTTACTTTTGTTTCTTCAGCTGAGTGTCGACACATTCCTTTAGTGTCGACACTTGTACTTAGAATATTTTGTAACTTTTCTGATCTTGCTAAGTGTCGACACAGCTCCTTGTGTCGACACTTACTTCAAGTGTAGAGTCTTCAACTAAGTGTCGACACATTGTGCTGAGTGTCGACACTTTCTTCAAGTGTTGACTCCTCTGATTGTGTGTCGACACATTGTGCTGAGTGTCGACACTTACTTTAAATACTGAGTCTTTAGGTAAGTGTCGACACATTGTGCTGGGTGTCGACACTTACTTCAAGTGCTGACTCTTCTGCATAGTGTCGACACATTGTGTTGAGTGTCGACACTTGTACTTAGATTCTGCAGACTTTTGCTGAGTGTCGACACTTACTTCAAGTGTCGACACTTTCTGGTGTTGACTCAGCTCTTCTAGGTGTCGACACTTCTGCTAAGTGTCGACACAGCTTTTCTGCATTCTTCTACACTGAGTGTCGACACAGCTCCAAGTGTCGACACTTTCTGACTGGTGTCGACTCTTCTTCCCAGGTGTCGACACAATGACTCCAAGTGTCGACACTGCTTGTCTGGGTGTCGACACAAGCTTTCTCAAGTGTCGACACTTTCCCTCTGGGTGTCGACACATGGACTTAGAATTTTTAGCTTCAGTCCAGTGTATTCCTAACCTGCACAAGTAACTCAAACAAACATCAAATATACTATGATGTATATCATTGAGTTAGGTGAGGCTTCTTCAAATCAGATACATTTGACCAATGTACCCAACACTTGGATAAGCTTCTGTCGCCGGAAGATCAGGAAGAATCGCGATCAAAAGCGGCGACCAACTAGCGCGAGCGGCGACGGCGGCGGCGGAGCAGTTTCGCGATTTTAAGTCAAGATCGTCGCTCGGCTTCTTTCTGTGTGTCTTCACTGTTCAAAATACTTGTATATATATATATACGGTGGAAATACTCCAATATAACCGTTATGGGTCCCACTTGAAGGAACCCTAACTCCGGTTCAAAGCAGTGCCAGTGATAGAGTCCGGTTCAGGGAGTTCCAGAAAATCGCCCAAGTCAAAATCGGCGAGAATCACCTGTGATTCTCGTCGAATTTGACTTGATTGCACTCTGATTTCGCCGGCGAGAATCAGCCAGTGATTCTCGACGATTCGGCGAGAATCACTTGGTGATTCTCGTCGATTCTTACTTAGATGATTTTTCTTCTTACGCCTCTGAGCTGCTCTTTGACTCATCCTTGCTCCTTGTCTGCTCTTGCATAAACACAGCCCTGTACTTGAAAGTAAGTGCACTCCAATAGAGAGAGTACACGTAGGCCAACACACTGATCTGCTCAACGAGGGATTACGTCGTGCAGACCCGTGTATATTGACCTACTGCACCCTGACATTGCTGTGCACTTAGCGTGGAATAACTGCAAGCACAACTTGAAATATTTTGTCAAAAACATTGCCTATTTACCTTAGCTTGTTCAGGGGCTTCTTCAAATCAGGTATGTTGTGGATACAATACCCAACAATCTCCCCCTATTTGAAGAAGCCTAAACCCTACAAGCTAAGGTGAATAAAGCGTATGGGAATGAAAATCATAACCTTGAAATTTAACTGAGAGAGATATTCATTACCAATACCAATTTCGTGAGAGCAAACTTGGAGCCACCTTAGCCTTAGCCGAGAGGGTAATCTCCTCCTTTTCGGCTTCTGCAAATCTGGGTCTGTAGCGTTTGACCCCTTGCTCCCCCTCAGTTCTTGCACCTGTGCTCACAATGGAGTTCCTGGCAAAGGCATGATCCTGGAGCTTCTGTAGTCTTCATTCCTCATAATTTAGCATCCCCAATTTAGTTTTGAAAAGACTGAACTTGGCCTCGTCTAAGGAGTTTGTGAATATATCTGCAATCTGCTTGTCCGTGGGGACATAACAGAGAGAGATGTCCTTGTTCTCCATGTGCTCCCGAATGAAGTGGTAGCGCACTTCAATATGCTTCGTTCTACTGTGCGATACCGGATTGTTGGCAATTGCAATTGCACTGGAGGAGTCGCAGTACATTGGTACTTCCTTGAACTGAAGGTCGTAGTCGGCTAACTGGTTTCTGATCCATAGGAGTTGTGCGCAACAGCTGCCTGCCGAGATGTACTCAGACTCTGCTGTGGAGGTTGCAACACAATTCTGTTTCTTGCTATTCCAGGAAATAAGCCTTCGTCCGAGGAATTGACACGTCCCGGAGGTGCTTTTCCTGTCATCCCTACTCCCTGCAAAATCAGCATCTGAAAAACCTATTAGCTCGACATCATTATTTCTCGGGTACCACAAGCCAAGATTGGGGTACCTTTAAGGTATCTTAGAATTCGCTTTGCAGCGACATAGTGAGATTCCTTAGTGTTCACCTGATATCTGGCACAGACACATGTGGAGAACATAATATCCGGTCTACTGGCAGTAAGGTAGAGCAGGGATCCAATGATGCTTCTGTATTTGGTTTCATCGAAAGGTTTACCTTTCTCATCCTTATCCAGAGACATAGTGGATCCCATTGGAGTCCTCATTGAGGTTGTATTCTCCATACCGAATTTCTTGAGGAGTTCATTTGTGAACTTCGTCTGAGAGATGAAAATTCCATCCTCAGACTGTTTCACTTGAAGTCCCAAGAAATACTTTAGCTCCCCCATACTGCTCATTTCAAACTTTCCTTGAATAAGTTTAGAAAACTTTTTGCAAAGATTGTTGTCCGTTGAGCCAAATATTATGTCATCGACATAGATTTGCACCAGCAAAATCTTACCTTTGACTTCCCTGAGAAACAATGCCTTATCTATTTTACCTCTGGAGAACTTGTTCTCAAGAAGAAAACTAGATAAAGTCTCATACCAAGCTCGTGGAGCTTGGTTTAAACCATATAAAGCTTTATTGAGAAAATACACATGATTGGGATAAGTAGGATTGACAAAACCTAGGGGTTGAGCGACGTATACTTCCTCTTTCAGGTCTCCGTTCAAGAATGTTGATTTCACATCCATTTGATAGACTGTGAATCCTTTGTGCGAAGCATACGCCAGGAACAATCTGATTGCCTCGAGCCTTGCTACTGGTGCAAAGGTCTGGTCGAAGTCAATCCCCTCCTGTCTGTAATCTTGAGCCACCAGCCTGGCCTTGTTCTTTATGATGACACCATGTTCATCCAGTTTGTTTCTGAAGATCCACTTGGTGCCAATCACATTCTGCTTGTGTGGTCTGGGAACCAGCGTCCAAACGTTGCATCGTTCGAATTGATGTAGTTCATCTTGCATGGCCAAAATCCATGCCGCGTCTTTGTTCGCCTCGTCGAACTTCTTTGGCTTAACCTATGAGAGGAAGCTAAGATTCAAAACTTCGTTAATAGTACCTCTTCGAGTTCTTACACCGACACGAGGATCTCCGATGATCTGATCTCTAGGATGATCCCTCACGTGCCGGAGCTCTAGAAGTCTGGCGTCTGGAGCTTCTACTACTTCTTGGGCTTCTCCTTCTTCTAAGAGATTTGTTCCATTTTGATCTTCAACATTCCCAGATGACGTGGAGGTGGAAACTTTGACGTACTTAGGAGTTTCATCTTTAGCGGTCTCATCGAGATCCAGCTGTTCAAGTCGTGCACCTGCATCTTCAAGAATACCACTGGAAGAATTGCTGTTAAGCAAACTTCCTTCATCAAATACAACATTAATTGATTCTTCTACCACTAGGGTTTTCTTATTGAAGACCCTATATGCCCGACTGTGGGAACTATAGCCCATGAATATGCCTTCGAAGCATTTTTCACCAAATTTAGTATGCGGGTACTTCCCATTATTCAGTACATAGCATCTGCAACCAAAGATCCTCAAGTAGGACATGGTTGGTTTCCTGCCTCTCAGTAGCTCATAAGGTGTCTTACGATGATGCTTGTTGATCAATGCCCGGTTTTGTACATGACAAGCTGTATTGACAGCCTCTGCCCAGAAGTATTCTGGGAGAGAAGCGTCTTTCAACATTGTCGTGCAGGCTTCAATGAGAGTTCTATTTCTCCTCTCCGCAACTCCATTTTGCTGAGGAGTGCGCGGGGAGAAAAACTCATGAAAGATACCTTGTTCTTCACAAAACTCTGTCATAGCACCAGATTCGAATTCTGTTCCATGGTCACTTCTGATTTTGACCACTGAGCAGTTAAATTCGTTCTGAACCTGCTTGACAAAACTAGTGAAGATGTCAAATGTATCTGACTTTCGTTTTAAGAAGAACACCCATGTAAACCGAGAATGATCATCAACTATCACTAGCGTATAGGACTTGCCTCCCAAGCTATGAACTTGCATTGGACCAAACAAGTCCATATGTAGAAGATAAAGGCACCAGGAGGAGTCTTTGTCTGCAATGCTCTTAAAGGTAGCCCGAGTCTGTTTGCCCATCTGGCATGCAGGACAGGGGCTATCTTTGATGCACTTGATAATGGGAGCATCCCTTACTAAGTTTTTAGAAAACAGTATATTAATTGTCTTGAAATTAATATGTGTCAATCTCTTATGCCATTGATCACAAAGAGATGCACTGCCAGCTGCCACTAGCCATACGGGGGTAGATGAATCTAGACTAAGAAAATTTAAGCAGAAGATATTTCTGCTCCTAATGCCTGTTAGTATCGTCTCAGAAGAGGCGCATGAAATTATCAGGCATTTATCCTTGCAGAACTTAACGTCATAACCTTTGTCACATAACTGACTTACACTGATCAGGTTATGGTTTAACCCTTCAACATAAGCCACATCAGTGATAGATATTATACCGTTGGAGATCATACCATAACCTCTGGTGACTCCTCGATCTGATCCCCCAAAGATGACTTTGGGTCCATTCTCGACTGGAGTGTAATCACGCAGCAGGCTTCTAGTCCCAGTCATATGCCGGGAGCATCCACTGTCCAAGTACCAGATCGGCGTTTTAGTGGCCTTTGGACATTCCTGCAAAACAAAATTAATTTCCCTTAGGAACCCAATCGAACTTGGGTCCTAGATTCTTGGTTAGCATACTCCCCCTCGATTGGTTAACCCTACGAGTGGTCGGCCTCGCATTGCTAACATAGGGAGTCTCGAGATACCTTGGATTAAACCAACAATCCATGGCAAAGTGACCGACTTTGCCACATCACCAACAGTCGAATCTGTTGTACCTCTTCCTAGGCTCCTGCCTTACCCTGGGAATGGTGGGTACAGCCGGGGCCTTGGATCTGGAGGTGGATGCCTCATAGTGATTGCAGTCATATGACTTATTCACCTTCTGTTTCGTCAGTATAACAGGCTTGACTCTTGGTGCCTGCTTTCCATTATGGCCGCTAGAGAATTGACCATAATTTCCCATGTGGATTTCCTCATAAGGTGCCTTGAAGGCACTCTCACCGAAGTTCCGGGGAAAGGTCTAACCATCATATCGGCTCTTTGGCTTTGCAACCGAGGGCCGGAAATGATGACCAAAGGTTGATTCAAAGTCATGTTGGTTGCAAAGAAAGCTAGGCTTTCTGAACGCAACAGGACTAAGCAGAGCCTTTCCCTTTTCATCAGCAGAGGCCTTCTTGGCGGCCTTATTCTTCCTCTGGTTCCTGTTTCTCCTGGATGAGGAACCAGATACCCCTACATGCCCCAAGCCAGCTCCTTTGGCCTGAGCAGAGAAGGTATCAACTACTGGAAGAACAGTTTTTGGCATAGAGAAGCTCTTGACGATCTTCCTTTCTGCCGCAAGTTGTTCTTCCAACTTATCGACTTCCTCCTGCTTAAGATCAAGGAGTTTGAGAGACTCTGAATGCTTTGAAGTTAGGTCAAGGTGCTCCTGTCGGAGAGAAATCAAACTGGTGACCTCTTCCCTTAGGGAGACACACTCACCCTTAAAGAATTTTACTTCCTTTTTCTCAGCCTTCAATCTCTTACGGCACTCCTCGAAAGTGTTGAGCAGAAGCTCATACTTCTCGAGGAGCTCCGCTTCACGGGCCGAAAGGCTGTCTTCAGGTTCATCATCCTAAGACTCAGGATCAGATTCAGAGTCGGAGAGAGGGGTGTGAGCTTTTACCTTCCCAGTAAATGGGGGGCATTCTCCTTCTGAGTCGGAGCGACCCACCAGCCCGAAGTAGGCTTCCTCATCATCACTGGAGTCTGAGGAATCAGACTCACTCAGTGTCTTTGGCCTTTTGGCGATGTAGCTCCGCTCTTTCTTCTTATCTCTAGAGGATTTGTGCTCCTCTCCTTTCCCTTTTTCTCTCTTGCCTTGATAGCAGTCGGCCACGACGTGTCCTGGCTTATTGCATCCAAAGTAAATAATGTCAGAGGAGCGATGTTTGTTTGGTTTAGAAGCATACCTGTCAGAAGAATAATTTTTCTTCTGATGCCTGGAGGAGGAGCCGTCTTTCTTTCTTTGATTCCTCATCTTGAGGAACTTCTTGAACTCTCGGGTGATAAGGGAGAAATCCTCCTCCGACAGCTCTGAGCTGGAGGAGCATGGCTCAGAGTCTTCCTCCTCATCCTTTTTCCTGGCACGGTATGAAACCGCACCCTTGCCTTTTCTGGAGTGACTGGCTTTTAGAGCCACAGTCTTTTCTTTGGCTGCGGCCTTCTCTGCTTCTTCTTCAGCTTTCCTGGTGTTCAGTTGAAGCTCATAGGACATCAGCTTCCCAAACAGAATTTGCGGGTCTGTTTCAGCAAGTCTGCCAAACTCTCGGATGGCGCAGATCTTTGTGTCCCATTCCTTAGTAAGGGACCTAAGGAATTTATCATTGAGTTCACCATTAGTGAACACTCTTCCGTATCCTTTGAGGGCATTGACAATCTTGAGGAAGTTCTCGAAGGTGACTCCGATCTCTTCCTTAGGCCCTTGTCTGAAGGCCTCATATTTCTGGTTCAGGAGGGATCTACGATCATCCCTCACTTCATCAGTGCCCTCCATTAGGATGATCAGGAAATGCCAGATCTCCTTTGCTGTCCTGCAGTTGCAGAAGTTCTGCATCATTGAGTCATCAACCGCGCTGACCAGAATGTTCTGCGCCTTCTTGTCAAGTCCCACTAGCACCATCTCGTCCTTGTCCATTTCAGAAAGTTTCTTTGGCACTTTCTGGGTAGGATCAATGGTGGAGGCCTTAGTGGGGACATAAGGTCCCTCCTCCACGATCATAAAGAGTCGAGGGTCAACTGCTTCCATGTAGAACCAGATCCTTTCCTTCCAGATATGAAAGTTGATCCTGGTGCACACTGGGATCTTGCCTGTGTACTTGAGCCCGTCCATGGTAGATGTTTTCCTTCTTCTTGACACTAGCGACAGGATTCTACTCATGGTGTTAACCTTTTAGATGAGTAACCTGGCTTTAATACCACTTGAAAGTCCACCTAGTGTCAACTAGCTTCACCTATGGGGGGGGGGGGGAATAGGTGAAGCACAAGAAGATAAAACAGCACAGCACAAAGAGTACACAAGCTATTTATAGTGGTTCCACGATTTGGGTACATCCACTTTCCCCCTTCGACCTATCTCCCAACAAGGGACGACTCGGTCTCTTCACCAACAGGATTGAAATCCAATCCTTGCACTATCGGAAGGAACCCTTCCACACGTAGGAGTCAACACTCCCACAACACAGGTTGCACCCAACCCTTATAGCTAGGAACCAACGTTCCTTTACAACAAAAATAAAACTAGAATGTACAAGAAATACAAACTAAGTTTGGAGACTAAGGTGTCCCTCTTCGTTGACGACGTGTTCTTGAAGTCCACGAAGAGTCCACAACCCTAGATCTCTCTTGGAGAGAATCTCCCCGGAACCGGCGGCGGCAAGATGGGTGGCGGCTAGGTTCATGGGATCGGCGGCGACAATGATGTGCGTCTGCTGTACTTTGGAGATCCAAACTTCGTAGCGAAGCTAGCTAGGTCTACCAACGGTCACACTAGGATCAATCGTCTCGATCGATTCGGATGGGGAAGATTTTCCCGATCAACAAATCAAGAGACAAGAGATCTCCGGTTAGACACGTGAGACTCTAAGCTTGGCTAAGCTTCTGTCGCCGGAAGATCAGGAAGAATCGCGATCAAAAGCGGCGACCAACTAGCGCGAGCGGCGACGGCGGCGGCGGAGCAGTTTCGCGATTTTAGGTCAAGATCGTCTCTCGACTTCTTTCTGTGTGTCTTCACTGTTTAAAATACTTGTATATATATACGGTGGAAATACTCCAATATAACCGTTATGGGTCCCACTTGAAGGAACCCTAACTCCGGTTCAAAGCAGTGCCAGCGACAGAGTCCGGTTCAGGGAGTTCCAGAAAATCGCCCAAGTCAAAATCGGCGAGAATCACAGGTGATTCTCGTCGAATCGTCGAGAATCAAGGGTGATTCTCGACGATTCGGCGAGAATCACAAAGTGATTCTCGACGATTCGGCGAGAATCACAAAGTGATTCTCGACGATTCGGCGAGAATCACAAAGTGATTCTCGACGATTCGTCGAGAATCACAAAGTGATTCTCGTCGAATTTGACTTGATTGCACTCTGATTTCGCCGGCGAGAATCAGCCAGTGATTCTCGACGATTCGGCGAGAATCACTAGTGATTCTCGCCGAATCGGCGAGAATCACTTGGTGATTCTCATCGATTCTTACTTAGATGATTTTTCGTCTTACGCCTCTGAGCTGCTCTTTGACTCATCCTTGCTCCTTGTCTGCTCTTGCATAAACACAGCCCTGTACTTGAAAGTAAGTGCACTCCAATAGAGAGAGTACACGTAGGCCAACACACTGATCTGCTCAACGAGGGATTACGTCGTGCAGACCCGTGTATATTGACCTACTGCACCCTGACATTGCTGTGCACTTAGCGTGGAATAACTGCAAGCACAACTTGAAATATTTTGTCAAAAATATTGCCTATTTACCTTAGCTTGTTCAGGGGCTTCTTCAAATCAGGTATGTTGTGGATACAATACCCAACATGAAGCTTGTCTTCCATCGTCCCATTGACCCTCTCGGTCTGATCATTCGTCTGCGGATGAAAGGCTGTGCTGAAACTCAGTTTTGTTCTCAACATCTGCTACACCAACCTCCAATCATTGGACGTGAACCGCCCATCTCGGTCACTCATGATGCTGCGGGGCACACCGTGAAGCCGTACAATATTATCCACGTATAACTTTGCCAATTGCTCAACCGAATCATCCTTCCTATGCAGAATGAAGTGCGACACCTTCGTCAAATGATCTACGACCACCCAGATGGCGTCATTTCCCTTTTGCGACCTTGGCAAGCCATGCAGAAAGTCCATAGTAATGTCGTCGAACTTCCACTCCGGAATAGGCAAGGACTTCAAGAATCCTCCAGGCTTTTGGCAATCTGCCTTCACCAAGGCGCATGTTTGACACTTCGCCACGTACAGTGACAGATCCTTCTTAAGTCCTGGCCACCAGAATAATTTCTTCATATCACGGTACATCTTCGTGCTCCCCGGGTGAATCGAGTACTTGGTATGATGAGCCTCGTACATCAATTCCACCAGCAATTTGTCCACATTTGGGACGCACAGACGACCGTCCCTCCATAGCAATCCATCCACGACCTCAAATTGGGAATTTGACCCATCCAAAGCCTCAACCATGATTTGCTTCATGTGGCCATCCATATTTAGATCTTGCCAAATCCGATCAGCCAAGTCACACTGAACTTCTGCCCAGTTCAATAGCGCTTCGGCACTTGTCTGCTTGTCTACGCAAGAGATCTCCAACGCCTCCAACTCCCGAACCAACCTCTCGTCTTGGACCGACAGCCAATTGGCTTGAGCTGGGGCCCTGCGACTCAATGCATCCGCAACGGCATTGCCTTTCCCAGGCACATAATGAATTTTGAACGTGTAGTCCCCCAGGAACTCCATCCATCTCCGCTGTCGCATGTTTAGATCTTTCTGATCCAACAAGTATTTCAGGCTCTTGTGCTCGGTATAGATATCGACCTTCACCCCATACAAGTAGTGCCTCCACAGCTTCAAGGCAGAAATCACGGCCGCTAACTCCAAGTCATGGACCGGATAATTCCTCTCATGCACTTTCAGCTGTCGCGAGCCATACACTATCACACTTCCATGCTGTAGTAGGACACAACCCAATCCACTGCCCGAAGTATCGCTATAGATCTCAAATCCTTCGGTCCCACTCGGCGAACTCAGCATAGGTGCCGTGGTCAACCGACTCTTCAGCTCCTCAAAATCTCGTGCGCACTCCGACGTCCAAATAAACTTCTGCTCTTTCCTCGTCAGAGTCGTGAGGGGTAACGCTATGCATGAGAAGTTCTCCATGAAGCGCCTGTAATAGCTGGGAAGCCCCAAAAAACTCCGGACTTCCGCTACCATAGACAACACATTCCACTCTCATATCGCAACAATCTTCGCCAGATCCACCGCAATTCCTTCTCCACTGACTATGTGACCAAGGAATGCTACTGAGGACAACCAAAACTCGCATTTGGAGAACTTGGCATACAATTGATTCCTCCTCAGCGTCTCCAACACCAAATGTAGATGCTTAAAGTGATCCTCCTCACACTGCGAGTACACCAATATATCATCGATGAAGATGATCACAAAGTGGTCTAGGTACTCCCTGAAAGTCCTATTTATCAGATCCATGAACACTGACGGCACATTCGTCAGCCCAAACGGCATGACCGTAAACTCGTAATGCCTGTATCTCGTACTAAAAGCTGTCTTGGGGATATCACTATAACGACTCTATCCGTTCACAGGTATATACTAGAAGGTCCGGCCGGGGCCCCACAACATATATAATAAAACAGGCGGGGAAGTCACGTAGTGATACCAGAGTTGCACATCCTAACTCATTGCATTCTAGCGGAAGCCTATAACACGAAGCTGAATTCACACACATGAATGTCCACTATATAAAAGCTCCATATTTATATAAACAGGAATGGTAGCAAATACAAAGTCAACTGGCCTTATGGCCTTATAGGGATTTACAAAACAGTGGCCTCAAATATTGGCACGCAAGCCGACCATGTATAATCAAACATAGTATTTTCATTTAGCCTTCGAGGGCTAGCAGTAGCGGCAGTAGCAGGAACCTCAGCCTTTATGCGTCCCGCTTGGCTCTCTAGCACCTGCACAGGGACAACCCACCCAACGGTGGCAAACAAGCAACGGTCAGCATTCAACTGACCAAATTATAACGACCCCACCCCTTTCCCGGGGCGATGGTATTCCTTCCCTGCAGGCATAGCATTTCACAGGAAAATATGTATATCATACATTGTGCTCTCACGCAAATACATGCCATCACAACCGTCAGCCACGCGGCCCGACGATCCGTGCACTCAGTGCACATTCTTGGTGTACTGGCGAACCAGGGTCGCACCACCATATCAGGGTCGCAACCCAATGATAACTATTGAGCATTTTGCTCGAGAATGATCGTGTGCCGGTGGAGTATGGGCTAACGACAAAGGTTAGGCCCATTCAGATTGAGGATCGTGCCGAGAAACAGTTTCAGAACAAGACGATCGGGATGGTCAAAGTCCGGTGGGACAATTGCGGCCGTGAAGAACTCACATGGGAGCGAGAGCAGACCATGCGAGCTGAGTTTCCGAGCTCTTTGTGTAACTGTTATGCAGTGTATATCGAGTTGTAATGAACGTTTGTGGACTAAAATCTCTTCTGTTGAAGTCCTTACTTTCTGCAAATTTCTGGGACGAAATTTTTGTAAGGAGGGGAGGGTTGTAACACCCTAAATTCCAGAGTTGGGAAAAATTGGGTGACACAGCCTGGGACACGGGTGTGTCCTCTGGTGAGCAGTCGACAAAATTCGACAAAATTCGGTCGACGATTGTCGAGTGCAGAGTACACAACCTGTAATACGGGCATGTCACAGGGCGTGTCCTCGCGGGTTGATGAATTTCAGCTTGACGAAGTTGAGCTGGGGCGTATCTAGTGCCGTGTATGGGCACATGGCCTGGAACACGGGCGTGTCACAGGCCTTGTCCTTTTCAGGATGTGCCCAAGGCATTGAGGCATGGTGAACACGGGCAGGACATGGTTATTTCTTAGGGTCACTGGACGTGTCCCTCTCGGGTTGATCTCGATTTTGTGCAGCCTGAAGAACACGGCCACAACCACGGGTGTGTCTGAAGGCGTGCCAGGTGACACGCCCCGTGATACGGGCGTATCATATGGGCGTGTACTGGACTGGATAAGTCGGTTGAGCACTACTTGAGGTACACGGTCTGGGACACGGGCGTGTCACAGGCCGTGTCAGGCAAAAAATATGATTTTGTGGCAAAATCATGGCTGTCCATTTCTTCAGCTGTGATGCAATAGCTGAGGTGCCTCCCTACTTCCTTATGGCCGTGGATGAGAAGGGAATTCTCATTTGTTATTTGTCCTTCATCTTTCTAAAATCCTAGAGAGAGAAAGAGAGGAAGGAGGAGGAGGAAGAGGAGTTAGCCACTGGTGGTGCTGCGGAGTTCCGACGAGAGATCCGAGGCCAGCGTTGCGGAGGAAAAGCCATTGCGGTTCTTTCCAGCCAGCTAGGAGCTCATGGCGCCGAAGCAATCTTCAAGGGTAATGAATTTTCTTCCTAGCCATGTGAAGGCTTCCTTTTTTGGCATGTGCATATGATTCCCCCACCAGAGGGTGGCGTGTTATGGGAGTCTCTTGGGTTGATTCATGGAATCCCCAATCATTTGGCATATAGATCCGGAAAAGGAGTACGAAATAGGCATGCTGTGTGAAGCCCATCTGGACAGGTTGGTTTGGATTGGTAATGTTGCATATACGTACCAGAGAAGACTCCGTGATAAACATGTAGTTTAAGAAGTCGACGTGTTAGACCTGTGAATTGCAGTAGCAGGAAGTACTGGAGTGGTAGTCCAGGAAAATAACCGTATAATGCTTGTCCTGTTGGGTAGTACCTGTGAAGGGGAGTAGCAGGAAGTACTGGCATGATAAGACAGGAAATACCCATGATGCTTGGAATGTTTGGTGGGTTGTGCCTGTGAAGGGGAGTAGCAGGAAGTACTGGCTTGGCAGTCCAGGAAAATACCGTCAAGTGATGGACGGTTAAACCTAGGGATGGAAAGTGAGTTCTGTCGCTAACGCGAGGCGTGGCTCCTAGGTAACCGATGAATGTGAAGCGAGTTTTGTGAGAATGTGCTGGTTATGTGTGAACTGATGAGTTCACCTAAAGGAAACAGACAAGGTGAAACCGACCCGTGCCTTTTATGTAGCCGCGAGTACGCTGTACTCGGTGATGGCAAGGCGACTTGAGCAACCGGGGGGGGGGGGGGCGGTGGATGATCCGACTTGCGCTATGTCCGTCCGATGTGAGGCCTGAAAATGAGGTCTGTTGGAGTGCATAGCAAGAGTCTTAGGCCTGCGCGCCATGACACAATGGGGGGCTACGGGCCAATCCCGGTGCATTAAGACTAAAGTCTCCGGCTGCACGCCATGACCCTAAGACACAACCTTGTCTTGCCCGTGTTCAATAGGACTCAATGCCTTGGGCACATCACGAAAAGGACACGGCCTGTGACACGCCCGTGTTCCAGGCCGTGTGCCCATATACGACACTAGACACACCCCAGCTCCACTTCGTCGAGCTGAAATGGACAGCCATGATTTTGCCACAAAATCATATTTTTTGCCTAACACGGCCTGTGACACGCCCGTGTCCCAGGCCGTGTACCTCAAGCGGTGCTCAACCAACTTATCCAGTCCAGTACACTCCCGTGCCACAGGCCGTGTACTCTGCACTCGACAATCGTCGACCGAATTTTGTCGACCACTCGTCAACTGCTCACCCGAGAAGGACACGCCCTGGGACACGCCCGTGTCCCAGGCCGTGTCACCTAACTTTTCTCAACTCTGGAATTTAGGGTGTTACAATCACTCTCCCTTATCCTCAGCTGATAATAACTGGACTTGAGATCCAATTTCGAGTACACCGATGACCCGACTAACTGATCGAACAGATCATCAATCCTCGAGATCGAGTACTTGTTCTTCTCCGTTAGCTTGTTCAGTTCTCGGTAATCAATACAAAGTCTCAAGCTTCCGTCCTTCTTCTTAACAAAAAGAACCGGTGTGCTCCAAGGCGACGAACTTGGACGCACATAACCCTGCTCCAACAACTCTTGAAGTTGCACGTTCAGCTCCGCCATCTCCTTAGGCGCTAGCCGATACGGTGAGCGTGACACAGGTTTCGCACCTGGCACTAGCTCGATGGTGAAATCAATCTCCCGTTGAGGTGGGGATCCAGGAAGATCGCTAGGGAACATCAGGGGTACTCAAATACCAATGAAATACTGTCCAACATAGGATTAGTCTTTGCAACCTCCACTAGCGTGAAGAACAGCTCTGCTCCAGCACGAACCGCCTTCACCACCTGAAGAGCAGACATCAGAGTCTTGCTTGACCCTTTCAAGCCTGGGAATGTCATCTTACGAGACCCGTTCCCAACTTGACATCCTTGCGACTGCAATCAATATGAGCTTCCTGCTCCGAGAGCCAGTCCATGCCAAATATCACGTCAAACTCCACCAGCGGCAGTAACGACGCTTGCAAATCAAATTCCTGATTCCCAATACGAATCTTTATGCCACAGACTCTATCCGCGCGCATCGAACACCCATTCGGCAACAACACATCCAGTTTTCCCTTCGCCATCAAAGAAGGTACTCTGATGCGTGATATGAATCCTTCAGACAAAAGGAGTGTGAAGCCCCCGTATCAAAGAGTGCTCTCGCCGGATTCTCATAAATCAAAACAAAGCCTATACAAGCAGTGGTAAGGTAACACGCGCATAATAAGTATTTAAAAATTAACTTGCTATAAATTTAAACCGTACTTGTAACCACATCAACTTGCTTGATGGCCTCCTGCTGGCAAAGATTATACACTTTAGGTTGAGCATAATGGGATGTAGTTGACTCCACCGCCTTGCCCTTTTCCTCATATGTTGCTCCCGGCTTCCTCTCAGACTTTGGACGTCCGCTCCAGCAGTCCCGGGCAAAGTGTCCCGGCTTTCCACAAGTAAAGCATGCACCCGGGGTCCGACCCGTAGTCTCCCCAGAAGCACCGGAAGAAGGGGCTGGACCCAAAGTCCTAGCCTTCTTAGACCACCTACGGTACACAAGCTTTGAGTTACCCGACACCTTGAACTCAGCCTTCTTATCACTAGAGTTTTTCTTCGCTTGCACATTCTTCAAATCCTTTTCCAACGACCGAGCCGTATTGACCTGGGTCAAGAAGCCCTGCGTCATAGGCCCCGAGAGCAGTAGCCTTAAGTCATCTCTCAAACCTTCATAGAATCAGTTTGTCTTACGCTCCTCATCCGCGAACGTAGAGCCAGTGTACCGACCCAACCGAGTAAATTTGTGGAGATACTCATCCACGCTACTCTCTCCTTCCGACAACCTCTGGAACTCATTCTATAATTCTATCCTCTAAGCCGAGGGAAGGTACCTTGCCAAGAACATTCTTGAAAATTCCTCCATCGAGACGTCCGTAAGTTTCCTTCCCCTCAAGAGATGTAACTCCAAACCTTCCCACCATAGCCTAACATCTTCGTCCAACATGAATGTAGCTATAGTGGTCATCTGCCACTCTTTTGTTTCAGTAGATGTCAGTACTCTCTTCACTCGGGCGAGCCAATCCTCTGCTTAGGATGGGATTCTCGTCCTTAAGAACACCGGAGGATTGAAGCCCAGAACATGTTTGAGCTGCCTTTCGGTTGCTCTCCTAGGAACCAAAGGCTCCATCACCACCTGCTCCACCCTTCTCGGTTCATCCGTTTGAAGCGGTACCTGCTCCATCGTAGGAGCGGGCTGCTGCATTTGCCTTGCAGACTGTGCGTTGATCATAACAAACACCGCTTCGGCCACCAATCGTATGGTTTCTGCCGAGGGAGGTGTTGCAGGAGCATCATTTGGTGCGCTACTAGCCTCAGAAACCGGGCATTCTGATGGCCCTGTACCACTTCTGGTCACCTATAGTTGTACAAAACACCGTTAAGAGACCCAATAAAATTGCAAAAAGCAATTATAGGAACACGCAGGTTCCCCAAACATGTGTATTTTCATTCCTAAGTGGACATTCATGGGTTCATTTATGTTATAACGATGACGCACACACATGTGCTCACGACCCCTTAAAATAATTCGCCCACGAATTCATTTAAGTTGACCGAAACCAGTAGTCTGATACCAAATTGTGACACCCCCTATCCATCGCATAACATATAACAGTAGGTCTGACCAGGGCCCGACGCCATATACCATAGACAGACCAGAAGGTTACTCAATGGAAACCATCCAACTAAGAATCAACATCCTACTCAGAGTGCATTCTAGCAGAAGCAATTTAAAAGTTACAATAAATAAAGAGCCCTGCCAATAGCATGAATGTCCACTAAACAAAACCAGAAGGAATGAATGTACAATACACTAGTACACGACCTTATGGCCTTACAATAGTTTACTCAAATTAAAGTGTTTTCCAAACCTCGCCACGCAGGCCAGTCACACATGAGAAATAAAGTAAACACTCAATAATTATGCATTCAAGGGCCGGCTCAGCAACATGGGCTTTTGCCCGCTATTTACCACTTGGCTCTGCAGCACCTGCAAGCAACAATCCACCGCAACAGTGGCAAACAAAAGCAACGGTCAACTATGCTGACCAAATTATAATGATCCTGCCCCCGAACTTGGGGCGGCGATGCTCCTTCCCTGCACTTTGTTAGCATAACCAAGTAGTATAGTGTAAAAACACCTCATCACAGGCGTAGGAACGCACAACCACACACCCCGTTCTCTCAGGGCATATTCTCGGTGAACACGGTCAAAGTCCGCTGTCTCACCACCGCCCCTAGGACGACAAATTCTCGTGAGCATTATGGTCTTTTCGGCCAATGCCTAAGACCCTCCATATATGCCAACGACAAGTTCCATGTACCTTTAGGTCTCTTTAACCGAACGATAGAGAGCGGGTACGGTTCCGCCTAACCCGTTGCTCACACCGCCCTGTCACCTTAAGACATGGGCGCAGGTCAAACTTCACTGAGTGCCAATCTGATCACACACTTCATATGACCCAGTTATGTACAAGTTGGCTCCCAGGCCACCATGCTGGCAGAATCATGCATCTGCCCAGTTTTCCTAGTGCACCTTGGAGTTAATCTCCAAGGCTCCCTGTTGCAATCTACCGCGTAAAAAACCCAAAAAAACATCCGCACGGAGTCTTCTCTGGCCATTCATGCAATGCAACATCACCGATCGAGACCAACTTGTCCAGGTAGGCTTCACACATCATGCCTATGTCCGTTTCTCGATTACGGACTCTACATACTAAACAACGGGGACTATTCATGTCTACCCGAAGGAACACCTCACACTTACCACAAACTCGCAAGAGCGGGATTCCTATGCAAAGGAAAAGAGGACTTCACATATCCTATGATGAGAATCATCACCCTAGCATTCCTCTTTGGAGCCATGGAAATCTATGTGGATGAAAAGCACCGCAATGTCCTCGCCTCCGTAGATCTGAAGTCGGCTTGTGATTTGGGGCTCCGAAGCTCCGCCGGCGGCCGGATCTATCTCCCTTCTACTTCCTTGCTCTCGCTTCTCTGTAGAACTTTAGAGAGAGAATAACCCAAAGAGAATGAGTGTTTCCAACACTATTCCGGGTATAATACAGCAGGAATAGCCCTGAACCATTGGATCCCAAAATAAGGAAACGGACGACCATGATTCGGACTTAAAATCCAAAACATGGGCCGAACACGGCTTGTGACACGCCCGTGTCCAAGGCCGTGTGCCCCATTAGACACCGAAACCTTCACGTCCCGAAAAGTACACGGGCTCTCGACACGCCCGTGTCTGACTTGACACGCCCGTGTCATCCAGTACACGGCTGTGTAGCGGGCCGTGTTCCTCCATCGACACAGGACAACACCAACCCGTGAAGAACACGAGTATTGGATACAGCCGTGTCCCAAATGACACGCCCGTATCATAACCGAACATGCCTGGGCTCCAGGCCGTTTCACCCCCGACACAACTCGGCAAACCACCCGAGTAGGACATGGCCGTGTTCGCTGCTCGACGATCGTCGACCGAAATTCGTCGACCATATGGCCATCATCGAACCCGAGCACGACAAGCCCCTGGGACACGCCGGTGTCCCAGGCCGTGTGACCCCTACCAAATTCCAAACTTGGCTCAAAACGCATCTCGTTGCTCTTTTGAGTTTCGGGGCGCTACAGACTCCTTCTGCGATGCACTGGTGATCCGGACCGCCATTGAGAACTTCATGGTATCGCGGATCCTGGTGGTCAATAGGAGCTCAGTGAATGTTATTTTCAAAAAGGCGTTTAAGAGATGAGGGTGGAGGCTCGGAGGGTGCTGGCAGCAGATGAACCATTATTTAGATTCTCAGGAGAGAGGAGACCCCGAGCAGACCCATTGACCAGGCTCTCATCTAGCTAGCAGGGCTATAGGCTCACTCGGTGGTTGGAGATGGTTTGGAGATGAGACCCCGACCAGGTCCGCTGACCAGGCTCTCATCTATCTGGCAGGGTTGTAGGCTCACTCGGTGGTTGGATATGGTTTGGACAGCAGACCCCGAGCAGACCTGCTGGCCAGGCTCTCATCTAGCTGGCAGGGCTGTAGGCTCACTTGGTGGTTGGAGAGGAGACCCCGAGCAGACCCGCTGACCAGGCTCTCATCTAGCTAGCGGGGTTGTAGTCTCACTCGGTCGTTGGAGATGGTTTGGAGAGGAGACCCCGAGCAGACCCGCTGACCAGGCTCTCATCTAGCTGACACGGCTATAAGCTCACTCGGTGGTTGGAGATAGTTTAGAGAGGAGACCCCGAGCAGATCCGCTGACCAATCTCTCATCTAGCTGGCAGGGCTATAGGCTCACTTGGTGGTTGGAGATGGTTTGGAGAGGAGACCCCGAGCATACCCGCTGACCATGCTCTCATCTAGCTGGCAGGGCTATGGGATCACTCCGTGGTTGGAGATGGTTTGGAGAGTAGACCCCGAGCAGACCCGCTGACCAGGCTCACATCTAGCTGGCAGGGTTGTAGGCTCACTTGGTGGTTGGAGATGGTTTGGAGAGGAGACCCCAAGCAGACCCGCTGGCCGGGCTCTCATCTTGCTGGCAGGGCTGTAGGCTCACTCGGTGATTAGAGATGGTTTGGAGAGGAGACCCCGAGCAGACCCGCTAACCAGGCTCCCATCTAGCTGACAGTGCTGTTGGCTCACTTGGTGGTTGGAGATGGTTTGGAGAGGAGACCCCGAGCAGACCCGCTGACCAGGCTCTCATCTAGCTAGCAGGGCCGTAGGCTCACTCGGTGGTTGTAGGTTGTTTGGAGGAGTCCCCGAGCAGACCCGCTGACCAGGATCTCATCTAGCTGGCAGGGATGTAGGATCACTCGGTGGTTGGATATGGTTTGGAGAGGAGACCTCGAGCAGACCCGCTGACCAGGCTCTCATCTAGCTGGCAGGACTGTAGGCTCACTCGGTGGTTGGAGATGGTTTGGAGAGGAGATCACAAGCAGACCTGCTGACCAGGCTCTCATCTAGCTGGCAGGGTTGTAGGCTCACTCGGTTTTGGGGATGGTTTGGAGAGGAGACCCCGAGCAGACCCGCTGACTAGGCTCTCACTTAGCTGGTAGGGCTGTAAGCTCACTCGGAGGCAAGTCAAGTGGTAAGAGCTCACAGAGCGAGGTGTCCATATTCATCAAGAAATTGGCAGAGAATTCCTATAAATGGAAGGATTGGAGGCAAGGCTAAGGAGGAAGAGCATCTCTAACTGTCACTCGACATGGGTGGTCTCGCCCGCAGCGAGCGGGTGTTCACTGTCAAAGGCAAAGGGCCTCACATACAAATGAGGGACCTATCATGAGGAGTGGTTTAATCTCCATGGTTTACAATGCCGGCTTGATCTCGCGGCGAGACAAAAGCAAAGGGTTAGACGGTCTCGCGCGCGGTAGGGGCGAGGAGATGCCCAAGGACTAGCATTTTGAACTAACCATCAAGCGAAATGGCAAGGGGTAAAGCACAATGAAGTAAGAAGTGCGAAAGGTTATAATAACATTCTCTTTGTTCATTGCAGAAAAGAAACGTTTCACTATCACAGAAGAAACACTTCACTATCACAAAAAAGAAACACTTCACTATCAGGAATATTTACAAGTACACAAGAAACTAAAAAAGGAGGGGGGAGAAGTCCTCAAACTCTGACATCCCTTCACTCCTCACCACCGGAGCTGGAGATGTCATCTGTCTCGCCATACAGCTGGGGGACAAAGTCGTGGATGGTGACCGTCTTGGCATTGTCCCGAACCACCCCCAGCTCCTACATCATCTTGAAAATGAGCTCCGCCGTCTTGATGTTGGAGTCTTGGTAGAGGGGGTCGACCTCATCCGGGGAGTAACGAGGTGGCAGGGGAGCTTGGAATGTATCTGGATGGAGCGCAGTGCTGTCCAGGAGACGGGCTTTTTTAGCCTTCAATTTCTTGTTTTCTCCCTCCAAAGCCGCAATGCGCGAGCGCATGCGATCAGCAGTCTCGACATCCTGCGAGAAGGCCATCAGTCAACAAAAGTTTATGAAGGGCTAGCAAATGAAACTGGCGAGTGGCAGTGAAAAAGCTTACCACACCACCCTGGCTTCGTGCGAGAAGGTTGTCGGCAACGACCAGCTGCTTCTCAAGGTCATTTGACTTCTCGCACTCCGTAGCAAGGCTGGCCTCAGCCTCCTTCCACTTCTTATTGTTGAAGACCAGGCGACGTGAGATACGGTGCGAGAGCTCCATGGAGCGAAACTGGGCGTAGGAGGTCTTCAGGATGAGGTCTCGTGACGCTTCATTATCCGCGGGATCAGTCCCAAGGCCACCGTATAGCCCGTACCTAAGGGAGAAGGCATGACACGCGTGCGGGTATTGCTCCTTCCAAGAGGGAAGAAGAGTAGACACTGACACGCGGTTGGCATCCTTCTCCCACAAGAGTACCGGCTCGCCGACGCCATCGTCTGTCATGGGCCCCAAGTTGTAATTTGGATGCAAGGAGGGGGTCGGGCGGCTGGAAGAGCCAGCCTCGCGAGGGGGAATATCGACGGGCTGGACAGAGGTAGTGGCAGTTTGATCAGGTAGGGCTGTATCGCGGGCAGGCGAGACGGCTTGATGGCGAGGTGAGGGAGACCTTTCCACAAAAAAAATGGGTCAGGGACCCCGACATTGCCTTCCTTTCCTTAGGAGCAGTTCTTTTCTTCTCCTTCGGGAAGTACAAGGCCATCTTCATGTTTTTCTTTAGGCTCTGCCGAGAAGTAGCGGCATCAACGCCAGGCCTCTTCTTTGGGGTCGGTGTAACGCCCCCGGTTTTTCTGTGTTTTGTTTGATCTTTGGCTGGCATTACGATGGCGTATTTCCGGCTTTTTGCCGTTGTAGAGCATGGTCTTAGCTCTTAGGGTTCCCTGTATAGCCTGTTTGTAGCATGTTAGCAAGATTCCCCAGCTAGCCGGAGTCCGTTTGATGACTCGGTTGGGCCTCTTAGGGAATGCTTGTGTTTTGGCTTCGGGTGGTGTTATCCCGTGTTTTGTTCGTCGAATGCTAATTTCGACTTCGCAGTTGTGTTCGTAGCGTGGGTTTTTAGCTGCGTCGTGAATTTCGTCATTTTCCGAGATGTTTCGGGTCTCGTGTTATTCTGATTTTGAGTGTAAGTAATTATTATGTATTGATTGTTTATTATTAAACTGATGTATATATATATAGCCTTAGGCTAGAAATAGGGCTCGATTCTTTTGTTTCCTTTCTTTTCTCTATTTAGAAGCCGCTGCCTGTGCGAGAGGAAGAGAACCGCCAGACTACCCTAGCCTTCGGACGCCGATTCCCTGGAGATTTAGCGGTCAAAATTCGATTTCGAGAGTGGATCTGGACTGCCCTCGCCTGGATCTGTATTCTTTCTGCTCCTCAGCTGGTGCTCTGAGGCTAGATCCGAGAGTGGGGGATGCCGCCGACCAAGCTTTTCTGGTATTGAGGCAAGTGATGTCCCCTCATCCTTGCCAAAGTTGATCTTTGTCTTTCTTTTGATTTAATTTTATCTCTTTCCTGCTTAGATCCTAGGTGTACGCTAGGGTTTGTTCCCGATCATGCCGTGGTTAGTGTAGAAAGTTCCAGTTAAATTTCAGTTTTCCTGAGGGATTGTGTCTATTAGGGACTGATTTGGTTCGGTTCAGGTCGAGTAGTTGCTATTGTCGATGGATGTTATACCCTAGAGAGACCTCGTTCTCATTTCTGGTTGTTTGCTGGATCTGGCGCCTGTAGCCAGTCGGGGTTTCGACACCGTTGTGTCGACACCGGCAAGTCGGGGTGTCGACACCATTGTGTCGACACCGGCCAGTCGGGGTAACGACACCGTTGTGTCGACACCGGCCGCAGTGGTGTCGACACCCGCAGCGGCAGTGTCGACACTTTGTGTCGACACCGGCCACAGTGGTGTCGACACTTGGTGTCGACACCCGCAGCGGCAGTGTCGACACCTTGTGTCGACACCGGGCGCAGTGGTGTCGACACTTGGTGTCGACACCGGCAGCGGTTGTGTCGACACCTTGTGTCGACACCGGCTTGTCGTGGTGTCGACACATCGTGTCGACACTGGGTGCTGCGCTTGTTTTGGGGTCAGGTCGACTCGGGGTTGGTTCTTTTTAGGCGTGCAAGGCCGCGTCGGTTGGACCCGATGTTTTTGCCTTGGGTTCGTGTGTTTCTTAGGATTGTTAGTGTGACCTTTACCTAGGGGGGGGGGCCTTGGGTGTTCGGCTAATTTCTGCATGCCGACTCTTGGGTTGTGGCAGGTGGTGGAGTTTTAGTGGCCTCTGGGGGGGGGTGGTTTTATGTGGAGAGATGTGGGCACCGCCTTTTGCCCCGGTTTGGGTTGGTGTGTGTGGGACCCTAAAGCTGCCACTGTTTGACCCCTTAGCCCATTTTGGGTCTGATTTTGGTTATGCATTCAGATCCATGTTTGACCACTGCCACTTACCCACGTGTTAGGACTGTTAGTCCCTTTCATGTTTATGCTTTCCTTTCTTTTGGCATATATGTATATGTCTTGTTGCTGTTGCAGACTCTTTTGATAGGGCATAATGGTTTTATTGCTCGCTTTTGGTGTGCTCTGCTGTGCTTTAGACAGTACCCTCCTCTTACTGTCACCCCTTTTCTTTTGCTTATAGCAGTTTGTTGCCGGGTTGGTAAACCCTTCTTCTTATTTGCTAATAAATCTATTGCTCTATTTACCTTTTGATTGTTTCCTTGCTGAGGTGTTCTTTTCTTGAATGCCTCAGGTCCAGGTTGTAGCCAGATCAGCGACTAGTTCTTTTGGAGGGGCATGTTGGTGGCCTCTAGGGTAGATGAGATAGCTGATCCCCGTTTTGTTGTGAGGTAGTTCTTTACTTTTCCGTATAGACATACATACTCGCCAGTGGGTTCGTGTCAGGTTGTTGACGCCCACTGGTGGCTTCTTGTGATGCTGGGTATGAACTTAAACTACTGATTTTGCCTACTTGTGGTTGGTTACTTGCTTCTGGAAAGGATTAATGCTAGGTTGCTTGTTAGATATTTTAAAACGTAAAAGTATTACTATATGTACCCCATGCATAACATGTTTCTAAATCAAAGACACTATTTTTCCTCAACGTAAAACACTATTTTTCATACATACTATATTCACCTTAGGGTCGTGCATACCATGAGTCGTCCCCCGGGGACACTTATGCTTATTTTAGGGTGTCAACTTAATTGAACCAAAGTATTATCTGCTGCGTATAAATATAATTTTAACTGTGGACTAGCTGATCCACCGTGCCGAGGGATACAGCCATTCAACTTAACTGATTTTCTTTCACATTTAATCAACGTTTTTCCTTAAAATCTAAGGTCTGGAGTTTTGCCTGAGCGTGTGCAGTTATCCCCTGCACGACGTGGCATCACGGCACGTGTTTTCTCTTACTCTGATACGATTTTACCGTTGAGAAAATGCGGGTTGTGACAGTTGGTATCAGAGGGAGGTTGCTTGACAAAAGGTCGGGCAACCTTTCCCTTGTCTGCATTAGTAGTTAGCATCATACCATTCACACACCTATATGTCATCACCACGTCTTGGCTAAAGCACGAACACTACACTCATGAGCATAAAGAAGTATACATGGCATATTATGTAGTATGGGATGCATAATATGTGTTTGTATATGGATTCACCATAGGAGGCAACATGTGAGGGTTATGTAGTATGGGATGCATAACCTCACCACATGAATGCGGCTAGCACGTGTTCTTTTCTCGTTACATGGGAATGTTATGTAGTATGGGATGCATAACATTTTCATGTGTACGCCGCCATGGCATGCACTAAGGCCTTTTTAGAATGCATAGCACATCATGCATAACATAACATTTCATAAGCACAACGTGCCAAGCTAAAGATTTGCAAGATGACATATGTGCACACATGGTTTTGAGTCAAAAAGAATACAAATACATGCATTCATGGTTTAGGCACCTGAGTTAGTATGATGGTGGTGAACCATCTTAGGTTAAGCATAACATCATCATGGTAAAAACAACTCCAAGAGCAAGTTTTTGCAGTTGAAGTTCATATTTAAGTGTGTTTGTCTGTACCGGGTAGTTTTGCTCTAGCTGATGGGCTAGGTTTTGTCTAAAGCTTGTGCGATTTTAGGATGGCGAGACGTCCTGCGACGAGATCGACCCCACAATCCGACGGTGAGACGTCAAGAGCGCAGAGCGATGCGTTGGTAGAAAGCCTGCGGTAGAGTAATAAGGAGTTATCGAGGCAGGTAGTGGATATGCATGCTCAGATTCAGTCCCTTGTAGCAGTGGTGGCGGGACAGACCCCGAGAGCTCAGAACCACGCTGAGGGGGTAGCTGTTCCTGCCCCTCCTGCTCCTCCAGTGCCTTTGGTTGTGGTGCCCCCGGAGATGGCGTTCATATCCCAGTTTCAGCGGCTGAGACCCCCTACCTATGATGGGCAGGCAGATTTCATGATTTTGGATGACTGACTGATTACCATTGAGGAGATGTTCTCTTACTCAGGGATTACGGACGATCAGAGAGTGATGCTCGCTGCCTACCAGCTCAAGGGCTTTGCAAAGAATTGGTGGCTGAGGGAGAAAGAGAGCTTAGTGGCAGGTTGCACTTGGGAGTCATTTAAGGTGCTGTTGTTACGTAAGTTTCTGCCTTCAGTCGAGCACGATCGGCTAATGAACGACTTTCTTCATTTAAAGCAGAGAAAACTCACGGTTAGTGAGTATGAGATTGAGTTTAGTAAGTTGAGTCGGTTTGCTCCGGGTCTGGTGAGTGTTGAGGCAGACCGAGTTAAGCGATTTCTGGGTGGACTAAGAAGCGACATTCAGCAGTTAGCGAATGCCTATGGAGCAGTCAGTTATGCCAGCGTGGTTGAAGCTGCCTTGAGCGTTGAGGCCATTGAGAATGCCAAGAATAGAGGCCAGCAGTTAAGGAAGGATAAGCGGAAGCCCGGTGGAGGGAAGAGCCCTCAGGAACCTGATGCTGTCTCAAGAAAGAAGGTCAAAGAGATTTGTAGCTTTTGTGGCCGGCCAGGCCACCCCTTTGAGAAGTGTTTCAAACGGTTGGGAGCGCAGAAGAAGGAACAGGTGCACGCGATTCAGGGTGTTTCCAGGGGAGACTTGGTGTGTGCCTTGTGTGGAAGGAAGGGGCATGAGGCTGCCCATTGTTGGTTAAAAGATAAGGTCTGTTTTCAGTGCGGCCAGAAGGGTCATCTCAAGACAAGGTGCCCCCAGACCCAGCCTATTCTGCGGCCAGTTCCCCTTCAGGCTTTGCCACCGCCTCAGCAAATGGATAAAGGAAAGGGGAAGCTGAATGTGCTTTCGGCAGACGAAGCGCAGACAACGACCCAGGTTATCTCAGGTTCGACTACTCCCCAGTCGTTTCGTTACGTTCCTTTTTTGGTTGTAGTTTTCGTTTTAGCGCTTGTTGCCTTAGATGCGTGTGCAATTCGTAGGAAAATTTAAGGTAAAGAACCGCTGGGCGCGCGTTCTCTTCGATTCTGGTGCCACCCACTCGTTTGTGGCTAGAGCCTTCGTGGTGCGGTTCAGTTTGGGCCTAGATCGTGTTGGTGGTGCCTTCTGTGTTAAGTTCCCCTCCGGTGACTCTGTGGTTACGGACCTGGGTGTCCTAGATTGTCCGATTTTATTGGGAGATTTTTTAGCCAAGGCTGATTTGAAGGTGATTGACCTAGAGGACTTCAATGTTATTTTGGGCATGGACTGGTTGTCAAGGTACGATGCTGTGATCCAGTGCAATGGTAAGCGCTTGGACTTCGTCAAAGACAACAGTAAGCCAGGGAGCGTTTATGGATATTATCTCCAGGAGTCTCCAATCATTTCTGCGGTGCGTGCTCGGAAGTTGCTAGTTTCTGGCTGTTTTGCCTGTGTGGTTTCTCTGGTAGGGACGATTGTTAGTGTGCCCCGCTTGGAAGAGATTCCTGTGGTGTGTGACTTCTCTGATGTGTTTCCTGGCGATCTTCCTGGTCTCCCACCCGATCGAGATGTCGAGTTTGTGATAGATTTGGAGCTAGGCACGCGTCCTATCGTAAAGGCGCCGTACCGGATGACCCCGCGAGAGCTGGAAGAGTTGCGAATTCAGCTGGATGAGTTGTTGGCAAAAGGCTTTATAAGGCCGAGTTCTTCGCCTTGGGGTGCGCCACTGCTGTTCGTTAAAAATAAGGATGGGTCGATGAGGTTATGCATTGACTATAGAGAGCTGAACAAGGTTACTATTAAGAACATGTACCCTTTGCTGCGAATCGACGATTTGTTCGACCAACTGCGTGGTAGTGCCGTGTTTTCCAAGATAGTCTTCGTTCGGGCTATCACCAGTTGAGGATTCGGGAGTCAGATGTTCCACGGACGGCGTTCCGCTCTCGACATGGGCATTTTGAGTTTTTGGTTATGTCATTCGGTTTGACTAATGCGCCCTCAGCTTTTATGGATTTGATGAACAGAGTTTTCAAGGATTTTCTAGATAAGTTCATGATTGTCTTTATAGACGATGTTTTGGTGTATTCTAAGGATGCGGAGGAGCATGATCGACATTTGCGGGTGGTCTTGGCGACTCTGAGAGACCATAAGCTATACGCCAAGCTGAGCAAATGTGAATTTTGGTTGCCTCAAGTTTCTTTTCTAGGCCACGTGATTAATAAGGAAGGAATATCGGTGGACCCAAAAAAGATCGCTGCTGTTATGGAATGGGCGAGACCTGTTACCCCCAAAGAGATCAGAAGCTTCTTGGGTTTGGCTGGTTATTATAGAAGATTTGTAGAAGGTTTCTCTACCTTGTCCACGCCGTTGACCAGGTTGACGCAGAAGAATGTAGCCTTTATATGGGATGGCAAGTGTGAGAAGGCTTTTGAGGAACTAAAAAGAAGGCTATGTTCGGCTCCAATTTTGTCTTTGCCTACGGAGGGTAGTGAGTATGATATATATGTAGATGCGTCGCATGTCGGTCTGGGCTGCGTTTTGATGCAGGGCGGGAAGGTGATTGCGTACGGGTCGAGGCATCTAAAGACTCACGAGAGTAACTACCCTACGCATGACCTGGAGTTTGCAGCTGTGATCTATGCATTGAAATTGTGGAGGCATTTGCTATATGGCGTGCAGTGCAAGATTTTCACGGATCATAAGAGTTTGAAGTATGTCTTCACTCAGAAAGAATTGAATCTGTGCCAGCGGCGGTGCTTGGAGTACGTGGCCGACTATGACATGGAAATTCAGTATCATCCGGGCAAGGCAAATGTGGTGGCTGATGCCCTGAGTCGGAAGTCAGGTAAGATTTTTAATCTTTCCGCCGAGCGTCTAGTGGAAGAGTTTCTTTTGATGGACATTTCTGTGGGAAGCTGTGATTCGCAGAGTAGCTTGGCAGTAGCAGAACCTTCGTGGATTGCGCTTACGAGACTGCATCAGAAGGACGACCCCGATCTTCTGCATTTGTATCTTCGAGCTGAAAAAAGGTGAATTACCAGACTTCTCTATAGATGATGCAGGTACCTTGAAGTATCGTGGCAGGTTTTGCATCCCCGCAGTTGGAGATATCCGGGTTATGGTGTGCAGAGACGCCAACGGATCTAGTGTCGCCTACCATCCAGGGTCGACCAAGATGTATCATGATTTAAAACAGATTGCCTGGTGGTACGGGATGAAGAAGGACATAGCCAGATTTGTTTCAGAGTGTTTCACTTGCAGGCGTGTGAAAGCCGACCATGGGAGGCCTGGTGGCAAGCTGACTCCCTTGGAGATTCCGATGTGGAAGTGGGAGAGTATCTCGATGGATTTCATTACCGGCTTACCGAGATCTCCTAAGGGGCATGATTCAGTTTGGGTAATTGTAGACAGATTGACGAAGAGCGCTCATTTCGTACCATTTAAGATCGATTATCCGATGAGGAAGATAGCCGAGCTGTATCTGGAAGAGGTCGTCAGATTGCATGGTGTACCCGTAAGTATCATATCAAATCGAGACTCCAGGTTCACGTCTCGTTTTTGGAAGAGCCTTCAAGAAGGGTTGGGTACAGATTTGAGATATTCCACGACTTATCATCCGCAGACCAATGGTCAGACGGAGCGAGTAAATCAGATTGTGGAAGATATGATCCGATGCTATATTCTGGACCACGGAGGAGCGTGGGACGAGCGCTTGCGGCTTATGGAATTCGCATATAACAACAGTTATCAAGAAAGCTTGCAAATGGCTCCTTTTGAAGCTTTGTATGGGAGGCGCTGCAGGACTCCCTTGTTTTGGGCTGAGCTTGGCGAGGGACCTTTGTTGGGTCCAGAAGCGCTCGAGGAGATGGAAACCGCTGTGAAGCTTATTCGGGAAAAGCTTCGGATAGCCCAGGAGAGATATGAGAAGAACTTCAATCAGCGTAGATCGGACTTGGAATTTGCTGTGGGGGGCTCGGTGTTCTTAAAGGTCTCCCCGTTGATTGGAGTCAAGCGGTTTGGCAAGAATAGGAAGTTGGACCCGAGGTACGTGGGGCCATTTCTGATTGTTGAGCGGATTGGGGTATCAGCCTACAGGCTGACTTTGCCCGCAAATTTCCCGGGCGTGCATGATGTCTTTCACGTCAGTCAGCTGCGGAAATGTATGGTAAATGGCAGGCAAGTTTTGGATTCTGTGCCTCAGCTGGAGCCGAATCTTTCTTATGTGGAGGTGCCTGTTCGCATTTTGGATTCTCAAGTTCGGGCGTTGCGAAGAAGACTATTCCTATGGTTAAAGTTTTATGGAGGAATCAGGATGTGGAAAGCACGACTTGAGAGTTGGAGTCGGTTATGAGGGAGGCTTACCCTCATCTATTTCCCTGATCTTGTGCCTGGTATGCTCTGTTTTATTATATAGCTCTTTCCTAACTCTTTCTCTCTCCTTCTATATAGAAGTGTTGTGAGTAAAGTTTCGAGGCGAAACTTTCTTTTAGGGGGAGTGGCTGTAACGCCCCCGGTTTTTCTGTGTTTTGTTTGATCTTTGGCTGGCGTTACGATGTCGTATTTCCGGCTTTTTGCCATTGTAGAGCGTGGTCTTAGCTCTTAGGGTTCCCTGTGTAGCCTATTTGTAGCCTGTTAGCAAGATTCCCCAGCTAGCCGGAGTCCGTTTGATGACTCGGTTGGGACTCTTAGGGAATGCTTGTGTTTTGGCTTCGGGTGGTGTTATCCCGTGTTTTGTTCGTCGAATGCTAATTTCGACTTCGCAGTTGTGTTCGTAGCGTGGGTTTTTAGATGCGTCGTGAATTTCGTCATTTTCTGAGATGTTTCGAGTCTCGTGTTGTTCTGATTTTGAGTGTAAGTAATTATTATATATTGATTGTTTATTATTAAACTGTTGTATATATATAGCCTTAGGCTAGAAATAGGGCTCGATTCTTTTGTTTCCTTTCTTTTCTCTGTTTAGAAGCCGCCGCCTGTGCGAGAGGAAGAGAACCGCCGGACTACCCTAGCCTTCGGATGCCGATTCCCTGGAGATTTAGTGGTCGAAATTCGATTTCGAGAGTGGATCTGGACTGCCCTCGCCTGGATTTGTATTCTTTCTGCTCCTCAGCTTGTGCTCTGCGGCTAGATCCGAGAGTGGTGGATGCCGCCGACCAAGCTTTTCTGGTATTGAGGAAAGTGATGTCCCCTCATCCTTGCCAAAGTTGATCTTTGTCTTTCTTTTGATTTAATTTTATCCCTTTCCTGCTTAGATCCTAGGTGTACGCTAGGGTTCATTCCCGATCATGCCGTGGTTAGTGTAGAAAGTTCCAGTTAAATTTCAGTTTTCCTGAGGGATTGTGTCTATTAGGGACAGATTTGGTTCGGTTCAGGTCGAGTAGTTGCTATTGTCGATGGATGTTGTACCCTAGAGAGACCTCGTTCTCGTTTCTGGTTGTTTGCTGGATCTATCGCCTGTAGCCAGTCGGGGTGTCGACACCGTTGTGTCGACACCGGCCAGTCGGGGTGTCGACACCGTTGTGTCGACACCGGCCAGTCGGGGTGTCGACACCATTGTGTCGACACCGGCCAGTCGGGGTGTCGACACCGTTGTGTCGACACCGGCCAGTCGGGGTGTCGACACTTGGTGTCGACACCCGCAGCAGCAGTGTCAACACTTTGTATCGACACCGGCCGCAGTGGTGTCGACACTTGGTGTCGACACCCGCAGCGGCAGTGTCGACACTTTGTGTCGACACCGGCCGCAGTGGTGTCGATACTTGGTGTCGACACCCGCAGTGGCAGTGTCGACACTTTGTGTCGACACCGGCCGCAATGGTGTCGACACTTGGTGTCGACACCCGCAGCGGCAGTGTCGACACCTTGTGTCGACACCGGCCGCAGTGGTGTCGACACTTGGTGTCGACACCAGCAGCGGTTGTGTCGACACCTTGTGTCGACACCGGCTTGTCGTGGTGTCGACACATCATGTCGACACTGGGTGCTGCGCTTGTTTTGGGGTCAGGTCGACTCGGGGTTGGTTCTTTTTAGGCGTGCAAGGCCGCGTCGGTTGGACCCGACGTTTTTGCCTTGGGTTCGTGTGTTTCTTAGGATTGTTAGTGTGACCTTTCCCTAGGGGGGGGGGGGCTTTGGGTGTTTGGCTAATTTCTGCATGCCGACTCTTGGGTTGTGGCAGGTGGTGGAGTTTTGGTGGCCTCTGGGGGGGGGGGGGGGTTTATATGGAGAGCTGTGGCCACCGCCTTTTGCCTCGGTTTGGGTTGGTGTGTGTGGGACCCTAAAGCTGCCACTGTTTGACCCCTTAGCCCTTTTTGGGTCTGATTTTGGTTATGCATTCAGATCCATGTTTGACCACTGCCACTTACCCACGTGGTAGGACTGTTAGTCCCTTTCCTGTTTATGCTTTCCTTTCTTTTGACATATATGTATATGTCTTGTTGCTGTTGCAGACTCTTTTGGTAGGGCATAATGGTTTTATTGCTCGCTTTTGGTGTGCTCTGCTGTGCTTTAGACAGTACCCTCCTCTTACTGTCACCCCTTTTCTTTTGCTTATAGTAGTTTGTTGTCGGGTTGGTAAACCCTTCTTCTTATTTGCTAATAAATCTGTTGCTCTATTTACCTTTTGATTATTTCCTTGCTGAGGTGTTCTTTTCTTGAATGCCTCAGGTTCAGGTTGTAGCCAGATCAGCGGCTAGTTCTTTTGGAGGGGCTTGTTGGTGGCCTCTAGGGTAGCTGAGATAGCTGATCACCGTTTTGTTGTGAGGTAGTTCTTTACTTTTCCGTATAGACATACATACTCGCCAGTGGGTTCATGTCAGGTTGTTGACGCCCACTGGTGGCTTCTTGTGATGCTGGGTATGAACTTAAACTGCTGATTTTGCCTACTTGTGGTTGGTTACTTGCTTCTGGGAAGGATTTATGCTAGGTTGCTTGTTAGATATTTTAAAACCTAAAAGTATTACTATATGTACCCCATGCATAACATGTTTCTAAATCAAAGACACTATTTTTCCTCAACGTAAAACACTATTTTTCATACCTACTATATTCACCTTAGGGTCGTGCATACCATGAGTCGTCCCCCGGGGACACTTATGCTCATTTTAGGGTGTCAACTTAATTGAACCAAAGTATTATCTGCTGCGTATAAATATAATTTTAACTGTGGACTAGCTGATCCACCGTGCCGAGGGATACGGCCATTCAACTTAACTGATTTTATTTCACATTTAATCAACGTTTTTCCTTAAAATCTAAGCTCTGGAGTTTTGCCTGAGCGTGTGCAGTTATCCCCTACACGACGTGGCATCACGGCACGTGTTTTCTCTTACTCTGATACGATTTTACCATTGAGAAAATGCGGGTTGTGACAGTTGCAGCTCAGTTGGTGATGAGAACTGTTGAAGGTTTCTTATCAAGGGTTGCAGGTTCGAATCCCTGCGCCAACAACGCGCTGTTTGCTGAGAAACAGTCCAGAGAGGCGTTGGGGTGTACGGCCTGCAGGCCTTGGTATATTCCGGCTGTACCACTGTGGTCCGTGGTCTAAAGGTCCATGGGCTACTGGTGGGTCGGGAGGCCTTGGTCTAAAGGGCCGAGTCGTTACAAAAAAGTGCACTTTTTTGTAACGACCCGACCCTTTAGACCAAGGCCGTCCGGCCCACCAGTAGCCCATGCACCTTTAGACCACGGACCACGGTGGTACAGCCGGAATATACCAAGGCCTGCAGGCCGTACACCCCAACGCCTCTCTGGCCTGTTTCTCAGCAAACAGTGTGTTGTTGGCGCAGGGATTCGAACCCGCAACCCTTGATAAGAAACCTTCAACAGTTCTCATCACCAACTGAGCTGCAGCTCAGTTGGTGATGAGAACTGTTGAAGGTTTCTTATCAAGGGTTGCGGGTTCGAATCCCTGCGCCAACAACGCGTTGTTTGCTGAGAAACATGCCAGAGAGGCGTTGGGGTGTACGGCCTGCAGGCCTTGGTATATTCCGGCTGTACCACCGTGGTCCGTGGTCTAAAGGTCCATGGGCTACTGGTGGGCCGGACGGCCTTGGTCTAAAGGGCCGGGTCGTTACAGCCGGGGTCAGCGTTTCCTTTGCCGCCTCCGCCGCCATACTCGCAAGGGCGAGACCCTAGTTGCTCTGATAAGGGGGGTGGATAGGGAGAGTTCTCTCTCCTGAGCAAGATAGTTGTTAGAATAAGGCAAGAAGATAAGCATAATATCAAGGGGACGTGAATATACCTTCACCGAGAAGGACGGGAAGGAGCGAGTCGAGGTCTCGCCGAAGGAAGTTGACCTCGAAATTTTTCCCTAAGAAGAAGTCGCAGAGAACCTTCTCGCCACCCCCAACCTTGGGGGTCTCGTAGTACACCTCAGCAGGTGACACCTGAGCGAGAGGGACGCCTCCCAAGTTCCCGCAAATTAAAATGAAGCAAGTGAGCCAATGGTGATTCTTGTTAGGCTTCTCGCATACCTTTAGGCCTTGTCCTGTGAAGTAGGAAACGCCGTCGTTTTTCGCATGGTAAATGAACAGCTTGCGGAAGACGATCTAGCTGAATTCGATACACTATCGCCGTAGGTAGCTGGTGAAGGCGACCAACATCGAAATCACATTTGGGTTGAACTGTGCGGGAACAACGCCAAAGTATTTGAAGACCTGTTTAACCTCTGGCCAGAGGGAGAGCCTTAGCCCCACCTCGAAGTGCGAGACGAGGAAGGCTAGCTCGTCGGGATAGAAAGTGTTGACACACTCGCCGACCATGGGTGGGCAAGACAGATACCCATCAGCCAGGAACTCACTGGCGAAGATATTTTAGTCTTCTTCGGATATCCTACCGAGAGGGAAATTATGGTCGGCAAACCGCCTCCCGCAGCGGCTGCGGCCCTCGCCTTCTTCAACCTTCTTCTTCCCCATAGCCAGCGAGACGACAAAAAAGGGGGGAAATAGTGAAGGGGAAGTGGGGCGCGAGAAGTGTTAAGCAAGGAGGAGTAGGCGAGAGCTCTAGATCTTAGGAATAGCAGAGAGCGACAATACAAGCGCAGAAGCATTTAGATCCTGGAGGTGGGTATTTATAGCGGATAGAGAGAGAAGAGGAGAATGAGCGGGAAAATGAAAAGGCGGAAGCCGAAGGGGTAACCCCGCGGTTCATCTTCTCTCTCTCTCTAGATCTCGAGGTGCGGAAACACTGCGACGATTGTTCCGATAAGCCAAAAATAAAACAATAATTAAACACAACAAAGATGAAAAACCCAGCATGACATGACAGGTTGACAAAAATATCATGATAGGTTACAATCACAAATTATTTCGTCCCGCATGAAGCGGGCATCTCGCCCAAGGGACCTAAATAACAAATTAATGATTAAAAAAGGCAGGTGGTTGATTGATACATGACAAAGTTACAAAGCAACATTAGAGAGGCGAGATGACTCCAGGACCCCTCAATTTTTGTGCCACTTCGGGCGGCCACCCCGACCTCCCACGCATTGAGGACGACTGGGTAAATGGAAGGCACAGGCGGCGACTAGACCGCGGCACGCGAGACAGAGCTGTTCATCCATCTCGTTTATGATGTCCTGGGGGTGTGTCTTATCCATTACAGTGTCGGTCTCGATCTCGGCAGATAGGCAAGTGCACTCAATTTCCAGCCAGTCAATGCATCGATCAGAAGCCTGCGTCTCCAGCTCCATCTCGCGGATGATATGTGTATACTTTCAAAACATCCTGGCTGTCCTGCGCTTCAACTCCAGGGAGTCCATGGGATCGCCCAGGTAATCTTCGATCTCATCAGGGCGAGTAAGAGGCGAGAGGGGCGGCGGTGCGGGAGACCCCTCGGTACTCGAGTCGAACTGGATACCTGCGCAGAAAATGGAAAGGCAAAAGGTCATAATAACGGATGGTCTTGCAGCCATGTGCCATGGGTACAAGGATTAGCCCTGTGGTCTCGCATGTGCCCGATGAAGGAATAGGAATTTGTGTGAAACACAAAAGATGAGATTTGTTTTCTTACTCGGGATGCGGGGATTGCCCACAATTCACGAGAGGTCTTCTCTCCTCGTAGTTGGGGGGGGGGAGATTCCTCAGGCGAGTCAGGGTGTTGATGAGGTTGGTTCGTCACATCTGAAGGATTTGCGGGCATATGGGAATCAGCAAGGTTTCCCTGAAAGGGCATGGTCAATAGGCGAAACGATAAGAGAAAAGAGAGGCGAGAGGAGGAATCAAGAATCACCTGTCTCTCCCCGGAAGACGCGAGAGGAAGTGTATCAGCTGTTGAGGGTGCCAAGGAGGTCGCGCCGGTCGAGAAGGGAGGGCCGGTGGCTTTTATCTTCTTCGGGTGAGAGGATGAAGGGGCTGAGGCGGGGGTGTGCCCCAAAGACGGGATCAAGGCAGCCACATTGGCTTTGTTTTACTTACGCACCATTGCGAGATGCTCACGGAAACTCTGGCTGTGAGACATGTTGAGGGTAGAAGAGAGGTGGAAATGAGAAAAAAGGCATTCCATGTTGAGGTGGGGTCTCATATTTATAGACTCCAGGGGGAGGTCCCCGCCAAAGATTCCTACAAATGAATCCCAGCAACCGCGAGCCTCGGTTGGACTTTCTTTCTGAGCTTGGGCCAACCTCGAAAAGAGCGGGGATTATGTACAACCTTGGGCTAACGGGAGGCCTTTCTAGCAGCGGGACGAAGGAGCTGGCGAGATGATGTGAAGAAGTGAGTGGGACTTTTTGTCCACTCGCAGAGGGCGATACGAGGTCTTGGTACTGTAGGCGAGACGTCCTCTAGGGCACGGTCTGGCCCTAGCGGCGAGATGGCCCATGGAGCGAGAGGCCGACGAGATGAGCAGGTAGGATCATCTCGCCCGCCAGTCATTTTTCCCCACTCGTTGCATATGAGGAAAGATGTTTTTACCTTCTTACCCCCAAGGGGCATTTTAGTCTTCTGCCCCATGTAATTTTACATTTCTACCCCGGGTGGTCTGTATATAGCTCTTTAGGACAACGAAGTTTGGCTCTTGGCAGACCCGACCCAGGGTATTTTGGTAATTTCAGGTCGGTTCAGTATGGATATTTGCAGATCAAACTCAAAGGCCTATAAATAGACCGACAAGGTGCCTGGAATAGTTTATTGAACCTTTCCATATTCTTCCTCACAGGCACCTAGCTCAGTATTGGCTAGGGAGGGGAAGGACTTCAGTTTCTTTCGGGTAAGAGGTGGGACCTCAGAGCTGGGACCCCTCAGTCTGTTTCTTGGTCTGCGACTCACGTTGGGAGGGTGGTTCAAGAGGAGTAGGTGTGGGCTGCAGCTCTGGTCCGAACTCTAGGCGGGACCGGGTAGCTGGTTCCAACATATAGGAATAAACTTGATGAAAATGGTGTTATAATCAAGAATAACGCTAGACTGGTGGCCATTTGATTTTGATCAAACCTTTGCATAAGTAGCTAGATTTGAATCTATAAGACTATCCTTGCATATGCTGCACATAAAGGATTCAAGGTCTACCAAATGGATGTAAAGTCAGCTTTCCTAAATGGTGACCTAAAAGAAGAGGTCTATGTTGAGCAATCCTCAGGTTTTATTAACTCTAACTTTCTTGATTATGTATTTGAACTTAGAATGGCTTTAGATGGGTTGAAGTAAGCCCTTAGTGCATAGAATGAAACCCTGTCTAGCTTTCTCATTGAGAACAAATTCTCAAGGGGAAAAATAGACAAGACATTATTCCTAAGGGAAGTCAAGGGTAAGATCATCCTAGTCCAAATTTATATAGATGACATAATTTTTGGGTCTACTGATGATGACCTCTACAAGAAGTTTTCTAAACTTATCCAAGGGAAATTTGAGATGAGTAGTATGGGTGAACTCAAGTACTTCTTGTGCCTCCAAGTAAGACAGTCTGAGAATGGATTATATATCTCTCAGTCTAAGTTCACTAAGGAGTTAATTAGAAAATTTGGAATGGAGAGCGCCTCCATAATAGAAACTCCTATGTGGTCAAATGAGTCATTAGACAAGGATGAGACTGGGAAACATGTTGATGAAATCATATATAGAGGCATAATTGGCTCCCTCCACCTAACTGCTACTAGGCCAGACATTATGTATAATACATGTGTTTGTGCTAGATACGAGGCTAGCCCTAAGGAGTCTTATTATTCTGTAGGTAAAAGAATTCTGAGATAACTTAAATGCACACCTAATCTTGGCCTATGGTACCCTAGGAATAATGATTTTGAACTAACTAGGTATTCAGATGCAAATTTTGCAGGTTGTAGGGAAGACAGGAAAAGCACCTCTAGCTCCTGTCAATTTCTAGGGAGAAGGCTTGCGTCTTGGAGCAGCACGAGGTAAACAAGTATTACAACTTTTATAGTTGAATCAGAATACATATCAGCTGGAAGCTGCTATGCTCAGTTACTGTGGATCCAACATCAGCTCCAGGACTATAATCTCAAGCTAAGTAGAACTCCTATGTTTTGTGATTCTACTAGTGCAATCTCTATTGCTACGAATCCTGTATATCATAGCAAGACTAAGCACATAGAGATTATATATCATTTTATTAGAGAGCATGTGGAAAGTGAGGACATCAGTCTTGAGTTTGTTCCCACAGACAAATAGGTGATTGATATCTTCACCAAGCCACTAGATAAAGCCAAGTTCAACACCTTTAAATTTGAATTGGGTATGCTAAATTTAGTATAGCTTCAATAGCTCTTGATGCATTTTAGTTGCAGGTAGTATAAATCTCTGCAGTATAACAAAGAAGATATGAGTATAAGTGCTCAGGCATCGAGTGCGCTGAGATAACATCAATCCTTGAGAGCGCTGAGTTCAAGTGTCTAGGCATCGAGAGAATCGAGTGCGCTGAGACAACTTCAGGCATCGAGTGCATCAAATTCACTCAATGTATACAACCGGGCACTTCAGATTGCTTCTATCTCATAGGGTTAATTCTAGTCATTGATTTCTTCATGATTATAAAAACAGGTACGCACCTCTCCACTTTCTCAAATAAGAGGTAACTATAAATAGAAGTGTTGGATCCCTAGTTTGATTTAGGCTAGGTTCACTAACTAGGATAATTGACCCACCATGTATAGCCAGGGTCATGTCTGTCCTAGAGTTTAGGCTATGTCCTTAGAGTTAACATCACATGGACCAGCCAACAAAAGATTGCAGAAGACTCCTGACTTAGAGAAAAATCAAGTTTCAGGAAAGTGATTTCGACGTTCGTCGAACTCAGCTCGACGAAAGTCGTTCTCCGCTCGACTAACTCAGAGATAATTCTCTGAGTCGATCTCGACAATATTTAAGCTCAGGTCGACGATTTCTGGAAGTTCAACTTCAACATTCTAAGTCCAGAATCCTTTCTCTGAACTCCAGTCGATGAAGTTATGTTATCAGCTCGACGAACTTAGAGCACAGATTTGGCAAGTTTTATCAGAAACCAGTTAGATGTTCTCAGGTCAACAAACTTGGTGCTCGGGTCGATGAACAGGAATTATCTGGTCGACAAACATGATTTATCTGGTTGACGAACTCTGGACTCAGGTCGACGAAATCTGTTCTTTGCTCGACGAATTCTGTGCAGATCTAGAATTGAATTTTTCCTTCTTTTGTCCTTATTATATTACAGTAATTCCTGAATAATCAATGTTCAATATTCTCTGAATATAACCATTAGAAGCAACATTGATTATGGTATTCATCAGTATTATTACTTGCCGCTTTTCAATAGAACAGTTGGGGAAATCCATTAATGCAGATATTATATCCAGACGTATTTCATTCTTCAGGCGGTCAGCAATCAATGAAAAAAGGAATTCAAAATTCAAAGGAAAATTTTGACTGATCATATATAAGAGATTTTCTCTTTTCTTTTATACAGGCGATAGTCAAAACCAGAAAGACAATATAAGGCATACATAAAAGATCAACAACAATTATTATTCTAATCCTTCTCTATACAGAAAACAATCTTGTCTTCTCCTTGACATTGCTGAAGAAGAAGAAGAACATCCATTCCAAATCAAGGGTCTTCTTCAACCTTCACTCCAGGATTCTTCAAGTACAACAAACTTATATTAGTTAAGAAGTTCCTGGATCTGTTCAAATGAAGGCTGGAGATAGAAGACCTACACCATGAAGCAAAACTCAAATCTTCCTGAACAATTCAATATCTCAGGGGGAGCTTTGACAACATCAAGATCCACTAGTCTTCTCAGTTGTTTTGAGAAAAAGAAGACACCATAAATCTCTTACCACCTCTCTGTACAAAGGGTTCTTTAACTCCCTTCAAAAGTTATTCCTTGGTTGCAAGTCTCCTAATCAAAAGACTTGAGTTGGTTTTTGAGCACCTATCAAAAGCTCATTGGTGCCAGTCACCTGATCAAAACCTGCTAGTGGATTCCTACCAGGGTGGTAGAAGAGTGGATGTACCCAGGTTGGGGAACCACTATAAAAGTTCTTGTGTTGTCTGGTTGCCCCTTTTCTTTTTGTTCTTGTTGTGGTTGTGTTAGTCTAGTCTTGTTGTGGCTGTGTTAGTCTAGTTTACTGTTAATATTAGTATTTATTATTTGCTCTACTTTGAAAATTGTATAAACAGTAAAAAGATTTTAAAGATACTCTATTCACCCCCCTCTAGAGTATATCCGGTCTAACCCTCCCTTTCAATTAGTATCAGAGTAGTGTTTCTTTGGTTGTACAAGCTAACCCTTGAACCAAAAGATCCAGTATTAGATCTGACCTTTTATTTCTCTTAGAATTATTTTCACAGCATGGCACAAAACAAGGATTATGCAAGCACCAGACCTCCAGTGTGCAACTTGAATAAGTTTGCCATCTAGAAGGCAAGAATTAAACTTTATATGAATTCCATTGATGAGGATATCTACAACTCTATATTGACAGGTCCTCCTCAACCAAATGTATCTACATCTACATCAACATCAAGCACACATGTTGTTCCACCACCTGAGTGGACAGATGCTCAGAAGAAGGCCAAGATTACTGATGCAAAGGCCATGAATATTCTAGCTCAGACTATATCTGATGACATCTTCCAGAAGGTGGCTGAATGCACATCATCCAATGTTATTTGGGACTCTCTTAACCAGATGGTTGTTAGTTCTGCTGATGAGAGTAAAGATAGAAAATCAACTCTCATCTCCCAGTATGTGAACTTCAAGAAGGATGAGTTAGAGTCTGTTGCTGACATGTATAATAGATTGAGCTCAATAATCAATGAGCTGAAGACTTTAGACAAGGACATCACTCTTACTGAAGTGAATGATAAGATCTTCATGTGCTTCCCAAGCTCATGGGATTCCAGGATCTGGCCAATCAAGGAGGACAGGAGTTTAAATGAGATTTCCACAGAATCTCTATTGGGAAAACTCAAATCTTATGAGCAGCTGATAAAGTCTAGAGACGCTACAGAACAAAGGACTCCTTCACCAGCAAGAAAGGAGCAAAATATAGCATTCAAAGCTGCTGAAGAGACTGAAGCTTCAACAGTTAATGAAGAACTGATGAGTATCTTTGCCAAGAGATTCTACAAAATGACAAGAAAAGTCTTCAGGAGAAAATCATCCAGGCAGAATGATAAGCCCATGTATGATAAAACCCCCACTAAATAAATAGTGTGTTTTGGCTATAGGAAATCTGGACACTTTATCTCAGAGTGTCCAGAGAATCAGAAGAAAGAAAGAAGAAGAGAGAAGGACTCCAGAAGACAACAATACAGCAGGCCTTCCTCTGACAAATAGAAAAGGAAGGAGAAGGGCTTTGTTGCTGATACCTAGAGTGACACAGAAGATGAATCCACATCTTCCAGTTCCAGTGAAGAGGAAGAAGAGCCAAAGGCCAAGGAAGTCTGCCTCATGGCCATCAATGCCTCTAGCAGCCCATCAGATGATGAAGAAGAATCTGATAACGAAGAAGCTTCAGAATTAGAAGCTGATCAGATGCTATCATCATTTGATTATAATTCTGATAGTTTTAAAATTGAATTTAAAACCATGTGTATAGACTTAATTAACACTGAAAAAGAAATCAAAATGCTTAGAGAAAGACTGTCTAATCATGAAAATTTGATTTCTGAAAATACTAAATTAAAATATGAACTAACCCTAGCAAGTTAACAAATTATATCTTTAAAATCTGAACTGGCTAAGGTAAGGAAACTTGAAGAATCCCTAAATGGGAGAAGCATCAAGTTGATGGACATCACTAGCACAGTGAATGCCAGACTTAATGACAAGCTGGGCTTAGGTTCTTCATCAAGCCTACCCCCACTCATTCAGAAAAACATATTAACCACCCTAATAAAATTTGTGTCTGAAAAGGGTAAGGAGAAAGTAGAAGATAACAATCTTAATCCAACTGAAATTACACACAAGAATAAGAAAAGAAGAAAGAACAAGAAAAATAATAACCAGAACAATGTTCAGCAGTTTTCGTCGAACTCCGATCGACGAAACATGTACAGTTCATCAAACTCAAGTCAACGAATGCCGAACGCAGATCTATACTAGAATAATTCATTGAACTACGATCAATGAAACCAGTATGGTTCGTCGACCAGAGATCGATGATTTTTGGGGCTCAGAAAATGACTTCTATCATTCTCTGAATGGAGTTCGACGAACTCATCCCAATTCGTCGAACTCAGGTCGACGAACTCACCAAAATTCGTCGAACAAAGTTGTTGGGTACATTAGCAACAGTGTACCTGATCTAAAGAAGTCCCCTTGACAACTCAATGATATACCCAAAGGTGTATTTGATGTATGATAAGTTTACATGTGCAGGTTCAAAGTTGAACAAATTATTCTAAGTCGATGTGTCGAGACAATACTTCTGTGTCGACACAAGACAGATCAGTAGTCAACACAAAGAGTAGAAGATGTGTCGAGATAAAACTTCAGTGTCGCCACAAGGCAGAACTAAGATGTGTCGACATAGATAATAGAGGTGTCGAGACAAAACTTTCGTGTTGATACAAGGCAGAACTAAGATATGCCGACACAAATAACAGATGTGTCGACACAACTAATCTGTCTCAACACTTTTTGTTCTGAAATGATAACTGTTCCAAGTATGTAAGTGTTGGGTCTATCAAAGATGTCTCTGCACAGATTTCGAGACATCTTGTCTACATAAATGCTTATATGTCAGAATGTGCCGAGTCATCATTAATCAGGTCAAGAAAGGTCAGATCATTCTGGTCGATACAAGAAGGCATTGCTTCTATAAAGACAGTTCAAGGAAGGATTTGCTGACAGTTTCTGATGTCATCAATACCAGTCCAAGCCGTCTGAGATTTCTATAAATAGGATGTGATACCTTCAAAAAAAAATAAATAATATATACATACATAGTTACCAATACACAGACTGATTCTATTCTTCAGTCTCCAAGAGACGAATCAAGAAAAGAAAAGCGCAGAAGAAATTGATCTTCAAGAAAGTCTTCAGATCCCTTTTCTAAGGTTGATCTGGGGATTAAGTAATCTGTTCATCAGCATCTTCAACCTATTCAATCTGATCTTCATCAAGAAGTTACGGATTCAGAAGAAACTCAATTCAGCTTGCTGATCTATCAAGAAGAAATCAAACTGCAGCTGCGTGAAAGAAACTATACACACCAATCCAACAGATTACAGGTTTTCTATTTTCTATTTTCTGTAAACTATTTTATCAAATTTAATTGTAAGATCTCCTAGATATCTGAGTGGGTAGGAGATCTTATTCTCTGAGTTTTTGTAAGCCTAATTTATAAAGGCTGAGGTAGGAGATTGTGGAGATCTCTGAGATAAGAGATTGTGATATCTCTGAGGTAGGACCAGTGGGTCTGAGTGTAGGTTTCTTGGAGAGAAACTGATCCTTGTAGGATCTGAGGATCTAAGTTGTGAAGGAGGAGCTATAACCTTATCTAGCACATTGCTAGTGAGGAAGAAGGGGGAAAGTGGATGTACCCTAAATAGGGGAACCACTATAAACTTATTGTGTCCCTTGTGTTGTGTGCCATATTATTTGCTGCGTATACTGTGATCAGTTTTGTTATTTTATTATTTATGCCGGGTACAACTTATATTCTAAAATGTATTAGGGCTCATAGCAAAAGTTAAAAGAACTTCAAAGAAGTTTGATAGGTCACCTATTCACTCCCCTTAGGTGACTTTCTATCCATAGGCTTGACTTTCAAGTGGTATCAAAGAGAGGTTATCAAAAGATAGACCTACCAATCTAGAAAATATCCTAAGGGTAGTTGAAGGTTATCTGACCTATGGCTTCTGAATCAAACAGAGAACTCAGTTCCATGAAATTGCCCATTTGCACTAAGGACAATTTTGCTATATGGAAACAAAGAGTAAGACTATTCATGGAAGCTTCAGACCCAAGAATCTTTGTTACAATTCAAGATGGACCCTATGTGCCCATGAAAACATCTGTCTTAGATGCAAATATTCAAACTCCCAATACATTGTCAGAAATGTAAAAGGATAAGGTCATACTTGCTACTATGGATAAAAGAGCACAGAACATAATAATGAGTGCTATAGACAACTCCATATTTCTAAATCTGGTGCACTATAATTCTTCTAAGGAAATGTGGGATACCTTGATAGTGTATATGGAAGGGACAAGAGAGGTGAGAGATGACAGAAGGTCACTCCTTAACCAGCACTATGAGGCATTTAGACAAGGAAAGACTGATTCTATTGAGCAAACTTATGAAAAGTTCTTTAGGATAGTCAATGACTTGAAGAATTATGAGAAAAACTTCTCAAACTATGAATTGAATGACAAGTTATTGAGATCCTTAAATAAAGAATGAGATATCAAGATTTGTGCAGTAAGGGAAATGGGAAATCTGAGAAATCTGCTTCCCCAAGACTTGTTTAGGAAATTAATGTCACACATAGTTTGCTGTGCTCACAGCCTTTGTCCAAATAAACAGGGGTATGTAAGCATCTGTAAGTAATGTCCCTACAGATTCAATTAGGGTTTTATTTTTCGTTTCAGCAACCCCATTTTGTTGAGGAGTTCTAGGAGCTGAGAAGCAGTGCCTGATGCCTTCCTTGTCACAGAAGTCTTACATAAGAAGAGACTCAAACTCAATACCATGATCACTTCTGATCAATGCAACTGGAGTAGAGTACTCAATCTGTATATTCATGAGAAAATCTGTAAGAACCTTGAAGTTATCTGACTTAGATCTCAGAAAGAATACCCAAGTGAATATTCAGAAGTCATCTACAATCACTAAAGTATAGGATTTCCCTCCTAGGCTTTATACAACAATAGGGCCAAAAAGGTTCATATGTAGCAAGTACAATATTTTAGGTGAGTCACTTTTATTTACAGATTTAGAACTATTTTTAGTTTGCTTGCCTAACTGACAAGCCCTGCAGATGCCTTCCTTCTTGTAGGGGCTAGAAGGCAATCCTCTAACAAGGTTGTCCCTAGATAACTTAGCAATATTTTTAAGATTTGCATGTCCTAATCTCTTATGCCAAAGTTCATTTTGATTGCTAACCTGATTAAATAAACAAAGTTCTGAACTAGTTGATTGAAAATTTACTACATATATATTGCCTTGTCTAAGTACAGTTAAAATAGGTTTGTTTTCTTTATAAGAAATAATACAGGAAGATGAGTTAAATGATACCTTATAACCTTCATCACATAATTGACTTATGGATATTAGGTTATGCTTTAAGCCACTCACATAAGTAACTTTCCTGAAGGTGACTACTTCAACTTTAACATCTTCATAGCCTTTAGTTTGGCCACAGTTGGAATAACCAAAGATCACCTTGCACCTAGCTTGGACTTGTAGTTTGTTAGATTGTCCTTACAGCCAGTCATATGCTTTGAGCATCCATTGTCCAGATACCATTGTTGATTAAAGACTGGACAGTCCTTCACCTACATAAAAAGGGATTAGGTATTCTTGACCCAGGTTACCTTAGGTCCTTGTTTCTTTTGATAAGAGAAACTAGAAATAACAGAAAATTCTGGTTGATTTTTATATCCTAAGGTATGATATCTTATAGGTGGTATTTCTCATTGAGTAAAAGGATTAGTAGATTCTCTGAATTGATTGAAGTTTTTGATAGAGTTATAGTTTTTATTAAACTTGACTGGGTTCGACGAATTATTATAAGTTCGTCGATCTGCGTTCGACAAATAGGGATGATTTCGTCAAACTCTGCTCAGAGAATTAACATAGTCATTTTCTGTGCCCCAGGTTCGTCGATCGCTGCTTAAAGAACCATATATAGTTCGTCGATCGCAGTAAGATGAATTATTATAGCTATAATTGGCGTTCATAGATCGTCCATCTGGGTTTGACGAACTATACACATTTCATCGATCTGAGTTCGACGAAATCTGTTGAACATAGTTTTTATTCAGATTCTTATTTTTTTTCTTCTTAATTACAGATTTCTGAGAGACATTTGGTTGAGTAGTCTCTCCCATTTTCTCTTTGCCTTTTTCAGAGATGAATTTAATTGGTATTGAAAGAATATTTTTCTTTAATATGGGGGGTAAGATTGATGGAGCACCTAAGCCCAACTTGCCATTTAATCTAGCATTGACTGTGCTTGTGATGTCCATCAGCTTAAGGATTCTCCCATTTAGAGATTCCTCAAGTTGCTTTGCCTCACATAATTCAGTTTTTAGTGAAATAATTTGTTCATTAGCTAAGTCTAAATCATTTTTCAGTTTGATATTTTCAGCAAATAGGTTATCAAATTCAAACTGTCTATCTCTAAGAATTTTTATTTCCTTCTCTGACTTGGTTAAATCATTACATAAGGATTTAAATTCAATTTTAAAATCTCCTGAATTGAAATCAAATGAAGAGATTACCTAATCTTCTTCAGATTCAGATTCCTCTTCTGATTCTTCAGCTTGTTCCTCAGCATCAGATTTTCTGCTAGAGGCATTAATAGCCATAAGGCAAACTTCCCTTGCCTTTTCCTCCTCTTTATCTTCAATAGAGGTGGAAGATGAGGATTCTTCATCTGTGTCACTCCAGGTCTCAGCAATGAAGCCTTTCTCCTTTCTCTTGTGTTTGTTGGAGGAGTGCTTGCTATAGTGCTTGCTTGATTACCTTTTATTATCCTTTTCTTTTCTTCTATCTTTCTTCTGTGCCTCTGGGAATTCAGGTAGAATGTGCCCAGGTTTTCTGCATCCAAAACAAACAATCTCCTTGGTAGGAGTCTTTTCATATCTTGGCTTGTCATCATTCTTGGATTCTCTTCTTCTAAAGTCTTTCTTGGCCATTTTATAGAATCTTTTAGCAAACAAGCTCAGTAGTTCTTCATTAGATGGAAGAGCTTCTGATTCTTCTATTGCTTTGAAAGTAATGCTGTGCTCCTTCCTTGAAGATGTGAAAGCCTTCAGTTCAGCAGCCTCCCTTTTCTTGATCAACTGATTATAAGACTTGAGCTTGCCAAGGAGAGATTCTGTAGAAATCTCATTTAAACTCCTGACCTCCTTAATTGGCCATATCCTGGAATCCCAAGTGCTGGGGAAGCACATTATAATTTTGTCATTTATCTCAATTAATGAGATATCCTTATCCAGGGTTCTCAGTTTATTTATGATGACACTTAGTTTGTTATACATCTCAGCACCAGTCTCTGATTCCTCCTTCTTGAAATTCTCATACTGTGATATGAGGAGGGATCTCCTATCTTTTCTTTCATCTGATGAGCCAGCAACTATTTGGTTTAGTGAGTCCCAAATGACCTTTGTAGAGGTACAATCAGCCATCTTCTAAAAGATGTCATCTGACATTGTCTGTGCTAGAATATTCATTGGTTTAGCATCAGCCATCTTGACTTTCTTTTGTGCATCAGTCTACTCATGTGGTGGAACTTCATGTGTATTGGTAGTTGTACTAGCATCTATAGGTTGAGGTGGACCTGTCAAAATAGAGTTGAAAATGTCCTCATCAATAGAATTCATATAGAGTTTGATTCTTGCCTTATAGAGTGCAAATTTATTCAAGTTGCACACAAGAGGTCTGGTGCTAGAATATTTATTATTCTGTGCCATGCTGTAAACAAGAGGCTAGAGAGAAAAAGATCTATCAAAGGATCTTGGTTCAGATGTAAGTCTGTGAAACCAAAGCAACCTTAACCCTCTAATACCAATTGAAAGAGATATCAGATATGCACTGATACCAATTGAGGGATAGATCTATTTAACTCTACAGGGGGGGTGATAAGAGTATTTTAAAAACTTAATAGGTTTTTGTAGCGGAATTAAAAATAGTTATATATATATATATATATATATATATATATATATATATATATATATATATATATATATATATATCTTAAAAAAGTGCAGGAAAGAAAAGCTAACTAACACAGCACACAACACACAGCAATAAGAAGAACAACAAGCAACCAGATGACACAAGAAATTTATAGTGGTTCCCCTAAACTTGGGTGCATCCACTCTTCTACCACCCTGGTAGGAATCCACTACAGGTTTTTGATCAAGTGCCCTGTCACCAATAGGTTTTTGCTCAAGTGCCTTATCAACATAAGATCTATTTTAAGGGATATCTCACAACCCTTTAGGCTTTTGATCAGGTGCCCAAAAACTAAGCTAAATATTTTGTTAAGGAGACTTAAGAACCAGGTGGTTAACTTTTGAAGGGAGTTAAAACCCTGTGTACAGTGAGGTAAAAAGAATGTGATATTGTCTTCTCTTTCTCAAACAACTGAGAAGACTTAAGTGGATTGCTTGATGATGACAAAGCTCCCCCTGAGATGAATATTGTTCAGGAATTTGTTGGAAGCTTTGCAGGGTGTAGGCCTTCAATCTTTAGAAGATCTTCAGAAGCTTTTTGGACTGATATTGAATAGTTGTCCCTTGAAATGCTCTAAAGTTGATGATGAAGAGCTCTGTGAGATTCTCTGTAAGACTTGTATCAGCTGTTGTGTCTTAGTAAAAAATCTCTATGTCTATTCTCTTCCTTATTATTGTGTTCTTCTGAAAAACAGTCCTTTAATATTCCTTCCAGAAAAAAATAGCATTTGAATTTGAATTATATCCTTGAATTAATGCTGGAATCCTGGAACTTGAACGGCTGGAAATAGTCTTAAATGTATTTCCTTAACTGTCTCAGTAAATAAGTCAAGTAATTTTTCTGTGAAATCCATAATTAATGCTGCCAAGCAATAACTATATTCATGAGAATATGAGTATTAATTATCAGAGAATTACTGCCTTAGAATAATCCAAACCAAAAACTAACTGAGAGAGAACGCCAAACTAATAAAAAATGTCGAGCTCAGAATAGATTTCGTCAACCTGAACTCTAAGTTCGTCGAGCTGAGAAATCATCTTTGTTGAGCTGTAAGAATAAACTGTCAAAGCTGGGCTCCAAGTTCGTCGACTAGAGATAGAAGTTCGTCGAGTTGAGAACTTGAGATAAGAGGGAAGATCGTCGACCTGAGCTCTAAGTTCGTCGAGCTCAACTGAGAGTAGGGATTCTGAGTTCGTCGATCTAGGATCGACGATTGTCGAGCTGAGTTCGAAGAACTTCAAACTGATTTTCTGAATTCTTAGTGACTGCCATTCTTTTAAGTCTGGATCTCTGATTTCTTTTGAGGGCTGGATCAAAGATTAACTAACCTAGTCAGACTGACATACACCTAACAAAATGACCCTAGGCTATACATGAAGGGTCAACAACCTAATAGTGAACCTAGCCCAAATCCAAACTAGAGATCCAACACAAAGGTAATCTTTGGAGATTCCAACTGTTACCAAACAAAAGGATATGGGAATGTTAAAGTTGGAGTTGTCACCTTCAGGAAAGTAGCCTATATGAGTGGTCTCAAGCATAACCTGATATCCATAAGCCAATTATGTAATGAAGGTTATCAGGTATCATTTAATCAATCTTGTTGAACTATTACTTCGAATAAAAACAAAATTGTTTTAAAAGGAATTAGATAAGGTAACATTTATGTAGTAAATTTTAAGTCTGCCATTTCAGAAATTTGTTTATTTAATCAGATTAGAAATACTAATGACTTATGACATAAAATACTAGGACATGTAAATTTAAGAAATATTGCTAAACTATATAGGGACAACCTTGTTAGAGGATTGCCTTCTGGCCCCTACAAGAAGGAAAGTCTCTGCACGGCTTGTCAATTATGCAAGTAAACTAAAAATAGTTTTAAATCAATTAATAAGAGTGATTCACCCAGAATTTTGTATTTGCTACACATGGATCTTTTTGGACCCATTGCTTTACAAAGTTTGGGAGGGAAATCTTATACTCTAGTTATTATAGATGACTTCTCTAGATTCACTTGGGTGTTCTTTTTGCGAAATAAGTCTGATTACTTTAAATTTTTACATACTTTCTTAGGAGCATAAAGATTGAGTACTCTACTCTAGTTGCATTGATCAGAAGTGATCATGATACTGAGTTTGAATCTCTTCTTATGCAAGAATTATATGAGATGCAAGATATCAAGCATTGCTTCTCTGCTCCTAGAACTCCTCAACAAAATGTGGCAGCAGAAAGGAAAAATAGAGCCCTTATTGAAGCTGTAGGGACATTGCTTACAAATGCTTACTTGCCCTTATCCTTTTGGGCAAAGGTTGTAAGCACAACAAATTATATTCTGAATAGAAGTGTAATATATAAACTTAAGGGTAAGACTTCCTATGAATTGCTTAAAGGGAAGCAACCTAAAATAGATTATTTAGATTATTTGATTGTAGATGTTATATTCTCAATAATAACAAGAAACATCTTAGAAAGTTTGAAGCCAAAGCTGCAAAGGGAATTTTTCTTGGATATTCCCAAGTTAGCAAGACTTACAGGGTATTTAACAAATCAACCTTAAAAATGGAAGAGTCTATACATATAACTTTTGATGAAGCTAATATGTGTTACAAGGAGAAGGATTCTTCTACAAGAGATACATTGCAGGTATCCTTTCTGTGTGAGAAATTAGATGACTTAAACCTCACCCAAGAGGTTACATCCCATCCTTCTCCACAGACTGATGAAGAAAGTGAAGAAGAAATTGTTGGAACAGTTGAACCAACAACAACTAACATAATTTCACAAGTGGAATTAATTCCAAAAGCTGTTGATGAATCAACTCCTACTGATTTTGTCACACTTAGAGATCATCCCATATCTCAAGTGATTGGAGACATATCAATTGGTGTGTAAACAAGGCATCAACTCAACCAGGACTTGATGCATGCTTACTTCGTATCTCAGATTGAATCTCAATCCATAAAAGATGCAGAACAAGATCCCCACTGGATTATTGCAATGTAAGAGAAGCTCAATTAATTTGAGAGATGCAGAGTTTGGGATTTAGTTCCAAGATCCAATGACAACCCAGTCATTGGAATTAAATGGGTTTTCAGTAACAAGTTGGATGCTCAAGGATCAATTGTAGGGAACAAATCAAGATTGGTAGCTCAAGGCTATTAACAAGAGGAAGGAATTGATTATGACCAGACCTTTGCTCCTGTTGCAAGGCTGGAGGCTATCAGAATATTCATTGTATATACAGCATACAAGAAATTCAAAGTCTAGCAAATGAATGTCAAAAGTGCTTTTCTTAATGGTGAACTCAAAGAAGAAGTCTATGTGGAGCAACCACCAGGTTTTATCTCTCCAACTCATCTCTCTTTTATTTTTAAGTTGCATAAAGCTCTCTATGGTTTAAAGCATGCTCCAAGAGCTTAGTATGAAACCCTAACTAGCTTTCTTTTAGAACATAAGTTCACTATGGGCATTGTAGATAGGACTTTGTTTACTAGGCATCATAAAAACAAAATTTTGATAGTACAAATATATGTAGATGCCATCATTTTTTATCTACTGATTCCAAACTATATAAAAGGTTTTCTGACCTGATGCATTCCAAGTTTGACATGAGTAGCATGAGTGAGCTTTCCTACTTCCTTGGTCTTCAAGTGAAGCAATCCCCTGATGGTATTTTCATCTCCCCTGATGCCTCAGCTATGAAAACACCCATGACTTCCAATGCTGTGATTGATTCTGATGAACAGGGAAAGCCAATTGTTCAGAAAAAAATATAGGGCTATTGTTGGGTCCTTGTTGTATCTCACAGCTAGTAGGCTAGATATAATGTTTGCTACATGTCTTTGTGCTAGGTTCCAAATGAACCCTAAAGAATCTCATCTAATTTTACTAAAAAGGATTTTGAGATATATAAAGGGAGGTCCAAATCTATGACTCTGGTATCCAACTGAGTTAGAATTTGAATTAACTGGATTCTTAGATGCTGACTTTACTGGATGTAGAGTTGACAGGAAAAGTACATCAGGAACATGCCGGTTTCTTGTTGATAGGCTTGTGTCTTGGTTTTGTAAGAAACAAACATCTGTGTCAACTTCAACTGCTAAAACTGAATATATAGCAGCTGGCAGTTGTTGTTCACAAATATTTTGGATTCAAAACCAACTCCTGGATTTTGGTCTCAGTCTAAATAATTCAACTATATTTTGTGATAGTACCAGCGCAATTTCCATTGCACAAAATCCAGTGCATCATAGTAGGACCAAACATATAGAAATTAGACATCATTTCATTAGAGATTGTGTGGACAAAAATAAAATTAACCTTGTCTTTATCTCTAATGATTTACAAAGAGCATACATCTTCACTAAGCCTTTAGATGAGAAGAAACATCTGTTTTTCCTAAATCAGCTAGGCATGATAAATGGGGAAGGCTTAATTTAATTTTTGTTCTGAGTTCAACGATTAGGACACAGGTTGGCCAATGGAGATCGACGATCTGTGAAGTCTTCGTGAAGAGTTCGTCGAACTGAGATCGACAAATTTTTCTCTGTGAAACTGTTCATTGAACGGAGATCGACAATTTTATTTCAGAAAATATTTCGTCGAACGGAGATCGACGATATGTTTTCTCTTCTTCCGCCTTAGATCGACGATCTTATTTTCTATTTTGAGAATTTTGTCGAACTAAGTTCGGAGTTTGTGTTTCTTGTTGGACGGAGTTCGACTTTTCACCTTCGTAAAATTTATATTTAAGTTCTCATCGAACTCAATCCCACGCTTTCTTGTTCCCTCGCACTTGATCTTTCTCTCGGTTTTGCAGGAAAACAATGGCTATCTCTGAGGCGGTTCTTTCCAACATGAAGTTCGATGCCGGTTTCGATATAGACATTGATTCATTCGCTCACTCTGATCAAATTTTCACTGATATTCTAAAATTATTCAGGGAGCAACAGTTAAGGAAGTTTATGATGACTCGCATCAAGCTTCTAGTGACAGAAATTAAAGAATGGGTTTATATATTCTCCTCACCAGATGCAACAACCCTAGTCGGCACAATATCTGGAGAATAGGTTCCCCTGACACCTGTAATTTTATCTGAAATTTTTGATCTTATTAATGGAACTGATGAAATAGAGATGGATAGTTCTGAATATAATGATATGTTGATTAAAATGGGTCACTCGAAAGGAAACCCTAGCAAGCTGTTGAAGAAAAACTTTTCGGTGGAGTACAAATTTTTGGCCGACATTGTTGGGAAAGTAATCCTAGGAAAACATACTGCCTGCGATTACAACACAAGGCATCAGTTTCTATTGATGAGTGCCTTGGTGAACAAAAAGTTAGTGAACTGGGGCTATATCTTATTTGATTCCATCAAAAAGAAGAACACCAAGAAGGATTTCTATTATGGGAGGATTCGAGGCTTATTTCTATAAGCCAGATGCCCACAACTATTGGTCTCTCAGGGCATTTTCATTAATGCTTCCAAGAAGCTGACCTCAGCCCTCTTTGGCAAGTGAGAGAGAATAATCTCAAAGCCCTCTAGGGCCACTTCCTCCAGAGTTTCAGAGGACACAAGGACAAGTGATGTCACTCCTCCAAACCCTAAAGAAACTCTTGCTTCTCCTCCACCACCATCTTCTAGACTATATTCACCTCCTCCACAACAACAACAATCTATCATTGTTACTGAAGAAACCACATCCGCTGTCATCCCTTCAGATTCACATATACCATCTTCACCTCCTCCATCTCCTCTACCACACCACCTAGAGACTATCCCATCCACCTCTATAATTCCAACACAAACATCTCCAAACTTCAGTTCATCATTATCTCCATCTCCATCTCCAAACCTATCTCTGCATCATTCTCCCATCCACGAAGAAATGCCTACTGAAATACCACCAGTCAATCCACTAGCATCCCCATCATTCCAACATACAGACTTCCCTCAGGCTTTCTCAGTCTATCCCAAATGTGGACACCAATCCACTTATACCCCATTTATTCCTGAACCCCTTTATCTAAACCTCTTTGACATTGCAACTGATCTTCTTGAATTCATCACTCCTTCTCTGACTAAGCTAATAGAGAAAGCTGTTGCGCCTCTTGTTTCTGCCATTGCTGATCTCTCTTCCAGAATTTCCTCTTCCTCTTCCATCCCTTCTTCTAGGGGCCTGGGTTCAGGACTCTTTGAAACCAGGCAGAGGGAGATATCTAATGAAGAAGCTCCTTTAGCAGTACCAACTCTTATAGTAACATCAACAGCTGCAATTCCAGAAACAACAGAAATAATTGAAATAATTGATGATGACACTGATATGCCAGATCTTGAAGAAGATTCTTTTGATGCAGTAATAAACACTATTGGTGATTTCATTATCCATCCCACAATGGATATTCATTCTTTACTCCATTCATTTGATACAGTTTATAGTTACACTTTACCAGTTTTTGATATAGTTGATATAGTTTCTGATTACTCTAAAGCTATAGCCAGTTACACTGCACCTATAAGTCCTCAAGTCTTGGAATAACTTAGGACAAGTTTTGTAGTTATAGAAGATATTATAGAGCATATAATTATTCCAGAGCCAACTCCAGAGCCAGAGGTCTTTTCACCTCTAACATTTGGCTGGGTTGAGTCCCCCATGCCAGATCTTGATGAAATTATGTTTCAAGATATGGAAGAAGAAAATGATATTATTCAAGCTCAAGAAATTACAGATATTGCATCTAAAGAGCTAGAACTTCAAGAACAGCCTCAGGCTGAAGCCATACATCCACAGGCTTATCCAATAATGTCTGATGTATTGCTTAAACAAATTCATTCTTTATATAATAATCCTGATGATGATTCAGATGATGATAATGATGAGTTAGATGACTCTGAAGATTCAAATTCTAAAAAGAGAAAACTCAAGAAGAAAATACCACCAAAGGCTGCACCAAAACCAAATCCCACTGCTGATACACCTTATTACATTCTGCATAACATCACTCTCACTCCAGATACTCTTAACTGGATGAGATATTCTAAAAATGAAATGAAAGATAGGAAGAAGAGCAGGAGATACTCTCCTCCTCCACAGCATAGGAGAGGTCCTCCTCCTCCTCTTGTAGATGGATCAACTGGCAACATTGCTCAAGGATAAAGGTCTACATCATCTTCTCATTCTTCCAGACCATCTTACAGCAGTAGCAAATAGTAGCACGGTTCTAAAGGTAGTCAACAACAATACAAGAAACATAGCAGTCAACAACAGAAATCAGAAGATAATTAGAAAGAAGTTTCCAGCCCAGAAAGGCCACTCTCTCCAACATATGATCCTGAAATCGATCTGGCCAGATTTAATGAGCTGATATCTCTTTCACATATCAGAAAAGCCAAGGAAGAAGGCAAAGATACCTCTCAATATTCAACTATGTCTTCTTACAGAAAGAAAGAGCTGGATAAATAGCAGGTACAAAAGTTTTTCAATGTTGATTCTTATATGTCTTTACATCATGAAGCAGTTGTGCCAAGAGCTGCTTCTGTAAAAATTCTTGGAGAAGAAGACATGAAGATGACTGTAAGAGAAGCAGCTGATCCCAAGAGAGAAATAATCTTTACTAAACCTTATGCTGAAACTTCACATGATGTTACAAAGAAAGTTTGACAGATTTTTCACTTATGTTTGTTTTGAACTTAATTATTATTTGATGTAAATATTTCACAAGGCACCTTGTTTATATATCTGCTGAAACATTATAATTCTGCCAGACATTATTTTATGCTTTGTGATTTTTCTTTTATGTTGTTTATAATGACCTCACCCAAATAGGTGGAGATTGTTGGAACCCCACCTATATTTAGGGTTGATTTGAGATAGGTTCACTAATAGGATTGTTAGATGACCCAACATGTATAGTCTAGGGTCATAGGTTTTTCTCAGGGTCAAGGTCAGTCAACAACCTAGATTGTTTGGTTCTCACCTTCAGATGACTTAGAGACAGAAGACCTCTATAGAAAAGCAGTTTTTAAGAGATAGAAAGTCATTCGAAGATTAGCTGAACAGTCAACGATCGTCGATCTCAGATCGATGAACTCAGGTTTTTTATCTGAGTTGTGTTCGATGAAAATCTAGCTGAGATCGACGAACTTCGATCTCACCTCAGTAGTTTCAGCTCGACAAAAGATTATCTCTGTTCGACGAACTTGGAGCTCAGTTTGGCAAGTTGATTTTCTGGTCAACGATCTTGCAGCTCAGCTCGATGAAGGAGAGGTTTCAGTTTGACAAATTTGGATCTCAGGTCGACGAGAATTTGTTGAGTTCGACTAATTTCTCCCAGGTTTCAGTTCGACTATTTTTTTGTTTGATTTCAGTTCAACTAAGGCAGATGAATTTCAAATTATATTATATATCTGTAATGCTCTAATAATTAATACACAATATTCTTATGAATATAGCCGTTCCATGGCAACGTTAATTATGGTTTTCACAGAGTTATTACTTGGCTTATTTTACTAGGATAGTTAGGGAAATTCATTAAAGACAAATTCCAGCCGTTCAACTCCTAGAATTTTGGCAGTCAGTCAAGGAAGGAAATTCAAAATTCAAAAGCAGAAATCTGTATGGAATATATGAGGATTATTTACAAAAGATTGAAGCAATTATTAGATAGCAGTGACAAAGAATTTTCTACAGAAAACTGAAAGAAGAATAGCTCTCATATACAACTCAAGTTCTTCATCAGTTTTTGCTTTAGGGCTCTCAAGAGACAATCCATCAACATCTATTTAAAAGCCTCCTGAAGATCAACAAGCAATCTGAAGGCCTGCACCCTGAGCAAAGCTTCCATTCTCCTGAACTATTCTACATCACAGGGGGAGCTTTGACAACAACAACAATCCACTAGTCTTCTCAGAACATTGAGAAAGAGAAGACAAAATCAAATTTCTTTTTACTCTACTATAAAAGGGTTTCTAACTTCCTTAAAAATTTATCCCTTTGGTTGTTAAGTCTCCTGATCAAAAGACTTAGTTGGGTTTTTGGGCACCTGATCAAAAGTTCAAAGGGTTGCTAGATCTCCCTTGAAAATAGATCTTGTGGTGACATGACACCTGAGCAAAAACCTGTGGAGGCAGGGCACCTGATCAAAAACTTGTAGTGGATTCCTACCAGGGTGATAGAAGAGTGGATGTACCGAGGTTTATTGGGGAACCACTATAAATTTCCTTATGTCGTCTAGTTGTGCTCTATTCTTTGTTTTGCTATGCTGTGATATAAATATTTTCTTTTCTTATATATATATCACCTACTTTAATCCGCAATAAAAACAACTCAATAATTTTTTTATATATATACTCTATTCACCCCCCTCTAGAGTAAAGATAAGATCTATCCCATTGGTATTAGAACATATCCGATATCACTTTCAGTCCTTATTCTTCACAAAGAGAACCAGTCCACTCCAAGACGACACACTTGGACATATATAACCTTGCTCTAGCAATTCTTGCAACTGAACTTTTAGTTCCGCCATTTTCTTTGATGTAATTTGGTACGGTGAGCTTGACACAGATGTTTCACATGGCACAAGCTCAATATCGAAGTCAATCTCTCGCTGAGGTGGAATCCCAGAGAAATCATTAGGAAACACATCCACAAACTCCGATACAACAGGAATGTCACTCAAACTAGGTTTCGGCTCTACAACCTCTAATAGCGGAAAAACAATTTCACGTCCTTCCGAACCGCCTTGACTACTTGGAGAGCAGACATCAATATTGTAACATCCTTCAGACAACTAGACCCCTAGGAGTGGTTTTGTCATGAATAGGTCATGACAAAACCCAAGGAAGCCCAAGAAGACCTAAGAATGTAGGAGAAATCACTATGGTCTGCAAATACTAGGTATCTAAACAAAAGGTTAGGATGATCATAGGGCTTCACCATGACACCATGACCCCACCACAACATCACTAACCTGTTAGAGGGTCCATTAGAGCCATAGGGACCCACTAGGGTCAACTAAAATGGTCAAGTTGACCAAAGTCAACCCAAACCCTAATAAGGTCAAACTAAGCTCATACAAGGTCAACTGACCTCCCCTTGGCCAAAGGGAACCACCTAGACCTTCCCAAGCCCTAAGGGAGTCCAATGGGTCACCAAGGACCCATTGGCTTCAACCAAAGAGGCTAAGTTGACTCAAGTCAACCCTAGCCCCAAAAAGGTCAAAGTGCCCTAACTAAGGGGCAAGTGTCCACCAAGGTACCAAGTCAACCCTACACAACCCTTCCTAGACCTTAAGGGAAGCCAAGAGGTCACCAAGGACCCCTTGGGGTCAACCCAAATGGTCATGTTGACCAAAGTAAACTCATGGGTCAAAGTGGTCAACTTAGGTTAACCTAGCCCAATTCAAGTGGGCTAAGCCCAAGTGGTGTGGCCCATTAGCCTAAGGAAGTGGACAGACACATTTTAGGCCCACCCAATTCAGAGAATGATGACTAGGAGAGATAAGGATGGAGGTTACCCCACTTGGGAGGAGAGAGAAAATAAGCTTAATGGCTATTATGGCCATGGAGGTTTCAAAACTCCCCCTCCTTGATGGGCTTTTACACCTTCGAGGAGTTTTAAGGAAGTGGCTGACCAGTGCAGTGGCTCAGCCCTTCAAATGGCTGAAATCGAAATTGCCCATTAATGGCCATTCATGGCCATTGGAGTTACACCCTTCCCCTTCCCTAATTAGGGATCTTAAAAGCATCACCAGGCAGAGGGGAGAAGGTTACAACCTTTACCTGAAGGATTCAAGGCACTTGACTGTGCTATTGTAGAAACCCGATCGGCGCCACCACCACCATGGCAAATCGGAGATCAACACACCTCCAGCCCTCTCAACAGGTCCTCCCATACTCCTTTTATGGGTAGATCTTAGGAATCAATAGGGACAAGAATCAGGATCAATTGAGCCCGATCAAGTGGTTAATTTTTCTTGGTTTTTCCGTGAAAAATGGAGTGTTGGGTTCGCTGAAAATGGCCCCTCCGGCGGTCGTGCCGCCGCCCGGCGATAACCCCCACCTCAACGAAGGTTGTGGCGGCGGTGGCCGGCCGGGGAGGTGGCTGGGTGGCCGGCGGCAGTGCTTGGAAGCAGCTCCAGGTCGGGAGAATCCTGGCCGTCGGCTGGAGCTTGAAGTTAACCAGATGTCGTTCATTCCTGCGCCAAGATTCGTGCGCCGTGATTTAGATCTTAGGAATTAATTAATTTCATTTCATTATTTCTGTCACATATTATGCTATTAATGTTTTTTATTTATTAAAAATAATTAGATGCTTGAACAGAGAAAGTGGTCAACATGAAGTTTGTAGGTCTGGATGTCTACTTTATTTTAAAATTTATTTGAGTCAATTTAGAGTCCAGGTTAGACCTCAGCACTCAAATTGGTGGGATCTATACCTAGGGCTAGTCAGAGATTTAAATGTGTGCCCCCACTTCACCACAGGTCCAAAAGATCTGAAATTTGGACAGGGAGTCAATTTTACCTATACCTAGTTCATGTCCAAAAAGGGGAATTTTTGGAGATAAGTTTTCTATAGTTTTTGAAATTATTTAATAATCTTAGGGTAATTTAATTAGGGGACCTAATGACCTCCAACCCCTTCCAAATTTTCCTGAGGGGTCCTTGGAGGCCATCATAAGGCTATGTATAAAATTTCATCTCTTTTGAAGATGATTTGGGCTGAATTTTTGTAAACCATAGACTTGGCCTAAAGGGGGGTATTTAGGTCAAAGTGCTCCTTGTGGGTTTGAGTGGTCAAATCACCTCAACACAGGCTGAAACTTGGGCCACTAGTTTGATATAATGCTAGACACTATCACATGGAATTTAGGGTGGATTAGGGTAGATTTGCCCTAGGATCCAAGTTCAAACCCTAAGGTTGAACTTTGAGGATTTGTGAATGGCATGGGGTGAATTACCCTTGTATGGACTTGATGTTTAGTCCATGTGATCCTAGGGTGGTGAAAAGCCCTAGGGAGAGATATGGTGGGATTTGGACACATGCACACCACTTAAACAACTGGGTATGTTTTTAGGTCCATACATCTTAGGGAATGTCTAGTGGCTCATAAGACTTTAGAGTTCCATGACATTTTGGTAGAGGTCATTTTATTAACCATATTAACCACTGAAATATACTACATAATGTTTGGATGAGTTTACAAGTGGGTTTCATTGAAAAGTGCACTATCATGAGTTGACTTGAAGAATTTTATTATGTGACTTCATAACCTTGGGTTTGGATAATATTTAGACAAGCTATGTTTTAGGACTATAACAAGCCTTAGAAATTTTAACATGAATTTTAGATTATTATATGGGGTACTTCATTCACAACCCATCAAGTTGCATCTTCTACTTAGAAATTTTTTATGAACAAACCATTCAATGGAAACTTATAAAATTTGCTAAGAAGAACTTTACTGACATTTTAAACCTCTGTAAAGTTTTATGGAATTTTTGGAAGTCTATCTGTAGGGGTTGGTTCACAAGGTGCTGTTTTCTAAGTAAAAATATTTGAATTTATTTTGACAATTATTTAGCTTGATAAAATGTGATTTTTGGTGAGAGGCCCTTTCTGGTCATCCTTGAGATTCAGTACTTTTTCTATAATTTTCTGATGATTAACTTTATTGCTTTCTTCTTTACCCATAATTATGGCTTATTATTGGGTTAATTAATTAGAGGACAAATCTTTTATGGAAAAATCATGAAACTTGGTATTTACTGTTATTTATCTGTTAGCTAGTGTTCATAATTTTTGGGAGGCCATTACTTGAGAAAATATTGTACTTTATTTTCAAATTACCCATGGCCTAACATTGGGGAAACATTATTTAAATACCAAATTAATTAGGAAAATTATAAGTTTCTGGAGATAGGCTAATCACATCATGATAGACCTCCATTAAATATCTGAAGGCTTGAGGATGAAAATTTAGAGTATCCCCTTTCATGTACATCATATAGCATAGGTTGGTCTGCATTTAGTAAAACTGCGAAAATTGTGATAACATGGGATATGGTCATAGGAAGTGGGGAGAAATGCATGCAGATTTGGTGAGATGAAAGAGAACTTCATTAGGAATAATGATGAGGAGAGTGTTGGGTTGGCTATGGTTAAGAGGTGCTCGTGATCGACGAAGGTCGTCTTCCCTGTGGAGAGAGAGAGAGAGAGAGAGAGAGAGAGAGAGGAAAAACACAGTAGGGTTAGATCCAGAGTAATATTAATGGAGATCGGGAGTCGGGTATAAACCAATAACAGTAAGTGCCTTGCGAAAGGGAGCTTTGCGCTTCAGCCCATTGTAGTTCCTAGTGCCCTCGAAAGCCCTTCACGGGAAATACCTTGGGCAGTCCTAGGCTAACCTAAATCGTAGGGAAAATCAATGTTTGAGAGCAAGTGGTATAACTAGGGGTTACACTTACACTCACACTCCCCGATGTTGTGGGAGTTAGGTTAGGTCTCACGAACTGTTGTCTCGGTGGTTTTGGTGATGGGCATGTTAGCCCGGCGAGCCGATGGCTCGGGTGGTTTTGAGACGGATAGGATAGTCCAGGGAGCTTTGGCTCGGTAGATATTTGTGACAGACGGGTTAGTCCGGGGAGCTTTGGGTCGGTGGTTGATACATCAAGATTGCATGTGCATAAATTCTAAGGTGGTGGGTCTTCGGTGTTGGAGTGTCGATGCACCGACGCCAATATGTTGACTCGACAAGTGTGGTTTAGCACTTTGCCAATTTAAGTTCGGTGGACCAGGCATCAAAGAGTACACAGGAGCTCCGCTTAGTCTACCAGCGTTGAGGCATATGATAGTTCTAACTGGTAGTGCAATTACCAGTTTAGAGGTGGGTGATTCCCAACCCACCGCTTTCGTTTGCCATTACAGAAGTATCCTGGGAGGTTAGGCTCTAAAAAAGGGAAACTAAAGGTCTGTGTGCACAGAGTCGAGTAGGTGTGTTGCACTTGCATGTTCACATCATGACATACTTGCATGACATAGCAACAACATTTCATATAACCCCTGTCACCTATTATATAGTGGTATGGGATGCTTTATACATTAGGCCTTGCAAAACGACCCCTTAGCTTATAAGTTTGGGTAACATTCTTATAAGTTATGGTTATTTTCCTTTGGATGTTTACCACTTGCTTATAACCGACACCCCATCGTATAAATTTATGTGAGGCTCTTTATACGATGGGAGCCTTGTAGAATACCCCTTAACTTATAAGTTTGTATGAGCATTCATATAAGTTAAGGTTATATGTTTCTTATTTACCTTTCTCATACCTACAGTTTTACTCTACCCGTTTATATAGAACTATTAGACTAGTTTCGCCGTCACCTGCTATTTGATACTCTCTACTTTCATTACCTTTCCTTTCATCCCCTCCACTCGGTGCCTAGGAGCCATGGGGGGGGGGGGGTAGGGGATGATAGGACTTAGTCTTTTAGACTAACAGTTTTCGGACCAAATCATTTTAGGGGATCGTGGAGCCCAACTTAGAGGTGCAGCCCTAGAGGTCGGCACGATTGGAGACAGGACAGTCTAGCACCGAAGTTCCGACAGCCGGGACAGTGAGTCCCGTTAGGAAGTAGTTGATATAGATTTGCTTCCGCGATGAGTTATTTGTAGTGAGGACTTTGATGTATCGGGCATGAGCCCTATTTCCAATACTTTTATTATTATTACTGTGGACTCTCCCTTCGTGGAGGATTATTCCATTATATGTGATTGTTATGGACATGTGTTAGAGTTCTATTTCATGTACTCTCATAATTTTACTACTATTCTGTGATTGATATGGCCGGCAGGATCAGCATTTTGTATTGACTTCCTTCCCGGGCGTGATAGTGTCACCATATAGTGGCGGTTCTAGGCCTAAGACCCCGTGGTTTGAAAAGAAACAAAATGGGGTCATACAAGTGGTATCAGAGCAGACCTCCATCAAAAACGTATCAGTCCACTAACCCTGGGTCACCCCCGTACCAGTTTAGTTTGGGGACAAACTAAGTAGCAGAAGCAGTGGTGGGCCCATATGGGGGATCACATGTAAATTGTCCACTTTTAACTAGGTTTGGGTCAATTTCTTACAAATGGTCTTTGTTACGCAGCCTCCGACATAGCCTACACCACAGGGCGGAGTCCAGCAAACTCCGAATGTTGCATCACCTCCCTCGACCCCCACTCCTTTTCTACAGTCGGAGGTGGGGCTGACTCTGACATCCATTCTGGAGACTTTCAGGGCCCAGCAGGTTCCGGCTCCGCAACCAAACCTGGGGCCAATTGGATGAGAATATTCTGAGGACTTTCTCCCCCATATTACTTGGGGACAGAGTCGGCTGTACGGACAGAGGACTGGCTTGACATCATGTATGAAATGCTGACTGGGATACGGTGCCTATGGGAGGAGAGGGTGCCTTTAGTGGTCTCTTGCTTGGAGTCCCATGCAAAGAGATGGTGGAAGACACTGCTGGACATGATATTTGCAGATAGAGAGGTTGCTGACATTACTTGGGAGGAGTTCATGGCATCTTTGTTGGAGCACTTCATTCCACAGTCGGCAAGAGATGAGTTGGAAGACAGGTTCCTGCAGTTGAGGCAGGGCAACAAGACAGTGGTGGAGTACTACCAGGAGTTCAATTATTTAGCCCAGTTTGCAGACTCCTATCAACTGGATGAGGCAGGATACATCAAGAGGTTCTATAAAGGCCTACGAGAGGAATTGAGAGAGGCTCTTTTGTTTGTATCCCACGGGACTATACCTCAGATGTTGGAGATGGCAAAGAGGATTGAGGTAGATTGGTACACGACTCGAGGCCGGAAGAGGCCAACTGAGGACCCGGGCCGGGGAGCCAGAAATGATCAGCGAAGGGGCCGCATTGCTGATGGGAGAGATGGGAAAGGGCAGAGAACCAACCTCATCAGGAGGTGAGACAGGATCCAAGGGAGATGGTTGTAATGGTTCCTCAACCTCTCCAGATTTGAGAGATACAGAGACCCGGGGGTATGGCATTTCCCTCGCCCGAGTGCTACAATTGTCATCAAATAGGGCATATCCAGAGAAACTGCCCCATGAGGAGGGCACCCTTACCAGCACCACAGGCAGCCTCGCCTGCGCAGCAGTTTGGAGGTCGAGGACGCGGCTGAGGACGTGGATTCCAGGACGGAGACCGCAGACAGGATAGAGGGCAAGTGTATGCCTTGGATCTGGCTCAACCTTGGAATCTGGAGCAAGTGATAACAGGTACTCCAGTAATTTTAAGTTCTTCTCTTTCCTAAAAAGCTAGACTCATGGATATAAAATTGTTAGAATTAAGAAGGAAAACCATAACTGGATTTCTAAGATATTTAACTATCCCAGGCATAGTCTTCGTCTACGTCAAGCCCGCCTATACGCTATTCGATACGGGTGCTTCGCACTCATTCATGTCGGAAGCCTTCGTCGAAGGACTAGATGGCATGGGGCGATTCACAGGCTTGACCGTGAGGGTGCGACTACCCGATGAATCAGAGATATTCACCTCTGCCCATTGCAACATGGAGGTGGAGATCAGCAGAAAGGCATTTCAAGAACCAGCAATGATCCTAAGGATACTAGCCTTCGATCTGGTCCTGGGCATGACATGGTTGCATTGGAATAATGCCCAGATCGACTGCCTATCAAAGAGGATCACCTTGAGCCATGGGGACTCCTATGTCATCGTCAAAGGTATCAGATCTACCACTCCTCTCTTGTTATCATCTGTACAGGCCATCAAGTCCCACCTGCAAGGATACGAGGTCTATCAAGTGCTGTTTGAGATGGCAGAGGCCAAGGATTCCATCTCTAGTATCCTGGTGGTATGAGATTTTGCTGACGTGTTTCCAGAGAAGCTGTCAGGGCTACCCCTGCATCAGGAGAAGGATTTCTAAATACAGCTCATGCTGGGGGCTAAGATGGCATCTAGAGCTCCCTATCGGATGGCCCTGAAGGAGTTGGTGGAGTTTCGAGGCCAGCTTCAGGAGCTAGTGGAATCAGGATTTGTCCGACCAAGCTCTTCACCATGGGGAGCTCTAGTGCTGTTCGTCAAGAAGAAGGATGGGACGCTATGATTATGGATCGATTATAGGACTCTAAATAGGCTGACGTTCCGGAACACGTATCATCTGCCAAGGATTGATGAGCTGTTTGACCAGTTGGAGGGAGCCCACTGGTTCTCAAAGTTGGATCTTAGGTCGGGTTACTACCAGCTGCGCATTCAGGAGGAGGATATCCCGAAGATAGCCTTCAGTAGTAGATACTGGTTGTATGAGTTTACCGTGATGCCCTTCGAGCTCACGAATGCGCCATCGGCTTTCATGAGCTTGATGAACCGGGTGTTCAAGCCGTACCTCGACCGGTTTGTCATAGTATTCATAGATGACATCCTCATCTATTCAAGGATGATGGAAGAGCATACACACCATCTGGCCTTGACTCTGGAGAAGCTCAGGGTGCACTAGTTATATGCCAAGTTCAACAAGTGCCAGTTTTGGCTGACAGAGGTGGCCTTTTTAGGCCATATTATCAGTGGAGAGGGACTGGCCGTAGACCCCATAAAGATTCAGGCAGTGCGAGACTGGCCTTAGTTGAAGACGACCACAGATGTCTGTAGTTTCCTGGGATTGGCCGGATACTATCAAAGGTTTGTGTAGGGATATTCTCAAATAGCCCTCCCGCTCACTTCTTTGACGAAGAGGAACATACTGTTCATTTGGACGCCGCGGTGTAAGGCGGCCTTCTAGGAGTTGAAGAGCTGGCTTACGTCGGCCCCTATCCTGGCCCTTCCATCTGGGAAGGAGGGCTTCCAAGTGTATGCTGATGCGTCTTTTCAGGGTAAGGGTGTTGTACTGATGCAACATGGTCATATGATAGCATACGCCTCACGGCAGCTGAAGAAGCACGAGTAGAACTACCCTGTTCACGACTTGGAGATGGGAGTAGTAGTGTTTCCTCTGAAGATTTGGCAGCATTACCTCTATGGTGTGCACTGCGACATATTTTCTGATCACAAGAATCTGAAATATGTTGATACACAGAAGTAGTTGAATGTTCGCCAGAGAAAATGGCTGGAGTTCCTATCTGATTATGAGTACATAATGCACTACCACCCAGGGAAGGCGAATGTGGTAGCCAATGCGCTGAGTTAGAAAGCCGCCACATTCGGAGCTGAGCCCAGATTATGTCCATGGAGCTGGTGCAGAGATTAGAAGATATGCACATCACGATGGTATAGTCTGATGACCACGAGCTCTATGAGGAGTATCTAGCCGCGATGAGCACCACAGATGACATTCGAGACCGAGTCTGAGATGTGCAGAGGTAGGATGTCGAGTTGGAGCCGATATTCCGGGTCATGGAGGCAGGAACTGCTGCATATTACACACTAAGGGATGGTCTGGTGTGCTTCAGAGGACATGTTTATATACCAGAGGGAGGCCTGGTTCGGGAGGATATCATGATGGAGGCCCACTGCAGCCGGTATTCAGTACATCCGGGAGTTACGAAGATGACTGCGGACCTGAAGAAGACCATGTACTATCCAGGCATGAATAAGGATATCAACTACTTCGTGACCCACTGCGAGACATGCCAACTGGTGAAGGTGGAGTGCAGGAACCCCGCAGGATTGTTGCAACCACTCTCGGTGCCGGAGTGGAAGTTCGATGATATCGTGATGGATTTCATACATGGGCTTCCCTGATCTCGGACGGGGAATGATTCGATCTGGGTAATCGTCGACCGGCTGAAGAAGGTAGCCAGATTTTCCCGATCAGGAAGGATGACTCGGTTGGTGTGCTGGTGCCGAAGTTTGTGGAGTAGTTTGTCCGTTATCATGGCATGCCCAGGACGATCGTGTCGGATCGGGATGGACGGTTTACATCCAGGCAGTGGCGATCGGTGTAGACCTACTTGGACACTCGACTGACCTTCAGTACAACCTTCCACCCTCAGACAGACGGGAAGACGGAGCACACCAAACAGACTTTGGAGGATCTACTTCGTCTATGCATTCTGGACTACGGAGAGCCTTGGGAGAAGCTGTTTCCACTAGATGAGCTCTCTTATAATAAGAGCTACCAGTCCAGCATATGGATGGCCCCTTATGAGGCTCTATACGGACGAAGGTGTAGGACTCCGCTGTCATAGATACAGGATAAAGACCCGAAGGTGCTGGGCTCGGAGTTTATTGAGGACACCGATGCTCAGGTGAGGCTGATATAGGATCGGATGCTGGAGACGCAGAGAAGGTAGGCCAAGTATTATGAAGCGAGACACTATCAGGTAGAGTTCCAGGTTAGAGATCTGGTATTCTTAAAGATACGACCGATGCATGGAGTCTCACGAGTTCGTGGATGGAAGAAGAAGCTCAGCCCGAGATATATGGGGCCTTACAGGATCCTGGAGCGGATCTATCCCTTGGCATACTGGCTAGAGCTACCGCCAGAACTGGAGGGCATGCATGATGTTTTCCATGTCTCCTCCCTTAGGAGGGCTCTACTACGGCCGGGGCAGCAGATAGATACCACGGATGGGCCGGTAGCATCTGATCGGTCAGTTCACCTGGAACCGGTTTGGATAGACGATATTGGGATGCGGGTCCTGCGACATAAGAAGGTCTCGTTGGTCAAGGTCTTGTGGAGGAATCATGGGCAGGAGGAATACACATGGGAGCCATAGAATTTTATGCAACAAAAGTACTTGGAGATTTTCGGTGAGGTATTCCTTACAACCTCTTGGGATGTTACATTTTATTTCTCATACTTGAAACCCCGTAGGCCAAACTTGAATTTCGAGGATGATATTTTTTGTTTTATGTATTGGGATTTGTAACATCCCTTAGACAACTATACCCCTAGGAGTGGTTTTGTCATGACCAGGTCATGACAAAACCCTAGGAAGCCCAAGAAGACTAAGTGGTCCTAGGAATGTAGGAGAGATCACTATGGTCTACAAATAGTGGGTTTCTAAACACTAGGTTTGGATGATCATAGGGCTTCACCATGACACCATGACCCCACCACAACATCACTAACCTGTTGGAGGGTCCATTAGAGCCATAGGGACCCACTAGGGTCAAATAAAATTATCAAGTTGACCAAAGTCAACCCAAACCCTAATCATGTCAAACTAAGATCATACAAGGTCAGTTGACCTCCCCTTGGCCAAAGGGAACCACCTAGACCTTCCCATGCCCTAAGGGAGTCCAATGGGTCACCAAGGACTCATTGGGGTCAACCAAAGAGGCTAAGTTGACCCAAGTCAGCCCTAGCCCCAAAGAAGTCAAAGTGCCCTAACTAAGGGGCAAGTGACCACCAAGGTGCCAAGACAACACTACACAACCCTTCCTAGACCTTAAGGGATGCCAAGAGGTCACCAAGGACCTCTTGGGGTCAGCCCAAATGGACATGTTGACCAAAGTCAACTCATGGGTCAAAGTGGTCAACTTAGGTTAACCTAGCCCAATTCAAGTGGGCTAAGCCCAAGTGGTGTGGCCCATTAGCCTAAGGAAGTGGAGAGACACATTTTGGGCCCACCCAATTCAGAGAATGATGACTACGAGATAGAAGGAAGGAGGTTACCCCACTTGGGAGGAGAGAGAAAATAAGCTTAATGGCCATTATGGCCATGGAGGTTTCAACCCCCCCCCCCCCCCCTTGATGGGCTTTTACTCCTTGGAGGCAGGGGAGGAGTTTTCAGGAAGTGGCCGGCCAGTGGAGTGGCTCAGCCCTTCAAATGGCTGAAATCGAAATTGCCCATTAATGGCCATTCATGGCCATTGGAGTTACGCCCTTCCACTTCCCCAATAAGGGATCTTAAAAGCATCACAAGGCAGATGGGAGAAGGTTACAGCCTTTACCTGGAGGATTCAAGGAACTTGACTGTGCTGTTGTAGAAACCCGATCGGCGCCACCACCACCATGGCAAACTGGAGATCAATGCGCCTCCAGCCCTCTCAACAGGTCCTCCCCTACTCCTTCTAAGTGTTGATCTTAGGAATCAATAGGGACAAGAATCGGGCTCAATTGAGCCTGATCAGGCGGTTAATTTTTCCTGGTTTTTCCATGAAAAATGGAGTGTTGGGTTCACCGAAAACGGCCCCTCCGGCGGTCGTGCCTCTGCCCGGAGATAGCCCCCACCTCAACGAAAGTGGTGGCAGCGGTGGCCGGCCGGGGAGGTGGCTGGGTTGCCAGTGTCAGCACTTGGAAGCAGCTCCAAGTCGGGAGAATCCTGGCCATCAGTTGGAGCTTGAAGATGACCAGATGCCGTTCATTCCTGCGCCAAGATTCGTGCGCCGTGATTTAGATCTTAGGAATTATTTAATTTCATTTCATTATTTCTGTCATATATTATGATATTAAAGTTTTTTATTTATTAAAAATAGTTAGAGACTTGTACATAGAAAGTGGTCAACATGAAGTTTGTAGGTCTGGATGTCTACTTTATTTTAAAATTTATTTGAGTCAATTTTGAGTCCAGGTTAGACCTCAGCACTGAAATTGGTGGGATCTATACCTAGGGCTAGTCAGAGATTTAAATGTGTGCCCCCACTTCACCACAGGTCCAAAAGATCTGAAATTTGGACAGGGAGTCAATTTTACCTATACCTAGTTCATGTCCAAAAATGGGAATTTTTGGAGATACGTTTTCTATAGTTTTTGAAATTATTTAATAATCTTAGGGTAATTTAATTAGGGGACCTAATGACCTCCAACCCCTTCCAAATTTTCCTGAGGGGTCCTTGGAGGCCATCATAAGGCTATGTATAAAATTTCATCTCTTTTGAAGATGATTTGGGTTGAATTTTTGTAAACTCTAGACTTGGCCTAAAGGGGGGTATTTAGGTCAAAGTGCTCCTTGTGGGTTTGAGTGGTCAAATCACCTCAAAAGGGGCTGAAACTTGGGCCACTGTTTTGATATGATGCTAGAAACCATCAAATGGAATTTGGGGTGGATTGGGGTAGATTTTCTCTAGGACCCAAGTTCAAATCCTAAGGTTGAAGTTTGGGGATTTGTGAAGGGCATGGGGTGAATTACCCTTGTATGGACATGGTGTTTAGTCCATATGATCCTAGGGTGGTAAAAATCCATATGGAGAGATATGGTGGGATTTGGACACATGCACACCACTTAAACCACTGGGTAAGTTTTTGGGTCTATACACCTTAGGGAATGTCTAGTGGCTCATAAGACTTTAGAGTTGCATGACATTTTGGTAGAGGTCATTTTATTAACCATATTAACATTGAAATATACTACATAATGTTTGGATGAGTTTACAAGTGGGTTTCTTTGAAAAGTGCACTATCATGAGTTGACTTAAAGAATTATATTATGTGACTTCCTAACCTTGGGTTTGGATAATATTTAGTCAAGCTATGTTTTAGGACTATAACAAGCACAAAAATTTGTAACATGAATTTTAGATCATTATATGGAGTACTTCATTCACAACCCATCAAGTTGCACCTTCTACTTAGAAAATTCTTATGAACAAACTATTCATTGGAAACTTATGAAATTTGGTAAGAAGATCTTTACTGACATTTTAAACCTCTGTAATTTTTTATGGAATTTTTGAAAGTCTATCTGTAGTGGTTGGTTCACAAGATGCTGTTTTCTAAGTAAAAGTATTTAAATTTATTTTGATACTTATTTAGCTTGATAAAATGTGTTTTTTGGTTAGAGGCCCTTTCTGGTCATCCTTGAGATTCAGTAATTTTTCTATAATTTTTGATGATTAACTTTAGTACTTTCTTCTTTACCCATAATTATGGCTTATTATTGGGTTAATTAATTAGAGGACAAATCATTTATGGAAAAATCATGAAACTTGGTATTTACTGTTATTTATCTGTTATCTAGTGTTCATAATTTTTGGGAGGTCATTACTTGAGAAAATATTGTACCTCTTGTTCAAATTACCCATGGCCTAACTTTGGGAAAAAATAATTAAATACCAAATTAATTAGGAAAATTAAAGGTTCCTGGAGATAGGCTAATCACGTCACGATAGACCTCCATTAAATATCTTAAGGCTTGAGGATGAAAATTTAGAGTACCCCCTTTCATGTACATCATATAGCATAGGTTGGTTTGCATTTAGTAAAACTGCGGAAATTGTGATAACATGGGATATGGTCATAGGAAGTGGGGAGAAATGCATGCTGATTTGGTGAGATGAAAGAGAACTTCATTAGGAATCATGATGAGGAGAGCGTTGGGTTGGCTAGGGTTAAGAGTTGCTCGGGATTGACGAAGTTCGTCTTTCCTGTGGAGAGAGAGAGGGGCAAAACACACTAGGATTAGATCTAGAGTAATATTAATGGAGATTGGGAGTCGGGTATAAACCAATATCAGTAAGTGCCTTGTGAAAGGGAGCTTTGAGCTTCAGCCCATCGTAGTTCCTAGTGCCCTCGAGAGCCCTTCACGGGGAATATCTTGGGCAGTCCTGGGCTAACCTAAGTCATAGGGAAAATCAATGTTTGAGAGCAACTGGTATAACTATGGGTTACACTTACACTCACACTCCTCGAGCGGTAGGCTCGGTGGTTTTGGTGATGAGCAGGTTAGCCTGGCGAGCCGATGGCTCTGGTGGTTCTGAGATGGACGGGATAGTCCGGGGAGCTTTGGCTCAGTATATATTTGTGACGGACGGGTTAGTCCAGGGAGCTTTGGCTTAGTGGTTGATACATCAAGATTGTATGTGCATAAATTCTAAGGTGGTGGGTCTTTGGTGTTGGAGGGTCAATGCACTGACGCCAATGCGTTGACTCGGCAAGTGTGGTTTAGCACTTCGCCAATTTAAGTGTGGTGGACCAGCCAGCAAAGAGTACACAGGAGTTGTGCTTAGTGCACCAGCGTTGAGGTGTATGATAGGTCTGACTGGTAGTGCAATTACCGATTTAGAGGTGGGCGAGGCCCAACCCACCGCTTCCGTTTGCCACTACAAAAGTATTCTGGGAGGTTAGGCTCCAAAAGGGGGAACTAAAGGTCTGTGTGCACAGAGTCGAGTGGGTGTGTTGCACTTGCATATTCACATCATGGCATACTTGCATGACATAGCAACAACATTGCATATAACCCCTGTCACCTATTATATAAAGTGGTATGGGATGCTTTATATATTAGACCTTACAAAATGACCCCATAGCATATAAGTTTGGGTAGCATGCTTATAAGTTATGGTTATTTTTCTTTGGATGTTTACCACTTGCTTATAACCAACACCCCATCGTACAAATTGATATGTTACTCTTTATACGATGGGAGCCTTGTAGAAGACCCCTTAACTTATAAGTTTGTATGGGCATTCATATAAGTTAAGGTTATATGTTTCTTGTTTACCTTTCTCATACTTATAGCTTTACTCTACCTGTTTATATAGAACTATTAGACTAGTTCCGTCGTCACCTACAATTTGATACTCTCTACCTTCATTACCTTTCCTTTCCTCCTCTCCTCTCGGTGCCTAGGAGCCATGGAGGGAGGGGTACGGGATGATATGACTTAGTCTTTTAGACTAACGGTTTTCGGATCAAATCATTTTAGGGTATCGTGGATCCCAGCTTGGAAGTGCAGCCCCGGAGGTCGACACGCTTGGAGAAGGGACAGTCTAGTACCGGAGTTCAGACAGCTGGGTCAGTGAGTCCCGTTAGCAAGTAGCTGATATAGATTTGCTTCCGCGATGAGTGATTTGTAGTGAGGACTTTGATGTATCGGGCATGAGCCCTATTTCCAGTACTTTTACTATTATTGTTGTGGACTCTCCCTTCGTGGAGGATTATTACATTATATGTGATTGTTGTAGACATGTGCTAGAGTTCTATTTCATGTACTCTCATAGTGTTGCTACTATTCTGTGATCGATATGGCCGTCAGGATTGGTGTTTTGTAGTGATGACCTTCCCGGGCATGATGGTGTCATCACAAAGTGGCGGTTCTGGGCCTAAGACCCCATGGTTTGAAAAGAAAAAAGGGTCTTACAAATATCTTGCTCGATCCTCGTATACCCGCAAACTTAGTCTCGTGTTCGGTATTTTGTCCAAGTATGACTTCCTTAGAGTCACAATCAATACAGGCACGCTGCTCCAACAGTCAGTCCATACCAAAGATCACATCAATCTCCGATATCAACAACATAAATGCTTCCAATTCAAAATAATAATTTCTTTTCTACACCTTAACACAACAAGCTCTATCCACACACATCAAGCACCCGTTAGGCAGCAACACATTCACACGATCTGTTGATACAAAAGAAGGCACTCCGATACACACCATGAAGTCCTCTGACAGAAAGGAATGAGAAGCTCTTGTATCAAATAATGCTCTCACAGGATAATCCAAAATCAGGACAAAGCCTAATACAAGCAAATCATACACAAGCAACACACAAGGTACCAAGTACAGAAAGTAGTGAAAATTGTACCTTAACTCATACTTGTAATGACATCACTTTGTCTTATGGCCTCCTATTGGCTAAGATTATAGACTCGGGGCTGCGCTTGAGATGCAGTCGACTCCACCACTGTCTTTCCCTTTTCAACATACGTCACACCCATCTTTTTCTACGCCTTTGGAGGTACATTCCGACATTCTCGGGCTATATGTCCCGGCTTGCCACAAATATAACAATGAATTGGGCCTCGCCCAGACGTTGCTCCAGATATAAGAAAAGAAGGATCCGGTCCAGAATGAAAGTTAGGGGATAGATCTGATTTACTCTAGAGGGGGGTGAATAGAGTGATTTAAATCTTTTTACTGTTTTTAAAATCTATCAGTAAATTAGTGGTAGTAGTAGTTATATAGAATGAAAAAGAAACTAGGCTAAACTACATAATCACAACACATCAAAACAAAGAAGAATGAACACATAGACAACACAATAATTTATAGTGGTTCCCCAAATCTGGGTACATCCACTTTTCTACCACCCTGGTAGGAATCCACTATTAGTTTTTTGATCAGGTGAATGCCACCACAGGTTTTTACTCAGGTTCCATGTCACCATAAGATCTATTTGTCGGGAGATCTGACAACCCTTTAGGCTTTTGATCAGGTGCCCAAAAACCAACAAAAACTTTTGAAGGGAGTTAATAAACCCTTTATATAGAAGGTTAAGAAGGTGATGTTATCTTCTCTTTCTCTAAACAATAGAGAAGACTTCAGTGGATTGCTGGTGTCAAAGCTCCTCCTGAGATGTTGAAAAGTTCAGGAAGACTGGAGCTTTGTTCAGGGTGTAGGTCTTCAGCCTTGTCTTGAAGATGTCCAGGAACTTGTAGACAGATGTTGAATAATTATCTCTGAAGATTCCTGGATCAGAAGTTGAAGAAGACTCTTGATTTTATAGATGATGTTCTTCTTCAGTCTTCTGGAATGTGCAAGAGCAAACAAAATTTCTTTTCAGAGTGAAGGTCAGAATCTTAATATCTCTCTGTTATTCGGCTCCTTCTATTCTATGTGTTGTATTTGTTGTCTGTCGCTCAGAAGAAATTTTCTTTATATATGTTGCTGCGATTTTCCTTCAAAATTTGAAATGTGTCCATTAATTACTGCAGGAAATCTGGGAAGGAGAATGGCTGGAATATCTGACTTTAATTGTATTTCCCCAACTGTCCCGAGAATAAGTCAAGTAATTACTCTAATGAAAACCATAATTAATGCTTCCTTCAATGACTATATTCTTAGAGAATTTAAGCATTAATTACTCAGAGAATTATTGACTTAGGATGGAATGAAGAGAGGGAAAGATAAGGAAAACTTAACATATAGGCTCTGAATAGATTTCATCGACCTCAGGGCAGATTTCGTTGACCTGGACTCCAAGTTTGTCGAGCTGAGAAATTCCCTTCGTCGACCTGAGCTCAGGGATCGAAGTTCCTAAGAATAGTTGACATTCTCTAAGCTCCAAGTTCGTTGAACTGAGAAATCTGTCTGGAGAAGAGTTCGTCGACCTGAGCTCGAATTTTGTCGAGCTCAAATCAGAGAAGGAACTCTGAGTTCTTCAAGTAGGGCATGACTATCATTAAGATGAGTTCGACGAACGTCGAACTTATATTCTGAACTCTAAAATTCTTCTAAGACTTGAGTCTCCTGAAGTCCACTGTAGGCTGGTCCATGAAGATTGATTCTAATGACTATCCTAAACTCTAGGACTGGCAAACTTGACCCTGACTATACAAGGTGGGTCAAACAACTTAATAGTGAACCTTAGCCCAAATCTAAATTAGGGATCCAACAATCTCCCCCTATTTGGGTGAGGTCACTATAACAAAAAAACATAAAGTCACAACAATAAAATATCTGACAGAATTTGAAAATCATTGGCAGATATATATAGCTATGGTACTTGCATATTGTTCAAATCAAAACAGAAAACAAAATTAAGAGTTTATAAATTAGACTGGGGAGGAGGAGAAGATTTGGCAAAAATTTTCTTCCTGTTTGGATCAGCTACTTCTCTTAGATTCATCTTCATGTCTGAGTCACCAACTGTTTTCTGAGATACAGCCCTGAGGACCACTGCTTCAGGGTGCAGGTTCATATAAGCGTCAATATTGTAAAGTTTGCCCACTTGGTACTTCTCAAGTTCCTTCTTCGTGTAGGATGACATAGTTGAGAATTGAGAGAAGTCTTTACCTTATTCCTTTGCTTTTCTAATCTGAGATAGAGTAATTAATTCATTAAATATGGTCATTCTAGAATTTGGATCCATCTCTAGATCATAAGCAGGAGACAAAGGCCTTTCAGGACTATTCTCTTTTTCAGTTTCAACTGGAGCTTTTGGAGGACTTGCTGGTTTTGGAGAAAGATGAGAACTGCTTCTTGAAGATTTATGATGTTGATGCTGACTGCTTCCTTGAAAGTAAGGTCTTGAAGATTTGCCTTGCCTTTTGTATGTTTGGGTGTATGAGGTAGATCTCTGTGATACAGTTCCTGAAGCACCTGCTCCTGAAGGAGGAGGAGGAGACCTCTCCAGTTCCTTTTAGAAGGAGGAGGAGGAGAGTACCTTCTGATCTTCTTCCTTTCTTTTTGCACATTCTTTGACAGCCACATCCAGTTAGGCATCTCTTTATATGGAGTTATTTTGTTCAAAATATAATAGGGAGTGTCTGCATTAGGATTAGGCTTAGGAACAGCCTTAGTAGGAGCTTTCCTCTTCTTAGATTTTTCCTTTTTAGAATTTGATTCATCAGAATCATCATCATCATCAGATGAACCAGGACGATTATCATACAAATCATCAATCTCTTTCAGAATTTTCTTAGAGATCTGCTTTTCAGGTTGAGGTTGATTTGGGATTTTTGGCTCTACAACACTCTCAGTAACTGCCAACAGATTTTCTTCTTCTATATCTGGAAGCAAGATATCATCCAAGTTTGGTATAGGACTTTCATCTATTTTATAAGTTGGAGGAGAGATAGCCTTGAGAGCTGATTCTGTGACTGGCTCAATGACTGCAAAACTGGCCTTCAGTAGCTTTACAACCTCATGGCTAATGGGGGGAGTATAGCAAACCAAAGCTTTAGAATGATCTTGAATAACTTCTGGTAAATAATTAAGATATATAGAATTAAAAGAATGTAATAAATAGATTAAATCTACTTTGTGATTGATAATACAATCACCAACAGTCATGATCTCTGGTAGATCTCCTGTTTCATCTGTAGAAACCATTTCAATCTCAATTACTGAAGGAACTATTGATACTGAAACTAATGTTGCTGCTGCATCTGAAACTGCTGCTGATAGAGCTGTTTCTTCATAGAGCATCTCTCCCTGCCTGGTTTCAGTGAAAAATGGAACCAGGCCCCTGATAGAAGAAGGAGGGATAGAGAAGGCAACAAAGAGGGTAGCAAGAGATGAGATGGAGGCAGCAAGAGGTGTGATTGCCTCTGCAATGAGTTGCCTAATGACTGGAGTGATGTGCTCCAGGAGGGTGGTAATGGAAGGAGAATACGTATCCTTAAACTCAGGAGGAGTCTGAGTGGATACAGATGGATGGATGGAGATGGAGGGAATAACCAAATATATAGACTCAGGTGGAATCTGAGTAGATATATATGGAGGAAAGGGAGGAATGACATCAGATGGAATAACATCGTGCATGTTGTCATCCAGAGTAGGTGATGTAGGAGGAGATGGAATAAGAGTTGAGATATCATGTTGAGGTGAATTTGGTGTAGATGGGATTGAGGTTAACAAATCAAAGGTTGGGGATGACATGAATCTATGAGGATGTATGTCAGTAAGATGAGGTGGGGGAGGAGATGAAAGTGGTGTGATGTGTTCTGGAGATGTAGTGGGTGTTGGTTGATGCATTGGTGATGAAGGTGGTTGTTTAAGTGAAGGAGTTGTTGTTGGAAGTAGTATTGAGGATGGAATGGAAACTTCTTCTACGGGTTGGGAAGTGGCTGGTACAGCCCTTGTGCTCTCAGAAGGTCTTGAGGAGGAGGAAACCTTGGATGACTTTATAATAGTCCTTTTCCATCTGCCAAAGAGGGCAGAAGTTAACCTTTTAGAAGCATTAATGAAAACTGTATGAGAGACCAGTAAATCATTTGCCTTCTCCTGCAAAAAAAATCCAAGTATCCTTGCAAAACAAACTTCCTTCTTGGAGTTCTTCTTCTTGATTAAGTTAAATAAAACCTGACCCTAGTTAACCTTTTTCTTATCCACCAAGGCACACATAACCAGAAACTGGTGCCTCGTGATGTAGTCATGAGCGGTCTGCTTGCCCAGCAGGACTTTGTCCACTACATCAGCCAAGAATTTATATTCAGCGGATAAGTTCTTCTTCAATAACTTTTTGGGTTTCCTTCAGAGTGACCCATTTTCAGCAACATATCATTAAATTCAGAGCTATCTATTTCAATATCTTCTTCCTCATTCATAAAACCGAAAATCTCAGATAATACGACAAGAGTTAGAGAGACCTGAGTTCCTGAAATTGTTCATGTCATCTTCTCAGCATCAGAAGCGGTTAAAGAATATACCCATTCTTTGATCTCAGCCACTAGTAGTTTGATTCTGGTTGTCATAAACTTTTTCAACTGTTGATCTTCGAATAGTTTCAGAATATCCTTGAAGATCTTGTCCGAATAACCGAAGGAGTCGAAGTCGATATCGAACCCTGTGTCATATTTCATTCCGGACAGAGAGATCGCTGAAATCACCATGGTTTCCTACAAAAAAGAAAGAAAGATCAAGTGCAAGAGAACATAAAGCGCAGGATGGAGCTCGAATAAAAACCCTATTATAAGGTTTTCAGAATATGAAGCGGCGAGCTAAGTCCAGAAAAAAATAAAAATTCTTCGATCTCAGGTCGACGAATGCTGAAAATTCGTCGATCTCGGTTTGAAGAGGAGGGAAAATAGTTCGTTGATCTTAGGTTTATGAAATATTTTCGGAAGCAAGTTCGTCGATCTCAGGTCGACAAAAATGACTTCACACTGAGATATCATTGATATCAGGTCGACGAAAAATCTCAAGAAGATTTCTTAGTTCGGCGATCTCCGTTCGACGAACTTGGAAAAATTCTTCGACCACAAACAGAAATTAAATTAAAGCCTCTTCATTGATCATGCCTTGTTGGGTACATTGGTTAAATGTACCTGATTTGAATAAGCCTCACCCAACTCAATGATATACATCATAATGTATTTGATGTATGTTGAGTTTACTTGTGCAGGTTAAGTAATCACTGGACTGAAGCAAAAAGTTTCTAAGTCCATGTGTCGACACCCAGAGGGAAAGTGTTGACACTTAAGAAGGCTTGTGTCGACACCCAGACAAGCAGTGTCGACACTTGGAGTCATTGTGTCGACACCTGGGATGCAGAGTCGACACCAGACAGAAAGTGTCGACACAAGGAGCTGTGTCGACACTCAGTGAAGAAAAGTGCAGACAGAAAGTGTCGACACAAGGAGCTGTGTCGACAGCCAGTAAAGCTGTGTCTACACCAGAAAGTGTCGACACTTGGAGCTGTGTCGACACTCAGCAAAAGTCAGCAGAGACTAAGTTAAAGTGTCGACACCCAGAACAATGTGTCGACACAACAAGAAGAGTCAGCACTTGAAGATAGTGTCGACACCAAAAACAAAGTGTCGACACTCAACAGAAGAGTCAGCACATGAAGTAAGTGTCGAGACCTAGAACAATGTGTCGACACTCAGCTAAAGACTCTACACTTGAAGAAAGTGTCAACACAAGGAGCTGTGTCGACACTTAGTAAAGAACAGAATTATCAGCAAAATATTCTAAGTACAAGTGTCGACACTAAGGGAATGTGTCGACACTCAGCTGAAGTCTCGACAGAAGAATCAAGTGTCGACACAAGGAGCTGTGTCGACACTTAGCAAGTATCAACATAGAAGACTATGTGTCAACACCAAGAAGCAGTGTCGACACTTAACAGATTCAACACAAGAAGTTGTGTCGACACAAAGATGATGTGTCGACACTTAGAAGAATACAGCTAAAGATAGAAGATCAAGTACTTGTGTCGACACTCAATTTCAGTGTCGACACCTGAAGAAGAATCTGTGTCGAGACATACAAGGAGTTGTGTCGACACCTTGTAGACTTGTGTCCACACTTACACAGCATGTGTCGACACTTGAACTATAAGTGTCGACACTTATAGACAGAAAGTCTTGACACTTTCAGACAGTTAGAGATTTTCAAGAACTGACTGGATGACATGACAGCTGCCGTTCCAGCCGGTCTACAACACCTGTCAGAGATGTCAGAATTCAGTTATGGACCGGACCAGCCGGTTACCATGAAGAAGGCCTATAAATAGGCACATACAGTTTACAGAAACTGTTGATCACATTGTTGAAGAACAAGTTATTAAAGTGGTACACAGAGTATCAAATCAAGAAGATCTTGCAGTTCAAGTGCAGATCTAAGAAGTTGGAGAGAGAGGGCTCCATCCAAGAAATCAGTCGTTGGAACTAGGCTGAGAAGAAGGGTTCAGATTTATTCTGAATTCTAGGTGGCAGAGGTCAAGGAACAACTGCAGAAGGATTCATTCTTATTCTGTTCTACTTTCAAGAAGCTTTGAAGAAAGCTAAGTCAGATTGGATCCAGCTGAGTTCTTCCAAGAACTCATCAAGAAACTCTCAACTCCCCTCTCTTGTTTCTGAGTTGTAGAGTTAATATTTGTAAAATCATTTTTAACTCGTAGGATCCTTTGGATCTGAGTGAATTGTAAGCCTGTATTTATAAAGGCTGAGGGTAGGGCTTGAGAGCCTGAGTGTAGGAGAGTGAAATCTCTGAGTGTAGGCCTTGTTGGCTGAGTGTAGGCCTTGATTGTCTGAGTGTAGGCCTTTGTGGCTGAGTGTAGGCTTTGGGAAAAGCTGAGTTGTAAGGCCTTGGGCCTGAGGAGTAAGAACCAATTTGGGTTCTGAGACAGTGGAGAAGTTTGGCCGAATCTAGTACACTGCTAGATAGGCGAAGGGGGAAAGTGGATGTACCCAAAGCTTGGGGAACCACTATAAATGACTGTGCCTGCTGTGCTGTGATTGTTATCTGCTGTGTATGCTTTGTTATTGCTGTGCAAAAGTAGTTAGAAATCTGTGATATAACTGATTGTTGCCATTAAAGTTTAATAAGGATTAGGTCACCTATTCACCCCCCCCCCCTCTAGGTGTTTTAGGTACCATATCTTTCAAGTGGTATCAAAGCGAGGTTACTCAAAAAGGACTAACAGTCTGAGGAGATCCTGTTTGGCAGATTCAGTGTAAGGCAAAATACAGATTCAAGAAAATCAAGAAACATGGGTTCGTCTGAGAATCACAAGGAATTGGGTTCCATGAAATTGCCCATATGCAGGAAAGAGATCTTTGAGATCTGGAAGGAAAGGGTAAGGCTGTTTATGGAGGCCTCAGACCCTAGAATCTACATCACAGTAAAGGAAGGGCCTTATGTGCCCATGAAGATTTCAGTTCTAGATGCAAATCAGAGAACTCCAAAGGATTTCTCTGAGATGACTAAGGATGAGATTGTCCTAGCCACCATGGACAAGAGGGCACAAAACATAATAGTGAGTGTCATTGATGATGCCACTTTTCAGAATCTTATACACTGCAAGACAGCCATAGAGATGTGGGACACTCTTATTGTGTATATGGAGGGATCTGAAGAAGTTAGACAAGATAGAAAATCCTTGCTAAATCAGGAGTATGAGAGTTTTAGACAAGGAAAAGGTGATAGCATAACTGAGTGCTATAAGAAGTTCTACAGAATAGTGAATGAACTCATGTCTTATGGAAGAGAGTTCAGTAACTATGAACAAAATGACAAGTTCCTAAGGTCCCTAACCAAAGATTGGGACACCAAGATCTGTGCCATAAGAGAAATGGCTAAGTTGGGGGAAATTCCTCCTCCTACACTATTTGTCAAGTTATTGTCATATGAGATGCAGTTGACAGTGAGAAAAGAGGAGGAGAAATCAACAAGAATTGAACACAAGGAAAGAACAGTAGCCTTCAAGACAGAAGCCTCCAGAAAGTGCAGGAATAAGTCATCAACTCCACCTCCAGAGGTAGTTGAATCAGAATCAGATGAGTCAGTCAGCACAAAGACTGAGAGCAGTGAAAGTGATGAAGACTTTGCTGCCTTCACTAGACACTTTCAGAAATTCTTGAAGAAGAAACAGTGGAGGTCAAGACCTTCTACTTCAAAGGGAAAGGAAGTCTTTTATCAGGAGAAAAAGCCTTCAAAGAAAGACAGGAAGAGGACAAAGTCAAGCAAGGCAACTGGTTCAAAGATAGTGTATTATTGCTGCAATAGACAGGACCATGTTATTGCAGACTGTCCTGAAAAGAGGAAAGAATCTGGTGACAGGAAAAAGACTCATTTCAAAGGCAAGAAAGAGGTCTTTTGTAGCCAAGAAAGAGAAGACTCTATCAGATATCTCTTCTTCAGAAACTGAGTCTGAGGCTGAGGCCTACATAGGGCTGTTTGCTGAAGAAGAAGTAGAAGAATTCATGCAGATAATGGAGTCTATCTATGAACAAGAAGACTGTCAGTGCCAAGGACTGATGGCATTGACTGAGAGTGACAAAATCCTGGAGCAGCCAAGACCCAGTAAGGTACAAAGTTCAACTCTAAGTTCAGTTTCTTGTTCCAGTTCAGAATCAGATTCATCTTCATCAAGTGATGAAAGTGTATCTGAGTCTGAGGGTGATATTCATCAGCTTATAGATGAATATAAGGTGCTGTTGCAAGCTTACAAGAAAAGCAAGTCCCTTGCCAAAAGTCAGGCAAAGGAAATTGCTGATCTTAAAGCTGCTGCAACAGATTCTGAGAAGCAATTTGATCAAAAGCTTAATGAAATAGCCAGGCTGAAACACATAACAGTGATTCAGATGGGCACTATCACCTTTAAGAATGATCAAATCAAGAGTCTGGAGATAAATCTTCAGAAAGAGAGAGATCTTGTTGCTATGTTTTCTAAACCTAAGTCAGTGCTACCTTTAATTGATGAATTTGTTCATCGTAAAGGCAAGGCTGGACTGGGCTTTATTAGACCTGCAGGGACTGAGCAGTCCAAGTCTAAGTCCAAGGGCAAAGCCCCAACATTCAACAAGCCTGCTGTAGACAAGACAGCCAAGGCAGTACCTAAGCAAAGGTACAATAAGTTTGAATGTTGGTGCTGTGGCAAAGTTGGCCATTTTGCAGTGGACTGTTGGCACAATGCTAGTGCCAAAGTGAGTACCAAACTACCTGTTGGAAAGCCAGTAGGTAGCTTTGTCAGATTGCAGACTAACAAGTACCAAGGACCCAAGAATTCTTTGGGTTCTAAGGTTCAATAATCTGTTTTGCAGGTGAGTCCAAGTGGCCATACCCCAACATGGTACTTGGACAGTGGATGTTCCAGACATATGACTGGAACAAGAGGATTACTAAAGGACTATATTCTAATAAAAGATGGTCCAAAAGTAACCTTTGGTGGTTCTGAAAAAGGAATCATCAAAGGGTTTGGTAACATTTCTACAAACTTGGTTACCATTACTCAAGTGGCTTTTGTTAAAGGGTTGAAACACAACCTAATAAGTATAAGTCAATTAAGTGATGTAGGGTATGACATCTCATTTGTTAAAAATGGTTGTCATATCAAGAGGTCAAGTGATCAAGAGATCATTTTGACAGGTTATAGGAAGAGGAATGTCTACTGCCTAGACATTATGATTGAGAACAATTGTTCTCTAGTTTGTCTTGTAGCTGATGAGACAGTCTCTCATTGTGTCAAATGGCACAAGAGGCTAGCCCATCTTAACTACAAGACTATTAGCAAACTCTTTAGCAAAGAGTTAGTGAGGAATGGTCCTCAAGTTAAGTGTGTTAAAGATGGTATTTGCTCAGCTTGTCAAAAGGGCAAGCAGACTAAATCCACCTTTAGAAGCATAGAAAACAAAGATGCTGTGAGGTGTTTATACCTCTTGCACTTGGATCTCTTTGGTCCAATGCCAGTTCACAGCTTAGGTAGGAAGGTCTATACCCTTGTAGTTGTAGATGATTACTCAAGGTTTTCCTGGGTGTTCTTCTTAAGACAGAAATCTGAAACACCTAGTGTCTTCCATAGCTTTGTCAAGCAAATTCAGAATGAACTAAACAGTACAGTGGTCAAGATTAGAAGTGACCATGGTACTGAATTTCAGTCTGATAGCATGACAAAACTATGTGAAGACTTTGGGATATTTCAAGAATTCTCTTCACCTAGAATACCTCAGCAAAATGGCATTGCTGAGAGGAAAAATAGGACCTTGATAGAGGCTGGTAGGACCCTATTAAGTGATACATCACTGCCAGAGTATTTCTGGGCTGAAGCAGTTAACACTGCATGCCATGTTATAAATAGGGCTACCATCACTAAAGGGCTAAACAAGACCCCCTGTGAAGTTGTGAAAGGCAGAAAACCAAACCTATCCTATTTCAGGATCTTTGGTTGCAAATGCTTCATACTTAACAATGGGAAGTATTACTTAACTAAGTTTGCTGCCAAGTCCCAAGAGGGAATTTTTGTTGGGTACAGCAATAATAGTAAGGCTTATAGAGTCTACAACTTGACTACACAAGTTGTAGAAGAATCTGTGCATGTAGTTTTTGATGAGACTAAACTTATTAACAATGAGTTGTCTAGTAGTGTATGCAGCCCCACAGGTTTAACAAAGAAAATGGACAAGCTAACTATAGAAAAAGTACCTGCTGCAAGACAACAAGTAGAAGACAGTAGCTGTTGTCCAGGGGGAGAACTACATGTGCCAATTGCTGAAGAAATACAAGGAGTACAGCATGATGGAGATGTTGAAGAGGTTCAACCAGAAGTAAGGATGCCTCCAGCCAACAGGCTTCTAAGAGATCATCCAGTAGAGCAGATTATTGGAGATCCAAGACAAGGAGTACAAACCAGGAGCAGATACATAAATGCAGCAATCTACTCCAGCTTTCTGTCTCAAGTTAAACCTAAGAAATTTGAAGAAGCAATACTGGATCCACAATGGACTGAAGCAATGCAAGAAGAGCTTAATCAGTTCAAAAGGTGCAAGGTTTGGGAACTTGTTCCTAAACCTAAAGACCACAATATAATAGGAACTAAGTGGATCTACAGGAATAAGATGGATGAACAAGGGGTCATCATTAAGAATAAAGCAAGATTGGTTGCTAAAGGATATAGGCAAGAAGAAGGTATTGATTTTGATCAAACCTTTGCTCCAGTAGCCAGACTGGAAGCCATAAGGATATTCTTGGCCTATGCAACCTATCAAGGATTCAAGGTTTACCAAATGGATGTCAAGTCAACATTCTTAAATGGTAATCTTAAGGAAGAAGTCTATGTGGAGCAGCCTTCAGATTTTGTTGATCCAACTCTACCTCATCATGTCTATAGACTTAGGAAAGCTTTATATGGGTTAAAGCAAGCCCCTAGGGCTTGGTATGAAACCCTATCTAGTTTCCTCATTGCGAACAAGTTCTCAAGGGGGAAAATAGATAAGACTCTATTCCTTAGAGAATCTAGAGGCAAAGTCATACTAGTCCAAATATATGTAGATGACATTATATTTGGGTCTACTGAAAGCAGCCTTTGCAAAAAGTTTGCAAAACTTATGCAAGGTCAGTTTGAGATGAGTAGTATGGGAGAGCTGAAGTTTTTCTTGGGTCTCCAAGTTAAACAGACTGAAAGTGGTTTATCCATATGTCAGTCCAAGTTCACCCTAGAACTCATAAGGAAGTATGGTATGGATTCATCCAGCACCATGAAGACTCCTATGGGGTCAAGTATGTCTCTTAGCAAGGATGATGCATGGAAACCTGTAGATGAAACCTTGTATATAGGGATAGTTGGCTCTCTATTATACTTGACTGCTAGTTGACCAGACATCATGTATGCTACATGTGTTTGTGCAAGGTATCAAGCATGCCCTTAAGAGTCTCATTTGACTGCAGTCAAAAGAATATTGAGATATCTAAAGGGCACTCCCTATCTAGGCCTCTGGTACCCTAGGAATGGAGATTTTGATCTAACAGGGTATTTAGATGCAGACTTTGCAGGATGCAAAGAGGATAGAAAGAGCACTACTGGAACCTGTCAATTTCTAGGTGGGAGACTAATTTCATGGAGTAGCAAAAAGCAAATTAGTGTGGCTATCTCCACAGCTGAGTCAGAGTATGTGGCTGCAGGAAGTTGCTGTGCTCAACTTCTGTGGATTCAACATCAGCTAGAGGACTATGGATTTCAGGTAAGTAGAACTCCACTTTTTTGTGATTCTACAAGTGCTATTTCAATAGCTAATAACCCTGTATCTCATAGTAGAACAAAACATATTGAGATTAAATATCATTTTCTTAGGGAGCATGTAGAAAGAGAAGATATTTTATTAGAATATGTTAAAACTGATAATCAAATAGCTGATATGTTTACTAAGCCCCTAGAAGAAGCTAAGTTCAATAGATTCAAAATTGAACTAGGAATGATAAACTTAGAATAAGTTTACAGAATTAAAATTGGCTAAGTAAAAAGGTGTCGACACATAGACAAGTCTATGTCGATACAGAATAGTGGTGTCGACACTTCAGGAAAAAGGTGTCGACACATCTAGGATGTTGGTGTCGACACTTCAGAATGTTAGTGTCGACACATGTCCAGTAGGTGTCGACACATCCAAAGTGGTGTCGACACTTATGTTTTACTCAGAATTTTCTAAGTAAAGTCGCGACAATGTGTCGAGTTATGTTGTGTCGACACATAACCAAGTGTCGACACATAAAATCTGTTGACTAAACTTGTGTCGACACATATGTGTCGAGACATTATAAGTCAGTGTCGACACTTATTGCCAGTGTCGACACATTTTAAGTTAGCTGTCCCGCCTGTTCATCTTCAAAATCAGAAAGGTATAAATAGGTTTCTGTCTTTGTTTGTCGACACGCTTTCACAGTTTCGAGACTCAAACTTCTGTGTCGACACCTCTCTTTTCTAAAGAAAAATTCTACAAACCCTAATGGCGCCAAAGCTTGAGGAGAACGTTAATGAAGGATATGAGCTAGTGCGCGGCGCGTTCGACGATGCAAATCAAGAAATCAAGTCGGTCGTAACCCTAGTCACCGATTCTGGACTAGTATATCTAGTGTCTGAACCAACTAAGATATGGAAGAAGGAGGTGCTTGAATTCCTTAACGAAGCTCAGATAGATGAATCTGGATACAAAATCAAATCCAGATTTCATGGTGCAAGGGTTAAGGTATCCCCCAAAAGTCTGAGGAAGATTCTACAGCTTCCAAAAACTCAAGAAGAAGAAGTTACAGCTTCAAGGACCAGGGAAGCTCAAACCTGGTGTGGACTTGATCCAAAAATGAAGATAGGCTCTGTGTTTAACAGGAAGGGCATGAACAGCCGAGGCAAATTCCTGTCTGAGATAGTGGGAAAGGTCTTACTCAGTAAGCCAGGAGGGCATGACAGAGTGTCTGCCTCCATGTTCAGTATAATGACAAGAATTATCTTTACTATAAGAACTGATTGGTCAGTTATAGTGTTTGACAAGATTAAGGAAAGTCTGAAGAAGCCCAACCTGGGCAGAATCTTAAGTCTCTACCTAGCTGGTGTGATACCAGAGGTAATGAGTACTGCTGCAGGCAGCAAGATAAACCACATGAGGAAGATGGATCTAAGGATCTTTTCTAGATGGGACAGGGTGTTGTCCAAGGAAATGCCAACCCCAGAGAAGACAGTTACTGAGAAGGAGATTCCTCCAAAGAAAAAGAGAAAAACTACTCCAGTGGCACAAGAGTCCACTAGTAGTTCTGAAAGTGAAGAACAAGTTATTTTCACTCCAGATTACCAAGAGGAAGAGCCTGCAGTGAAGTCTCCTGCTCCTCCAGCTGATGCAGAGATCCAGGGGGAGCTACCACAAGCTAGCCCCATCCACAGAGATCAAAGCAAGGGGGAGCCTCCAGTTGTAGAAGCACCATCTACACTGGAAAGTGAGCAAGCCACCACCATCATTCAAGAGGTACTCACTGAACTAAACACTTTAGATTTTTCTATGGAAGATGCTGATTTATCTGATGTACATCAGACTCAGCTGGATAGTCAAGAACTAGATGCTGTTAGAGAAGACACATCTGATGTACAAGAAGTGGTTCCTGATCCAGTGGTTGAAGAGCAAAGACTGTCTCCAGCTCCTTCACCACAAGAATACACAATGGAAGACTTGTTCCTAAATCTAGACCAACAAGATTTTGACATGGACAAGGATGCTGCTGAAAAAGATAATACTGCTGTTGAGGGGGAGAAGGTACAAGTTCAGGAAGAGCCTGTGAGGCAAGAAAATGAGAAGGCACCTGATGTGCAAGCAGCAAAGCCTCCAAGCCCTAAGGATAGGGTTGACATGGCCAGCTCCTCAGAGTCTGAAGATGAGGAGGCAGCACGGGCTAAACAAAAGAAACTCTATGTATTCAAGAGGAGAAGCCAAAGTTATAAAAAGGCTTTACAATCAATTGCACCACAGCCTATAGTTCAGCAAGCTCCAACTGCTGATTATAGTGCTTTAATGGTTGCACTATAGATAAAGTTAGATGAGCAAAGACAGGCAATAGAAAAGTATGTAGATGAAGGGCAAAAGTCATTACAATTTGATCTGGCCCAAGATATAAAGTCTATAAGGTTTGAAATGAACCTTAACAAAAAGGAGATGACAGACTGTTTTCACAAAGGTGGAAATGTAGTGGTATACTTGGCAACACACCAGGAGAAGATCAAAGCCCAAGTGGATGATATAGCATTGAAATAAGGATATGTTCTTGAAAATCAGTTAAGAATGAATGACAATTTGACTGCCTCCCATAATGCTATAGTCACTGAGTTGAAGAACAAGGCTGCTGATCCTTCTACATCTTCTGCTACTTTCAAAGCTGAATTTGACAAAGCCTTTCAAGAAGAAATTATTGCTGTAAAGACTGCTATTAAAGCCTCCCAGAAAGCCATCTCTGACCAACTTCAAAAGCTCAAACCATTCTTTAAAGAGGGAATCAGATACTTGGATAGTCAAATAAGATTTCAAAAGGATGATGTCAGAGATCATATGGCTAGAGAAGTCATAAAGGGGGAGAGAGTTTTAGTCAAAGCTAGCTCTGATCATGCCAAATGGATATCTAATTCCATCAGAGCTACACTGGGATATCCTCCACTCTGTGATGATGACAATGTTGCTGAATCTGGGATTCAAACTGCATATCTTGGAGGTGAGCAACCAGAGGTAGCTCAAGTGATCTATCCTCCACCAGATTTTGACATGCTGCAAGCTGCTATTCATCAGATGTATAGCCCAACTGAAGGGAAGTCTAATGTTATTCTGGATAAAGTGGTTCAGCCTATTACTGAAGCCATGCAAGAGGCATTACAGAAGGAGGAAGAGACAAGGTTGTCTAAGAAGAGGTTTAGGGAACAAGCAGAACAAAGGCCAGACTTTGAACAGTGGAGCCCTACCTCTAGGAATATAATATTAACTGCTTGGAAAGCTACCAAGGATAACACTCATGACAGGAACAAGTGGTTTTCTGAAGCTGAATGGAGAAAACATGAGATCAGGCAGGAAGCAATAGTTCAGTATAGAAGGAAGGCAAAGATGGGAAAGCTACCTCCTACTGCAGTGGAGCCTAGCAAGTACTTTCCTAAGCCATACCATTATTTTGAGAGACAGAAGATCAAAGCTGAAGAGCTCAAAAAGAAAGATCTAAAAGACAAGAAGCCTGCTGATGCTGAAACTGCTGATGCCCCTGTCAAAGCTCAAGTTCAAGCTGGCAAGGGAATAGTTATCAAGGAACCTGAACAGAAATAGTTTAAGAATTTACTTGAAGATTATTTTGTAATCTTTTGAATGTAAAACATTTTTGTAAACTACTGAGAATGTATAAGACAAATGTTAGAACAATATATGATCAATATATTTCATGTTTGTTCTGTGAATGTGTCTATTTCTTATTTGTTCTGAAATGTTGAATCTGTATACATGTGAAATTAATACATGTTTATGTTTACCCTGCTGCATATAACCTTCTTTACATCATTTTGTAATTTTTAATTATGAATGGTGTATATCATTGACTAAGGGTTATGACTTCTCCAAGTAGGGGGAGATTGTTGGGTACATTGGTTAAATGTACCTGATTTGAAGAAGCCTCACCCAACTCAATGATATACATCATAATGTATTTGATGTATGTTGAGTTTACTTGTGCAGGTTAAGTAATCACTGGACTGAAGCAAAAAGTTTCTAAGTCCATGTGTCGACACCCAGAGGGAAAGTGTCGACACTTAAGAAGGCTTGTGTCGACACCCAAACAAGCAGTGTCGACACTTGGAGTCATTGTGTCGACACCTGGGATGCAGAGTCGACACCAGACAGAAAGTGTCGACACAAGGAGCTGTGTCGACACTCAGTGAAGAAAAGTGCAGACAGAAAGTGTCGACACAAGGAGCTGTGTCGACACCCAGTAAAGCTGTGTCTATACCAGAAAGTGTCGACACTTGGAGCTGTGTCGACACTCAGCAAAAGTCAGCAGAGACTAAGTTAAAGTGTCGACACCCAGAATAATGTGTCGACACAACAAGAAGAGTCAGCACTTGAAGAAAGTGTCGACACCAAAAACAAAGTGTCGACAGTCAACAGAAGAGTCAACACATGAAGTAAGTGTCGACACCTAGAACAATGTGTCGACACTCAGCTGAAGACTCTACACTTGAAGAAAGTGTCGACATAAGGAGCTGTGTCGACACTTAGTAAAGAACAGAATTATAAGCAAAATATTCTAAGTACAAGTGTCGACACTAAGGGAATGTGTCGACACTCAGCTGAAGTCTCGACAGAAGAATCAAGTGTCGACACAAGGAGCTGTGTCAACACTTAGCAAGTATCAACATAGAAGACTATGTGTCAACACCAAGAAGCAGTGTCGACACTTAACAGATTCAACACAAGAAGTTGTGTCGACACAAAGATGATGTGTCGACACTTAGAAGAATACAGCTAAAGATAGAAGATCAAGTACTTGTGTCGACACTCAATTTCAGTGTCAACACCTGAAGAAGAATCTGTGTCGAGACATACAAGGAGTTGTGTCGACACCTTGTAGACTTGTGTCGACACTTACACAGCATGTGTCGACACTTGAACTATAAGTGTCGACACTTATAGACAGAAAGTCTCGACACTTTCAGACAGTTAGAGATTTTCAAGAACTGACTGGATGACATGACAGCTGCCGTTCCAACCGGTCTACAGCACCTGTCAGAGATGTCAGAATTCAGTTATGGACCGGACCAGCCGGTTACCATGAAGAAGGCCTATAAATAGGCACATACAGTTTACAGAAACTGTTGATCACATTGTTGAAGAACAAGTTATTAAAGTGGTACACAGAGTATCAAATCAAGAAGATCTTGCAGTTCAAGTGCAGATCTAAGAAGTTGGAGAGAGAGGGCTCCATCCAAGAAATCAGCCGTTGGAACTAGGCTGAGAAGAAGGGTTCAGATTTATTCTGAATTCTAAGTGCCAGAGGTCAAGGAACAACTGCAGAAGGATTCATTCTTATTCAGTTCTACTTTCAAGAAGCTTTGAATAAAGCTAAGTCAGATTGGATCCAGCTGAGTTCTTCCAAGAACTCATCAAGAAACTCTCAACTCCCCTCTCTTGTTTCTGAGTTGTAGAGTTAATATTTGTAAAATCATTTTTAACTTGTAGGATCCTTTGGATCTGAGTGAATTGTAAGCATGTATTTATAAAGGCTGAGGGTAGGGCTTGAGAGCCTGAGTGTAGGAGAGTGAAATCTCTGAGTGTAGGCCTTGTTGGCTGAGTGTAGGCCTTGATTGGCTGAGTATAAGCCTTTGTGGCTGAGTGTAGGCTTTGGGAAAAGCTGAGTTGTAAGGCCTTGGGCCTGAGGAGTAGGAACCAATTTGGGTTCTGAGACAGTGGAGAAGTTTGGCCGAATCTAGTACACTGCTAGATAGGCGAAGGGGGAAAGTGGATGTACTCAAAGCTTGGGGAACCACTATAAATCACTGTGTCTGCTGTGCTGTGATTGTTATCTGCTGTGTATGCTTTGTTATTGCTGTGCAAAAGTAGTTAGAAATCTGTGATATAACTGATTGCTGCCATTAAAGTTTAATAAGGATTAGGTCACCTATTCACCCCCCCCCCCTCTAGGTGTTTTAGGTACCATATCTTTCATGCCTAGCTAATTCAAAAAGAACATATGGTTCCTCTCATCCAAGGGTTTGGTGAAGATGTATGTTCTTCGCAAATTAGTGTACATATAGACACACTTAATTTTATTTTTGTCCACACAATCTCTAATGAAATGATGCCTTATTTCTATATGCTTAGTTCTACTATGATGTAGTGGATTTTGTGCAATGGAAATTGCACTTGTATTATCACACAGTAAGGTTGAATTATTTAAGTTGAAACCATAATCTATGAGTTGGTTCTGAATCCATAGCATCTGGGAAAAACAACTGCCAACTGCTATATATTCTGCTTCTGCAGTTGAAGTAGACATAGATGACTGCTTTTTGTAAAACCAGGATGATGGATCGTGCGGTGCCCTTAGAGGGGGGGGGGGGTGAATAAGGTTTCTTTAAATTTTTCTTAAATTCAGACAAATTTGCTTGATGAATAAAAATAATATAACTAAAGAATGAAAATGTATACTAGCAAAAACAACAATAATATATTTCAAATGTGATAAATTGAATACAAGGTATCTCTATAGAGCTAGAGACAAAAGCTCATGAAACAAATAATTTACTTGTGTTTTCGCTGCTCCTTCTACCAAGAACCGGCAGGCTAAAGTGTATCTCTTCCTAGATCTTGCTACTAGCCTCCCCCTAAATCTAATCACGATCTACACGCTGCACACATGACAATGATTTCTCCCTAAGCCGTACAAGGACTTGGACGCCACTCACAAGGCGGCGATTTTCTCCTAAGCCACACAAGGACCTAGACGGCATGCACAACGTGGCAATTTCCCCTCTCGATTACAATGAGAAAATAATAGAAACAAGAATAAAACAAATTGAACACTTTAGGCTAGACACTCCCTTCAAACAACACGCTGAAGATGATGACAAATCCTTGCTAGAGTTGCTTCGAATGCTGCGAACGTGTCGTCAATCTTTCGCGCATTGGCCCTCTTGAGAGTATGGATTATATCAAGATCTGGAGCTCTCTAAATCGTCTTAATAGGAGAGTACACTCCATGTAATAAAATTCCTCATTTCTACAAGAAATTGAATGGCTTTTACACTATGGCGATATCGCCTGGAGACACTGGATATCGCCACCTAGCGATATCGGTAACTGCTGCCACGTGTCCCACGAACTCCTCATTTTTGCATCGCAGATCCATCGATCGTCGAACGTGCACTATCGCCTGACGATACTAGATATCACCATTTGACGATAGTGATGTAACAGATGTCGCGTCGCCCAAGAGCTTCGTTGAGCGTCGAATGAAAATGCGTCGAGTGGCGCTATCGCCTGTCGGCGCTACTTAATATCGCCTGACAATATCTACTGTGCTCATTTCTGATCTGATTCATCAACCAAAATACATTAGAGATAGACCTGTGATATTTGCACACCAAAAACACCCAAAAATCAAATACAAACAAGATTTGTTATTAACAAACCAGGGAGCGTGGAACGCATGCTCCAACAATCTCCCCCTCTTGATAATAACAAATCTACTAAGAAAGAAATCATGAATGTTATAGGGTCCACCCGATTTGAGTATCAAGATGAAGCATGTGTATCAAGACGAATCATGTGTATGTGCACAAATTGCTCCTGGATGAAACAATCCCCCTACATGTGCACTCCCCCTAAATTGAAGCATAGTGAACTTTTCTGTGGTTAATATAAGGATTATGAGTGTATATGAATGATCTCCTTTGCATATTCCCCCCCTTTGATATTGTCAAAAGATAGATTAGAGTGGGGCAGAAGCTAAAGAATTAAAAACACAAAGGAGAAACTCTAGATAGGACAGGTGAGCAATGTACAGTAAAGAAAGAAAATGAGTAAACACTAACACTGGCAATGTTCAGCCAGCTATATAACAAATACATACACTAGTGAATAATATTTTTGTAAAAAGTTTCAGTCCAATTCTCATAGGAAGAACTTTTAGAGAGGATAATGTTGTGTACACGTGATATGGTGTCGGAAACACTTATGCAGAGTCTTACAAATACATGAACACGGAGAATGTTAAAAAACAACATAACATAGAGTTGGATATGCTGAACTATACTTGTACCCAAGAGTGCAGAGAACACAACAAAAAAAATTATCCAGTTAAAGATTTGCACAAGACACTTTATAATTCTTTTCAAGGTGCACAACCTCACAATGCTTATTAAGACTTATCAGGAGGGTAAGTAGTGTTTGGTGGAGGTTCCTTGTCAGCCCTTTATTATTTGTTTTTTTATTTTATGTGAAACGTATCACCAAAGGTGTGCACTTTTGGGACCATACAATTTTTTATCATTATGTTTTTGTTTGGCTGGACAAAGCAGTCTGTATTCACTTGTGAAAGCATATAGGGTAATTAAATATTAGTGGAGCACTGTACAAACTCGGATAAAGCATTAGCAGGAACATGCAACACTAGCGATTATGATAGAACATTCACAATTCACACATGTAGTAAGGTGAATGCATATGAAGATTTGCACAACCGTGAGTGAAAGAACATTATCATAACTAAAAGATTTCTCATACTTAGAGGCATGCGAAAATAATTTCACGAGTTTAAGAACACTAGCACTTAAGTATGTAGAACAGATATAAGAATGTTGAACTATGGAACTAAGCTATTGGGAACTCAAAAAAACATACATTACACCATGCCTAAATCTGAGTAACGAAGAAAAATTGGTGGAATAGTGAATTGTCACTGTCGCCTGGCGATACCGGGTATCGCCAATTGGCGATAGTGCAAAAAATATAAAAATGGTGGCATTAGGTCAAAGGCATCAAATCTATCATTTTTTCCAGAAGGCTAGTCGCGGAACTTGAAACTGACGACGATGAAAACCTAAGACCAAGGTAAGGAACTTTGATTTTTTGCTTTCATGTTTTAGATTTTTGTGGATTTAAGTGTTTGTATAGTGGAGCATGGAACCCTAGATGAGAAATTTCCAAGTTTTGAAGTAAGATGAGCCATGAGAAATGTTCTTTGTGTTGGTGAAAAATGTGCATATATTGAGGGATCTAAGTGTTTGTAACGTATTTTGTTCAAAAAAAAACATTCAGATCTGGTAGTTTGGATGAGTTAAAACCCAGATCTGGAGTCGGAAATGGAGGAAGACCAATTTTTGATATCGCCCGACGATAGTGGGTGTCGCCGGATGGCGATACAAAAAAACGATTCTGTTTGTTTATTAAAAAAAATCTTTTTATTTGCAGCAATGGCTTCCAGTTCCAAAGCCCATAGAAGCACAGACAGTGATTCATATTCTTCCTATCAAACATTTCCAGGAATTGAAAATGCTAACATAGGGATCGGACGTGTGATCGAATTCGACCTTGACCGTCATGCACACATCCACGACCTGTTAGCAATGGAGGGAATAATGTCTATTATTATTCCAAATACATTTTCCTCCATACTAATTAGAGAGTTATATAATTATCTCAAAAATCCGTGGTTCACAGAACTGAATGGTGGAGTACGATCTAAGATACAAGGACATGTAGTAGAGATAACCCACTACGACCTTAGAGAAGAATTGGGGTTAATAGAGCATGAAAATACCTTAGATGTAGTAGAGAACTATCAGAAGGATATAGATTGGACACTATTGAATTTGGTTTCGCATGGAAATTCCATCAAAACACTTATTAAATCTATGACCACGCTCACTAAGGATGCACGACTAGTGCAAGATATATTGAGGCACACTATCTTACTCAAATCTGGTGATACACAGAAGATAACGGCTCAACTGAGTTATGTTACATACATGATTTTGGAGCGGGAGCCGTTTGACATGGCAGACTTTATCCTTTTGATAATACGCTATGTAATTAGGTTAAAGAGTCCTAATTGGAAGAAACTAAATACACTACCACTTGGAGCCGTAATCCAATTTATTTTATATAAGTAATACACTTGGATAGACCCGGATTTGTACTTTAACGATTGTATTCCATCCATATTTTCGACGAGTGGAACACCTTCCATCTGTCGATCAACATGAGGAGGGTCATCAAGGAGTAGTGAACTTGTGTCCACTATCCGTAATCTGCCAATTCCAAGAGGTGGATCATTGCGAGAAGGGTTGGACGACTTGCGAGAGTCGTTCGAAGAACACAGGAGGGAAGTGAAGAAGAACTTTTTGGGAGTTCAAAAATTTTTTAATATTTCTGACTAAAAGCCTCAAGTTGAAGCCCACTCCATCAGAGATGACAAAATGGGAGAATCCGGTCATGGAGCCTCCCCATATATCTACTCTCCAAGCATGCCGAACGAGGAGCAGTGAGCACAGTTCAGCTAATGATCAAGGGGAGACAAGTGTAGGTGACAGTAGAAATTTCTGAAGATTTTCGGGATGACTGGACAAGTTAATGCTATCGCCCGACGACAGTCATTGTCGCCGGCGATAGTGGAGTTTCTTTATTTTTCAAAAAAAAAAATTGTGTTGTAATATTATGTGGGACTTAGTATGTGTTGTTATACTGCTATAATAATATGAGACTTAGTATGTGATGTTCACATTTATGGTTTATGTATTTTTATTTTGGTTTAATTTTCATGTTCTTAGTAATTTAAGTGTTTTTCTTGTTTTGCTTACTATGGCGATTCATTAGTTTGAAATGTCTAGAATTCCTAGTTCTAATCTTAACAATAAAAAACGGGAATCTGGAGTGGTTTCATGAAAATATCCGCAAGCTGTGAATCCGTGCTTATAAAATTGACTTTGATCGTATTTTGTTTTATGTGGTCTCTTATGAAATGGGGGCGTACGTGAATGTGTTTGGACCTAGAATGATGAACTGGATTATATGTCAAGTCAATTGCACTTTTATTATCACAATTTAATTCAATTGTTTCATGAACAATTCCAAAGTCTTATAAGGTTTTCTTCATCCATAGAGCTTGTGCACAACAACTGCCTAGTTCCATATACTCGGCCTCAGTGGTGGATAAGGCAACAAAATTCTGTTTCCTACTCGACCATGAAATTAGTGAAGGGCCAAGTAAGTGACAGTTGCCACTAGTGCTTTTACGATCTAATGAACATCCAACATAATCAGAATCAGAAAAGCCATGTAATATAAAGGTATCGTTGTGAGGATACCACAAACCTAACTTAGATGTGCCAATAAGATATCTAAAAATACATTTAACTGCTTTTAAATGAGACTCTTTGGGATTAGCTTGAAATCTAGCACATAAACATACTGCAAAGATAATGTCAGGTCTAGAAGTCGTCAAATACAACAGTGATCCTATCATTCCTCTATATAGTGTTTGATCTATGGATATTCCACTTTCATCCTTTCGTAACTTTAATGAGACACTCATGGGGGTATTTGCATGTTTTAGATTTTCAAACCCAAATCTTTATAAAACATCATGAATCTATTTAGATTGACAAATAAAAATTTCATCATGCTTTTGAGTAATTTGAAAATCAAGAAAATAAGTGAGTTCACCTACCATGCTCATTTCAAATTCATTCTTCATAATTTTTATAACACTGTCACATAATTTTTCATTTGTGGATCCAAAAATCATGTCATCAACATATATTTGTAAAACTATAAGATCATCATTAATATATTTAACAAATAGAGTACAATCAGCACTACCCATTTTTAATCATTCTTTAATAAATAAATAGTCAATCTATCATACCATGCTCGAGGTTCTTATTTCAAACCATAAAGGGCTTTTTCTAATTTAAAAACATGATCAGGAAATTTAACATCAACAAAGCCTGGAGGTTATTCTACATAAACCTCCTCCTTAATATACCCGTTAAGAAAAGAAGTTTTAACATCAATTTGAAATAGTTAAAACCTTTTAAAACTAGCAATTATAAGAAATATTCTAACTGCTTCTAAACGTGCTACGGGTGCAAAGGTTTCATCAAAATCTATTCCTTCTATTTGTGAATAACCTTTTGCTATGAGTCTAGCTTTGTTCCTAGTGACCCTAGATTCACTATCTAGTTTATCTTTAAAAATACACTTAACCCCTACAACAGGATGATTTGACGGTCTTTCTACTAACTTTCAAACCTTATTGCGTTCAAATTGATTAAGCTCGGCATTCATAGCTAAAAACCAAGAATTATCATTTAAAGCATCTACAACACTTTTAGGGTCTATATTAGAAATAAAGCACATATTAGAGAATAACTCACGTACGAATGAATGAGTACTTACCCCTCTTGACGGTTCTCCAATAACCAAATCTTGGGGATGATCTTTTGAGAATCTTAGTTCGCTTGGAGGCACATATTCTTGCTCTTCTTCTTCTTCTTCTTGTTCAACTCCTTTTTCTTTATCTTTGTCTCCAAAGATTTCATCATCATCCAACCTTTGTAGAGGGGAGAACTCTTCATCTTTACCTGTATTATTAGCTTCTACACAAAAGAAAAACTCATCAAATTTAACATGTAGAGATTATTCAACCATTTTAGTCCTTTTGTTGTAAACTCTATAAGCTTTACTCGTATAAAAATAATCAATAAAAATGTCTTCATCAGACTTTTCATCAAATTTGCCTAAATTATCCTTAGTGTTCAAAACAAAACATTTACAACCAAAAACTTCAAAATAAGACACATTTGATTTCTTTTGAAAATATAACTCATAAGGTGTTAATTTTAAGAGAGGCCGAAGCATAACACAATTAATAACATAACAAGCAGTACTAACAGCTTCAGCCCAAAATGATCTGGGTAATTTCTATTCAGATAGCATAGTGCGAGCTAGTTCTTGCAAAGTTCAATTTTTCCTCTCTACCACACCATTCTGTTGAGGTGTGCGAGGAGCGGAAAATTCATGTTTAATTCCTAACTTATTGAAAAAAGAAACAAATTTTTTATTATCAAATTCACCCCCATGATCTGAACGAATGCATTTTATTTTTAACTCTAGTTCATTTTGAACACGTATACATAATTTGGAAAATTCTAAAAACGCATCAGATTTAGACGTTAAGAAAATTGTCCAACTTAAGCTAGAATAATCATCAATCAAAACAAAGGTGTATTTTCTACCACCTAGACTTAGTGTATTAACAAGACCAAACAAATCCATATGTATCAATTCTAAAGACCTAATGGTGGAAACGACATTTTTTGCTTTTAAATGAAGACTTTGAAAATTTTCCTTTTTGACATGGTTAACATAAAGACGATAAATTTCCATGCAAGAAAGGTAAACCTTTAACAAGTTTGTTTTGAGACAATTTTATAATTAGCTTGTAACTAGAATGTTCAAGACGTCTATGCCACAAATCTAACTCATCATTTTTAGATATAAAACACTTTAATGAAGAATGTGACAAATCATTAAATCTAATCATGTAGACATTTTGAAACCTAGGAGCAGTAATAATAGTATCATTTGTTTTGGAGTTAATAATTTTGCATAAGTTTGAAGACGAGTAAAATAAGACATGTAAGCCAACATCACATAACTGACCTATAAAGATTAAATTATGCTTCAAACCTTTAACATACAAAACATTTGAGATAGTAAATGATTTGTTACCTACTACTCCATTGCCGATGATTTTTCCTTTTCCGTTATCACCAAAAGTAACTACTCCTCCTTTCTTCATCTCTATGATAAGGAACTTTGATTTATTGCCCTTCATGTGCTTGGAACACCCTGAGTCCAAGTACCACACGTCTTCTTTGTCCTTAGTCTACCAACACACCTAGAAAGAGGATGAGAGTAAAGATCCGGTTACCCAAGTGATTTCTCCCATAGAATAGGTGGAAGCCTTAGGTACCCAGATTTGTTTAATAGAACAGTGTCCCGTCTTCTTATAAGTGTGTGTTGTGTGACCAAACTTATTACATTTGGCACACTTGATGAAAGAAGTCAACGAGTTTTTAAAAATAAATTTTGACCTTTTGCTGAAAGCTACAGGGACAATAGTTTTATTATTTTTAATTTGGGAAAAAGATTTTCTGGTCTTTTTCTTATCGTCGGGGACAGTGGATGTCGCCGGCCGATAGTGTTCAGGTGAGTATCCAAGTCCGAATTTTTCAGAACCATAGTACTGGTTTGCCAAAATCATATTTAGTGATTTTTGGCCCACTCCAAATTTGTTAGTGGCCATTTCTAAATCACAGACTTGTCCCCTTAATACATTATTTTTGGCAACAATGGTGCCACATCCATTTGCGAAGGATTTTCTACTGCCTTCCACTTGAGATTGAGAAAACTTTAGAGATCTCTCTAAGTCCTCTTTATTTCTTATAAGAGTTTCGACCTGAGTCTGAGTCTTGCAGAGATCTTTCTCAAGCTCTAGTATCTTTGTCAAAGAGGGACAATCCTCTTGACATGTTGCTTTCTCCTTTCCAAGTACTTTTACTTCATTTTTTAAATTTTTATTTTCTTTTACTAACAATTTAATTTCAGATTTAATCAATTGAATTTCATCTAGTTTTTTATCTAAATATTTGCAGGTTCTTAAAAATTCAGAATATAAATCATCATAAGTTTCAGGAGTTACCTCAGTGTCGCTCTGGACACTGCTTCCGTCATCATATGATGAAATGCTCTTTTCCATCAAGCACATGTTGGCCTCCTCTTCAGTTTCTGACCCTGAACTGCTTGATTCCTCAGAAGTGGCTTCATCCCATGTTTTTGCCTTCAGAACTTTCTTCTTACCTTTCTTTCTATGCCGCTTCTCCTTCAGCTATTTCAGATACTTTGGGCACTTGCTCTTTATGTGGACAATTCTCCTGTAATGATAGCACACAGGTGGTGGTCTATCTTCGTCATCCTCTCCATCATCTTGGGCTTTTCCTTTCCTATTCCCAGATTCTTTCTTCTTGAAAAATTTCCTGAAAGAATTTCTTCTTTTAGGATTTCTCTTGAATTTCCTGAATTTCTTCACAAATAGGTTTTCTTCATGTTCATCGTCACTTTCATCGGACTCGCTTTCCTTTTCCTTCTTAGACTTCAATGCCAAAGCTTTCTTTCTTGGATCCAGGCTATACTCTTGTTGTTGAATCCTCAACTCTACTTCATGGGTTTTTAAGTTGCCTATTAGATTCTCAATTTGGAGAGACTTTAGACCATGTGACTCCGAGATGGCAGTCACTTTTGGATTAAACTTCGGGGGAAGCGATCTAAGTATTTTTCTCACCAAATATCCATTTGAAAAATTCTTCCCTAGAATCCTTGAGTCGTTCACTATCTTGCTGAACCTTGTGTACATGGAGTCAACATCCTCATCAACCTCCATTTTGAACTTCTCAAACTCTGATTCTAACTGGAAAAGCTTCGAGTCCTTTACCTGCGATGTACCTTCATGAGTAACGTCAAGAAGATTTCATATATCATATGCAGTATCACATGCACAAACACGATTAAATTCAGTCCTATCTAACGCACAAAATAAGGTGTTCATTGCCTTAGCATTATTTTTACAGCGAATCTTATCATCTTCATCCCATTTATCCTTGGGTTTTTCCATTGAGGCACTTCCTACTACAGTTTTAGGAGCAGTGTAGCATGTTTCTACCATGCCCCAAACATCGATGTCAAGTGCTATTAGAAAGCATCGCATTTGAGCTTTCTAATAGTTGTAGTCAGTGCCCGTGAATAAGGGAGGTCTACTTATACCTTGCCCCTCAGAAAATGCGTGAGTGTTTTGCGCCATTACTCCCGGTGGTGAAACCGATTTTGGAGTAACCTGCTCTGATACCAAGTGATGGATCGTGCGGCGCCCTTAGAGGGGGGGGGGGGGGGTGAATAAGGTTTCTTTAAATTTTTCTTAAATTCAGACAAATTTACTTGATGAATAAAAATAATATAATTAAAGAATGAAATTGTATACTAGCAAAAACAACAATGATATATTTCAAATGTGATAAATTGAATAAAAGGTATCTCTATAGAGCAAGAGACAAAGGCTCATGAAACAAATAATTTACTTGTGTTTTCGCCGGTCCTTCTACCAAGAACCGACAGGCTAAAGCGTATCTCTTCCTAGATCTTGCTACTAGCCTCCCCTAAATCTATTCACAATCTAGACGCTGCACAAAAGGCAATGATTTCTCCCTAAGCCATACAAGGACTTGGACGCCACTCACAAGGCTGCGATTTTCTCCTAAGCCACACAAGGACCTAGACGCCACGCACAAGGCGGTGATTTCCCCTCTCGATTACAATGAGAAAATAATAGAAACAAGAATAAAACAAATTGAACAATTTAGGCTAGACACTCCTGTTGAAACCGGAATCCGGTCTCCTGTGGAGTTCGACCCTTGGGGAAGGGGTGACCGCGCATCTACTACCCTCAAGCAAACGATCTAGGCACAAGACTAGGAACACAAGGGACAGACCCAAGGTCTCAGCGTGGAGGACCCGCCGCATACCCGGAAGACTAACAAACTCTTCCCCTCCCAAGACAAGGGCTGAGCTAAGGCACCTTCGGAGGGCTCTCTTGGCCGACCGGAACATCTAAGGAGGATCTCCAGATCCATTCCCAAACTAGAGGTGCCACCTCGGGTCTATGTAAAATGTTCCCCTCCCGCCTTACTATTGGCGCAAAACCGCCCAGCAGCCCTACTCTACGCAGCCCCAATTGGGCCGCTAATAGCGGAACTCCGCTACTCTGAAAGGATGACAACGGCCCATCAGGGGCTTCCCGACATCTATCACTAGGGGCCCATACGGGGGGAGTGGTTCACAAACACACCGCTCGCCCAAGACAGGAGGAGTAAACTATATTCACAGAGCATCACAGATATGAAAAAATATTACAGGAATATAAATTCCATACTCGGCACGCAGGCCGGAAATATAAACAAAAAGGGCCTTCGAGGGCCGGCGCAAGCTTGGGCTTAAGCCCGCTACTCCCCTCCTGGTACTACAACACATGTACGCCAACGTATCGATGAGCGGCGGCCAACTAGTCATCGGTCGGTCAACATAAGCGGACCAAACATATTGCGCACACCCCCTTTTTTGGGGCTTGTGGCGTGCATTCCCTACAAACGGCTAATAAATAACTTCCTCGGAGTCTTCTGCAGGAACCCCAGAACATCACCAATCCGGCTCACACGTCCGGATGGGCTTCACACAGCATGCCTAAACCCGTACTCACGCTTCCGGGTGCTAATGCAATTAACTGCGTGGACGTACACGTCAACCCGTCGAAAAGCTCCCTTCCCCCCACCCGTTGGTGGAGAGGGGATTCCATGCAAATATGTAAACTGAAGGCTTCACCTGCCCAAGTTGAAACATTGTTACCCTTGTCGCGTGCTTGGCAGCGGGGGCGGGAGAGGAGCTCCGGGTCGATTTTGCTGCGTGCGGCCGCGTCTGTGGTCGATATCCACTCCAGGCCGATCCTTGCTCCAGGCCGAGCCTCGCTCCAGGCCGGGAGAAAGAGAGGATCGGCCGGGGGGGGGGGTAGTTGCTGCTCCAGGTCGGGAAGAAGAGAGGGTCGACCGGGTTGGGGTTGCTTCAGGCCGGGAAAAAGAAGGAGAGGGGCGGCCGGGCTGCTGGCTTGCCGGTGACGAGAAGAGAGCGGGAATGGGGCGGTCGGGCTGCTGCTTCGCCGGCGACGGGAGAGAGAGAGAGAGGAAGGGGCGGCCGTGCCCTAGCTTCGCCGACGATGGGAGAGAGAGGGGGAAGGCGGCCGGGCTGCTGCTTTGCCGGCGACGAGAGAGAGAGGGAGAAAGGACGGCCGTGTCTTGCTTTGCCGGCGACGGGAGAGAGGGGAGAATGGCGGTCGTGCCCTAGCTTTGCCGGCGACGGGAGAGAGGGGGAAAGGGGATGTGGGGCTGCTGCTTTGCCGGCGACGGGAGAGTGGGGGAAAGTGGCGGCGGCGGTTGGGCTCCAGATCGGCTAGGCTAGGTTTTTCCCCTGCTTCTCTTTTTCTTCCTGAACCCTTCTCCCGAGCCCCCCTTTTTTCTCTTCTTCTTCTTTTATTTTTTATTCCCTCTTTTCCTTGTTGTACCCACGTCTCTCTGCTCAAATCCCCTCCTGCCTCCTTCTTATCTTATCCCATCTCATAATATATATATATAATATATTATATATATATATATATATATATTATGATATAATATATATAATATATATATATCATAAACCTATGCGCATAAGACCTCCGCACGCACGCACGAGGACACGTACGTCCTCGAACAGGACGTCACCAAAACGTCGCCCAAAACACGCCCCTAGGCTGATATTTGGGGAGGGTCCCACTCGCTCGGCTACGGCGTTGTACACAATCCCCGCTCTTTTCGAGCTTGGCACAAGCTCGGAAAGAATCATCCAACCCAACGTATCCGACGAGTGGGAGCCGACCCAAAAAATAATTTTGAGAGAAACTGAAATCTGCGCTTGGAGCATCAATCTCTCCATGACCTTTCTGAACCTTTTGAATCACTCGATACCCTTTGGCTCACTGCTATTGAATTGCTCTTATACCATTACTTACAACGAGTATATAATTTCTCTTGATATCGTGAAACAACAAAGTCATTTCCTCTGTATCCTCTTGTACACGCTGAGCTAATCCTTTCCCCCCAGGTGTGCCTACAGCCCTGTCAGCTAATGAGAGCCTGACAGCGAGTCTACCCGGGGTCGAGCAGCACTCGGGGTCCCTTACCCCCCAGGTGTGACTTCAGCCCCGCCAGCTAGTGGGAGCCTGATAGCGAGTCTACCCAGGGCCGAGCAGCACTCGGGGTCCCTTACCCCCCAGGTGTGCCTACAACCCTGCCAGCTAATGAGAGCCTGACAGCGGGATCTGCTCGGGGTCCACTACTACCACCATCGAGTGACTTCCAGCCCTGTCAGCTAGGTGAGAGCCTGACAGAGGGATCTGCTCGAGGCCCACGGATGATACCGAGTGACTTCCAGCCCTGCCAGCTAGGTGAGAGCCTGACAGCGGGATCTGCTCGGGGTCCACTACTACCACCATTGAGTGACTTCCAACCCTGCCAGCTAGGTGAGAGCCTGACAGCGGGATCTGCTCGAGGCCCAAGGATGACACCGAGTGACTTCCAGCCCTACCGGCTAGGTGAGAGCCTGACAGCGGGATCTGCTCGGGGTCCACTACTACCACCATCGAGTGAATTCCAGCCCTGCCAGCTAGGTGAGAGCCTGACAGCGGGATCTGCTCGATGCCCCAGGATGACACCGAGTGACTTCCAGCCCTGCCAGGTAGGTGAGAGCCTGGCAGCGGGATCTACTCGGGGTCCAAAACTACCCGACTTGACTTTGCTCGAGATGAAGACATCTTATTTACTTAAGAGGTGCTGGAGAGTTAATTGCACCGATGCTTTTACAAATGGAGGACGCATTCTTTTCGTAAGAGAGACGATCTGGAAGTCATCAAATTGGGAAGCTAGCGTCCGAGTATGTTCCTAATAATTCCTCCAATCGGAAGTGAGATGCAATCGGGGGGACATAGGCCGACGTGCAAGGGGGGAGCTGATCTCGGCCGTTAGTGCAGAGGCTCAGTCTTACAATAGCGCTTAGAGTCCTGAGGCATCGTCCCATCATCCGAACTGGGCTATTTAAAATGAACGGGTTGGACATTTCGTATCCTGATCCAATGACAAAGATCACTTTCCGCCATGTCACTTGCGATTGCTTGGAGAGATCGGCCCTTTATCAAATCTGGGAGGTTAGCATCTAGGCTCGTTCCTGATAATTCCTCTAGTCAGAGGAGAGGTGCGATCGGGAGGACATAGGCCGGCGTGCAAGGGGGGAACTGATCTCGGCCGTCAGTGCAGAGGCTCGGTCTTACAATAGCGCTTAAAGTCCCGCGACACCGTCCCATCGTCCGAACTAGGCTATTTAAAAGGAACGGGTTGGACGTTTGGCTTCCGGAGTCGATCGCGAGGCTAACCCTTGAAGCCCTCAGAAGCTCGAGGCGAATCGGTAATAAAGAGAAAACTTGACCGCTACTGAATTACAAGGAAGAGTTAACATATTACCGCTAGGGAGGGAACCCTTTCCGGTCACCCCGGCTCATAATACCTCTCAGCTGCTCTCTTACTCGATCTTGAAGATAAGAACCTCCAGGTTTCTCGTTGATGTAATAAGTGGGGACACACGGGTTTTCACAGGTAGAAGTGCTTCAAATAGGTGCAAATCCTACTCCAAATGCTATGGGATTCAGACAACAGCTATGGGAGGGGACAACTCTGAGTGTGAGGACCTTACACACAAAGTGTCAACGCATGACCGTGGTCGTCACCTGGTTCCACTCCTATAGCCATGATGTTCGCCTGAGTTCTTCTGTGCTGGTCACTCTCCACGCTCACCGCACCAAAATGTTGAAACCGGAATTCGGTCTCCTGTGGAGTTCGACCCTTGGGGAAGGGGTGACCGCGCACCTACTACCCTCAAGCAAACGATCTAGGAATAATACTAGGAACACAAGGGACATACCCAAGGTCTCAGCGTGGAGGACCCGCCGCATACCCGAAACACTAACAAACTCTTCCCCTCCCAAGCCAAGGGCTGAGCTAAGGCACCTTCGGAGGGCTCTCTTGGCCGACCGAAACATCTAAGGAGGATCTCCAGATCCATTCCCAAACTAGAGGTGCCACCTCAGGTCTATGTAAAATGTTCCCCGCCCGCCTCACTATTGGCGCAAAACCGCCCAGCAGCCCTACTCTACGCAGCCCCAATTGGGTCGCTAATAGCGGAACTCCGCTACTCAGAAAGGATGACAACGGGCCATCAGGGGCTTCCCGGCATCTATACCTTGGGGCCCACACGGGGGGAGCGGTTCACGAACACACCGCTCGCCCAAGACAGGAGGAGTAAACTATATTCACAGAGCATCACAGATATGAAAAATATTACAGGAATATAAATTCCATACTCGGCACGTAGGCCGGAAATATAAACAAAAAGGGCCTTCGAGGGCCGGCACAAGCTTGGGCTTAAGCCCGCTACTCCCCGCCTGGTACTGCAACACCTGTACGCCAACGTCTCGATGAGCGGCGGCCAACTAGTCATCGGTCGGCCAACATAAGCGGACCAAACATATTGCGCACACCCCCTTTTTTGGGGCTTGTGGCGCGCATTCCCTGCAAACGGCTAATAAACAACTTCCTCGGAGTCTTCTCCGGGAACCCCAGAACATCACCAATCCGGCTCACACGTCTGGATGGGCTTCACACAGCATGTCTAAACCCGTACTCACGCTTCTGGGTGCTAATGCAATTAACTGCGGGGACGTACACATCAACCCTTCGAAAAGCTCCCTTCCCCCCATCCGTTGGTGGAGAGGGGCTTCCATGCAAATATGTAAACTGAAGGCTTCACCTGCCCAAGTTGAAACATCGTTACCCTTGTCGCGTGCTTGGCGGCGGGGGCGGGAGAGGAGCTCCGGGTCGATTCTGCTGCGTGCGGCCGCGTCTGTGGTCGATATCCACTCCAGGCCGAGCCTTGCTCCAGGCCGAGCCTCGCTCTAGGCCGAGCCTCGCTCCAGGCCGAGCCTCGCTCCAGGTCGAGCCTCGCTCCAGGCCGAGCCTCGCTCCAGGCCGAGCCTCACTCCTAGCTGAGCCTCGCTCCAGGCCGAGACTTGCTCCTGGCCGGGAGAAAGAGAGGATCGGCCGGGGGGTGGTTGCTGCTCCAGGTCGGGAAGAAGAGAGGGCCGGCCGGGTTGGGGTTGCTTCAGGCTGGGAAAAAGAAGGAGAGGTGCGGCCGGGCTGCTGCCTTGCCGGCGACGAGAAGAGAGCGGGAATGGGGTGGCCGGGCTGCTGCTTCGCCGGCGACGGGAGAGAGAGAGAGAGGAAGGGGCGGCCGTGCCCTAGCTTCGCCGGCGACGGGAGAGAGAGGGGGAAGGCGGCCGGGCTGCTGCTTTGCCGGCGACGAGAGAGAGAGGGAGAAAGGGCGGCCGTGTCCTGCTTTGCCGGCGACGGGAGAGAGGGGAGAATGGCGGTCGTGCCCTAGCTTTGCCGGCGACGGGAGAGAGGGGGAAAGGGGCTGCGGGGCTGCTGCTTTGCCGGCGACGGGAGAGTGGGGGAAAGTGGCGGCGGCGGCTGGGCTCCGGATCGGCTAGGCTAGGTTTTTCTGCTTCTCTTTTTCTTCCTGAACCCTTCTCCCGAGCCCCCCTTTTTTCTCTTCTTCTTCTTTTATTTTTTATTCCCTCTTTTCCTTGATGTACCCCCGTCTCTCTGCTCAAATCCCCTCCTGCCTCCTTCTTATCTTATCCCCTCTCATAATATATATATAATATATTATATATATTATGATATAATATCTATAATATATATATATCACAAACCTATGCGCATAAGACCTCCGCACGCACGCACGAGGACCCGTACGTCCTCGAACAGGACGACACCAAAACGTCGCCCAAAACACGCCCCTAGGCTGATATTTGGGGAGGGTCCCACTTGCTCGGCTACGGGGTTGTACACCATCCCCGCTCTTTTCGAGCTTGACACAAGCTCGGAAAGAATCATCCAACCCAACGTATCCGGCGAGTGGGAGCCGACCCAAAAAAAAATTTGAGAGAAACTGAAATCTGTGCTTGGAGCATCAGTCTCTCCATGACCTTTCTGAACCTTTTGAATCACTCGATACCCTTTGGCTCACTGCTATTGAATTGCTCTTATACCATTACTTACAACGAGTATATAATTTCTCGTGATATCGTGAAACAACAAATTCGTTTCCTCTGTATCCTCTTGTACATGCTGAGCTAATCATTTCCCCCCAGGTGTGCCTACAGCCCTGCCAGCTAATGAGAGCCTGACAGCGAGTTTACCCGGGGTCGAGCAGCACTCAGGGTCCCTTACCCCCCAGGTGTGCCTTCAGCCCCGCCAGCTAGTGGGAGCCTGACATCGAGTCTACCCGGGACCGAGCAGCACTCGGGGTCCCTTACCCCCCAGGTGTGCCTACAGCCCTGCCAGCTAACGAGAGCCTGACAGCGGGATCTGCTCGGGGTCCACTACTACCACCATCGAGTGACTTCCAGCCCTGCCAGCTAGGTGAGAGCCTGACAGCGGGATCTGCTCGAGGCCCACGGATTACACCGAGTGACTTCCAGCCCTGCCAGCTAGGTGAGAGCCTGACAGCGGGATCTACTCGGGGTCCACTACTACCACCATCGAGTGACTTCCAGCCCTGCCAGCTAGGTGAGAGCCTGACAGCGGGATCTGCTCGAGGCCCAAGGATGACACCGAGTGACTTCCAGCCCTGCCAGCTAGGTGAGAGCCTGACCGCGGGATCTGCTCGGGGTCCACTACTACCACCATCGAGTGAATTCCATCCCTTCCAGCTAGGTGAGAGCCTGACAGCGGGATCTGCTCGAGGCCCAAGGATGACACCGAGTGACTTCCAGCCCTGCCAGTTAGGTGAGAGCCTGGCAGCGGGATCTACTCGGGGTCCAAAACTACCCGACTTGACTTTGCTTGAGATGGAGACATCTTATTTACTTAAGAGGTGCTGGAGAGTTAATTGCACCGCTGCTTTTACAAATGGAGGACGCATTCTTTTCGTAAGAGAGACGATCTGGAAGTCGTCAAATCGGGAAGCTAGCGTCCGAGTCTATTCCTAATAATTCCTCCAATCGGAAGTGAGATGCAATCGGGGGGACATAGGCCGATGTGCAAGGGGGGAGCTGATCTCGACCGTCAGTGCAGAGGCTCGGTCTTACAATAGCGCTTAGAGTCCCGAGGCATCGTCCCATCATCCGAATTGGGCTATTTAAAAGGAACGGGTTGGACGTTTCGTATCCTGATCCAATGACAAAGATCACTTTCCGCCATGTCACTTGCGATTGCTTGGAGAGATCGGCCCTTTATCAAATCTGGGAGGTTAGCGTCTAGGCTCGTTCCTGATAATTCCTCTAGTCGGAGGAGAGGTGCGATCGGGAGGACATAGGCCGGCGTGCAAGGGGGGAGCTGATCTCGGCCGTCAGTGCAGAGGCTCGGTCTTACAATAGCGCTTAAAGTCCCGCGGCACCGTCCCATCGTCCGAACTAGGCTATTTAAAAGGAACGGGTTGGACGTTTGGCTTCCGGAGTCGATCGCGAGGCTAACCCTTGAAGCCCTCAGAAGCTCGAGGCGAATCGGTAATAAAGAGAAAACATGATTGCTACTGAATTACAAGGAAGAGTTAACATATTACCGCTAAAGAGGGAACCCTTTCCGGTCACCCCGGCTCATAATACCTCTCAGCTGCTCTCTTACTCGATCTTGAAGATAAGAACCTCCAGGTTTCTCGTTGATGTAATAAGTGGGGACACACGGGTTTTCACAGGTAGAAGTGCTTCAAATAGGTGCAAGTCCTACTCCAGATGCTATGGGATTCAGACAACAGCTATGGGAGGGGACAACTCTGAGTGTGAGGACCTTACACACAAAGTATCAACGCATGACCGTGGTCGTCACCCGGTTCCACTCCTATAGCCATGATGTTCGCCTGAGTTCTTATGTGCTGGTCACTCTCCACGCTCACCGCACCAAAATGTTGAAACTGGAATCCGGTCTCCTGTGGTGTTCGACCCTTGGGGAAGGGGTGACCGCGCACCTACTACCCTCAAGCAAACGATCTAGGCACAAGACTAGGAACACAAGGGACAGACCCAAGGTCTCAGCGTGGAGGACCCGCCGCATACCCGGAAGACTAACAAACTCTTCCCCTCTCAAGCCAAGGGATGAGCTAAGGCACCTTCGGAGGGCTCTCTTGGCCGACCGGAACATCTAAGGAGGATCTCCAGATCCAGTCCCAAACTAGAGGTGCCACCTCGGGTCTATGTAAAATGTTCCCCGCCCGCCTTACTATTGGCGCAAAACTGCCCAGCAGCCCTACTCTATGCAGCCCCAATTGGGCCGCTAATAGCGGAACTCCGCTACTCTGAAAGGATGACAACGGGCCATCAGGGGCTTCCCGACATCTATACCTTGGGGGCCACACGGGGGGAGCGGTTCACGAACACACCGCTCGCCAAAGACAGGAGGGGTAAACTATATTCACAGAGCATCACAGATATGAAAAAATATTACAGGAATATAAATTCCATGCTCGGCATGCAGGCCGGAAATATAAACAAAAAGGGCCTTCGAGGGCCGGCACAAGCTTGGGCTTAAGCCCGCTACTCCCCGCCTGGTACTGCAACACCTATACGCCAATGTCTCGACGAGCGGCGACCAACTAGTCATCGGTCGGCCAACATAAGCGGACCAAACATATTGCACACACCCCCTTTTTTGGGGCTTGTGGCGCACATTCCCTGCAAACGGCTAATAAACAACTTCCTCGGAGTCTTCTCCGGGAACCCCAGAACATCACCAATCCGGCTCACACGTCCAGATTGGCTTCACACAGCATGCCTAAACCCGTACTCACGCTTCCGGGTGCTAATGCAATTAACTGCGGGGACGTACACGTCAACCCGTCGAAAAGCTCCCTTCCCCCCACCCGTTGGTGGAGAGGGGCTTCCATGCAAATATGTAAACTGAAGGCTTCACCTGCCCAAGTTGAAACATCGTTACCCTTATCGCGTGCTTGGCGGCGGGGGCGGGAGAGGAGCTCCGGGTCGATTCTGCTGCGTGCGGCCGCGTCTGTGGTTGATCTCCACTCCAGGGCGAGCCTTGCTCCAGGCCGAGCCTCGCTCCAGGCCGAGCCTCGCTCCAGGCCGAGCCTCGCTCCAGGCCGAGCCTCGCTCCTGGCCGGGAGAAAGAGAGGATCGGCCGGGGCGTGGTTGCTGCTCCAGGTTGGGAAGAAGAGAGGGCCGGCCGGGTTGGGGTTGCTTCAGGCCGGGAAAAAGAAGGAGAGGGGCGGCCGAGCTGCTGCCTTGCCGGTGACGAGAAGAGAGCGGGAATGGGGCGGCCGGGCTGCTGCTTCGCCGGCGACGGGAGAGAGAGAGATAGGAAGGGGCGGCCGCGCCCTAGCTTCGCCGGCGACGGGAGAGAGAGGGGGAAGTCGGCCGGGCTGCTGCTTTACCAGCGACGAGAGAGAGAGGGAGAAAGGGCGGCCGTGTCCTGCTTTGCCGACGACGGGAGAGAGGGGAGAATGGCGGTCGTGCCCTAGCTTTGCCGGCAACGGGAGAGAGGGGGAAAGGGGCTGCGGGGCTGCTGCTTTGCCGACGACGGGAGAGTGGGGGAAAGTGGCGGCGGCGGCTGGGCTCCAGATCGGCAACGCTAGGTTTTTCCCCTGCTTCTCTTTTTCTTCCTGAACCCTTCTCCCGAGCCCCCCTTTTTTTTCTCTTCTTCTTCTTTTATTTTTTATTCCCTCTTTTCCTTGTTGTACCCCCATCTCTCTGCTCAAATCCCCTCTTGCCTCCTTCTTATCTTATCCCCTCTCATAATATATATATAATATATTATATATATTATGATATAATATCTATAATATATATATATATATATATATATCATAAACCTATGCACATAAGACCTCCGCACGCACGCACGAGGACCCGTACGTCCTCGAACAGGACGACACCAAAACGTCGCCCAAAACACGCCCCTAGGCTGATATTTGGGGAGGGTCCCACTCGCCCGGCTACGGGGTTGTACAACTCCCTTCAAACAATGTACTGAAGATGCTGACGAATCCTTGCTAGAGTTGCTTCAAATGCTGCGAATGTGCCGTCAATCTTCCGCGCTTTGGCCCTCTTGAGAGTATAGAGTATATCTAAGATCTAGAGCTCTCTAAATCGTCTTAACAGGAGAGTACACTCCAGGTAATAAAATTCCCCATTTCCACAAGAAATTGAATGGCTTTTATACTATGGCGATATCGCCTGGCGACACTAGGTATCATCATCTGGCGATATCGATATCTACTGCCACGTGTCCCACTAACTCCTCATTTTTGCATCATAGATCCGTCGATTGTCAAACGTGCACTATCGCTTGGTGATACTGGGTGTCACCATCTGGCAAGAGCGATGTAATGGATGCCACGTCGCCCACGAGCTTCGTCGAGTGTCTAACGAAAATGCGTCGAGTGGCGCTATCGCCTATCGGTGCTACTCAATATCGCTTGGCAATATCTCCTGCGCTTAGTTCTGATCCGATTCATCACCCAAAAGACATTAGAGATAGACCTGTGATATCTGTATACCAAAAACACCCAAAACACAAATACAAACAAGATTTGTTATTAGCAAACTAGAAAACGTTAAACGCATGCTCCAACACAGGACACTAGTCCAGCATCAAGGAAATGACATGTTCCTGAGGTGCTTTTTCTGTAAACTTCATATCCAGCAAAGTCAGCATCTGAGTATCAAGTCAACTCAAACTCTGACTCAGTTGGATACCAGAGTCCTACACTAGGACAACCCTTTATATATCTTAAAATCCTTTTTATAAAAATAAGGTGAGATTTTTTAGGGTTCACTTGGAACCTAGCACAAAGGCATGTCGCAAACATAATGTCTGCCCTAATTGCTGTGAGATATAATAGGGACCCAATAATGCCCGTATATAGTTTCTGATCAACAGGCTTGCCATGTTCATCAGAGTCAATCACAGCATTAGAAGCCATGGGTATTTTTTTTACTGAGGCATCTTACATCCCAAACTTTTTGATTAGCTCCTTAGCATACTTGGACTGGGATATGAAGATGTCATCAGGTAGTTGCTTTGCTTGGAGGCTAAGGAAGTAAGAGAGCTCACCCATGCTACTCATTTCAAACATGGAATACATTAGGTCAGAGAAGCTCTTGCATAGTTTGGAATCAGTAGAGCCAAACATAATGTCATTTACATAAATTTGTACTAATAAGATTTGATCCTTATGATGTCTAGTGAACAATGTCATATCTACTATGCCATTAGAGAATTTATGTTGTAGAATAAAGCTAGCTAAGGTTTCATACCAAGCTCTTGGAGCTTGCTTTAGACCATAGAGAGCCTTATGCAATTTAAAAACATAAGAAGGATGGGTTGGAGTAATAAATCTTGATGGTTGCTCCACATAAACCTCTTCTTTAAGTTCACCATTTAAGAATGCACTCTTGACATCCATTTAATATACTTTGAACTTCTTGTAGGAAGCATAAGCAAGGAAGATTCTGATTGTTTCCATCCTTGCAACAGGTGAATTGTCTGGTCATAGTCAATGTCTTCCTCTTGTCTATAGCCTTGAGCAACTAGCCTTGTCTTGTTCCTAATGATAATACCATGAGCATCTAGTTTATTTCTGAATACCCATTTAGTTCCAATGACTGGGTAGTCTTTGGGTCTTGGAACTAAATCCCAAACTCTACATCTCTCAAACTAGTTGAGCTCCTCTTGCATTGTAATAATCTAGTATGAATCTTGCTTAGCCTCTTTTATGGATTGGAGCTCAGTTTGAGATATGATGCAGGCATGCCTCAAGTCTTGGTTGAGTTGATGCCTGGTCTGCAAACCCACTGATATGTCTCCAATCACCTGAGATACAAGATGATCTTTAAGTGTGACAAACTCAGTATGTGGAGTTGGTTCAGCAATAGCTTGAGGAATTAATTCCTCTTGTGGAATTAAGGGAGTTGTTGTTGGTTCAACATCCACTTTAGTGGATTCATCTTCACTGTCTTTATTTATATATGGAGAGGGATGTGCAACATTCTCATTTGTGAGGGACAACTCATCCAACTTCTCACACAAGTGTGGTGCCTGCACAGTTTCACTTGTAGAAGGATTCTTATCCTTATAAAGCATGTTAGTTTCATCAAATGATATATGTATAGTCTCTTCCATTTTCATAGTAGATTTATTATATACCCTATATGTCTTACTGACTTGGGAATATCCTAGAAAAATTCTCATTGCAGCCTTAGATACAAACTTTCTAAGATATTTCTTATCATTGTTATAAATGTAGCATGAACAACCAAAAATCCTTTCTGCTACCCAATTTTGTTGAGGATTTCTAGGAGCAGAGAAATAATGCCTGATACCTTCCTTCTCACAGAATTCTTGCATGGGAAGAGACTCAAACTCAGTACCATGATCAATTCTGATCACTGTAACTGGAGTAGAATACTCAATACTTATGCTCTTAAGAAAATCTGTAAGAACCTTAAAGTTATCATACTTGTTCCTCAAGAAGAGCACCCAAGTGAACCTTGAGAAGTCATCAACAATCATTAAGGTATAAGACTTACCTCCCAAGCTCTGTACAACAATGGGTCTAAAAAGATTCATATAGAGCAAATACAGAATCCTAGGTGAATCACTCTTACTAAGTGACTTAAAGCTGTTTTTGGTTTGCTTGCCTAATTGACAAGCCCCGCAAAGGATTTACTTCTTGTAGGGGCAAGAAGGCAATCCTCTAACAAGGTTGTCCCTAGAGAGTTTAGCAATATTTTTCAGATTAACATGTCCTAATATCTTATGTCAAAGTTCATTGTTGTTGCTAGTTTGATTAAACAGACATATTTCTGACTTAGCAGACTTAAAGTTCACTACATAAGTGTTTCCTACACTAGTTCCAGTTAACAAAACTTGGTTATCTACTAAAGTAATAATACAGGAGTATTTATTAAATGATACCTGAAACCTTTCATCACATAATTGACTTATAGATATTAGGTTGTGCTTCAGTCCACTTACATATGCTACCTTCCTGAAAGTGACAGCTCCAATTTTAACCTTCCCATAGCCTTCAATTTGGACATAATTGGAGTCACCAAATATTACTTTTGGACATAGCTTGGCCTTATAGTTGATTAAGTTGTCCTTACTGTCAGTCATGTGCTTTGAACAGCCACTATCCAGTTATCATTGTTCCTCTGTGGTGGGATAGTCTTTCACCTGCACTTAAACAGATTAGATATTCTTGACCCAGATTACCTTGGGTCCTTGTTTCTTTTCATAATTAAAACTGGAAATATAATAATATTCAGGTTGGTTCTTATATCCTAGGGGATGAAATTTTCTTTGTGGAATTATCCACTGATTAAATTGGTTAATGAAAGATCTTGGTTGATTATAAGTTTTAGGAGAATTTGAGGTTCTGTTAAATAGAACTGGGATCGACGAATCTTTATAAGTTCGTCGATCTACATTCGACGAACTGTAAGCATTTCATCAGTTAGAGTTTGATGAAAACTATTGAACACAGTTTTTATAAGATTTCTTATTTTTCTTTCTCCTTTTCTTGGTCTTCTGAGTGACTTCAATTGGTTGATTATCTTCATTTAGCTTTTCTATTCCTTTTTTAGAATCAAATTTGATTGGAGTTGACATTATGTTTTTTTGAATTAATGGGGGTTGGCTTGATGAAGCACCTAAGCCCTGCTTGCCATTAAGTATGGCATTTACTGTGCTTGTGATGTTCATCAACTTGATGCTTCTCCCATTTAGGGATTCTTCAAGTTGTCTTGCCACAGCTAATTCAGTTTTTAGAGACATGATTTGTTCAGTTGTAATAGTTAGTTCATCCTTTAATTTGATGTTTTCAGATAGAAGATTGTCTTGTTCGGTTATCTTATCTCTGAGTATTTTAATTTCCTTCTCAGAATTAATCAAATCATTACATAATAGTTTGATTTCAGTTCTAAAGCTATCTAAATTAAAATCAAATGAAGAGATTACCTGATCCTCTTCAGATTCTGATTATTTTTCAGATTGCTCATCTTCAGAAAGGCTGCCTGATGCATTGATAGTCATCAAGCAAACTTCTCTTGCTTTTGCTTCCTCTTCTTCTTCACTTGAGCTGGAAGATGTGGATTCTTCTTCTGAATCACTCTAGGTTTCAGCAACAAAGCCCTTGTCCTTTCTTATGTACTTACTGGAGGAGGGCTTTCTGTAATACCTTCTGGATTCCTTTTCTCTTCTTTTCTCCTTACTATTATTCTCTGGACACTCTGAAATGATATGTCCAGGTTCCCTGCATCCAAAACACACAATCACTTTAGTAGGTGTTTTGTTATACCATGGTTTGTCATCATATCTGGATGATTTTCTTCTGAAATCCTTTCTTGCTGTCTTGTAGAATCTTCTTGCTAGAAGCCCTATAAGCTCATCATTAGTAGTGGAGCTTATGAGCCTTCAACTGCTTTGAAGGCAATGTTTGGCTCTTTTCTCCCTGGTATGGAGGTTTTCTGCTCAATAGCTTCTCTAGTCTTCATCAGCTGCTCATAAGATTTGAGCTTTCCAAATAGAGACTCAGTAGTGATCTCATTAAGACTTCTGGCCTCCTTGATTGGCCAGATCCTGAAATTCCATGAGCTGGGGAAGCACGTGAGAATCTTGTCATTGATCTCAGTCAGGGTTATATCCTTGTCCAAGGTTTTTAGCTCATTGACAATTGAGCTAAGTCTATTATACATATCACCCACTGACTCAAATTCTTTTTTCTTGAAATTTTCATATTGGGAGATGAGATTAGATCTCCTATCTTTTCTCTCATCTGCAGATCCAGTAACCATCTGGTTTAGGGAATCCCAGATGGCTTTAGCTGAGGTGCACTCTACCACTTTCTAGAAAATGTCATCTGACATTGTCTGAGCCAGAATGTTCATGGACTTGGCATCAGTTATCTTGGCCTTCTTTTGTGCATCTGTCCACTCAAGTGGTGGAACAATATGAGTGTTGGAAGTTGCAGTAGATGTAGCCAATGGAGTTGGTGGACATGTCAAGATAGAATTAAAAATATTTTCATCAATGGAGTTCATATATAATTTAATTCTTGCCTTCCAGATAGCAAACTTGTTCAAGTTGCAAACTTGATGTCTGGTGCTTATATAGTCCTTGTTCTGTGCCATGGTATAAGAAAAATGCTAGAGAAATTTAGATCTTAGAAGGATCTATTGGTTCAAGTGTTACCTTGTACAACCAAATAGACCTTGCTCTGATACCAATTGAAAGTTAGGCGATAGATCTTATTTACTCTAGAGGGGGGGGTGAATAAATTGATTTAAATCTTTTCACTATTTTTAAAATCTATCAGTAAATTAGTGATAGTAGTAGTTATATAAAATGAAAAAGAAACTAGGCTAAACTACACAATCACAACACAGCAAAACAAAGAAGAATGAACATACAAACAACACAAGAATTTATAGTGGTTCCCCAAATCTGGGTACAACCACTCTTCTACCACCCTGGTAGGAATCCACTATCATTTTTTTGATCAGGTGACTGTCACCACAGGTTTTTGCTCAGGTGCCCTGTCACCCCAAGATCTATTTGCAGGGAGATCTGACAACCCTTTAGGCTTTTGATCAGGTGCCCAAAAACCAACAAAAACTTTTGAAAGGAGTTAATAAACTATTTATACAGGAGGTTAAGAAGGTGATGTTGTCTTCTCTTTCTCTAAACAACAGAGAAGACTTCAGTGGATTGCTGGTGTGTAACACCCCCTATCCATCGTATAGCATATAGCAGTAGGTCCGATCAGGGCCCGACGCCATATACCACAGACAGACCGGGTGGTTACTCAATGAAAACCATCCAACCAATAACCAACGTCCTACACAGAATCATTCTAGCAGAAGCAATTTTAAAAGTTGCAAAACAAAGAACCCAGCACAAGCATGAATGTCCACTACAAAACGCAATAGGAATGAAGTACGATACACAAGTACAATGACCTTAAGGACTTACATTTGTTTACTCAAATTACATGTTTTGCAAACCTCGACACGTAGGCCGGTCACACATGAATAAAGCAAGTAAACACTAAATATTTCGGCCTTCGAGGGCCGGCTCAACAATATGGGCTTTTGCCCTCTATTTACCGCTTGGTCTTGCAACACCTGCAAGCAATAACCCACCGCAACGGTGGCAAACAAAGGTAACGGTCAGCTATGCTGACCAAATTATAACGATCCCGCCCCCAAACTCGGGGCGGCGATGCTCCTTCCCTGCACTTTATTAGCATAACCAAGCATTATAGAGTAATAACACTACATCGCAGGCATAGGAACGCACGGCCACACACCCCGTGCTCTCAGGGCACATTCTCGGTAAACCCGGTCAAAACAGCGGTCCCACCACCGCCACTTGGACGGCACAACCCGTGAGCATTTGAGTCTTTCATGCAGAAGTCACGTCACTTGAAAACATCGACAGCCTAAGACCTGACCTCTATGCCATCGGTAGGCCTCTAACACCGAAATGCATAGAGCAGGAACGGTTCCACTCAACCTGTTGCTCACTTCGCCATGACACTTAAAGTTATCAACGCAGGTCACGCTTCCTCGAAGCCCGTGAATCGAACACACAATATTACATAACCTAGATATGTACAAGTTGGCTCCCAGGCCACCAAGACGGCAAAATCACGCATCTGCCCAGTTTTTCGGGTGCACCTCGAGGTTAGTCCCCAAGGCTCCCGGTTACAATCTACCGCATAGAAAACCCGAAAACAACCAATTGCACGGAGTCTTCTCTGGAAATTTATGCAATGCAACATCACTGATCCAGACCAACTTGTCCGGGTAGGTTTCACACATCATGCCTATATCCGTTCTCGATTACGGACTCTACATGTACACAACGGGGACTATTCATGTCTACCAGAAGGAATGCCTCAAACTCACCACAAACTCGGGAGAGCGGGCTTCCTATGCAAAGGAAGAGAGGACTTCACATGTCATAGGATGAAAATCGTTACCCTAGCGTTTTTCCTTAGTGCCATGGAAATGTATGAGGATGGAAAGAACCACAATCTCCTTGCCTCTGTAGATCCGAAGTTGGCTCGCGATTTGGAGCTCTGAAGCTCCACCTGTACAACCCCGTGTCCGGCAAATAAGGTCGCCAGGAACCAGACCGATCAGGCTGAAACTAATGGGCGAGCTCGGCAGCAAGGAGCCGAGCCCGAGCTCGGCATTCGTCGAACGGGAGAGCGGCGTTCGTCAACCGCGAGCTCGGCATTCGCCGAGCTAGTCCAAGAATCGTCGAGCTAAGGACGACTGATGGTGACCAACGGATGGGCGAGTTCGCCGCCCCAGCTAGCACTCTCGCAAAGGAGCTCAGCAACAGTGGGCGAGCCGGATCTGCCGAGGTGGCCAGGCTCCCCAGCTCGCCTGGATCTGTTGGAACCAGCTTTCTGATCCCTCCTAGAGTTCGAAACAGGATGCGGCCCACACGTACTCTCCCTGCGCTACCGCCCTGACGAGAGTTAGCGACCTGAAAATAGACCGAGGGGATTCAGCTTGGAGGTCCCGCCTCTTACCCGGAAGAACTGAGAGTCTTCCCCTCCCTAGCCAGTGCTGAGCTAGGTGCCTGTGAAGAAAATAGTGAGAAGGTTCAACAACCTCTTCTCAGGCACCTTATCGGTCTATTTATAGGTTTCTGAATCTATTCTGCAAATATCACTTCCAAACCATCTTGAAATGCCCAAAACACCCTGGACTGGGTCTGCTAATAGCCCAACTCCGCTGTTCTGGAGTGTTATACACAGGCCTCCAGGGTTAAAAATGTAAAACTATCTGGGGCCCAAAGGTAAAATCCCCCTTATGGGTAAAAAGATGAAAACCGTCTTCCTTCCTGCGGCGAGTGGGGAGGGACCCGCCAATCTTTTTGGGGGATCTCGCCTGTCGGTTACTCGCTCGCGCCCGGAGGTCTCGTCTAGCGAGATCTCGTCTGGCGAGATCTCGCCTAGCGAGGTCTCGCCTTACCTTGCGAGCTGTCTCTTCTTGCCTTGCTTTGTCGGCCTACTCGCGAGCCCAAGGTTGTACACAATCCCCGCTCTTTATGAGGTTACCCTAACCTCGGAAAGACACGTCCAACCGCGGCTCGCGATGTTGAGATTCCTTTATGAGAATCTTGGGTGGGCCCCCCACCCCCCTCCATACGGGCTATAAATATGAGGAGAAAGCCTTCATTCGGAACCCTTTTGTCATCTTCCTTCGGAATGTCTCATAGTCAGAGTTTCCGTGAGCGTCTTGCGATTGTGCGAAGGCGAAACAAAGCCCACGCGGATGCCCTTTTTCCAGATCTGGGGCATACTCCCCCCGCAGCCTCTCCGCCCTCTCGCATAAAGAAGGCGAAAGCGGTCTGCGCCCCTCTCTCGGCGGGCGCAACTTCATCCTCCGCCCCGATAGACAACCTCCTTTCTTCCTCAGGAGGGAGGCAGGTGAACACCTTATCTTTCCCTTTTCTGTTTTCGCCTGTCTGACTATGCTTTTCCAGGGAAGTCTTGCTGATTCGCCGGTGTCTGCCAATCCCCCGGATAATGTAAGTCAAGTTTCTCAGCGCGCAGACTTGCCCAAGGTGGCCTCTCCTCCTCCCTCGCGGAGAGAAGACCTCTCGCGAGTTGTGGTGAACCCTCGAATCCCGAGTAAGATCTCTTCCCTTCTCGCCTCTCGGTTGCTTCGCCCTCTTTTATCTTACTTGCACGGGCTCAATGGGCTTGTGATCTTTCGCTTACCTTCGCAGGCATCCACTTTGATTCCGACACTAAGGAGGCTCCCGCGTCGCCCCCCCTCTCGCCTCTCCCTCATCCAAGCGAGATCGAGGACTACCTAGGTGACCCCATGGACCCTTTGGAATTGAAACGTAGGACTACCCGGATGTTCCGCAAATATACACACATAATCCGCGAGATGGAGCTCGAGAAGCAGGCCTCCGACCGGCGCATGGAGTGGATGGAATCAGATCACCACCGCATTTCCGCAATGGTGGAAGCAGACGGGGTGCTAGACGGGACCGACCCTCAGGCTATATTGAACGAGACGGATGAACACCTCCGTCTCGCGCGCCGCGGCGTGATCGCCGCTCGCGCCTTTCATCTTCCTGGCCGCCCGCCATGCGCGGGGGGCAAGGATGGCCGCTGGCAGTGGGTGCGGAACTAAACTGTCCCCGTCCCGTCTCGCCCTCTCTGGATCTCATTTTTATTAATGTCGCTGTTTTATTACCGATATGTTGTAAAAGCTTATTAGGGCGGGTCGCCCTCTCCTGTGGGACGATTTTGCGTTTTGACTTTTGGTCACGCAAGGGTCGCATCATGCCGTCTTTTCATTATTGCCATGATTAGATATTGTTTTATTTCATTATTTTATTAATCCTGCAATGATGGCCTGCCTCGAAAGGATGTCTGCGGCGCCCCCGCCTCTTGGGTTCTAGAGAGAGATAGATAAGAGAGAGAGAGAGAGAGGGGGGAGGAACGAGGCGCCGGGATGTCCTCTCCTTTCCCGCCGCCTAACTTTCCCGCCCTTTTCCCTTCCCCCTTATAAATACCTTCAACCGCCACCACTATCCCTCACTGTTCCAAGCTGTTCCTCTGATCCCTGTTCCCGCGGCTTCTTCGTCATCTCGCGTCTCTCTTGGGGCATTCCACTCTTTCTTTCGTCGCTTTCTCGCCAATCATGGGAAAGAAGAAGACCGAAGAGGGCGAGGGGCGCAGTCGCTACGGGAAGCGCTTCGTCGACCATGACTTCCCTCTCGGCAGACTGCCAGAGGAAGACCACGCTCACTTCGCCCGCGAATACCTCTCCGATAGTTATCCGTCTCGCCCGCCCAAAGTGGGCGAATGCATCAACACCTTCTACCCCAACGAGTTGGCTTTCCCGGTCTCGCACTTTGAGGCGGGGCTGAGGCATCCCCTCTGGCCGGAGGTCAAATTGGTGCTGAAGTACTTCGGGGTCGTCCCGGCGCAATTTAACCCCAATGCCATATCCATGTTGATCGCCTTCGCATGCTACCTGCGGCAAGAGCGCATCGGGTTTAGCCTAACCGCCTTTCGCAAGTTGTTCGTCTACCACGCCAAGAACGGCGGCATCTCTTACTTCACAGGCCAGGGCCTCAAAGTATGCGAGACGCCGAACAAAAACCACCATTGGTTGACGCGGTTCGTCTTCATACGCGGGGATCTGGGAGGCGTCCCTCTCGCCCCGGTATCTCCCGCCGAGTGTTATTATGAAACCCCCAAGGTGGGGGTGCCGAGAAAGAGCTCTGCGATTTCTTTGTGGGGAAAAATTTTGAAGTCCAATTCCTGCGGCGCGACCTAGACTCGCTCCCCGCCGTTTTTCCGGGCGAAGGTAAGCCTCTATTCCCTTCTGTCCCCGTAAAAGTTTTTTCCTCCCGCTAACTGTTACCTTATCTAGGAGAAAGGACCGTTCCCGTCCATCGCCCCTACCAGAGCAATCGAGATCTCGCTTTAGCGAATATGGCGGCGGAGGCTGCGAAAGATACGCTGACCCCTGTCGCCAAGAAGAGGCCTGCGGGCGAGGGTGCCTCTCGCCTCAGCCCCAAGAAGAAGAAAAAGACTGTGTCCTTCGAGAAGGAAAAGCCGGCCAAGAGAAGAGAAGAGCTCGCGGGGTCTCTCTCCCCTATCACCCTATCGTCTCCCTCGCCTCCACGTCAGCCCGTCTCGCCAACCCGCGAGACGGTTTCTGCAGAACCAGCCGCCCACGGTCGTGCTCAGCCCCCTCAGCTTCCTCCTGGCGAAACTGGCTCGTCCAGCCGCCCGGCTCCTGCCTCGCACCCTAACTACAATATGGGGCCCGCGACGGAGGATGACGCCGGCGAGCCGGTTCTAATATGGGAGCAGGAATCCAATCGAGTCTCGGTGTCCACCCTTCTCCCTTCCTGGAAGGAACAGGACCACCCCACCAGCCACGCCTTTTCCCTAGGTTTTGGGCTATATGGCGGTCTTGGCTCCGAACCTGCTGACAACGAGGCCTCGCGGGACCTCATTCTGAAAAGCGTCCACTCGCAGTTTCGCTCCCTGGAGCTCGCGCATCGCGTCTCGCGCCGTCTTGTCTTCAACAACAGGAAATGGAAAGAGGCGGAGACCGGTCTTGCCGCGGAGCGCGAGAAGTCTATTGACTTGGAGAAGCGGTTGAATGTCGCTGACAAACTCCTTGCACAGAGCCAGGGTGGCGTGGTAAGTTTCCTTATCTTTGCCTTGCCCGCCTCGCCCTTGCCCCTTATAGCCTCTTACTTTCACCCCTCCCGCAGGATGCCGAGACGGAGAACAGGATGCGCTCGCGTATCGAGGAGCTGGAGGGGGAAAACAAGAAACTGAAAGCCGAGAACCTTCGCCTTCAGAGCAGCGCGACGCCCCCCACGGATCAGTTTCCCGTTTCTTCCCGATATTCCGTGGATGAGGTGGAGGCCATCTGTCGGGACTCAAACATCAAGACAGCGGAGGTTGTCCTTAAGATGATGAAGGAGCTGGGAGTGGTGCGCGCTGATGCGGAGACGGTGACCGTCCGCGACCTAGTCCCGCGCTTGTTCGACGAGTCGGACGGCAGCGCCTCCTCTGACAATGAGTAGTGCACCATCCCTCTCAATGTTTTCCTCTCGCCCTCATATTTTTGTCTAACACTTATGATTCTGGTTCCCTTTCTTAAAGGGAGAGCGAGGTGTCTCTGCCTCATTAATTTTTTGTTTAAAACTCTTTATATGCTGACGGCCTCTTCCCCTTTTTTGGGGTGCTGTGTAATAGTTATTTAGGAGTTACTTTATTTTGATTGCCAGTTTGATCTTCCACCCTCTCGCTTAGCTACTAGTCCAAGGTGTATGGCTATTTTTTGGGACGCTGTTTAATCACTACTTTTATTGCCTTCCATTTCGCTTAAAACCGGCGCGAGGCCCCCCTTTATCGCTTTTTACCCGTCTTGATTACCTCCGTCGGTGCTGCACTGCGAGATCATCTCGCCACAAAATTTCTGGGTCCAGTCGTCTCGCCAGTCGGTTTCGGCCACTTCAGCTCACTTGATCCTGGGATGAGGAAAACCCTCCCGCCAGTGGCGAGACCCCCTATGGCGAGTGCCGGCCAGGGACCTTCTTCCCTGGCCCTATTCCTGGTCACTCTCTGTTTCAGGGACTATCCCCCTTTTGATGAGTCATGGATTTTTCTCCACGCGAATTCTTGCCCTTAGACTTGTTCCCCCAAGTGAGTACCGTCCTCCCAAAACACCCTCAACCACCGAGTGAGCCTATAGCCCTGCCAGCTAGATGGGAGCCTGGTCAGCGGGTCTGCTCGGGGTCTCCTCCCCAAAACACCACCAACCACCGAGTGAGCCTACAGCCCTGCCAGCTAGATGGGAGCCTGGTCAGCGGGTCTGCTCGGGGTCTCCTCTCCAAAACACCACCAACCACCGAGTGAGCCTACAGCCCTGCCAGCTAGATGGGAGCCTGGTCAGCGGGTCTGCTCGGGGTCTCCTCTCCAAAACACCACCAACCACCGAGTGAGCCTACAGCCCTGCCAGCTAGATGGGAGCCTGGTCAGCGGGTCTGCTCGGGGTCTCCTCTCCAAAACACCACCAACCACCGAGTGAGCCTACAGCCCTGCCAGCTAGATGGGAGCCTGGTCAGCGGGTCTGCTCGGGGTCTCCTCTCCAAAACACCACCAACCACCGAGTGAGCCTACAGCCCTGCCAGCTAGATGGGAGCCTGGTCAGCGGGTCTGCTCGGGGTCTCCTCTCCAAAACACCACCAACCACCGAGTGAGCCTACAGCCCTGCCAGCTAGATGGGAGCCTGGTCAGCGGGTCTGCTCGGGGTCTCCTCTCCAAAACACCACCAACCACCGAGTGAGCCTACAGCCCTGCCAGCTAGATGGGAGCCTGGTCAGCGGGTCTGCTCGGGGTCTCCTCTCCAAAACACCACCAACCACCGAGTGAGCCTACAGCCCTGCCAGCTAGATGGGAGCCTGGTCAGCGGGTCTGCTCGGGGTCTCCTCTCCAAAACACCATCAACCACCGAGTGAGCCTACAGCCCTGCCAGCTAGATGGGAGCCTGGTCAGCGGGTCTGCTCGGGGTCTCCTCTCCAAAACACCATCAACCACCGAGTGAGCCTACAGCCCTGCCAGCTAGATGGGAGCCTGGTCAGCGGGTCTGCTCGGGGTCTCCTCTCCAAGACACCACCAACCACCGAGTGAGCCTACAGCCCTGCTAGCTAGATGGGAGCCTGGTCAGCGGGTCTGCTCGGGGTCTCCTCTCCAAAACACCACCAACCACCGAGTGAGCCTACAGCCCTGCCAGCTAGATGGGAGCCTGGTCAGCGGGTCTGCTCGGGGTCTCCTCTCCAAGACACCACCAACCACCGAGTGAGCCTACAGCCCTGCCAGCTAGATGGGAGCCTGGTCAGCGGGTCTGCTCGGGGTCTCCTCTCCAAAACACCATCAACCACTGAGTGAGCCTACAGCCCTGCCAGCTAGATGGGAGCCTGGTCAGCGGGTCTGCTCGGGGTCTCCTCTCCAAAACACCATCAACCACCGAGTGAGCCTACAGCCCTGCCAGCTAGATGGGAGCCTGGTCAGCGGGTCTGCTCGGGGTCTCCTCTCCAAGACACCACCAACCACCGAGTGAGCCTACAGCCCTGCCAGCTAGATGGGAGCCTGGTCAGCGGGTCTGCTCGGGGTCTCCTCTCCAAAACACCACCAACCACCGAGTGAGCCTACAGCCCTGCCAGCTAGATGGGAGCCTGGTCAGCGGGTCTGCTCGGGGTCTCCTCTCCAAGACACCACCAACCACCGAGTGAGCCTACAGCCCTGCCAGCTAGATGGGAGCCTGGTCAGCGGGTCTGCTCGGGGTTGTTTCTACAAATCATCTCGCCCCTGGTGCCTCACAGAGGTCACCCACACTTCCACCAAAAGAGCACATCGGGATGATAAGCATTTCCAAATAACAATAGAAAGATACTGTGAAGTAGAGTGCTACGGGTAAAATCTCTTCAAATCATCCCCACTCCGGGCTCGCTCGAGAGATACCCCGTCCACATTCTGGAGGTGGTACCCTCCTGACTTTAAGACTTCTTTTATTACAAAAGGACCCTCCCAATTTGGGTTAAGTTTTCCTACAGAGGCTCCTCTACCCGCCGCGTCAACCTTTTTTAGGACCAAATCTCCTTTCACAAACTGTTTGACCCTTACATGCTTGTCGAAGTACCTCGCCATCCGGCGCTTGACTTCCTCCTGCCGGACCACTGCTAAATCCCGGAGCTCCTCCACGAGATCCAACGAAAGTCTCTGCTCTTCTTCGTTCTCTGTTCTCCATCCTTCGGCTCCTTCCCTTGCAACCACTACTCTTGGCGATGCGACCTCGAACTCGACAGGTAT